>CM054155.1:44521920-44561920 GCA_028751875.1 Rapana venosa | reverse complement strand
ATCCAGTTGACACAGGCGATGTAGTCCCCCTCAGGCACCGACATCAGCTGGGTGATGGCGGCAGTGGATGCATTCCACAGGTACACCTCACACCCCAGGGCAGCAGCGATCACATTACCACAGGACCAGTCCAAAGTGTGCAGATCTGCCATCACATATACACCCCACACCTTCCTTTGTAAGATAAAAAAAGGTAAAGGAGTCCCATAACCTATAAGGTCGTAGGGGAGCGAGGCGTCAGAGACCTCACTTCTCTAGGGGCCAGCATATTGAGGGCGGCGCCCATCTCCTCTCCCTCCCTGCTTTACCTTCCCTGACCCTAAAGAGGGCAGGTACCCATTTACAGCTGGGTGAACTGGGGGAACTGTACTGAAGCCAAGGGGCACAAACGGTCACCCATCCAACTGGTAACCACGCTCGACGCTGCTTAACTTGGCTGGGGGAAAGCGAGTGCTCCGACCACTGAGCTGTCCCGTCCCCCTTTGTAAGATACAAGTAAACAACTCTTAACATACTGGTCATTACATACATCATTTTTCTTTTTTACCCAGAGTTGCAACAACAGATTTTAGGATCCCCTCCCTTTCAGTGTTTGCCATATTTAATTCCAACTCATCTCCTGCTGACATCGGCACTGGGAGTGCCCCTGAGATAGGCACCACTTGCCAGCCCTCAGTTCACACCCAAACTTGCGCTCACCTGCATGAACCCAGTACATCTTTCGTACATGACAGTCTGATAGTGGGGGATACAGAACACAAAGTCATGGAATATGTTACTGACACAGTCAGAACAGAATAGCCTGGGGTTTACAGTACATGATAAGAAGTCTCAGTTTGAACGCACTCATGACATCACCCTTTCAGGGTTTGTTATCATCTCTCAGGACACAAGTGTCAGGCTTATTGAAGAAAGAGAACGTGAACTAGTAGGTGTTTGCAGTAACCTACTAAAGCAAAAGAAAGGCCTAAGTTAGAACAGTGGCCTCTTGTTTAGGCCTGAAGTTGCAAGTCCGGTTGCAAGAAAAAGGTGAAAGGAAGTCACAAAATAATCTTTCTTGAAATAAAGATACAGTACATACATTTAAATGAAAATTCAAAGACAAATAAAATAACAGAATAAAGCAAAACAAAAACTCACAAAACCCAAACACCCTTCCCCCTCCCCACCAACTGAAAACCAGGGGTAAAAAAAAAGACCCCAAAGGCAAAACAAGTCCCTTACAATAATCATCCAGCACCACAGGAGCGTCCAGGACATTCTCAGGTCGAGGGGGGATGTGTCGGGTTGTGGTCTGCTTGGCAGACGGCACCTTCCCAGTGGTGTACAGCACATTCAACTTGTTGGGCTGAGCTGAAGACGAAAAGAGAAACTTGTTATTTGCAGGATAGCAAGAACAGTTCAACACAAAGCCACAACACAAACAGTAAACATTCAAAATGCTTCTTCTGAAGAACAAAAGGCGAGTATCTCTCTTCTCTGGTTTCTTTACCAAGAAGGCTATGTAGTGCCTAGTCTTTTCCTCTGCTTGTCATTTTGCAGGAGGTCTGCCTGCTGGCCTAAGCTGACACATTCTGACTTCAGAGTAGCTCATTTCATTGTACAGGTTGCATGCTGGGTATGTTTGTGTTTCTGTAACCCATCGAACGATGACATTAATTATGGGATCTTTAATGTCTATATTTGATCTTCTGCATGTGTATATGCACAAAGGAAATTCACTTCTCTGGACTCAACATTTATTCAGAAGGATTAACAAAAACTATGTTCATTGTTGTCAGATTTTATTTACCACACAACAAAAATATATGCAACAAAACAGATTCATATGAAAATTAACAAACTCATCATGAAGCATTTCAAACATAATTTCAGAAACAACCATGTATTGGTAAATCGCCTTTCAAGGAAACATATAAAAAACATGTGACCAATGAACTTGAACAGTTTTATTCTCAGTGGTAATAACTACCAACTCTCACATGACGTTACACACTTCTCAACACTAACAGAGACTGAAAACAGGGAATAACAGAACCACACTCCCAAACTAAAATGGAAAGACATCAAATTCGCACCATCTGGCATCCACACTCGAACAGTTATTCAGACGATCTTGTGAGCAGAGTACTACTCACCCTGGACAGAGCACACGTTTTTAAAGCTGAGGATCTTGGCTCCATTCTGCGCCTGTTTCGGCAACATGGCTTCTGTCAGCTGCTGCTGGTACTGGGGATTCCCTCCCAAGCCTGATGTGTCAGCACTGTCCTCATCTTCCTCCTCCTTCCGGCCGTGAATCAGGGCAAAGTGACTCATGTCCTGGTTTGTCGTTACTCGGTTGGGGATAAACCTGAAACATTCCCAGATCAATGCGATACAACTATAACTAGAGTCTGTTTTTAACAAGTTCTGCAGTGTGGGTTTTTGGTTGTTGTGGGGTTTTTTGTTTTTTGGGGGGAACCCAGGTTGGGGGGGGAGGGGGGGGAAAGATACTATTTTAAAAAATAATTTCCTTAAAGCAGCAATTAAGACTTTTTCCTGTATTCTGCCCGTAACAAAAAATAAAATTGTCTGGGATCAAGTCACCTCAGGAGCGCCCGTTTTAAGACATTTTACCCTGGAGTACTGACTCCACTCTCCAAAGCCATTAGGATGAGACTATAAACCAAGGGCCCTCATGCAAACACATTCAGAAAATCTTGCACACACGTCAAAAACCTGGTCTGTCTTTCAGAAAAGGCCACTTAGTTCCGGCAGGAACTGTAGACAAATTTTAAAAAAACAAACGCTCACAGATGTCGGGTTTAGACATCATCCATCCCCAGACTGCAGCTACCCTAATGGTGGGTTAAAACTGTTGCATACGCAAAATCTCACCATCTGTGAACCTCAGGCCTCTAGCTAAGGATCAAGAAAAAAAAAGATAAAATAATGATATCCATGAAGAATACAATGTCAACCTTCCAGAACAAGTAAAGAAAACTCAATTTAACACTTTCAATAAAAGGAGCAAAACACTTTATCTCACCTGTCTTGTTGTCTTCCAGGTGTCAGTGCCAACCTCTTGCTGGGCGTCTTTCCAGTGCCACACAGAGATTTACCAGGAGTGACACCATTGGCCGTTTCTGCCTGGCGTTTACCTGGAGTCGTCTTGGGTGTCTTGCCTTCCTTGACGCCACTCTTCACTTTCCCTGGTGTCACTGCGTTTCTACCTGGACTTTTACCCCGGGAGGTGGGACTTTTGCAGGTCTTCCCTGGGGTTCTTGAGGTGGAATTAGCAGGTTTCAAAGGCGAAGAAACACCTGCAGGAAGAAGGAATAAATAAACAAAGCCATCATCAGCACTATGTACCTGTGGAGGCTGACATCACCTACAAATACCTTTCATTACTAGTGTTAGTTTGGGGGGGGTAAGTAAATGGGAGGCCAACACTGCTGCTATGTCCTTCTCCCACCTCCATGTGGTGCCATCTGGGTAAAGCTAACAGGAGAGAGTTAGTATAACAAGGCAGTGGCAAACCACTGGTATGAATAGATCTCTATCACATGCCAAGAACTCCACACATATTGCAGGGAAAAAGGAAAGACAGCCATAGGGCAGCTCCCACTGAGACCCCAGGATGGGACAGGACTTCAGTGCTCCTGGGGAAGGAGGATCCATGACAGGAGAAGACAGCTATGATGGCTATACTTACACATTCTCTTCTTCGTCAAACGCTCAGACAGCAACTAATGTTGCCTGTTATATGAGTGAAAATGTGTTGAGCTGCCATTAAGCTCCTGACAAATCAGGCCCAGCACATCCGACTTTGACATAAGAGAGAATTGTTATCTTTTAAATCTTTCTGGAAAAAAGGCAGGAGAGTGGACCAAGAAGGCAGACAATAGACAAAAAGGAGGTGACACAATCAAACAACATGTCAAGGCTGAAGTAATTTCAACATATTTTAAAACATAACATTCTTAAGACTTATGACATAATATAGGCCTTTGACTCTTAGTTCACATCAAAAACTGTCAAAGCCTTTGGCCTGGACCAGTCCTTGGCTTAAGAATAACTTTACATGGGAGAAGACATCAGAATACAATATGAATCTGAAGTTAAAGATAATCATGTGCAATCATAAAATAAAAGCTAAAAAGTTACCATTATCTGCAGCACGAACACGCAGCAATGTTTCCTGAGCTTTTCTCTGCCACCGTGCCTGCGGTGCATTCTGTAGAGGCCCATCCAACCGGGTGACATCAGTCACTACTTTGTCAAACTGAAAGTGCGACATCTTTCCATTCGTTCCTGTAAGGCCAACACACAAGCTGAAATGAAAAGCTGAAATTTTAAGCTCTGATGAAGTTTTGTTACTGCTGTACTGGTATTTTGTGAATGCAAGCACTCACATGTGTGCACATAAATCCACCATATTGGCATATGGCATGCTGCCATGATTCAAACCAACCATTTCAGAACCATTAGAATTAGAACCCCATTGCAATAACCACTCAGCTGTCTTACTGCTAAATACTTGCTCATGCTTTGGTCAGGATGGGGTGGGGTGGGGTAAGATTTTTTGTTATTTGTTGTTGTTTTTTTTGGGGGGACACTAAATGTGCTGATGGACAGTGACTCCAGTGAGTGCTGGTCAATGTCACTGACAATGTGGGTGATGGGCAATAGGCAAAAAGTGCAATTATAGCGAATTGTTGGTAGCGTACCTGTTAATAAAAAATAAAATCAATGTTCATTTCAGGTTACTACAAATGTAATAGTATATTCCACTTCCAGATCGCTGTACACATAATTTGCCTCCAGAAACTATATTCGCTTATCATTATGAATATAACAAGTTAGCATTGATTAAAATGGAAAATTACACATAGGGACATCTTCTATCACCTAGGTTCTTTATCTTTTCTATTCTTTTTCAACCTGGATCAAGTCTGCTAAATATTCGGTTATCGAGTGCCTCCCTCGTGCACCTTCATGTTCTTTTTGGTTGTCATAGTTCAATAAATATTGAAAACCGAAATAAAGGTTACATATTCGGATCAATACACATCAAATATATCCCAACAAGAACCGACGACATAAGCTTCAAACAAAGTTAATCTTATTACTAGTCTCATTTGGGTTTGTGCCACTCACCGTGCTCGGTCAAAAAATTTTGATCAAAGCGCCATAGGGGACATAACTCTTAACTACTCGGCTAGTCTACAAGGTCCTACACTGGGCCCCCTATTATTTCTCAGGCTGAGGTAGTCTAGCCGAAAATATCAGTGAGTAAAACGTTTTATTAGTTCTATGAAATATTAAAGCATCCGACAGATAAAAGAGGTTATTATTTTAAGTAAAAATTGGATTTTGTTTTGCTTTAGTGTGATTGCAAAAGATGTCCCCCGATAATTTTATGCAGCCCCTCCCCCCTCCCCCTTGGGTGTGTCCAACAGGGATCAGTATTGTTTCAAAATTCCCCACCCCCACCTCGCCCCACTTTTTAATGAAATAAATCTACTTTCAGTCGTAAGATAAGGTTGATTATCATGCGATGATTGCCTTTATTTACAAATAGTGGGTTCTTACAAGAGGATAGCACACGCGGTCAGGAACGTGGAAAACAACAAACAAAACCCCAGCTTAAGTAATTTCTGCCAAGTGGCGTGTACGGTGTCGGTAAATGTTTCTTATTACGAACTGGATTAAGGCCTTCAACTGCGCGAACCTGGTCCAAACGTAACTTGAAATTCTTTTTAAACTGCTTAGTGCATCGTTTTCTGTCAACACTCCAATAAAACGTAGGCTTTACTGATACCTTCAACGAGACTGCGAACGTTCAACGAGTACTCCCTAACGTTTCCGGGAAATCTGCCGTTTTTAAATGATTCGTGCCCTCACAAAGACAATAACAATCACCAGATTTGGAATCGTTGGTCTTGCGATTTGTAGTCTGTGCACTGTCAGCCCACCTGGTGAAGCAAATGTCCAGCAAATGAAATCATGTACGAAAAGAAAATTTACGAAATCATGATCTAGTTTTTGACATTGTAATTGAGAAAACAAAGCAGTGAGTTATTAACATTATGTACAACAGAACTAGTGTCCTGATAGCTATGCCTCCCCTGGGGCACAAGGACATCGTTATGAGGGGGACTTATAATGCCTCCTGTTTCTATTCCACTCCTTTCTTCTTAAATTTAACGTCTTTTCACATTAGACAAGTTGTTTGTGTGTGTATGTGAGTGGATGTGTTTGTGTGTATGTGAGAGAGAGGAGAGAGAGAGAGAGAGAGAGAGAGAGAGAGACATACATGGGTGTAGATGTGTGTACATATTTGTGTATAGAGTGTATGTGAGTGTGCGGGCGTGCATGTGTTTGTATGTGTGTGCGTGTGTGTGCACACGTGTATGTATGCCTGTGTGTGATTGTGTGTGTGTGTGTGTTTATGCAAGTGTATTTGGGTGTTTATGAATGTGTGTGTAAGGTATGTGTGTGTTTGTGCGTGTGTGTGCATAGGGACTGTATACTCTACATCAGCTAGGAATCTGTAGGCCTACATAGTTGTGATGTTTAAAAAAAAGAATTATGTTAAGAAATCAAATTTAACTTGAAACACCTTATGGCCTGGCCAATGTCTGCTGTTTGCTGGAGCCAGAGACTCCCTTGGAAGGAAATTTTTTACTTTTCCACTGACCCCTTTATTCCCTTTGGAGTTGTCATCCACTGGAACTCGTTTGAGAGAGTCCAGGATGCTGGACTGGCTGACAGATCTGCGTGAGACTGCATGCATATTTTGTTCAGTGCCTGTTTGCTTCTTGGAGGCAGCACGCCTAGATGGCCTGGCTTGCCTTCCTGATTCTGACAAAGGGGCATCACGAGTTTTGCCCTGCTTTGCCTCACTGTGCTCTGTTTCTACTGTCCTTTTCTGCTTTTTTGGTTTAGGAATGCAGCCAGTTATAACCAACTGCCCAGGTATTGCTTCATGTTC
Organism: Rapana venosa; assembly: GCA_028751875.1. Taxonomy (NCBI): domain Eukaryota; kingdom Metazoa; phylum Mollusca; class Gastropoda; order Neogastropoda; family Muricidae; genus Rapana; species Rapana venosa. The sequence goes on along the minus strand of CM054155.1, from coordinate 44,554,944 downwards.
TGGAGCATTGCTATTCTTTGTCACTGGTTCATCAGACTTGTCATGGGTAGATGCACACACACCATTCTTAATGGAAGTGGTAGTCTTTTATTTTGATTTTGAGGATAATGGAATAATCACTCATGTGCTTTTTAACATCTGGTTCCTGTGTGTATGCAGTTTTGTAAATTTTGTCATCTGTTCCCACTGGCACATGATGGCCTACTCTTCCAAAAAGCAGAATGAGTTTTAACAAGTGCACAAGATGTCCTGAGTGCATTCGTACATGGAACCTCGGTTTTAATCTCATCCAAAGGACTTTTAAGGGGAGTGGAGTTGGCACCGATATTATCTCCAGAGGAAAAATCCTTGAATAAGATTTTCTGCATGCATTTGCACACTGAACCTGTTTATAGTCTCATCCAAAGGACTTTTAGGGGGAGTGGAGTTGGCACTGATGTTATCTCCAGAGGAAAAATCCTCTAACAAGATTTGAACCCGGGTAAGCAGTCTGTGTATCAGAACCAGTGTCAGTCCCTTCTGGTATTTTCTCATTTTTGAGAGAGAGAGAGAGAGAGAGAGATGATTATAATGATAAAAGTGATGAGGATGTTGTGTGTTTGAGGTTTGTTGTTGTTTGGTTGGGGGCAGGGGAGGGGGGTGTGTGTTAAGAAACGTTTTCAGCACTTTTGTATATCAGGCTTTGCGTGGAGGTTAACTATGTTGCTTAAAAATGTGTGAGAGTTTGTCAGATACTTGTTGTCTGCACAGAGGGCATTATGTGTTGATTTTGTATGGTGCTTTTATGCTATATGGTGATAAGGATGTGATTATTCTTTTATACCTAGACATTTAATCCTCTACTCATAACCTACATGAATTATTTCCCTGTTTACGATAAGAAAGTAATTTAATTGACTGAACAAGGTTGGAATTTAAATGCATCTCCTGGATACAGGCTGTATTTCTTTTTTTTTTACAGGCTGTATCTACTTTCTCTTTTTGTAGTCACTCAGTCAGTGGGATCTTGTCACTGTAGACTCCCTCACCATTCCACTGAAGAATGCCGAGAAGTCTTGGGGTTTCTTTTGGGTTTTTTATGTTATTCTTTATATCAAGGATAATGGAATAAGCACGTATGTGCTTTTATCGTCCAGGCCCCGGTCAGGTCAGGTGTTATGTGGCCAGTAGCATTTTCCATTAGGGGACGGAATAGCTCAGTGGTCGGAGCACTCGCTTTCCCCCAGCCAAGTTAAGCAGCGTCGAGCGTGATTACCAGTTTGGATGGGTGACCGTTTGCGCGCCTTGGCTTCAGTACAGTTCCCCCAGCTGTAAATGGGTACCTGCCCTCTTTAGGGTCAGGGAAGGTAAAGCAGCGAGGGAAAGGAGATGGGCGCCGCCCTCAATATGCTGGCCCTAGAGAAGTGAGGTCTCCGACGCCTCGCTCCCCTACGACCTTATAGGTTATGGGACTCCTTTACCTTTACCTTTAGCATTTTCCCCTCTGCCTCTGTTGCCCGACTCCACGCAGTGGGATGGGGTGACCACCAGCTGCATGGGGTGGATTCTTTAGAGGCACAGGACCCAGCACTACCAACCCAGCAGGACTCCATAAGAAGAGCACCGTAGCTTGAAACTTTTGATAATGCATTCATCAACATAAAAGCGTTGAATTTCCGTTATAATAATGATGTATGGAAATAATATAGCGCTGAATCTTGTAAAGCAACAAATCAAAGCGCTCAGATGACATTAAAAAAATATATAAAATTTATACATATTTTTTTTTTAATGCGTGTATGCGTTTTTAAAAAATAATTTTTTCATCTGTTCCCACCGGCACACAATGGCCTACTCTTTCGAACAGCGGAACAGGATTTAATGAGTGTGCAAGATGTTCTGCATGCATTCACACGCGGGGCCTCAGTTTATAGTCTCATCGGAAGGACTTTGACATTCAGTTCGATTTTTTTGTCAAACTGGGAAGAAAGGGTGAGGCTGGGAATCGAACCCAGAACCTCTATGTGTCAGGGACTCAGTACATATATCTTCAGCAAAAAGGGTGGATGAGAATGAGGATCGGGGAAAAGAGATGAAGGAAGAGGAACAAGCTAGAAACAAAGAGAAGGATAGAAAAGAGGGAAATTATAGCACAAAATTTCCATTAGGTGGGGATGCTATTTATACTGACAGGCCCCTGCATTCCCATGGGGGGTACATGTAACTGCTCATGTATTTTGACTGACATAAATTTGATAATATCTCACAAACTTCGCTTTCCATTTCAGACAGCTTTTTCCGCAGCATGTTAGATTTCATCCTCATTCTGACAAGCTCCTATTTGTCAAAAATGTGGGATTCTGGGGTTGGGGAGAAAAACAATCATTTTGAGTTTATACATATATATGCAATTTTATTTTGTGTGCACGTTTACATGCATCTGAGTTAATGTGTATCATAAGTAAAACTACAGTATGTGTGTGCAAATAATACAAAAGTGTCTTCAGGATCTGTTTGTTTTGGGGGTTTTTTTAAATCAGATTTTTAGTTTTTCCATTGAACAACTATGAATTGATAGAATCACATTCTTCAGGATCTGTCTGTATAAGTGGACAGAAGAATTATTTTTGTATGTGCATGTCGTGTGTGCCTGCATGTGTACTCCACCTGGAGATTTCATAGATGACTGTGTTAAGAAAATTTATATTGTTTTTATGAATAATTGTGAATGACCTACGCATTCACAAAATTCAACGAGCCATGGGCATTCCAGACGTGAGGAAAAAAAGTATGTATTGTTTTATCTTTAGAACATATCAATTTCTGATGTAAAGGAAATGCACCTTCCTGTAAGTGTAAAGCAAGAAGTGAGGGTTCAATTACCATTTGTGCCCTTGAAGAAATGCACATTTACCATGTAGATTGTTTGTTTGAAAAATCACACATAGCTGTTCCATGTCTTACCTAAATCAAAGATCATTTCATGTTGTTTACAGCCCCACCAACCACAAAGGCCAGCCAGATCGGGACTGTCACATGATATCAATTTCAGCAACTCATAAAATTCATGCGAGTTTAAAATCACCAAAATGAAATCCATTGCAACACTGACAATCTGAAAGAAGCCCCCCCCCAAATGACAAGGTACCCTGTTCATTATATTAAACCAGGCTGTGCTGAGGACACCAGCCATTCCACAGTTCATCTACGAATTACACCGTAAGAGCAGGTCATTTTATAGTACAGATTGCATGCTGGGTATGTTCTGTTTCCATAACCCACTAAATGCTGACATGAATTACAGGATCTATAACGCGCATATTTGATCTGCATGTGTATATACACGAAAGGAATTAAGGCACTGGCAGGTCTGCACTTTGAAGTGGACCTGGGAGATGGTAAAAGTCCCCCCTACCCTTAATTCACCAGATGCTCCAGCAATTTGAACCCAGGACTTTTCATGGATACTTCAGTACAAGGTAGAAGAAAGCTCAATATAGTTTATAACAATCAAAATCTACAACCCGACGCCCACCTGCCTAAAATCACTCCAAACAGAAAAGTGGGTCAGGTACAGTCTGCTCCGACTCATTTTGTGGTGGAGGGTGACAATGTCATATAAGAAAACCAAAAATACTTGGCACATTTGCTTGAAAAAAAGGCAAGAGAATATATTGGTAGGCAGAAAATAAACAAGATGACAGAAAGGTGTGGAAAAACACAGAAAAAAGTATGATAGAAAAGGGGAAACTTCTAGCACAGAATTTCCAGGTGAAAATGCTCTATACACTGAAAGATCCCTCAGAATTCCGGAGGGGGTAAAATCAGATTTACACAAACACACACAAACACAGAGATTACATTGGAATAATCTTTAATTCCTATTTTTCATCACACCAAATGAAAGCATGTGTCTTAACCATAAGATCTTCAACACTTGATGATGATGAAGGGGCCACTCCTCCACCACAAATAAAACAAAATCAAAAGAATCAAGTGTGAATTTTCCTGTCAATTGAATATGTACACTTAAATATAAATGACACTTGAGATGATGACGACAGGAAAAATCTGTAATGCTCATTCCCCAAATCGACATGAACTGTGTTTCATCTTGAAATTACAGGGGGGAATTTTTACAACATGAATGATAAAATTCGTGGGAGAATTTTTACGGACTTTACAAAGTTCTCAATGAGAAGGAGAAATACTGAAGGCATTTTCAATTCAATATGCAGAGTACAATCAGGACTATGGCTAATGCCTGGATCAGTAGTCTGAAGGCAAGGCACCTGCCCAGAAAACGATGTCTGTGTCCAATCAGGGCTCAATACTGTTTGTGCTTGAAACTTTTCTCCCATCCACTAGACCATGAGTGGTGGCCTGGGTGCTAGTCTTTTGGATGAGACAATAAATCCAGGTCCCATGTGCAACATGCATTTAGCGCAGGTAAAAGAACCCACGGCAACAAGAGAGCTGTCCCTGGCAAAATTCTGTAGGAAAAAAAAGCCTGTGTGATAGGGAAACAAATACACTTAGGAAAAGGGGGAAAAAAGATAATGGGAGGCACTGCTCTTGTGGCGATGTGCTCTTCCCAGAGAGCAGCCTGAATTTTATGCAGAGAAATATGCCTGACTTTAAGGGGTATACAAATACAAAAATACAAACGCATGGTCTTAACAGCCAGTTTGCAAAATATAATGAATGCATGTTTAAGTGCACAAAGAGTGACAATCAAAACAAGCAACACAAGCTATTTGTGTATTGAATATCGAAGCTCACCTATGGTCAGATTTTTGCATATGCCAGTGTTTTTGCCCACCATCAGACTTTTAGGGATGATGTCTGAACATGACACCTGTGTGCACGCCGTTTTCTCTTTTCTTTAATGTACCTTTTGTCATCTGCTCTTACCTGAAAAGCAGAATGTGTGCTCAACATGTTCTGAGTGCATTTGCACCTGGGGCCCTGGCTCAAACCCAAGTACATAATAATAGTAAATGTTTTCAGAAGAGCACAGTGCATTGGTCTAAGAGGCGATTGCCTGGTGTGGCCTCTATCTGCAGGGGTAATAAAAATCTGACTGACTGCAGTCCAAAGCCTCTCCTTACACAATGGTCATACCCTATTTGTGATGCTCCACCATGAAATGAGTTGCTTTGCACCTTACCCACTTTTCTGTTAGGAGCCATTTTTGGCAGGTGGGGGTCAAGTTGCCGATTGAGATTTAGATTGATTATATTACTATAGCCACTCTTCTACCTTGATACTTAGTATTACTATAGCCACTCTTCTACCTTCTACCTAAGTATCAAGGCATAACTTTGTTTCCTTTTGCTTTAAAAATGCATTTAAAAACACCCAATCCCTCTGTTTGATCACCTGTTACGATGCAAAACCTCACTTTGTCACTTTCTGCAGTGTAACATTTCCATTTGTAATAACTTTTCATAGAATTCTCTATTTTCAATCTGCTTTCTGTTAGCCTTTTTACTGCAGATTAATTAAGAACATGCTAACTACTAAGATTTTACCTTCGGTGCAATACAACTCATTATGTGGTGGAGCATCACATTTGTATGCAATGTGCCTGGTGCAACTGAACAAAGTATTAGTAATCTTACTGCATAACACTTAATGATACACTGTGTTTAGAAAACATCAAACCCAAAAACAAACAAGAACAAAAATCCATATACCAGCAAAACGTAAGTATTATCAGTTGCAAGCAGTCACTCACCATGACGTGAGGTACATTTAAAAGTATGTCTCCAAAACAACACACACTTCCAACACCATTTGCAAACTGAAGCAAATACAGTCACCCCATTACTGTTGAAAAGCATTATACACAACAGAGATGCCATATTTTATCTGATTCTAAGTTGAAACTAAACTCACAATAACTGGGGGGGGGGAGGGCATTTTAATGATTTTTTTTTTTTTAATCAAGTCAATAATGGCGAGGGGAAAAAAAAAAGGCAGCTGGCATACAGTTTAATGTCAGCACTTATCTTTCCCCCAAAAAAATGCAACACCTGACAATTGACTTGGAACATATCTAGTATTGAAATGAAAAATGATCTGGTGAACATCTCCAGTATATACCTTTAAGCAAGTATATACCTTACATATTATCAAACAAAATCAAACATCAACTAGCATAATATGAAAAACTTGTCTTACATAAGGTTAATGAACTAGCATATGACATGTCAGCACATGTTTTATATCAAAGGGAGAGGGTTGATCTTATGAATATAAACTTCTGGTACATATTCTAGAAAAAAGACAATGTTTATTTAATTTATATACATGCACACACACACTTTTTGGGGAGGGGGGTGGGGGGTTCACAGGAACGTGAACTAGCATTATATGAAAAATTTGATGTCTTAAAATAATGTTCAAGATAAATGAATTATCAACTAACAATAACATGTCAGCACATGCTTTATATCAAAGAGAGAGGGATGACCTTATGAATATAAACTTCTGGTACACATTCTGATTTCAGCACATACTTCAAATGGTTTAAGAAAAAAAATTATACATGCACACACATACTTTTGTGGGGTGGGGAGGGCGTCTTTCCACAGAAATAAAAGATCATAACATTTCAGAAGTTATACAAGTTTGGACCATAGCATTAAAAAAAATTTTTTTTAATTACATTTCATTTTTTCACTTTGTTTTTGAACTACACTAAGGCCAACCAACTACACTAAGGCCAACCGACACATTTCTCTGATTCTCATTCTTCACCAACTTTTATAGTGCTCAATGAATCATGTAAAAGACACAAAACAAATCGATACACAAATCGAAACAAAAAGCATTTAACTTGCCCAAACTGAGCAAGTAATTTGACACACCAGTGGGTGTCACAAGATACCTGTCGGGACAACACTTTAAAAAACAAAAAAACCCTATCCCTGTAAGGACAACACTTAAAAAACAACAACTATCAAATGCCTTTAAAAAGACACACCAGAAAACCTATCCCTGTTAAGGACAACACAAAAAAACCACATCACATGGCCTCAACGTTCTCTGCATTCTAGGCTTTCACATTATTTGAAGATCGTGATCACAGTTCTTCACAATACCACTCTCATTGGAAACAGTTCTTCAAAATACCACTCTCATAGGAAATAAATATATCATCTAAGTGGGAGAGGGAAAAAAGACATAAACGGGGAGAGGGGAAACTGTACAAGTGGGTCACATTCTTCCAGGTAAGAGCAGCTCGAATTTCACAGACAAATCTGCTGTGACTGCAAGAGTCTACACAGATCATGACTTAACAACACAAACAAAAGCTAACAGCTGCCTCACTTGACCAAGTAAAAATGGAACTAAGTTCAAAACTCCATCAAAATTAAGCTAAAAAGCCTCTTTTGGCAGCTTTGCTCAAAAGAAGGCAAAAAGAACAAAATAAAAACAAAAAAGTCCAAATCAAACCAAAAGTAGCCAACAGCTGTCGTATTCATTGGCCATCAAGACAAAATGAAACGGTCAAAATGAGACGATAGGAGTTACATTATCTTCTTTGTCTGAACCTTAATGCTGCCTGCACCTTTGCTTCAGAACACCGTCTCCTCCTCATGACAGGTCCATTTCCTCCATTTCTTTACAAATAAAGCGCCTTGGGTAAATGGCTTTGGCAACACATAATTCTCTTCTTAACCAGCTGGTCTGCAACTTCACAAAGACCATAAAGAAAGTTTATACTGAGTGTCACTAAAAAGCATGAAACGTGCCAAGACTTTTGGGGGGGGGGGGGGGCTGCAACTTTCAAACTCTTAGTGATTTTGATAAAGTTACAATGAGTTCACATCACGAGTTCCACCAATACTGACTCGTGCTAATCTGCTCCATTTTTTATTTTGGAGCACTGAAGTGACTACGTTTACAAAACTGGAAACCACATCTGAACAGCGAGTGATCAAAAGTACGTTCTCATCCTCATACAGGAAGAGACATGCCACAGGTTTATTTCTTCCGTTTCTTCTGCTGATCTTCGTCACAGGTTGGAGTAGCTGGGCTGTAGCTGGGGGTGGATGGACTGTAGGTGGGGCTAGTTGGAGAGTAGCGAGGACTGGCAGGTGTGTACGTCGGACTGGTTGGGCTGTAGTTTGGACTGCTGGGAGAATAACTTGGGCTGGCTGGGGAGTACTTCGATGGCGAAGATGGAGAGTAAGATGGTGATGCTGGAGAATACTGGGGAGAGCTTGGGCTGTACTGAGGAGAGCTTGGGCTGTACTGTGGAGAGCTGGGGCTGTACTCTGGTGAAGCAGGGCTGTACCGAGGTGAGGTGGGGCTGTATGTTGGTGATGTAGGCGAGTACTTTGGACTGCTTGGGGAGTAACTCGGGCTGGCAGGGGAGTACTTTGGGGAAGATGGACTGTACTGAGGAGAGCTGGGAGAATATGAGGGACTTGTTGGACTGTAGTTGGGACTGGAAGGAGAGTACTTTGGGCTGCTCGGAGAATAGCTTGGGCTGCTTGGAGAGTAGCTTGGGCTGGCTGGGGAGTAGCTGGGAGAGCTGGGGCTGTAGGAAGGAGAGGCTGGACTGTAGCTGGGGCTGGTGGGAGAGTAGGACGGCGAAGATGGAGAGTAGTTTGGTGAGCTGGGAGAATAGCTGGGGCTGGTTGGGGAGTAGCTGGGGCTGGTTGGGGAGTAGCTGGGGCTGGTTGGGGAGTAGCTGGGGCTGGTTGGAGAGTAGCTGGGGCTGGTTGGGGAGTAGCTGGGGCTGGTTGGAGAGTAGCTGGGGCTGGTTGGGGAGTAGCTTGGGCTGGTTGGGGAGTAGGAAGGTGATGTGGGGCTGTAGCTTGGGCTGGTTGGGGAGTAGGAAGGAGAGGTTGGGGAGTAGGAAGGAGAGGTTGGGGAGTAGGAAGGAGAGGTTGGGGAGTAGCTTGGACTTGTAGGGGAGTAGCTTGGACTGGTGGGTGAATAGCTGGGGCTGGTTGGCGAATAGCTTGGAGAAGTTGGGGAGTAGCTTGGAGAGGTGGGGGAGTATTTGGGTGATGTGGGTGAATACCCAGGGCTTGACGGCGAGTATGATGGTGAGGTGGGAGAATACCCTGGACTCTGAGGTGTCACAGCTGGTGAACTGGGCATGTAAGATGGCGAGGCCGGCGAGTAGCTTGGAGACATTGCTCCATGTGGTGACGGAATGTATGGTGAAGATGGAGAGCTGGGAGAGCCTGGCTGAGGGGACCAAGCAGGTGAATAGCCAGGAGAATAGCCACTTTCACTGGCAGCAGATGGTGAAAACCCAGCTGCTCCTGGAGTCATTCCACTGCCAATACCTGGTGACCAAGCCGCGGCATACCCGGGAGTGGCTCCTGAAGTCCATGGTGTCTGATTAGGGGACAAGGCGCTTGCAGGGCTGCTTGCTGATCCAAAGAACATTCCTGTGCCAGCACCTGCCATGATACCCGGACCAGTAGGAATTTCCATGCCAAACTTGCATTTTTCTGCATCCAGCAACAGATCAAAACATCCTGTGCCAATCTTTGCAAGCTGGCCCAACATGATGTTTTCTGACACCCCTTTCATAGGATCTGTTTCAGCATGAGCTGCTGCCTCCATAAGAATGTCCACTGTTTCCTCAAAGGAACACCTAGCCAAGGCTCCTGTTTCCTGTCTGTTGATACCGTGACGGGTAATAGCCATAAGATGGCCTTTGGCTGTCATCACATCACAAAGCAATGCCAGATGACGGTAGTTGACGTAGGACCCGTCAAAAGAGATCACATGGACCATCTCACGCTCAATAGCTTTACGAACAGCCTCAATGCCCAAAGTTGCAAACACTTCCACAATGTCATTTGTGTAGGTTCTCACTGGATCTACATCTTTCTCACTGAGAACTTTCATCAAACTTGATCCATCTGTTTCCAAGATCCATTCAGCGATAGCCTTGAATTCTCCTTCCTCAGTAATGTGGATCCTTTTCTTGTCGTCAGTGGTAGGCAGATGCATGTACACCTTTGAAATGGCTTCAATTCCTTGCAAGGTCATGTCAGACAAAAGATTGGATTCAATGCAGCGCAGGAAAACATCATCTTCCATTTTATCCACAACCTCGTCTTCTTCTTGCATCTTGCTTTCTTCAGAGTTCATGATACGTACGCGCAGAACAAGCTTCTCCGCATTGTCGTCATTGAAGATGCAGTTCAAATCATCACCAAATCCAGCAGTGATTTTTTCTGAGATCTGTTCCATGGTCAGTTTTTTGTCTGTCATGCGCTTACGATCCAGCTCAATACGAAGCAGCCATGGTGAGATGCGTGAAGCATCAAAATCAGGCATTTCATAGTAGATGGAAACCCATTCCTGGTCTTCGACAATGACAGTATTCATTGGGTCTGGATCATAGTAAATAGCGTGTTGGCCGTCACTTTGCGCAAAGTGGTGTGCTCAAGTCGACACAACACATCCTTGGCTTTCTCAGCATCTCTGGCAGCTTGTCCAGTCAAATACACTGTCAGTGAGGGTGTCTTGGGCTTTTTGGAGATGTTGATGATTTCCTTCAATCTGGGTACACCCAAAGTGACGTTCTTGGCTGACACACCAGCATAATGGAAAGTGTTCAATGTCATCTGAGTGGCAGGTTCACCAAGAGACTGAGCAGCCAGTCGCTCCCACCATTTCTCCTGGGTGCGCCAGAGCGTGCTGAAAACGGGTTTCGATTTCACCAATCAGCCAGTTGAAAGCATTTTCTGAAAGGCGATATTCTTCAATCATTTTTTTCGCACACAGAGTGGAGCGAATGAGACATTTCATGAGCAGCGTAGCATTTTCATTGGCTTGCTTGCTGATTCGGTCCTGTCCCTCCACAATTGTCAAAGTATGACACAAGTCACGCACGCCATTCACAACATTGATTGGATCAAGGTCTGATGGTTTGCGTTTGTCAATGGCAAATACCTTCTGCGCATTCCAGATCATTCGCTGCAGGTTGCATGGGAGCACAATACGAGCATCCCCTGTTGAGAAGACTTGCCGAGCACTATCTCGATCATTGCAAAGCTGAGTCCACTCTGCCTCCAATGCCTCAATCAAACTGTGCTCTCCTCTCAAGTTTTTGAGGACGTCTTCTTTGAGGCAACGTTTCATCATCCTCTCATCAGTGGGGTCAAACCTGAACTGGCGCTCAAATGCTCGTGCAGAAGGCTTGAGGGTAGGGAGAGACTGAAATTCAACATGGCAAGCATCAAGACCATCTTCCCCATAGCGAAGCTGGATGAGCTGTTCAACCTGATTACGAACTGTGCCGTCGTACTTCACCATTACGCTCTCCATAGCTTTGATCAGACGACGCTGAATGTATCCTGTTTCAGCAGTCTTCACAGCAGTGTCAATGAGACCCTCACGGCCTCCCATGGCATGGAAGTAGAACTCTGACGGAGTCAGTCCGGCAAGGTAGGAGTTCTCCACAAACCCTCTCGATTCAGGACCATAGTCATCCTTGATGAAGTGGGGAAGTGTGCGATAGCGAAAGCCAAAAGGAATACGTTTTCCCTCAACGTTCTGCTGACCCACACAAGCAATAACCTGTGAAATGTTGATTTTTGATCCTTTGGAACCTGCCACCACCATAGCCTTGAAGTTGTTGAACTCTGACAAGGACTTCTGGGCTTTGCTACCAGTTTTGTCACGAGCATCGTTCAAGATGCGATTCACCTGGTTCTCAAAAGTCTGACGAAGCGTATTACCAGGAGTTGGCTCAAGCTCATCATTGTGAGCTTTCTCAATGACTTCAATCACGTCAGCTTTAGCTTTGCGAATGGTTTCCTGGATCTCATGGTATGTTTGCTGGTCAGCAATAGTGTCACCAATGCCAATGCTGTGACCCTCAATCAAGAGCCAATTGTTAACCACAGTCTGAATGTTGCCATACAGTTCACCAGCAACAATATGGCCCAGCTCCATGAAAACAATGTGGACAAGAGATCCAGCTGAAGTTCCCAGCGTCTTCTTGCACAAAATGCCACTGATCAGACTTCCATCCTCTATCAATACCTTGGTGTCTCCAGGTGAAATCCACTTGTACGGCCCAGCATCTTCACCATCTGGATGAGTACTGTGGGTTCGAATGACGTTGACTCGACCAGGAATGACAAGGGTGAAGAGCTGCTTGCCTGTCCACAGGGGCTCTGGTTTCAGAATTGCTGGCAGGGGCACTTTTCCATCCCAGATTGGCAGGAACATCAGCAAATGCATCATCTGGGCCTGTAAACAAAAAATACCAAAAAAAACACCTGTAAGAATGTCTTTAAAAAAAAATTTTAAGGATAAAATGACAAAACACTCTTATCCGTAAAAAAAAAAAAAATTTAATCAGCATACAGGCATGGTAATGGAGGAAAAGCATTTTTCCCTGAAATGGTTTGGGGGTCAGGGGGCATTACCCCCTGAAGCTGAAGGGTTTTCAGCAATTCTAGCCTGTAAAAAAAGCCTCTCCTTAAACTAATTTCAGTTCTTCATACTAAGCAATTTCTGCCCTAAAATAAGCTCTCCTAGAATGACTTTATCAGTCAAATACTTAACCCAACCGAGGTTTTATATCCAAGTAATCACATAGCAAAAAAGAGGGCATATTTAGAAAGATGAGCACTAACACAGACAGAGGAAGAGAGAAGTAGGACAGACACAAAGAGAGAGAAAGAGGAGGGGGGGGGGGGGGGTTGTGGTGGTGGGGAAGCACATGGAACAATACCCAAAAAAAGCATGTGTGAGTGGGTGAGAGATAGAGAAAGAAAAGAGAGAGAGAGAGAAGGGGGGAGTGCACTCCTGAAAAAGAAGGGGGGGGGGGGGGGGGGGCTGCTCCACCTGCTGATTGTTATGTTTACAAACATTTCTCTCTTACCACAAGCAGGGCTGAAGTGGAACAGTCACTGAGTCAGTGAAAGCCCTCCACTCTCCTTCCTTCTTCCTACCATCTCCCTTCACAGTAGGCTACTCCCCCCTTTCAATTTCATGAAAATACCCATTGTTAATACACATGGTCCCCTTCACTTGCTACCTAGGCTAGGCTAGCCTAGTGATGTCTCCCATGTCAAGCAGAGAAGGGAAGTAATCCGCATGGAAGAGTTACATCATGGATTTCATTTTTTCCTCCTCTTTTTAAAAAAAAGTTTTTTTCGAGGATTTCCACGAATTCGCAGAGATGTACCATGCCTGGCATAGAAAAACAGTATTACCATTAAATTCATAAACATCCTTTCCTGCATCACAGCAGAAGTCTTGTCTCAAATGCTCAATTCATTAGCACTGGGGCAACACCAACTTTTCTTGTTCTCTCTTATCATTTAAGTTAACGACAACCCCCAGCAAATACTGTCATAAATTTCCAGTCTTTTCACTTCCTTATTAGTCTGCTTCTCTTGTATGTAAGGACTAAAAAAGCACTATAAATATAAATTACAAAATAGTTCCATCTTTCTTCTTTTCACTGAGCGCATTTTTATTTCTGTGGCTGGTGTGTTGTAAATACACAAAGCATGTGAACAAGGTATGTTCTGCTAAAAAAGTTGCGCTGCCGCAATTTTGCACACACACAAACAAGGCTTCAAAGAGACATGACCATTTTAAATCTGATGTGATTTCATAACAAGCAGCTATTGTCACTGTATCTGGTATCAGTATGTTCAGAATTCATTGTAGAATACCAAAATGGGCGAAGATGTTTTTTTTATATTTATGGTAGTTTTAGCAACAACAACAAAACCCCAGGTTTTTTTGATAGAACACAATCTCTGACAGCTAAGTCAGACAAACCTGTAGCTTAACATGGCCAACATTCCAGGAAATCAAACTAGATGACCTATTTGTTCTAATTTGGTAATGGATTAATGCATTCATGGTCTGTCATTCATCTGCAAACCAAAGTACTCAAATCACAGAAATTTCAGAAATGTGAGAGCAAGGATGAACGATTGTCATAAACTGATCCTGTCAAGAATCAATGATTTTCTTGATTCACAAGATAAATTTGATAAAGTTTCTACTATAGATCATCGAGATAATTGTGTGTCTATACAAAGATTGCATAGCTTGCATTACTATTTGTGCAATCATTGAAAACAAAAGACTTTGAAAAGAGCTAGACACAATCGTCATAAGATCTTCCAACATGTGCAAACTGGATGCAGCATGCCTGACTTTGTCAAATATTTCCATGAAACTACTTCACAAATTTATGATTATGAAATAGGATTGTTGAAACTTATCTCTATACAGACTATTTATAGGTAAGGTTATATGGTAAAACAGATCTGTTTTCTTCAGTCTAACAAAGAGAAGGTACTCTGAGATTGATGCGACTTCTTTTTCTGAACCAAACACCAACCACAGTTTTTGTTTTGTTTTGGGGAGCAATTAAGAATAAAGAAAAAACTGCAAGATGTAAATATGGAGATTTCCCGGGGTGAATTTCAAGAACTTTGGTTGTAAAACTTAGGTTGTAAAACATGCCTGTAGAAACAGGTTTCTTGTACTTGTTATAGATAAAAAGCTTTAGAAGTTTGATAGTTTTGGCGACCATATTGGAATTGTTTCCATGGCAACAGTGCATGAAACAGTAATTCATAGATTTTTATAAGTCATGCCCTTACATATATGGTACAACTTTTAACATGAGCTTGTAAACAAAATTTAATCAGCTCTCACCCACATTCTTCTGGGAAACTTGGCCACACCAATTAGCTTCTTTTTCAAACACAGAATACCTTCAAACATATGAAAATACTAACAATATATGGAATTTACATAGCACTAATCTTGTAAAGCAAACAAATCGAAGCGTTTGCACTTATCATGTACACGCCTGCAACTTTCCACAATTATTATTATTAGATTAACAGATACATCAACTTTATGCACACAAATCATGAAAACAAAATAAAAACTGTGCAAACCAAGAATCTTACTTACCCTGTTCAAAAAGACATCTCTTTTTGTCATCTTGCGTACAGCAGTCAAGGTATCTTGCACAATACCCATGACGGGTCGGTTGGCTTGGGGTGTGATGATCATCCTGGGGACAGCTGCCAAGTTCATGATCTCCGCACGAGTCTCCAGTGACTGGGGCAGGTGGAGGTTCATCTCATCTCCATCAAAGTCAGCATTGTATGGAGTTGTTACACTCAAGTTCAGTCGAAATGTGGACCACGGAAGGACTTTAACTCGGTGACACATCATACTCATTTTGTGTAGTGTTGGCTGACGGTTGAAGATGACCACATCATTGTCTTGCATGTGACGCTCCACTTTGTATCCAATCTGCAGATGAAGGTCACTGGCTTTTGGATGAAAGCGAAGATCAATGCGTTCCCCATTGTCACGAATGATGTACTTTGCTCCAGGATATTGGTTGGTTCCTCGACGCACACGCTCCTGCATCATGTCAATGTTGAAAGGAGTGACGAGTTCTGGAAAAGTCAGATTGTGTGCAATAGAACGAGGAACCCCGACCTGGTCAACCCGCAGATTAGGGTCTGGGGTGATAACAGTACGTCCTGAGAAATCCACACGTTTCCCCATCAAGTTGCCACGCACACGACCTTCTTTGCCTTTCAGCCTTTGCTTCACAGATTTCAATGGTCGTCCTGACTTTTGCACAGCTCTCGGCAGGCCTGGCATTTCATTATCTACCAGAGTAGCACAATGGTACTGCAGCATCTTGGTATCTTCAAAGATAATATGAGCAGCGGCACCATTCTGTTCATTGCGTCGCAACTGATTGTTGGCCTTGACAATATCAGCCAGTTTGTGTGTCAAGTCATCTTGATTTCTAGCAGATCCAAACATGACAACTGCTGGTCGAACAGGAAGAGGAGGAACAGGAAATACTGTGAGAATCATCCAGTCAGGCCGAGCATACCTGGGATCCATACCCAGCATCATGCTCTCATCATCTGATATGCGTTTGAAAATTTCTAGTACTCTTTCTGCTGAAACCATCATTTTTCGTTCTTGAGATTCTTCATTGATATTTTTCCACTCTGCAATGACGTCAAGTCCAGTGCGCTTCAATTTTGGTTGATAACGACCACACCCACCATGCCCTTTGGGGGCGTTTTCATCAGTGGTTTCACCCGTAGGGTCCTGGTTCTTCTTATCCATCTCATCCCCTCCATCACAGGATTTGCGACTCTTGCACAGTTCATACACATGAGCCAGCCGTTTCTGTGGATATCCTTTGGATTTGGCCATAATGTCTTTCATTTTGGGAGACTCTGGGTCCACAAGGATTTTGGAACAGAAAAAGCAGACACATCGAAGAATCTTGATGGTCTTGACCAGGAAAGCAACATGAAAAACTGGCTTTGCCAATTCAATATGTCCAAAGTGACCTGGGCATTCTGTCATGTTGCCTGCACAAGTCTGGCATCTTGAAGTACGGTCAATCACACCCTGCCGAGGGTCCATCAAACCACCTAGCTTGGGTCGTCCTCCTTCAGTGGTCTCGGGAAACTTGATTCCACCTTCTGTCACCGACATCCGTCTCTGAAAAAAAAAAGGAGGGGGGGTTTTTTCCTTCAAAACTGGATGTTTTGGGGTTTTTTTTAAACTTGACTGGTTTGTTATAAGCTGCCCAGAGATTCACAAGAAGTGGTTTATTATCATTATTATCAAAACTATCATCACCATCCTAATTACAGGGCTCTCTCTCTCACACACACACACACCAGCACTTGACATACATACATATACACACACACATACACACCACTGTCATATCACACAATGATTACTGAAGAAATGCACAGTGAGATTAAATTAAAATTATGTGTAAAACTGTACAAAAAAAGTTTTAAAATAACATCAAATTCATACAAGAACGAGAGTAGGCTGTAATGAGCATCATTTTGTTAACAAGTTTGTTTTCTTTTGAGAAAGACAACTCTTGTCTTCCTGTGGTCAGTTTTCTCTCTCTCATCAATTTAATGTTCACCCAACTATTCACCAGTCACTCATGAAAGGTATCAAAACAGCAAAACAGACTTGTTTTTTGTAACAGAATATGGAGCAATATTTATCTAGCACTGCATATTTCAGTGTGCAGACTGTGCAAAGTCCTCTATCTTTTTGCTATAGAGGCAGGATGAAACTATCACAAGCTGAGAGAACAGCTGCAGCCTCACAAAGACAGCTGGGAGAGACAAAAGCCAAAATTACAGAGAAAATTTTAAATAATGGGATTTTAAACAAATACTTCAAAGAAAATGTGTGACTAATATCTGCAAGAATGGGGAAAAAATGTTATACTAAATGAATACCAACCATTACTTTGTCAAGTGTGTTCTCTTTAACTCATTTTTTTTAACATTCTTCACTCACTCAGTCAGTCACTCATCCCTTGGTCGGGACGACCGTTGGGGTACCCGCATGGACGCTGCAAGTGGACCGCCAAATGGTTCTGTCCTGGGCTGTTTTCAGGAGGTTTGGTACGGTGAGGCCGGTCCACTCCTTGATGTTGGATATCCAGCTTTTGCGTGGTCGTCCCTGCCTCCTTGCTCCTTCCACCATTCCCTGCAGGACTGTCTTTGACAGGCTGTTATGCCTTGTTGTGTGGCCAAACCACTTCAGTTTCCTCCGTTTGACTGTATCTAGCAATGGTTCTTGTTTGCCAGCCAGTGCCTCGATTTGCTGCCAGACGTAGTCATTGGTTTTGCGGTCTCTGTAGGTGATGTTCAGGATCCGCCTGAGGCACTTCATCTCAAAGGCTTGAATGCGACATTCTAAATCGGCAGTAAGTGTCCATGCTTCACAGCTGTACAAGGCAATGGATGTGACGAGTGCCTTGTAGAGTCTGACCTTAGTGTGGGGTTCTGATTTTGTGTTTCTCCACACTTTCGCCAGCTTAGTCATGGAGGAGAGTGCCACAGCAAGTCTGATCTTCACCTCTTGTGTGCTCGTGCCTTCTTTGGTGATGACTGCTCCAAGGTACTTGAAAGTTTCCACCTCCTCTAGTGTCTCGCCACTCATCTTGATGCTGGTGGGAGTGGTCGGTGTGGTACTGTTCACTAGGATCTTTCCGTGCTGATCTCCATACCGTGGGCATTGGCTGATGTTTCCAGTCTGGTGGTGAGATCCTGGAGTTCTTCTTCACTGCGGCCCATGAGATCAATATCGTCTGCGAATCGAAGATTGCAGACTGGCCTTCCTCCTATTGTGATTGTGGTCTTGAAGTCAAGGAGGGCCTCCTGCATGATGTTCTCCAGGAACACGTTGAAAAGAACGGGGGATAGCGGGCAGCCTTGTCGAACTCCAACTGAAGTCCGGAAGAACTCCCCAATTTCTCCACCCATGAGGACTGCACTGTGGGAGCTGTCATACAGCGCCTGGATGACTTGAATCAGGTCCTCGTCGAAGCTATAGTCTCTCATGACTTGCCACAGAGCTTCTTGCCACACTCGGTCGAAGGCCTTCTTGAAGTCAATGAAGTTGTTGTAGAGCTGTAGCTGATGTTGGAGATGCTTCTCTATGAGCATTCTGATGTTGAAGATCTGCTCGACAGTGCTTCGACCTGGCCCTGAATCCTGCCTGTTCTTCTGATAGGATTTCTTCTGCTTGTGGTTTCAGTCTGTTCAAGGCAATGCGTAGCATAACTTTGCTTGGATGGCTTATCAGACTGATTGTTCTGTAATTTTGGCACTTCTTCAGGTCTCCCTTCTTTGGAAGTGGAACTATGATGGATTGGGTCCACTGTTCAGGCCACTCTTGCTGGTCCAGATGCGTTGGCAGATGATGTTAATGCCTTGATCATCTCTGGGCCTCCGTTCTTGATGAGCTCAGCCGGGATGTTGTAAATCCCTGGTGACTTGCCTCCTTTCAGGGATCTTACTGCTTCTTCTACCTCTTCCTCCAGCACCTGTGTGCTTTCAGGATCTGATGGTTTGGGATCTTGCTCGTGAAGTTTGTTCGGATCAGCCTTCAGCTTGTAGTTGTACAGGTCTCTGCAATATTCTGTCCATCTCTTCATGATAGTGGCGCTCTCTGTAAGGACTGACCCCTCTTTGTCTTCAATAACGGAGGTCTTTGGCTGCTGGGACTTGGTTAGTACCTTGATGGTCTGGTACGCCTCTTTGCTGTCTCCTTTCGCCATTGCTTTCTCAACCTTGGAGCATTGTTCTGACATCCAGTTCCCCATGGCCTCAGTCATCTTCTTCTTGATTGACCTGTTGACTGTTCTATACTCTTCGGCCGTTTCTAGGTTTTTGTTCTTCACTGGCTTTAGCTCCCTACTTTGGTCGCACAGGTCCAGGATATCGTTGGTAACCCACGGTTGGTTCTTTTTCCTCTTTTTCCCAAGGATCTCCAGCGCTGTCTCCTGAATGGTCTTGCTGAAGGTCTCAGTGAGGTTGTTGATGTCATCTTGGAGGAAATTCAATGCTGCAAATCTGCCCCCTATCTCAGCTTTAAAGATTTCAGCGACTTCGAGGTCCTTCAGCTTCTCCATGTTGAACCGCAAACGGGGATTTCTCTTCTGGTTCTTGGTCTTCAGCTTGATCTGTAGGGTCATGAGTACCATGTCGTGGTCACTGCCAATATCAGTGCCAGGGAAACTTCTTGTCTGGGCTTTGTTGATGCTCGACTTAAATCGTTTGGGGGCCAAGATGTAGTCAATCTGGTTATGTGTCTTTCCATTTGGTTGTTGTTGTTGTTGTGCGTTCCCCAGCTTTACACCCTGGGGGTCACCCAGAACGTGCACTCTGACTCACTCATCCCACCTGGGAATCACTGTGAGATAGGAAGTACACCGGGTGAGAAGTTTGCGTGTATGACTCTTTTCAAGTACCTCGCCACATAGGCAGCCATACTCCGACTTCAGAGGATTTTTTTCTCCTATAAAGGAGAGTGCAGGTTGTTATGTTAAGAGCTTGTCATGGCTGAAGGCAACCTCAACACAACATTTTAAACATAACAACATTTTAATGTAGGCCTTGGCAATTAGCTGACATCAATAACCTGACACAGCTTTTGGCCTGGGCCAATTTCCATTTGGTGAGTGCCACGTCATTCTTCTTGATGTCTTGGGGATATAAGGTGTTGGCGACAGTAAGATTGTGGCTGCTTGCGAATTCCAAAAGTCTGAGACCTCTATCATTAGTTTCGTCCACGCCAAAACGGCCTACTGTCCCTGGCCATTGGTCATAAGCGTCAGGTCCGATCTTGGCATTCCAGTCGCCCTGGATCACGAGAAAGTCCTTCTTTGGAGTTGATTTGATGGTGCTCTCCAAATCTTCGTAGAAACACTCGATTGCTTCATCATCGTAGTCTGATGTTGGTGCATAGACTTGTATGATGGTCATGTTGTGTGGTTTTGCTGCGACACGCATGGAGATCAGTCTGCTTGAGATTGGGGTACAGCTGATGACACTGTTAGTTCCTTCTTGTTGACAAGAAATCCTACTCCGTGTTGGTGTTTGGAGTCGTCGCCACTATACCATAGTGTGTGATCTTCTTCTGTAGTTGTTTCGCCGAATCCGACCCAACGGGCTTCGGCCAGTCCAAGTATGTCCCATTCGTATCTTCGAAGTTCATGGTTAGCTCTTGGAGCTTCCCACATGCGTGCAAGGTACGGATGTTCCATGTACCAATGATGGTCCTTTCAGCCTGGAGTTTGATCGCTGTTGTTTGCGTCCCAGTCGCATATTTTCCACCTCCATCCTGGAACGCTCCAATGGAAGGCGCGGTTGTTGGTATTCCGGGCCTCAACCGATCCGGCATGTCTTTCCTTGCAGTGTTGTCCATGTAGGTATTTCTGTGGGCGTGGATTGCTTGGC
This sequence comes from Rapana venosa, assembly GCA_028751875.1. NCBI lineage: Eukaryota > Metazoa > Mollusca > Gastropoda > Neogastropoda > Muricidae > Rapana > Rapana venosa. Next base: position 44,534,161 of record CM054155.1, on the reverse strand, counting down.
AGCGCCCATCTCCTCTCCAAGCTGCTATTTGCCCATAGCTGGGGATTTTTGGGTCGGGTTATCTCCCCACTGAGACAGGTAGTACTGGGCTACAGGTTACCAGTAGCAGAGGAACACCTCTGACTCTATAAAATAAAATTATTTTACTAGATACATACAATCATAAAAGGATTCCAATTAAAAAAAAACTCACAACTTCATCTGGGCCAAGAATTCCAAACTGCACCCTCTTCACTTCACGAAGAGGGGCATTTGAATCCCCTGTAAATGCCATTTTGTCTTTTCTTGAAGATCAGGCACCACTTCTACCTTAGCAATGTGTCATATTTCCGCCTTCAGTGATCTGCAACACAAATTAAACAATGACTGATTAATACAAAATCATCTTCAAAAACTCCCCAACATTTTTTTACAATTCCAGTGCTTGTATCATAACAGCCTTCCTTTGATTAAATGGATTTTTCTTCTACATAAAAAAAAAAAAAAAAAAAAAAGGTTTTGGGGGGATTTTTTCCTACTTGTCATTCGGTAAGAGTCAATGCCACATGTCATATCTCAAGACTGAAGTGAAGGCCTCACATGAATTCTGAAGAACAATTATTGCACATGGCTTTTTCTGGGTCCATCTTTTGTCACAGTCTCATGTAAATAGGCCTAAAATGTTTAAGGACACAACTTACTTTATGCACTTTGCAGGTTACGCTCTGGTATTAGCTTGCGGCTGATGTATCCATGTAGTATATTCTATACAGTGCTATACCTGGAAATTTGTGGGATGATTTTCACATATTTTTTACTGGCCCAGGCCAAAAGCTGTGTCAGTTATTGATGTCAGCTAATTGCCAAGGCCTACATTAAAATGTTATGTTTAAAATGTGTTGAGATTGCCTTCAGCCATGACAAGCTCTTAACATAACCACCTGCACTCTCCTTTATAGGAGAAAAAATCATCTGAAGTCGGAGTATGGCTGCCTATGTAGCGAGGTACTTGAAAAGCGTCATACACGCAAACTTCTCATCCGGTGTACTTTCTATCTCACAGTGATTCCCAGGTGGGATGAGTGAGTCAGAGTGCATGTTCTGGGTGACCCCCAGGGTGTAAAGCTGGGGAACGCACAACAACATCATATTTTTTAAAGTATGAAAAAATGCACTGTATATTGTTTTGGGGATTGAGGACAAAGCACAGCACTAGGTAGTCACAAGTAAGTTAGAACAGAGGGTTGCTCGTGTTCCTACAGAGTTGGCCCCCGCACATGGATATTGCAGTTAGGAAGCTAGCAGACAACAAAGGACTGAGAGGGTACAGTGTTGAAAAAAATATATTACTGGGAAAGAAATAAAAAGTGTTATAAAATTAGTAGTTCTACAGACTTGGTAACTCATTTGAGTGCAAGTTATTTATGGGACACACAGTTATGTTTTTATCTAGAACTATCACTTACCTACAGATCTGTTAAATACATTCTTTATTATCAGCAGTGTCAATTGCAGACCTTTACCTCTTCTAGTTTTATAGTTCAAATGATTAAGTGTAAAACCATACCTAAAAATGGCCGCCCTATTCCACTTCTAGTTTTAATTGCCCTTCATGGGATGATTAAAGTGTTTTTGACTTGACTTGACTTATAGAAATGATTGATTAAAGTGTAAAATCAAGCCTAAAATTGGCCTCTATGATGTTGCACAAAGCTAATGGACTGAAAGAAAAGGTTCTAGTACTAATTAAAAATGACTTTTTCTTTGCTGTTTTGGCTTCCCAGGATACCACTTAAAAATGTGTATTTTGAAAAAAAAGTCTGCCGTGTTTTGACAGTTTTTAAGACATGTAGCAAAATACCCATCCTGTGCTTGTGCCTCATGTCACATTTTACATCAAAATTCGGGACAACTTTGAAAGGCATTCACTGCTTAAACTGTAGTCTAGCTTCAATTATAAAAGATGGGCAGAAAGCTGTCAAAGCTCCATTTTTCTTAAGGAAAAGATAACTTAAAAATTCCAGAAATGTCACACCTGTGATGTACAGGATGGTCCATCTTTGAAGTCTCATTCTGCATGATTCGAAAAGGGAATACAATAGAATTTTCCCCAAATGCTCTTTTTAGCTGTGTTCTGATTGGTAGACTTTACTTCTTCTTAACCTCGATAAATCAAAGAAACAATGTGAGCAGACAAAAAGTGTCACACTGACCAGGTAGTGTGATGTACAGGATGTCAACATTTGTACGCATTGCCAGCTGAGAGGGACAACCATCATGGTTGAATGTAAAATGATTTCACTTTTTTCAGGCAGGCAGTAATTGAGCAAACATGTAATTAGCACATATTGTTTCCACAATTTTAATTGCATAGTTCACAATTAATAATATACTGACTTTGTCACATGTAATGTTGTGACATATCCCATGTAATACCATGACCAAAAATGTTGCAAATAATTACTGTGGGCTCACACTTTATCAGTTTATGGGCTTTGGTTAGGATACTTGGCATATTGTAAGGCTTAGCTTTAGTAATAACATGATTAGCAGTACATTGTTAAAGTATTTAAATCTGGGATCCACAGAAAAGTTCAGACAGTGATGTCACAATGACATATATACATTACAGTGTGACACTTGCATAGTGGACTTGTACAGTGTACAAATATTACTTTTAATGAGGTTGTTATTTTCCTTTATTTCTTCATTCTCTTTACTTTGTTCTTAAATGCCAATAATCCTAAAACTGCAATAAATAGGCCCATGCTTGTCACACTGTGAGTGTGATGTACACGACATGTGCAAGAATTAGAACCAGAGAAATTGGTAGCCTAAAGTTTGTTTTCAATTTTTCACTGAAATACATTTCAGTTACAAACTATAGAGAACAACTCCAATAGGTTTAAGACACTGTAGACATTGAAATTTTGATTACATTGCCTCGTTTCATGCCAGATATTACTAGGTGCAAGAGGAGTGCTTGTGTCAAGTGCTATAGAACCAGTCTGTTGGCCTGTCGCCAAGGGAGAGAAATCCAAATAAGTTGCCTTTTCCATTGTAAAGTAGTAGACTTTTTGTTTAGGTATTTGGGTTAATGTTTGCAGAACTTTATATCTGACTTAATTTCAACAAGACTGGAATGTATTTGTGTCCAGGGTAGTGTGTCAAAGATGCCACAACAGGTAAACATTGCCTTTGGAGGGGTGAGGGAGAGAGAGAGAGAGAGGGGGGGGGATTAGTTAAAAATAAACAAAAAATACTGCCTCTTATTCTATCAGCTTTTGCAATACAATTCCTGTTGCTTATAAAAGAGGGCTAGATTGCTGTCCAAAACTATGTTTGTACCTTAACATTTACTTTGTATATATATATATTTGTGATCCAAAGTAATATGTTGCCATTTGTTATAACAGCTGTTTGCTTTAATTCGGGCCTGAGCAGCACAGGTGTGTGTGTATCTTCAAACAGCCATAGCTCTGAAGTTATGAGAATGAGAACTTTCTGCTAGGTATGCTTAGCTAGTCGTAAAATTTTTTGATTTTCACAGATGTTTTGGGGTTTGAGGACATACAGCGATACCAGGCAGTCAGGACTAAGTTGGAAATGATCAAATAAGGATTGCTTGTGTTCCTACAGTGTTGACCCTGTGCATGTATACTGCAGTTAGGATGCCAACTGATATCAAACAAACAAAAAAAAGACATGAAAGGGGTACAGTGTCTGCTGAAAAAAGTCAAAACTACCAAATTTGTTTATTTAGAGGATTATGGAAAGCATTCATGTGCTTATTAACACCCACTCTAGTCCCCATGTGTACACAGCTTTGTATATTTTGTGTGTTGAGCAAAATCACTTGTTTTGAATTTGAGACCAGAGACTAGTCTTTCACAAAAAGTGGTTTTTATTCCTGTGGGTGCCTTAGTATGTGTGGTATGAATATCAGTCATACAGAAAAACAGAAGGAAAAGTGCCAAAAAGCTAGTGTAATGTGTAGCCTTTGTGATCAATGATGGTCGAAAGGGTTGTAGTAGGCCTACAGCAATAGTAAGGTAAAGGAGTCCCATAACCTATAAGGTCGTAGGGGAGCAAGGCGTCAGAGACCTCACTTCTCTAGGGCCAGCATATTGAGGGCGGCGCCCATCTCCTCTCCCTTGCTGATTTACCTTCCTGTCTCTTTGGGATATAATAATAATAATATATATGGAATTTATTTTACCTTCCCTGACCCTAAAGAGGGAAGGTACCCATTTACAGCTGGGTGAACTGGGAGAGGAACTGTACTGAAGCCAAGGCGCGCAAACGGTCACCCATCCAACTGGTAACCACGCTCGACGCTGCTTAACTTGGCTGGGGGAAAGCGAGTGCTCCGACCACCGAGCTATCCCGTCACCATACAGCAATACAAAACTTATAAATATACCTGTAAAGGAAGTCCTGACCATACTACAGTGAACAGGCAGGAAAAGCACTGAATTTATAAACAGAAATGGAAAAGCACTAAATCTTAATTTTTTACAACAAATGGAAGAAAAGTCCCAAAACGTAGTGTGTAACCTTTGTGATTAATGATGGTCTACGTAACGTTGAAAGTTGAAAGCATTGAAAGCGCCACGACCTAAATGTTGTGACATCATCATTTATACAACTTTTCCACCAAAATCCATACAGACTACCCTTTTTAGGCTCAAGTTCAAACGCCTAAAGATACCAACATTCTAATAAAACAGATAATAAATCAGTCTCTTGCAACAAACTAATGTTTTTTTCACAATTCTCAACCAAATGCACTTACACGACAGGCGACTCCGCCATGAACTATTGCAGCTTGGGAGAAGATGACGTCTTCCGGTCACTAAGCCTTGTGGGTAAACATTGCATTCTGGGAAACAGAACTAGCACTATTATAGGTTACGCAACACATCAGATTTTGGATATTTTCTTTTTATTATCATATATCATTCTTGCATTCGTACTGCGCATATCAAGGCATCCACAGATATAAAAACCACTTTTTGTGAAAGACTAGCCCTTGACTCTAAACTCAGGACATTTTGAACAAATATGGTAGGTTTGAACTTTGTAATTTTTCAGCAAAAACTGTACCCCCTCAACCCATTGACGTCTGCTAGCTGTCTCACCACAATATGCATGCGCGGGGTCAACACTGTGGGAACACAAGAAATCTTCATTTCAACCCTAAAAAACAAGCACACGGTGCATTTTTTCATACTTTAAAAAAATATGTGAAAACCATCTAACAGTTTTCTCACTGGCACTCAATACAATCAGAGTGCAACTGAATTGTGATTGATAATCTTTATTTCCCAAGGGTTACCTACGTAATGTTCCTAGTTTTTTTCATACTTTTATTCATCCGGCCCTTGCCCTGAGAATAGACTACCATTAATAATCACAAATTTGAGGATAATGAATAAGCACTCGTGCTTTTTTTTTAACATCTAGTCCCCACCTTTCGGGATAATCATGATACTAAATCAAATCAAAATCTTTTATTTGGAGGATAATGAATAAGCACCAAATAATTAAAGTGGGATGCCCTGGGCCTGAAAAAATCAGGTGCTTAACGGCAGCGCCACGCATTTTTGCTCATAAAGCCTAACGGACAACAATTGTTATTGTCTGAGCATTTGAAGAAGAGAAGAAGCACCAAATGAGAAAAAATTAATTGAATAGGCTTTTTTACATCCAGTCAACCCACTCTTAGGGATACATCATGATGGGCATACTAAAATAAACCCAATACCCATACATTCCCAAAGTATGTAGCCTATATATCACAAATTCGAGGATAATGAATAAGCACTCATGCTTCTTTTACATCTAGTCCCCGCCTTTAGGGATACATCATGATACTTAATCAAATCAAATTCTTTTATTTAGAGGATAATGAATAAGCACCAAATAATTAGCCAAAGTAGTGGTAATGGTAGTAATAGAAGTGGTAGCCATATATATATATATATATATATTCACAAGAAAATAACCCCCCCCCCCAAAAAAAAAAACACACACACACACACACACACACACACACACACACACACAACACACACACACAACACACACATGAAAACAACAACAAACAACAACCAAAAAAACCCAAACCTCCACAATATAAAGGAGAACAAACCATGTAAATAGTATCATTTGCCAACTGGGGGAAATAAGCATTAACCAATTCATAATACTTTGTTTAATAGGAAAAGCAATAACAATAATAAACTACACAAATCAAATGTCATATAATCAAACAAAAGGAAATTTTACACACACACACACACACACACACACACACACACACACACACACACCATGCATCAAATAGTTGGCTACAGTAAAACAAAATATGCTATAGATTCAGAGACAGACAGAAACACAGAGAGAGAGAGAAGAGAGAGAGAGAGAGAGAGAGAGAGAGAGGAGAGAAGAGAGGAGAGAGAGAGAGAGAGAGAGAGAGAGAGAATGACAATGACAATGACAATGACATGACAATTCTTTTATTTCGAGGATAATGAATAAGCACACATGTGCTTTTTTACATCAGTCCCCGCCCGTTAGGGATAGAGAGAGAGAGAGAGAGAGAGAGAGAGAGAGAGAGAGAGAGAGAGAGAGAGAGAGAGAGAGAGAGAGAGAGAGAGAGAGAGAGAGAGAGAGAGACAATGACAATGACAATGACAATGACAATGACAAATTATTTTATTTCGAGGATAATGAATAAGCACTCATTTGCATTTTTTGCATCCAGTCCCCGCCCGCAGGGATACATCTTAATAATAACCCAACACTTATACACTCACAGTAGAAACAAGGGGAAATAACCCTTTTCAAAACAGCCCCCCCCCCCCCCCAACAAAAAAAAAGAAACAAGAAAAAGAAAAAAAAAGAAAACCCTAAAAACACCCCACCCCCCACCCCACCCCACCCCCAAAAAAAACCCAACCAAAACAAACAAACAAACAAGGAGAAAGAAAGAGAGAGAGAGAGAGAGAGGAGAGAGAGAGAGAGAGAGAGAGAGAGAGAGAGAGAGAGAGAGAGAGAGAGAGAGAGAGAGAGAAGAGAGTTCATTAACTAAATCAGGTAAAATTACAGAAAGAAAAGTTATGTTTGTAACAATAATGTTTAAAATGTAAAGAAAACAGGAAAAAATAAATATAACAGTATTTGGCATATATATAAAAGATAAAGTCCTTTATGTCGGCTGTGTCTGCCACAAAGGTGTAGGGAACAATTGATCAAATGCTCCAAATGCCAATACTGGTGTCACAAAAGATGCTCAAAGCTCAAAAGTCTGAAGAAGGAGGACGGAGTATTTGTCTGCCCCAGTTGTATGAATAAGAAGGGTGAAGACAATACCGATGCAGGAAAGGAGGAGCTAGAATTTGAACAAGAGAAGATAGAAGTAGTGGACGAATTCTGCTACCTGGGAGAGATGATGAGCTGCGAAGCAAAATCTGAGTTAGCTGTCAGAACCAGGATTGCGAGTGCTTGGAAGAAATGGAAAGAAGTGGGAGTGCTTGGAAGAAATGGAAAGAATTGGCAAGTCTGCTCGGAAATCAGAAAATCCCACTGGAGAGGTGCTGTCTGATATAATAAGGCCTGCATCAGACCTGTTCTCCTGTATGGTTGGAGACGTGGGTTTTCACAAAAACTGTCAAACTGTTTGTTGAAGAGCTGTGAAAACCGAATGCTACGCTATATGACAAAGATCAAATGGGAAGACAGGATCACAAATGAAGAACTATGGAGAATGTGCAAAGTTGATGATCTGAAGTCTGTAGCTAGTACCAATAGACTGCGCTGGTTTGGGCATGTTGAACGGAAAGCAGACCACCACATCATAAAAAGAGCAATGAACTTCGTAGTGGATGGAAAGAGACCAAAGGAAGACCTAGCAAGACATGGGGTGCCTGTATTGCAGATGATCTTAGAGAAAGGGGCATAAAAAAACCCATGATATCAACCCTTCTGAACAGTAATAAACTAGTACCTTTATTTGCATCAACCTTAAGATGAAGAGATAAAATGCAGCTGCACGTCAGCTATTTAGCTGAGGTTGCAACCACACAAACATACCTGAAAACCAAACAACATTACCTACTAAAACAAGAATAAAAGAATTAGATGTGTCACCTAAATATGAAGATAGTTTCATGTCTTCTTTTATTCATTATTTGCAGTGCTAATTCATTATAAGTACAAAAAACAGAACAAGGATGCAAACGTCGCCTTGTTTTACACTGGTTGTACAGTTAACTTTACCCTACATTCAATGTTATCCTACATGCTTTTAATGCAGCTACACAAGTCACTTTTGATTTTGTTGCTTTTGTTACTAAGACAGGCTGTTGTATATTCCAATTAATGGGAGAGAGAGAGAGAAGGCAAACGGCAAAACATTTTATTCCATAGGCCTCTGGTCCTTAGAAACAGTACATAACAATGGAGACATAACATAGGAGACACAAATAATGAATAAGGTGCGAAAGAAAGATATATTCAAAACAACATGGTTGTCCACCTGTGCTTCATCGGAAGCCCTATTCTTTGCCGTCTATAAAGTCAGAGCGTTTTTTCAAGGCATTGAACAGGTAGATTCCTGGTTTTCTTGTTTCAGTCCTGTTTTCGCACTTTGTCAGCTGAACAAGGGATTGTACAGCAGTGTTCTTTAGATAATTATTTCTGTCTTAACTCCTGTACAGAGGACAGTCGAAGATCCTGTGTTTTTTCATCCTCTACTTCCTGACAATAGCTGCATAACTGCCCCGATCCTTTAAGAGAAAAGATATGAATGCTGATGCCTTCAATGGTAATATGCCTAGACGAGGTTTGACAATGCAATCTCTGAAGCATTTTAGACCCACAAATTCAAAGTATTTTTCACCCTGGAAAATAGTCTTGAATGATCTATAATAAGAATACATATCTTTGTACTACAGAACTTTCCCATTCTTGCATGTATGTATCTGTCAGGCATTGTTTAAACAAAGAAATAATTGAAATTTCACAGCCAACCTCCTGTTGCAGCCAGACATATTCAAACCCCAGGCTAAACAGTAAGTTTCTTACCCCAGAAGCCCAGCACGTTTTACCCTTTTCATATAATTTTGTTAACATGGCATATGCCTGCTTTAGAAGGCGTGTGCTGTCCATTTTCAACAATTTTAGTCAATATGTGATACATCTGACTGCAGTGTTAAGAAATAGTGAGTAACCACAAGTTTCTCCATATACAAATTTGCTTGGATTTTTTAGTGCAACATTGAGATAGCTTTTAAATGCAAATGTATGGACCTTTTCAATGGATGTTAATCTCTGCAGGCCCCACATTTCTGATGAGTATAGCAAAACAGGCTGAACCTGAGTATCAAATATTCTGAAAAAAACCATTTTTTGTGTAATCTCACTTAACTTACTCACATATTTGACACATTCAATACAAGCTCGTTTCCCTTTACCTGCCAATGCATTAACACCCTCAGTAATGCTCTTTTTTTTTAATAGAAAAAGTAAAACCCAGATAGTTGTATTCATTAACCACTTCTAATTCCTTGCCGTCTATGTTCCATTTCTCGAATTTTCCCAGAAAACCTCCTTTCCTAAAAACCATTCTCTTTGTTTTGTCTCGGCTAATGTTAAGCGAGAGACCTCTGCATGTCAAGCAAAGTACATCCAACTGGTCCTGAAGACCTCTTGGTGAATCTGACATAAAAACAATATCATCTGCAAACATCAACACAGACGTCTGGGGTAGGTTTGGAAACAGTTGTATTCCATGTGTACTTTTGGCATCCGAAGCAATGGCAATTTTATTTATGAAACTTTAAAAGAGCACTGGACTAAGAATACAACCTTGACGCACCCCCACCAGACAGTCAATACAATCTGTCAGGGTACTGCTGCTCTGATACAAGACAGTACATTCTTGTACATGGTCATGATAGCTTCCACAAATTTACCAGACACTCCATTTCTTTTCAAAATTTCAACCAGGGGTACAGAATCAAAGGCCTTCTTCAGGTCTACAAAACATGCATATGTTTGCCACCTCTTTTTGAGAGGCGCTTTGCAATAATAGCATTTCATGTGAAAATGTGGTCCACTGTTGAGTACCTCTTTCTGAATCCCGCCTGTGACTGACAATTTCCCATTAATTTCGGACCAAGCAACAAGCTAAGTAGACTCAGCATCCCCCCCACCCCCCTCTAATTATCTGGTGAATTATGATTGGCTTTTTTGAAAGTTGGAACAACAATTGCGTTTGTCCATTCTTCTAGTTATTCACCTCTGTCAAACAAAGCATAACACAATTTTGTCAGAAAGCAAACGGCTACATCCCCAGCTGCCTTTAGCATCTCCGCAAGGATACCATCCACCCCTGGAGCTTTCCCTTGTTTTAGCTTTTGAATTGCACTACACACCTCTTCTTCTGTTATTGGATTGTCTAGGACACTGTGTGAGTTGCTAAAAACAGCACGGTCCTTTTTTATTCTGAATTTATGCGACTTAACTCTACCAAGCCTGAATTAAATAAATTTCTGCAGTGATCTAGCCATTGGTTGTTAGTTATGTGAGTGCTTGGTGCCTTTTTCTTCCTTCCTGATATCTGTCTCAGTTCTTTCCAGAGAGAAGATGAGTCATTGGCAAATGAGGCAAGACGCCTGGCTTTTTCCTGCTTATTGCTGGTTTTCTTTTAACTGATTAAAGCCCTATACTTTCACACAGTAACCCCTCCCCCCAACCCGAAAACAACAACAGCAACAACAAAACAAAACAAAAACAAAACAACAACCCCCCCCCCCCCCCACACACAAATACCCCCCCCCCCCTCTCAAAGAACACCCCCCCCCCCCAGCTAAAAGCCAAACAAAGAAATAAATCAAAACAAAAACAAGGGAAAAAACCCCAGATACTCCGCCCCCCCTCCCCAGAGAGAGAGAGAGAGAGAGAGAGAGAGCAGTGTATTTCTGTAATCAAAGGGAATTTAATCCCTTGCCTTCATACCCACCCCCCCACCCCTATCCTTTATCAGAGTATGGACCACTTCTCACAGAACCCAAATAAATTTTGGTGACTATCCTATATAGTCATAAAAATGAACATCTACACATTATTAGTAAGGTACACATAGTTGCTACACTCAAACAATAAGATATTGGAATAAAACATTCACTAAACCTCAAGTACAGATAATATACCCCCCTCCCCCCCCAATTGAAAATATAAAATATGACTATGTCCTTCATCAGGATACAAACTGTCAACACAGCAATTATATCCTTAAGCAAACCAATGACACAAAGAATAGATAACACTGAATATAATTCTTAAAACAAGACAATACCAACACTTAAAAAAAATATAATCATACAAATCACAGTTATGATATATATGGTTAAAAAAAATCATAATGTAGTAAAATAACAAAAAAAACTTTCATACTTTTATAAACTCACATGTACACAACAATGAAAATATCAGTAAAACATTCAAGAGAGAGAGAGAGAGAGAGAGAGAGAGAGAGAAGAGAGTAATAATGACAAATTCTTTTATTTTGAGGATAATGAATAAGCACTTATGTGCTTTGTGCTTTTTTACATCTAGTCCCCGCCCTTAGGGATACATATGCTAATAAAATAAAATGAGAGAGAGGTTTTGAGCTCTGACCAATTTATTGTCATTAACAAGGGGGGGGGGGGGAGTTACACGTGATTTCTTTTGTAAATACAAATAAATAAATACAAGAAAAATGAGAGGAAAGAGCAGGGACATATTTTCATAAGGGTACAACACAACACCCTCCCTCCCCCTCCAGCACCGATTTGAGCGCGGGCTGTGACATTGGACAGTAGCCTAGAAGACAAGGGTTAGGCCTATGTGTCTGGCCGTTGGAAACTTTTGAGTGTAGTTTTGCATCACTGAACTTGTGCAATGTGGAACAGAGTTTACTGGTAAGTCTTCAAAAACTATACTTTTTTGTGTGTGCAAAGGATTGTGTTGTTTATTGCAATTTTCTGTACTGGGGATCTGTGAATTATTACACCATTGCCCAGAGCAATGAAGTCCAGAATCATGTCTTCTTTCGGTTCTAAATCTACGACCAGGCGTTGTTCATGTAGGCTAGTGTTTAACCTACGGCTTAGGCTGATAGGGTAAGGCAAGGGAGGTACAGGTACAACAGATTACCGGGTGAGCTATGGGAATAGCTGGATCTGGACAGAGCTGTCATTGACTCGGCTTC
>CM054155.1:44516920-44519420 GCA_028751875.1 Rapana venosa | reverse complement strand
TATATATTATAATATATATACAATACACATGTTGATACTCAAATCAGGCAAAGCAGCAGGCCCAGACGGTATACCACCTGAAGCACTGAAGGCGGACATTCAAACTTCCACTGAGATGTTATACCCACTCCTATACAAGATCTGGGAGCAAGAGAGTGTACCAGAAGACTGGAAGAAAGGCCATCTCGTTAAGCTGCCAAAGAAAGGGAACCTGTCCTCCTGCAACAACTGGAGAGGAATCATGCTACTGTCCATCCCAGGGAAAGTACTGACAAGGATCATGCTAGACAGACTGAAGACAGCACTGGACAAGACACTTCGTGATGAACAGGCAGGCTTTAGGCAAGACAGATCATGCACAGATCAAATCGCCACAATGCGCATCATCATTGAGCAGTCCCTGGAGTGGCAGACCCCCCTATATTCAGTCTTTGTCGACTTCCAGAAGGCATTTGACAGCGTCGACAGAGATGTCATTTGGAAACTGATGCATCACTATGGCTTTCCACCAAAGTTCATCACCATCATCCAGCAGCTATATGAAGATGCCACCTGTCAAGTCATCCATGAAGGGAAACTGACGGAAGCCTTCTCCGTACAGACCGGTGTTCGTCAGGGCTGTCTGTTGTCGCCAACCATCTTCCTGTTGGTGGTTGACTGGATAATGCGGCAGGCCACAGCAGGCAGGAGAACCGGCATACAGTGGACCCTCATGAAGCAGCTGGAAGACCTGGACTTCGCAGACGACATCAGCCTTCTCTCCCACAGGCAACAAGACGCACAAGAGAAGCTTTGTCGTGTTGCTGACGAAGCTGAAAAGACTGGCCTCCAAATCAACATCGGGAAGACGGAGATCATGAGGGTGAACAACAAAACACATGACCCAGTGCGACTGCAGAAAGAAACCATCAAAGAAGTCAGCAAGTTTATTTACCTGGGCAGTGTCGTCAGTAAAGATGGGGGAACGGATGAAGACATCAAGTGCCGAATCAACAAAGCCCGTCACGCCTTCAACACCCTTCGGCCAATTTGGAGGTCAACAGCCCTCTCATTTCAAAATAAGCTTCGGATCTACAACACCAATGTCAAATCGGTCCTACTTTATGGCTCAGAAACCTGGCGGGTAACAAACACCAACACCCACAAACTCCAGTCTTTCACCAACAAATGCCTCAGGTAATCCTCAACATCAGGTGGCCGGAAGTCATATCCAACAAACAACTGTGGGACAGGACCAGACAAACCCCAATTGAGTCCATCATTAAACAAAGGAAGTGGGGATGGATCGGCCATACACTCCGCAAGCCTGCGTCAAATGTCACCAGACAGGCCCTTGACTGGAATCCACAAGGGAAGCGGAAAGTTGGTCGACCAAAGCAGACCTGGCGCAGAAGTGTTGACGAAGAAACGAAGGCAGCCGGAATGACATGGGCCGAGCTGAAGAGGATCTCCCAAAACCGAGTTCGTTGGAGGGGTGTTGTTGCAGCCCTATGTTCCCCAAGGAACCAAGAGGCATAAGTCAAGTTAAGTCACACATGTTGATGTATGCTCAATAAATGAACCACCATTATGATGCAACAGTTGGCAGGGCATATCTTGAATCTCAACTCTTCCACATGGCCATGAACTATTTTCTTCATTGGAAGGTGATCACATTTTGAGGACAGTTTCTTCAAGAATATGCAGGAATTGTGCCCTTTCCAAGACAAATTTCCAATCTGAACTGTAAATTGTGCTTGAACTCTTGAGAGACCAAACTGTACAAAAAGTCACATGTATGCAGCAATACGCACACCTCCCAGATTTAGTGAATCTTTGATTTAGTGAGATATACATAGACTGCATGTACATGCTTAGGGGACAGGCTAGCTCAGTGGTCGGAGCACTTGCTAAGGTTAAGCAGCATTGAGTGTGGTTATGAAGTGGATGGGTGAATGTTTGCACGCCCTGGCTTATACCCTGGCCCCTGGAGAAGCTGAGGTTTCTGACATCTCACTCCCCAATGACTGCATAGGTTATCAACTTATGGGAACACCTTTACCTTTACCACCTTTTATACGTGTCTCAGTGTGGTGTTCATATTTTTGACAATTTCTTTTCTGTCTGTTGCCACCATTTTCCCCTCTTTTTTCCCCCTCCCCCCTTTTTTAAAAAGTATTGAAAAAAGTTCTTCTTCATTGGCTTGAATGCTCATACAGTAACATGTCATATGAGCGAAAATCTGTTGTGCTACTGTTAAGTGCCAGACAACTTAGTGACAAGTCATGGCCCAGAGCATCTGACTTTGTCATGGGAGAGAATTGTTATCTTTTAAGTCTTTCTGGAAGAAAGGCAAGAGAATGGACCAAGAAGGCAGAAAATATATCACACAAGAAGGAAGTGACAGGAAGAAAAGGAACAAGGCAGAAACAGAGGGATTAGAAAAGAGGGAATTTTCCTAGCACAGAATTTCAAGAAGGTGGGGATGCTATAATTTTCTTGAAGAAGCCACTGGCATCCC
>CM054155.1:44504420-44511920 GCA_028751875.1 Rapana venosa | reverse complement strand
ACCCTAGAAAAGATTTTGCCCTGACTTTTACATAGAATAATCTGCCATGACTTTTAGTTTCACATAGAATAATTTTCTCAGACTTTCCCCATAGAATGATCTGCTATGAACTTTCACATAAAGAACTCCTTCCTTCACTATAAAGATCTCCCCAAATTTCCAAAGTAAAAAATGATCCGCCCCTGGGCTTTTACCCGAAAGATCCCGCCATGACTTTTTACATAAAGGGTTAGCCTTGACTTTGACATAAAAAGGATTAGCCCCTGACTTTTACATAAAAAGGATCTCCATGACTTTGACATGATCTGCTATGACTTTCACCTAAATAAACGGCCATGGGCTTCCCCCCCAGGGGATGGGCCGGGGGCCTAACATTTTAAAAAAACATCCCCACATTCTTGGGGAAAAAATGGGGCTAGAAAATTTTCCCCCTTTTTTTTATCACTCTCTTTGTCGTTTTTTTTGCCTTTTTCCTTTTTTCTTCATTCACCCTTTCCCTTTTGTCAAATTTTTGGCCCTTTTTGGGGCCATTTCCTTCCCCTGCCTTTTTTTTTTCCCGAAAAAACTTAAAAAGGGAAATATTTTCCCCTTGTGCCAAAGTCCCCCTGGGGCTGGGCCTGACCTTTTCAGGCGCTTAAAAGGCAGCGTGACGCGTTTTTTTTTTTCCCCCATTTAAAAAAAGCAACAATATTGCTGTCGAGCGTTCGACCGAAAGAATAAAAAACTTTCCATGACTTTGGGCATAGAACCTTTTATGTGGGTTTATTCAAAGGGGGGGGCCCTTTTCGGGATTTTCCCCCTTTGTTTTTGAAAACTTTCCGCAAAATAATGGGGGGCATTTCCCCCCTAAACAATTAAAGCAAAAATATCCTGGGTACGCGTATTTGTACAAAAAATTTCGCCCCTCGCAAATGGGGGTTTGTATAAACTCTAAAAATTTTTGCGCTAGGGGCCTTTTTTTCCGCCGAAAGATTTCCCCTCGAAAGCATCTTTATTTGGCTAAAAAGCCTTTGGGTTTTGGGGCCCAAACAAAAAGAAACTATAGGGTTTTCCCCCCCCCTTTTTTAAGTCCACTGAAAACCCTAGTTTTCCCGTCCCTGCACATTTTATTGTTAATTTCCTGGAAGGAAAAGTTTTTGAAAAAGGTCCTTTGCCCCCCACAAAATGAACACCAAAAAAAAGGGGGCTCTACTTTTTTTAACCCCCCATCGTTTAAAAATCATCTTTTCCCAGAGGGTGTGTTTCTTTAAAACAAGTAAGGGGACGGGGACAGTAATGGGTTTTAGATCATATCAGAGGCATATCCCCAAAAGGGTTTAGAAACTGGGAGATCTGGCTAAATAGTAGCCCGGCTTAAGAACAGTGATCATTGCCCTGCAGTAGGCCAAAGGGGTTTTAAACATACAGAAAAAAAACAAATTTCCTTTTAAATAAAGGAGGATGGGCTAATTTCAGAAAAAGCACTTTTAGCATCTGGCAATCGCCTTCCCCTTTGGTTTCCCTCTCTCCCTCCCCTTTCCCTCCCTCCTTTCCCCCCCCCCTGCAAAACCCCCCCCCTCCCCCCCCCCCTCCCCCCCCCCCTTTTTTTCCCAATTTTGGTTGGGAAAAAAAATATTTGGGTAAAATTGGGGTTAAAAAACCCCTCTTTTAATCTAGATCTCTCGAAAGTAGAAAAAAAAATTAAACTCTCACTTCACAATTACCAAATTGGGGGGGGGGGGGGGGCAAAAACTCTCATCTAATCTATCAAAATGAAAAACAAATTTGAACCCCCCTCCCCTCTTTTCTCTCTCTCCCCCCTCCCCCCCTCCCCTCCTTTTCCTTTTTCTCCACCTCGGCCCCCTTATAACTGAACATTTAAATTTTGCCCTTTTCCCCCGTTTTTTTTCCCCCCCCTTGGAGTGAGGGAAAGAGGGCCCTTTTAAATTCCTTTGGGGAAAAATTTTTAAAAAATATTGGGGTGGAAAAAATTGGGGGGCCCTTTTTCCCACAAACCTTTTAACAAAAAATTTTTTTGAAAAAGTCTTTTTTCCAAAATTAACTTTTTTGGGGCTTTTTAAACAAATTAAAAACTAACATTGCATAAAAAAAGGGGGATGTGATAACCCTAATAACAACCCCGGGGGGTTTTCCCTTTCTTTAAAATAAGTAGTAAGGGTTAAAATTTGTACTATTATTTTAAAAAAAAAGGTTAAAGAATGGGGTTTTGAAGGGAATTTAAAATTACAGGTGACACCAACCCGGTTTTAAGAGAGGTTACTCCACTATAGACATATGTTTACTCTGCTTGCGTTTGTACAGAAACAGTTTGCTCAAAACCGTAAGCTCTATGTAGCATTTATTGACTTTGAAAAAGCATTTGATTCTGTTAACAGGAATTTGTTGTGGCCTATTCTCCTAAAAAATGGTGTGAAGGGTAAACTATTACGAGTTTGAGAGCCATGTATCAGAATGTCAGAAGCAGAATAAGATGTGGAACTAAAGTGACTGACATAATATACTGTACCACTGGTGTTAAACAGGATGTATGTAAGCCCCTATTGTTTTCTGTTTTTATCAATGGTTAACCAGAGACATCATCAATAATGGAAAAACATGGTGCCACGTTCCCCAAGATTTCTCAGAGTTTGTTTATTCTTCTGCTTGCTAAAGATGTTATCCTGCTATCTGAAACAGTGGGTGGGTTTACAAAAGCAGTTAAACAGCTTAAACAGTGCTTCAACAGCATGGATTTTAAAGGTTAATCTGAGTAAGAGTAATATTGTTGTATCAGAAAAGGTGGATATTTAGCTGCTCATAAAAAAGGGTTTTGTACAATGGAAATATCATGCCTGTGTTTAAATGTATAAAAATATTTAGGAATCTGTTTTTCTACTAAGCTTAGTTTCACAACTGCATGTAAAGATCTGGCAAGTCGTGGTAAACGAAGCTTGTTATTTGGGGTTGAAAAAACTACGAATATTGAATAATAACTCTTTTGATTTGTTCATTAAGATATTTGATGCACAAATAAACCACTGTGTTAAATTTTGGTGCAGAAATAGGGGCTTGGATGCAGCTGTAACACATTGTGAATCATTTACACCTCTTTGCTTTAAAGCAGTTTTTAGGCTTAGATAGACGTACCCCTAAGATCTTGTTTATAGTGAAACAAATAGATACCCTCTCTCTGTTAATGCTGCTGTAAGATGCATTAGATATTGGATTAAGATTCTGCATATAAAATGAGAGCAGGCTACCATTTAAATCCTACAAGATGCTTTATGATCTAGATGTCAAAGGGAAAAAACAATTGGGCAACACAAATACGACCTGTTTGTGTGAACCGGGTTTGGGTTTGTTTGGCTCAATCAAGGAGTCGGAAATTGTAGAGGGGTTTATTAACGCTTCAGGCAAAGATTGATTGACTGCCGATGGCAGCAATGGAGTAATTATATAAAAACAGTGAAAGATTTCAAATGTACAGACAATTTATAAGTTCGCATGATGTCAAACCTTATCTAAAACTTGATATGGATATACTTTTTAAAAGAATAATGTCTAAAATTTAGACTTGGTGTATAGATATAAATGTTCATAAATTCAGATACAGAGAACATGATATTGACGACGTCAGGCTGTTATGCCCATTATGTAAGCAAGCTCCGGAGGATGAAATACACTTTGTCTTGTGCTGTCCAGTATTTGAGGATGTTAGGCAGAACTACATCCCTGTTAAATATAGTAGACAGCCTAATTTATTTAGACTCTGTTTACTCCTGGGATTTAGTCATCCTGAGGTTGTACGCAGCCTCACTTTATATTTGTGTAAAGCCTTCAGAATAAGAAAAAGATAAAGTTATCCTAAATGATTTTTGTAGGTGACTTTTTTGGTTTTACAGTAACCCTGTTGGTCTTTTGTGTGTGGTGTGTGTGGGGTGGGGGTGGGGGTTGGGGGTGGTGCGTTGTGTTTTAAAAAAATAAAATACTAAGCCCGTTTGGCAACCCCCTTATTTTAAAGGGCCAAAGGTCCTTTTTTTGAATAAAACCCTTCGAGTTTGATTTCGAATTCTCTCTCTCTCCTCTATCTTTTCTTTTCTTTTTTCTTTCTTTTCCTTTTCCTTCTTCCTTTTTTTTTTTGCCGTAAATAAAATTTTTTTCCCTTTTTTTACAACTATTTATTTTTTTTTTAGGGGTTTTAATTTTTAACCCAAAAATTCCCCCTTTTAGGGACTTTTTCAAAAATTTTTGGTTTTTTTTTAAATTGAAAGGTTTTTTTGGGTTGGAATTGGGGTTTATTTTTGGAAATGAGGGTGGTTTTAAAAGAACCCCCATTTTGTTTTCTTTAAAAAAAACAATTAAAAAATTGGGGTTCATTCAAAAAATTATTTTTCTTTCTCAATTTTTCTCCTCCTCCTTCTTTTTCTTTTTTTTTTTTTTCTTTCCTTTCTTCAAGAAAATTTACATGATTCAGAAACAAAAGTTTTGGTAACCAATTAATTGAGTTTGTAATATTTTTTATTTGCTATTTTTTAAAAGGGCTTTGCAAACAGGTTTTTATGATAGTTAAAACTTTTTTAGCTTTTTCGGTTTTAAGTACAGTCGACTATTTTATTTTTCCCCTTTGGACCAAAAAACATTTTGTTAAAAAACCTTCTTGGTTGTTTTGGAAAAATTTAAAGAATCTGACCCCCCCTTCCGGTTTCTTTTTTAAGGGGTTTAAGTTGTTTAAAAATATTTCCCGAAAAAGGGATGCGAAACATACCTTAAAAAAATAAGGTATCTTTTGGGCAAAAATGGGAAAGGGGAAAGAGGGAAAAAAAGATGGAAAAATTTTTTAAAAAATTTTTAAAAATTTTTGGGGAAAACAGAAAAAATTTTTAATAGCCACAAAAAAAGATAGAAAAAAAATTTTGAAAAAGGTTTTTGACAATTTGTTTTAAAGTGTGAAAGAGGCTGTGTTGATGTTGAAAGGAATTTTTCGGCTAAAAAAAAATTTAAAAAAAGTGAAGGTTTGGGGTGATGAATGTGAAGTTGCGAAAAAAGGAAAAAAGATTTTAAATTTAAACCCAAATTTTAGAAAAACCCGAAAAAAAGAGGGAAGGGTAAATTTTTGTTTAAAAAAAGGAAAAACTATAAACGGTTTTTAAGGACTAAAAAAAAAGGTTACAGAAGAATGAAAGCAGAATCTTTAGCAAGTAACATTTCAAATTCTTCTCACTTCTGGAAAGAAGTAAGGAGTATGGGGTGTGGAAATCGTGCAGTAGTTTACAACAATATTAGTACTGAAGACTGGTTTAATCATTTTAAAAGTGTTTTTCAGAACCTGATGAAAACATAGAAAGCAACTGTGTGAACATTGATTTACAGGAAGGAACTGAACATATTTTAAATCAAGATATATCTGAAAATGAGGTTGTGCAAGCAATATCTAAACTCAAAATAGGAAAGTCCAGTGGCATTGACAATGTATCAGCTGAAATGTTGAAAAATGGAGGCAAAAGTGTACGGGAGTTCTTGGTAAAATTTTTTAACACTGTTTTCAGTTTAGGAGTCTATCCCAAAGACTGGTCAAAAGCCATAATAATACCTATTTACAAAAACGGAGATCCTGATAATACAGATAATTACAGAGGAGTCTCATTGTTAAGTATTATTTCAAAATGTTATACAACCATATTCAATGCAAGATTGTATAACTGGTTAGAAGACAACAATGTGTTTTTCTGAAAGTCAAGCAGGTTTTCGTAGGGGTATTCAACAGTAATCAAATTTTTTAATTTATATCTATCGTCCAGAAATGTATGATGAAGAAACGCGAAAGTTATATGTAGCATTTGTTGTTTTTAAAAAACATTTGATTCTGTTCATCATGATAAACTTCTTGAATGCATGAGAAATAAAGGTGTGAATGGAAGATTTTTGGCTTCTTGAAGGCAATGAAATATTTCTTTAGTCTCGTGTGAAAGGGTGCAAATTGTGAATTTACTGAATATTTGAGTGCCCTATTGGGGTAAGACAAGGTTGTGTTTTAAGTCCTCTTTATTTTCTGTATTTATAAATCAACTTGCTACTCACATGAATGTGAAAGGAAGACATGGTGTACAAGTTATGCCAGACATTATGAATTGTTTAAAATTACTTTTTGCTGATGATGGGGCTTTACTATCTACAACAGTATATGGTTTTACAAAATAAATTTAAATACCTGCAGAATTTGTTGCAATGACATGAAATTAAATGTGAACACTGAGAAAACTAAAGTCATGGTTTTCAGAAAAGGAGGGTATTTAGGACGACATAAAACAATGGTTTTGGGGGGAAGAAACTAGAAGTAGTGAATAGTTATTGTTATTTGGGATTCCAATTTATTTCAATGAGCAGTATGAAAAGAGGTACTAAAACACTAGCATCTAAGGGTAAGAAAGCGGTAGTCCAATGAATAAGGCTGAAAAAAAATAAAAGGGAAAAATGACTACCAAAGCATTTTTAAGATTTTTATGTTAAAGTTCAACCGATTCTGCTATAAAATTCTGAAGTATGGGGTTTTTAAAAAAAATTAGATCTATAGAAAAAGTTCATACTATGGCTTGCAAAAGATTTTTAGGTGTACCAGTTAAACTCCAAATTCAAGGTCTATGGTGATTTAGGAAGATTTCCTCTTCATGTTTTAAAATTTGTGTGTTTTCGGTCTTAAAGGGATTGGTTTAGATTATTACAAATGAAGAATGAAAGACTGCCACATATAGCTTATCAGATGTTATTAGAATTAAAACAAAATGGGTAAAGATTGTTGGGTGTCGAAAATCAGGGAAATTTTATGTAAGACAGGTTTTAGCTTTGTTTGGTTTCAGCAGGGTGTTGGTCAGGTCAAAGTGTTTCTAAGACTATTTAAGCAAGACTGGTTGATCATACATACAAGAATGGTCTGGCACTATAAGAGACCCTGACAGATATGACAATTACAGATCTTTTAAAATCATTTGAAAAAGAAAAGTACGTTCCCGACTGGATACCTACTGTTTTAGAGTTGCCACTCACAAGCTAGATTTAATGTTCTCCCTATTAATGCAAATGTACATCGCTTTAGCAATCTTCCCAGAAGAAATCTTGTCCATTTTTCAAGTCAGCAAAGGAAGATGAACATCATTTTCTGTTTGTGTCCTGCATATTCTGATTTAAGAGCCAAAATTTCTTGGGGGGGTTTGCTACACCCCAATCCACTTGTTATTACAAGTGTCCCAAAATTCCGAACAAATGCATGGGGTCTCAAGGTAAATTTTTCACGCAGTGAACAAAAGAAAGAAAGAATTGGCTGGAATTTAATGCTGGTATTGATGTGTCATCTCAATTTAATTTCAGGGTAAAGATTTTTCATGGTATTTAAAAACTGCTTTTAAATGGGTTTGTGTTTGTGTGTTTTTGTGTGGTGGGGGGGGGGGGGGGGGGGGTGCGTACCGCGCGTGGTCGTTTTTGTATCTGTGTTATGTGTGTGTGGGGGTTTTGTGTGTGTGTGTGTTT
>CM054155.1:44489629-44503920 GCA_028751875.1 Rapana venosa | reverse complement strand
AAAAAAAGGAAAAAGGGGGGGTTTTTTTGGTAACCCTTTGGGTTTTTGGGGGAAAAAAAAAAACAAACCCCCCCAACAAAAAAAAAAGAAGAAGAAGAGAGAGAAGAGAATATGGTGTGTGTGTGTGTTGTGTGTGTGTTGTGTGGTGGTTGTTTGGTTGTGTTGTGGTTGGTGTGTGTTGTGGAGGATAAAACAGACCAGAAAAAATAGATTTAGAGAAGAGAAAAGAAAAAGTTTGAAGGAAAATCAAAAAAATAGCTATACGAAAAGTGAGCGAGCGAAAACACAAACAGAAACAAGAGATAACAGAGAGAGAAGGACAGAGAAAGGAGCGGTGCTTAGGGCGGTAAGGACAAAACCAGTCAGTCATCTGCCATTTGCTTGTGTATCCTCAGTGAGATGATAAACCGGGGGCTCGTGTGCATCCACGCATTTCATGCGCCTCAAGTTTGAAAAACGCACACATACACGACACAAAAACACCCCCCCCAAAAGAAACTATCACAAAAACAACCCTTAGCAACAAGAGCGCTATTCAAGAGGTTTGCACACAAAAAATAGTTTTTAAAAAATGAATAATTTAAAAAAAAACTAAAAAAAAGAACTGAGTAAACACACAACCACACAACACACACACACAGAATCTACTAGGCAGGAACAGGGGAGAGAAAGGGGTGCCCAAAACCCATGGCACTGCCTGCACTCAGAAACCCGCAATACAGGAAACACGGCCCTACAATACGATGCAATACAATACAATACAATACAACACAACACGATACGATGATGTCTTCAGCATTGGGAGTTCACTGCAGTTGTGTCAGCGTCTGCATCACACGTCTGCTGAAGCAGTCTGAACGATCTACGTTTGAAGGGGAAAAAAGAGAGCGATCACAAAAGCTGAAAACCAGCTTTAAACATAATATATCAAATTATTAATGTGCATGTAAAGGTAGACGGGATAGCTCAGTGGTCGGAGCACTCGCTTTCCCCATTAAGCAGCATCAAGCGTGGTTACCACTTGGATGGGTGACCGTTTGCGCGCCTTGGCTTCAGTACAGTTCCCCCAGTTTCCCACCCAGCGAAATTTTGATACCTCTTTAGGTCAGGGAAGGTAAAGCAGCGAGGGAGAGGAGATGGGCGCCGCCCTCAAGATGCTGGCCCTAGAGAAGTGAGGTCTCTGACGCCTCGCTCCCCAACGACCAAATAGGTTAAGGGACACCTTTACCTTTTTTTTTTTAATGTAGACACTATACTTGGACCACACAAGGGATAACTTAGAACAACAACACAAGCTTAAAGCTTAAATCGCGCTCTTTCTTTTTTCTTCGTCTTTTCAACTTTCTTGTTTGCCTGTTGGGGGGAGAGGGGGGGGGGGGGGTGCTTTCGTGTGGTTCTTTTCTGGTTTTTGCTTTGATTCAATTTCTGTTATCTGTTATCCCTTACGAGATGTGAAACCACACCGCCACACGTGAACAGCTCAATCTGGCATACCACAGTCAATCGCAGCACTTATTTTAACACAACACACACACACACACACAAAAACTATGATTCAACTCCCGTAAATAACTTAAAATTCCTCCCTCCCTTTCTTAATGTCATATATAATGATATAATAACACATTTCCCGTAAATACTTACATTCTCCGTCCTTTTTCTTAATTGTATACTTATCTATCTAAAAATGAACTGTAATCAACTTCTGCAAAGAACTTAAAAATTCCCTCGTCTTTTTTTATGACTTATATTTAAAGAACTGTAAATTTACTCATTTTGTTCTTTTTTAATGTCATAAAAAGAACTTAGATTCCTCCAATTTTTAAAAAAATTACTATCTAACACAAAACAATGAAACTGAACAAAGTTCTGCACAGGGGCTCCGTTGGGCAAAGAAAATTTAAACTCGTATTTCAAACCATTTGAATTTCATTGATTCAGCCCTAACATTTTGACGGTTACTACTGACTTTCCCGAAAATGAACACTGAAAATAAACTTAATAGCCCCATGTGTGCTACCAAAACCCAGCATTATCCCATTTTGCGTTTCATCTTTTATTTATCTGAATTCTTTCGAAACTTAAATGGAGAGAATCGAAACGTGGACTGGTACTGCGGTGCAGAACTGAGCAAACTGCAGCACAAAAATATTTGAAGGCAACAAAAAAAGGATATATTCTTCTACACAACATTTTTGTCGTGACATTACGCTCCATTTTTTGGCAGAGTTTTTTTTTTTTTTTGGGGGGGGGGGGGAGAGGGGGGGATTTGCTGTGGGTTCTTTTACGTGCGCTATATACAAGTTGCACAAGGGGCGTGGGTTTACAGTTTCATCCTCAGATAATGGTTTCGTGAACTCAGGGAGAGAGGAGAGGAAAGGTTGCAGTCATACAAGGGAGTTTTTTCTTTTCGTTTTGTCTTTATTTCTCGTTCCTCGGCTAGAGCTCTGAGGTTCACCAATGAGAGTTTGCGTATGCGACCGTTTGTGCCCACCACGAAGGTACCCGCATTCCGGCTTCGGAGAGCGACATTTTCAAAATTGGGGCTTCATCACTGTGCTGGTGTCCACATGCATAGTTATAAAGATGAAGAGAGTACAAGGGTTTATACGTTCCTGCAGAGCCGGTTGTTTTGCAGTCTGCTGTGTTGTACAAATACCTGCCGTTACTCAAAGATGGTGGTGCTCTTGTGCATTTTCTGGTGACTAATTTTCGTGCCTCGTGGATCAAAGCCTCTCCCTCCTCCCTCTCTCCTCCCTCCCTCCATCTCCTCCCTCCCCCTCCCTCCTCTCTCTCCCTCCCTCTCTCTCTCCCTCTCTCTCCCTCCCTCCCTCTCTCCCCCTCTCTCTCTCTCTCTTTTCCCCTCTCTTTTCTCTCTCTCCATCTCTCCTCCTCTCTCTCTCCCCATCTCTCTCTCTCTCTCTCTTTTCATTTCCACCCCCCCCATCCACCCTTAGAAAAATGACGACTTCTTACAACTTCATATTCATCACCCTCATTCCTATCATCATTATCTCACCATCTTCCTCTCTCTATCAATCTATCTATCTTCCTCTATCCATGTCTCTCCCTCACAACTTCTCCTCTCTCTCTCTCTCTCTCTCTCTCTCCTCTCCCCTCCCCTCCTCTCTCTCTCTCTCACACCAAACACACACACCCCTCTCTCTCTCCTCTCTCTCTCTCCCCTCTCTCTCTTCTCTCTCTCTCTCTCTCTCTTCCTGTCTGTCTGTCTCTCTCTCTACATATATACAAATATATTTATATTATATATATATTTATATTTATTATATCCCTCCCATCCCTCCCCCCTTTTCCCCTTCCCCCCCCCTCTCCTTTTCCTTCTCTTCCTCTCTCCTCTCTCTCTCTCTCCTTTTCTCTCCTCTCTCCCCGCGTACCCCATCGCGCCCACAGCCCATACACCCCCTTTCCTTCCAGACAAAATCGAGAGGCCAAACGAGAAGTCGGGGGGGTCTCCCAGTTTCCTCTCTCTCTCTCCCCTCTTCTTTTCTCTCTTCTCTCTTCCTCTCTCTCTCTCTTTCTTTCCTTCCTCTCTCGCCCTCCTCTCTCTCCGCTCCCCTCTCTCTCTCTCCTCTCTCCCTCTCTCCCCTCTCCTCTCTCCCTCTCTCGCTCTCTCTCTCTCTCTCTCTCTCTCTTCCTCTCCCTCTCACCCCTCTCTCTCTCTCCCTCTCTCTCTCCCTCTCTCCCTTTTCTCTACTCTCACTCTCTATCTATCTCCCCTCACCTTCAAAACTCCACATGACGACTTTTTTTTTGGTGGTTTAAACAATCTCCTCCCCTCCCTTTGTCACTTTGCCTGCAAGAGGTCTTCAGCCTGAACAGTAAGTACCCAGTCCAACAGGCCTGGAACCTTGTCCCCTTTTCGGATACTGCAGAATTATAAACTTCCTTCCTATACGACCCCGGCACTCAGTGGTCAGAGCACTTTCGTTTTTCCCCCAGCTAATTTTAAAAAAGCTCACGTGGTTACCACTTGTGGGTCCGTTCCGCGCCTTGGCTTTCAGTACTCCCCCCACGTAAATGGACCTGCCCTTTTAGGGGCAGGGTAAACACGAGGGAAGGAGAGGCGCCGCCCTCAATATCTGGCCCCTTAGAATGAGGTCCTCTGAGCCTCGCTCCTACGACCAATTTGGGGAAACCTTTACAAAGCGGAACATGAAACTGACCATGTCAAGAGAGGAGATATAGAACTAATGCTTGGGCACAACAAACCCAAAACAATAACAGAAACTGGGAACAACAAAACAAAATCTTCCAGCACCAAAAACTTGCTTTTGTTACAGGACAACTGACGTATTCGATTTTCGGGGAAGACGTTCTGTCTCTGTTGTCTGTTCTGTCGTCGTCTGTCTGTCTGTCTCCTTCTTTGTCTCCTCTCTTCTCTCTCTCTCTCTCTCTCTCTCTCTGTCATCTCCTCTTCTCTCCTCCTTTTCTCTCTCTCCAGAATCTCCCTTTCTGTGGGTTTTTCATCTAACCTTCTCTCTATCTTCTTTTCTTCCGTCCTTTACACACAACAACAACACACACCACTCAAACAGACAACTTTCAGGTTAAAAGACCATGGCTATTAGAACTTTCACAGATTTGGCCCGAGACTGACATAACGTTAAGATTTTTGTAGGGGAAAAAAAACACAAAAGAAGGTATTCTAAACTAATCACAACCCCAAAAGAACTCGCTCTGCCAAGATTAACTGTTTCCTCTGATTCAAATGCAGCTGAAACTTCGCCCGCCACTTGCTTTGTCAAAATGACCTGAACACGGAACAAACAGGGGCAGGTCAAGGACCGCGTGGCGCCGGGAAGCTTTAAAAGGGGGGTAAATGAAGGCTGCTTCCGTCACAGAACAGAAACTCGCTTTACACTGTCTGCTCCTCCTTTAACTGAATTGACCCAAATTTTAAAAGCTTTGGTCAAAAAAAAAAAAAGGGGGGGGGGGGGGGGGGGGGGGGGGGAGAGAAGGTTTTCTCTTTTCCCCCTTTTTTTCTTTTTTTTTTCCCTTTTTTATTTTTTTTTTTTGTTCTTTCCCCCGGGGTTTGGGGGGTTTTTTTCCCTTTGTGGTTGCCTGGGGGGCCGGGGGGAAAAAAGGGATGGGTTGGCACCCAAAAAAAGCCTTTTTGAATTTTTTTTATAAGCTAAAACAATGAAACTGAACAAAGTTCTGCACAGTGCTCCGCTTGGCAGAAGACAATTACTCGTATTTCAAACCATTTGAATATCATTGGATTCAGCCCTAACATTTTGACGGTTATCTACGTGACATCCCGAAAATGAACACTGAAAATAAACTTAATAGCCCCATGTGTGCTACCAAAACCCAGCATTATCCCATTTTGCGTTTCATCTTTTATTTATCTGAATTCTTTCGAAACTTAAATGGAGAGATCGAAACGTGGACTGTACTGCGGGGGCAGAACTGACAAACTGCAGACAAAAATATTTGAGGCAACAAAAAAGGATTTTATTCTTCTACACAACATTTTTGTCGTGACATTACGCTCCATTTTTTGGAGAGTTTTTTTTTTTTTTTTGGGGGGGGGGGGGGAGGGGGGGGGGATTTGTGTGGGTTTTTTACGTGCGCTATATACAAGTTGCACAAGGGCGGGGGTTTTACAGTTTCACCCTCAGATAATGGTTTCGTGAATCGGGAAGAGAGAGAGGAAAGGTTGCAGTCTTTACAAGGAGTTTTTTCTTTTCGTTTTGTCTTATTTCTGTTCCTCGGCTAGAGCTTGGGTAAACAATGAGAGTTTGCGTATGCGCCCGTTTGTGCCCACCACGAAGGTAACCGCATTCCGGCTTCGGAGAGCGACATTTTCAAAATTGGGGCTTCATCACTGTGCTGGTGTCCACATGCATAGTTATAAAGATGAAGAGAGTACAAGGGTTTATACGTTCCTGCAGAGCCGGTTGTTTTGCAGTCTGCTGTGTTGTACTACTACCTGCCGTTACTCAAAGATGGTGGTGCTCTTGTGCATATTTCTGGTGAGCTAATTTCGTGCCTCGTGGATCAAAGCCTCTCCCTCTCTCCCTCTCTCTCTCCCTCCCTCCATCTCTCTCCCTCCCCCTCCCTCCATCTCTCTCCTCCCTTTTCTCTCTCATCCTCTTCTCCCTCCCTCCCTCTCTTTTCTCTCTCTCTCTCTCTCTCCCCTCTTCTCTCTCTCTCTTCCCCTCTCTCTCTCTTCTCTCTCTCCTCTCTCTCTTTTCATTCCACCCAACCCATCCACCCTTTAGAAGAAAAGACGAGCTTCTTACAATTTCAATACTTCATCACCCTCATTCCTATCATCATTATCTCAGCCAGTCTTCTCTCTCTATCAATCTATCTATCTATCTACCTTTATCCATGTCTCCCCGCTCACAACATTCTCCTCTCTCTCTCTCTTTTCTCTCTCTCTCTCTCTTTTCTCTCTCTCTCTCTCTCTCTCTCTCACACACAAAACACACATTCTCTCTCTCTCTCTCTTCTCTCTCTCTCTCTCCTCTCTCTCTCTCTCTCTCTCTCTCTCTCTCTCTCTCTGTCTGTCTGTCTCTCTCTCTACATATATACAAATATATATTTTATATATATATATATATATATATATATTTTATATATATATATATCCCTCCACTCCCCCCCCCCTTTCCCCCTTCCCCTCCCTCTCTTCTCTCTTCTTCTCTCGCCTCTCTCTCTCTATCTCTCTCTCTCTCTCTCTCTCTCTCCCCTCCCCGCGTACCGCCATCGCCCGCGCCACAGCCCATAACCCGCTTGCCTTCCAGACAAAATCGAAGGAGGCAAACGAGAAAGCTCGGGGGGGTCTCGAGTTTTCCTCTCTCTTTTCTCTCTCTCTCTCTCTCTCCTCTCTCTCTCTCTCTCTCTCTCTCTCTCTCGCCCTCTCTCTCTCTCGCTCTCCCTCTCTCTCTCTGGCACTCTCCCCCTCTCCCCCACTCTCTCTCTCGCCTCTCTCGCTCTCCCCTTAGCTCTCTCTCTCTCTCTGTCACTCTCCCTCTCTAGCTCTCTCTCTCTCCCTCTCTCTCCCTCTCTCTCTCTCTCTCTCAGTCTCTCTATCTATCCCCCCTTCAACCTTCAAAACTCCACTATGACGACTTTTTTTTTTTTGGTGGTTAAAACAATACTCCTCCCTGCCCTATTGTCACTAGCCTGCAGAGAGGTCTTCAGCCTGAGACAGTAAGTAGCCCAGTCAACAGGTCGATGGAGACCTTGTCCCTTGTCGTGTGATACTGCAGAATTATAAGACTCCTTTCCTATAGCGAGCACGGGACAGCTCAGTGGTCAGAGCACTCGTTTTTCCCCCCCAGCTAAGTTAAAACAGCGTCGAGCGTGGTTACCACTTGGATGGGTGACCGTTTCCGCGCCTTGGCTTTCAGTACAGTCCCCCCAGCTGTAAATGGGTACCTGCCCTCTTTAGGGTCAGGGAAGGTAAAGCAGCGAGGGAGAGGAGACGGGCGCCGCCCTCAATATGCTGGCCCCTTGAGAAGTGAGGTCTCTGACGCCTCGCTTCTCTACGACCACACAGGTTATGGGGGGACACCTTTACAAAGCGGAACACTGAAGGCTGACCATGTCAAGAGGGGAGAGTATAGAACTGAATGCTTGGTGCACAACAAACCAAAGACAAATAAACAGAATTACTGGGAACAACAACAACAAAAATCTTCAGGCTACCAAAAACTTGCTTTTTGTTTACAGGACAACTGACGTAATTCGATTTTCGGAGGAATGACGGTTCTGTCTCTGTTTGTCTGTTTGTCTGTCTGTCTGTCTGTCTGTTTTTGTCTGTCTGTTGTCTCTCTTCTCTCTCTCTCTCTCTCTCTCTCTCTCTCTCTCTCCTCTTTTCTCCTCTTTTCTCTCTCTCCAGAGTTCTCTCTATCTGTGTCTGTCTATCTCTCTATCTCTCTATCTATCTCTCTCTCCCTCACTCACACACACACACACACACACACTCACTCACACAGAGCAAACTTTCAGGTTAAAGCCACCATGGCTACTTAGTAACTTTCAGCAGATTTGCCTCCGAGACTGAACATAACGTTAAAGATTTTTGTAGGGGAAAAAAAAACACAAAAGAAGGTAGTTCTAAACTAATCACAACCAAATGAACTCGCTCTGCCAGAGATGAACTGTTCCTCTGATTCAAAATGGCAGGCTGGAAACTTCGCTGCTCACTTAGCTTTTGTCTAGGAAAATGACCTGAACACGGAGACAAACAGAGGGCAGAGGTCAAGGACGCGCGGTGGCAGCCGGGAAGGCTAAAGGGCGGTAACTGAGAGGCCTGCTTCCGTCACAGAAACAGAAACTCGCTTTTACACTGTCTGCTTCTCTTCCTTTAACTTGAATTGACAATTTAATAATGCTTTGTTCAAAAAACAAAAAAAAGGGGGGGGGGGGGGGGGAGAGAAGTTTTTCCATCCTTTTTCCTTTTCCTTTCTTTGTTCTTTTTCTTTCCTTTCTCATTTGTTTCTTTCGTCGTTGCGTGTGCCGCGCGCGTGTGTGTGAGTGTGTTTTCTACTCTGTCTGTGTGTGTGTGTCTCTGTGTGTGCGCGCGCGTGCATACGTTGTAGGTGCATGCGTGTTAGTGCACGCACAAAGCAAGCACTTTTCTGATTATGTGCTTCAGTACACGCACACCTATATATTATGATGATGATGATAAAGATGCACTGATGATATATTTGTTTCTGATGTGAAAAACAAACTAGTATGAATTTTACATAAAAAAATTTATATATTACAGGCAAATACTCTGTGTGTGTATGGCATGCGGGCGTTTTCTATTTTGCCAGGCACCCAACCATAACTGATAACACATCAGTTTAAAAACCGCAGGTTGCCGAGCCACTCAAAGTGAATTATCTCCGCCATATGCGCCCAAAACTGCTCCACTATCTGTCCGAATATTCCTGATGTTCCGTTATCTATCTCAGTCTTCATTCCACACAGAGCTTGACAGTACAGCAGAGAATATACCCTGTGAGTCTATTACCGCAACAAGTTGTCTATTGTGGTAGATTACCTCTCTCTCTCTGTTTGTCTGTTCTGTCTGTCTATCTCTCTATTTATCTATCCATCTGTCTGTTTGTCTATCTATCTATTTATCTATCTATCTGTCTGTCTATTTATCTATCTATATGTCTGTCTCTTTCTACCTATTTATCTATCTGTCTGTCTCTCTATCTATTTATCTGTCTCTCTATCTTCTATCTATCTATCTGTCTGTCTGTCTCTCTATCTATATATCTATCTATCTGTCTATCTATCTGCCTGTCTCTCTGAGTCTCTCTCTCTCACTCTCTCTTCTCTCTCTCTCTCTCTCTCCCTCTCTCCCCTCTTCTTCCCTCCCAAAACACACACACTTACACAGACACACAACACACAACACACACACACACACCCCAACCACACACACACAAAACACACAAAACACACACACACACAACTTCGTCTGCGACGAGAGCAGCGCAAGCAAGGTTCAGACACACACATACATACATCATGTTTTCAAGTCCCAATTACACACCCTCAACCTTACCTCCGCTTAATCTGCCAGTCTTACCGCTAATCTCACAGCCAGCCGACAACATCCACAGCGAAGAAGCACTGAAGGAGCAAGCAGTAGGGGAGAGCGGAGAAGCGAAGAATGATAATTATCTTATTAGGAGGAGGAGCAGTAGAGGTAAGGAGAAGTGGCAGGAGAGGATGGATCTAGGAGAAAGAGTGCTTCTAGTAGTAAGAGGGGGAGAAAGAGTGCTTGTAGTAGTAGAGGAGGAGGAGGAGAAGAAGTACTTCTACTAGTATAAGGAGAAGGGCTTCAAATAGCAGAAGGAAGGCTTCAAATAACAGGATAAGGAAAAGCAGGAGGAGAAGGGCTTCAAATAACAGAAGGAGAATCAGGAGGAGAAGGGCTTCCAAATAGTAGGAGAGGAGAAGGGCTTCAAATAGCAGGAGAAGAATGGCTTCAAATAGCAGAAGAGGAGAAGGGCTTCAAATAGCAGGAGAAGGGCTTCAAATAGCAGAAGAAGAAGGGCTTCAAATAGTAGGAGAGGAGAAGGGCTTCAAATAGCAGGCAGAGAAGGGCTTCAAATAGCAGAAGGGGGCTTCAAATAGTAGGAGAAGAAGGGCTTCAAATAGTAGTAGGAGGAGAAGGGTTTTGAATAGCAGGAGAAGGGCTTCAAATAGCAAGAGAGGAGAAGGGCTTCAAATAGGAGAGGAGAAGGGCTTCGAATAGCAGGAGAAGAAGGGCTTCAAATAGCAGGAGAAGGAAAAGGGCTTCAAACAGCAGGAGAAGGAAAAGGGCTTCAAATAGCAGTAGAAGGAAAAGGGCTTCAAATAGCAGGAGAAGGAAAAGGGCTTCAAATAGCAGGAGAAGGAAAAGGGCTTCAAATAGCAGTAGAGGAGAAGGGCTTCAAATAGCAGTAGAGGAGAAGGGCTTCAAATAGAAGTAGAGGAGAAGGGCTTCAAATAGCAGTAGAGATGGGCTTCAAATAGCAGTAGAGGAGAAGGGCTTCAAATAGCAGTAGAAGGGCTTCAAATAGCAGTAGAGGAGAAGGGCTTCAAATAGCAGTAGAGAAGGGCTTCAAATAGCAGTAGAAGAGAAGGGCTTCAGATAGCAGTAGAGGAGAAGGGCTTCAAATAGCAGTAGAGGAGAAGGGCTTCAAATAGCAGTAGAGGAGAAGGGCTTCAAATAGCAGTAGAAGAGAAGGGCTTCAAACAGCAGTAGAAGGGCTTCAATTTCAAATAGCAGTAGAGGAGAAGGGGGCCATAGGAAGGATGTATACATGTATGATTCATGAGAGAAAAAGGGGAAAAAAGGAGACAGACCCAGCCCTGCTGGCAGAACCCAGTCTTGGGTTGTTTTTAATAGGGGGTTTTAATGCATTCGACGTTGGAGTATTATCATGCCTAAGATAGATGAACGCAATACACAAGAAACATATTATTAGAAAGAGGAGAAGAGAGGAGAGAGAGAGAGAGAGAGAGAGAGAGAGAGAGAGAGAGAGAAGAGAAGAGAGAGAGAGGAGAGAGAATGACATGGTTTAATGGTTTATTGTGGTAAACTTTCAAAGCCCATTCACAAGAAGAGAGAGAGAGAGAGAGAGAGAGAGAGAGAGAGAGAGAGAAGAGAGAGAGAGAGAGGAGAGAGAGAGAGAGAGAGAGAGAGAGAGAGAGAATGACGATGGTTTTATGGTTTATTGTGGTAAACTTTCAAGCCCATTCACAAGAGAAGAGAGAGAGAGAACTGAGACAGAAAGAGACAAACAGAGACAGACACAGACAGATAGACATATTTAGACAGACATAAACAGGCAGGCAGACATAGACCGATAGACAGATATAGACAGACGGACATGCAGACAATCAGAACTAGACAAGACAACCAGAATGCCAGACGACACAGACAACAACAAAAAATGCCCCACAACGAACAAAACCTCCACACCAACCACCAACCAACCCAACAAACAAAAATCCACAGACCGACTAACACACACACACACACACACACACACACACACACACACACACACACACACACACACACACACACAAGCCCGTTAACATAGAAGCACTTGAAAAACGAAAAACACAATTGGCTTAAAACAAACTCCAACTTTGCTTAGTAGACCAAATCTGGCTTCTTCTTCACAAACGGGAATCTAAAGCTCTTTGGCACGTGTTCTAGTCTTTCATCACTGCTGATTACGTTCGATTTGCGCTCAGTCGGTTGCCCAATTTCCAGAAAATTCTGCGAAAATAAACTCCATTTCCAAAGTAAACAAGAAACCTGGTCAGTGAGTTGACGTCAAGACAGAATGCGCAATATTCCCTTATCAGTTGGACGAGCTTGGTGCGTTTATATTCGTTCTAAGAGTCACAAAGTAGGGCCTTCAAAAGACGGCATAAACTGGCTTTGAAAAAGAGAGACAGACAGACAGACAGACAGGCACAGACAGAGACAAAAGAAAAATCGCTTTCCACTATCGGTGGGGAAAAAAATGCGTTGAAAATTTTTGTAAGACACTCCCCTCCCTCCCTCCCCTCCCTCCCCCCCCCCCCTCCCCACTCCTCTCAAAAAGATGCCCCATACCTTTTCAAAGTCTTCTTTATTAAGGCTTTGTTTCTTATTTTTCCCCATTTTCTCTTCCTCCCCCCTTCCCCCCCCTTCCCCCCCTCCAGCCAAAATTCTGTTTATAACTGCAGAAAAGATCACATGCTTGACTGAACTGGCAATCTGCATATGAACGAACGTGCTATTTTCATTTAAGCATATTTTTTTGGTCATGCGCCCAGGAGACTTTTTCGTACAAAAAGATTCTCACCTTGAAAACAACTTACACAAAATTCTTGCCGAGTTCGCCCCCCCCCCCCCCCCCCCCCCCCCCCCCCCAGTCAATTTCGTTGTTTAAGATGATGAAAAACGTACTGTACATTAAGTCCCTTTTTGTTTTTAAACACAATTTTTGGTAGATGTGTAGGGTTGACAAAGCTACGAAAATTTCAGCGCAGCAGCATTAACAGTTCCCGAGTTATAGAGCAAAATAGAGGGGTCTGGCCTGGTGAAACTACACCCACGAAGTATGGGGAAGGTTTTAAGGGGCGGTATAGCTGCTGGTGGCTAGAACGTTGAACTGGTGATGGGGCGTTAACTGTGGGCACGGGTTTGAATCCCCTCTGGGATACCTATTTCATGGGATTTTTTCCCTTGGAGGGATTTTTGTTGTTGTTGTAACTGTTGTTTTTGTTTATTTGTTTTGCTTCGATCTGCTTCGTTCTGTTTTTCTGGTGCAATTTTTTTTTCGTTCCTCGGCTAGAGCTCCGAGGTTCACTATGGTGAGATTTTTGCGTTATCTATGCCACCGTTTGACCTCCACTAAGGTAGCCGCACTCCGACTCTGGGGAACCCTTGATGTTAACATAGTTCCGACTCCTCTCCCTCCTTTAAGTTCTCCAGATGAGACTATAAACCAAGCTATCCCAGGTGTGAACGCACGTTTAACGTTTTGCCCAATCCAATTGTTCACAGCCCCGCCCACACTGTTACAAAAACCGATCCGTCTTACGTATCTATATGTGTGCGCTAGCTGTACATGATGGCATGGACGATACGACCATACCCAGCATGCAACCAAGAAATGGGCTACGCCAGGTTTAACCTACTCCCCGAGATCCCAGCCAAGAAAATTCAACGTAGTTTTCCAACGACTCTTTGACAGGGAATTATTTAAGGGAAACATCAGCCAAGTTAAGTCAAATCAATCGCTGGACACAGACAGACAGACAGACAGACAGACAGACAAGACATACATACATACATACATACATACATACATACACACAAAACATACATATATACATAGATTACATACATACATACACAGAGAGAGACAGACAGACATACATACATACATACCCTACACTCACTCACTCACCCCACACACAAAACACAACTACATATCAAATCACACACACACATCCACCCACCCCCCACCCACCCACCACACACACAAACACACATGCATCCACCCCCCACCCACCCACCCCTACACACCCACCCATCCCGACCCCCAACCCACCCACCCACAACACACACACACACTAACACACACACACACACACACACACACTAACACACACACACACTAACACACACACACACACACACACTAACACACACGAACACACACACACACCCCTACAAAATCGCATCCCACCCACCACACACCCACCCCCAACCCCCACCCACCCCACCCAAACCCCCA
This sequence comes from Rapana venosa, assembly GCA_028751875.1. NCBI lineage: Eukaryota > Metazoa > Mollusca > Gastropoda > Neogastropoda > Muricidae > Rapana > Rapana venosa. The sequence goes on along the minus strand of CM054155.1, from coordinate 44,490,145 downwards.
CCACACCCCCAACCCCTACCCAACCCCCCACCCACCCCCACCACACCCCCCCAACCCCCACCCCCCACCCCCACCCCCACCCCACCCCCCCACCCCACACACCCACTCCCTCCTCCCACCCTCCCTCCCTCCCTCTCCCTCCCTCCCTCTCTCTCTGACCTTGATAGCGGCTGAGGATGGTGGTGAGGCGCTTCTTCAAGGCTGCGTTCCGCTGATGGACGTTCTCCTTCAGCCTGTCCTCCACCGCCGCCTCCAGGCCCTTCTCCGTATCCTCCGAGCAGCACGTGAACTCCCCTCCCGAGCCCCCGTGCCGGCAGAGCGAGGCCTCGCTTTCTGCAAGAGCGTAAACAGATACTAGATGGGTTGGGTTGGGTTGGGGTTTGGGGTGGGGTGGGGTGGGTTTTGGGTTGGGTTTTGGGTTGGGTTTGGGTTGGGTTGGGTTTGGGTTGGGTGGTTGGTTTGGGTTTGGGTTGGTTGGGTTTTTTGTTGGGTTGGGTTGGGTTTGGGTTTGGGTTG
>CM054155.1:44472129-44479629 GCA_028751875.1 Rapana venosa | reverse complement strand
ATCCGCTAAGTGCCTTTCCCTGCACATCCATCCACCCAGTCACTGCCCAAGTTGGAGCGTGGATGGAGTTTGGGGTGGAATGGGGTGGGGTGGGGTAGGATGGGGTGGGGTGTGTGAGCGTGGTGGGGGTGATGGGGACAGGGGGAGGAGGGGGGGTAGGGGGTGCGGGAGTGGGAGAGAGAGAGGAGGGAAGGGAGGGGAGTGGGGGGTGAGTGTGTGTGTGTGTGTGTGTGTGTGTTGTGTGTGTGTGTGTGTGTGTGTGTGTGTGTGTGTGTGTGTGTGAGTGTGAGTGTGTGTGTGTGTGCACTGCAGATAGATAGATAGATAGATAGATAGATAGATAGATAGATACATAGATACATAGATACATAGATAGATAGATTAGATAGATAGATAGATGCGTCTACATGTGCATACATGTATGCATGAAATAATCTGTGTTTGTCATTTTTTTTTTTTTTTTGCTGCCTCATCTTCTGTAAGCCACAGAATCAGAGATAATTTTCTTTTATTGCATGATGATCAATGACGATGAGGATGATGTAACAATGCTGCTGTGGAAGTGCATCTGCTTTGACACTACTTGACAGGGTTGTACTCTAGGCCTACTATCATAACATACCCCGGGCATCAATCAGGCCCGAGAGATACAGACATCTGCAGTGTTGGTCAGATAATTTGAGCAGCACTCTTCAAAATCGCATCTTTAAAATTAACAAAGCCCGACTGTGTGGTCCCAGGCTTCCCAATGAACAAACAGCAAACTCCCTCTGGGTAGAAGCCGGTCAAAGTCCGAAAAAAATCCCTACGGGGACTCGAATCCGCGACCTTTCAGTCCGTAACCAAGGTGCTAACCACTACGCCATGGCGGCTGGTTAACTATGGTTCTGCTGGCGTCTGCAGATGAGGGAAAGTCTGCAAGAGTATGGATTTCCAGACCAGCTGTACATAAATAAATAAATAAATAAATAAATCACTGACTCAGTGACAGCAGCCTACAGACAGCCAGCATCAGAATATCGCAGCAGGAGAAAAGGGCTTGACACAATGAAACTGCCATCACAGACTATCTTTCCTTTCTTTCTGTTGATGTATTGATACTTTCCAGCAAAAAGTGAGTGGGTGGGTGAGTGCCAGAGTGATTTTCGACGCACGATTCTGTCTCAGTGTCTGCACACGTGTGCGCTCTCTCTCTCTCTCTCTCTCTCTCTCTCCTCTCTCTCTCTCTCTCTCTCTCTCTCTCTCTCTCTCTCTCTCTCTCTCTCTCTCTCTCTCTCCTCTCTCTCGCACACACACACACACGTACGTGGAGAGAGAGGAGACGAGGAGGAATCAGTGTTTGTAGTGTGTCTAGCCAAAGCAAAGTGATCTCTCGGCCTCCTCCCCCCACCCCCCACCCCCCCAACCCCCCACCCCCCTCCCCCCGACTGCGCACACACAGCAGTAATAACCACCAGCAAACCTGCACACAGGCTTCTTCAGCCTGCCTGCCTGCCTGCCTGCCTGTGTGCCTGCCTGCCTGTCTGCCTAAGACCACGTTTGTTTGAAGTGCCACATAACGCCCGTTTTGAGAGGCTGCTCAGTCATTTCCTTTCCGCTTTGAACAAAAAATATCAGGATGTTTTTTGAATCAGTGCCGACTTGGTGGAGCTTACAACCCTCTCTGTCTTTTGTCTCTCACTCAATCATAATACACACACGCGCGCGCACATACACACGCACACGCGCGCACATACGCGCGCGCGCACACACAACACACACACACCACACTCTCACACACTCACACATACTCACACACACACACACACCACACACACACACATACACTCACACACTCACACACTTACACACACACTCACACACACATACTCACACACACACCATACATACATACATATGCACGTGCAAACGTGAGCATGCACACACACACAAGCACACACATACACACTTACGCTAACACACTGATAAAGTGATATACATGCCAATTCACACACAAATAAAAGTATGTATATGCACCCGTGCATGCACAACACACGCGCGCACGCGCACGTATACTTTGCTTGCTCATGCACGAACACACACACAAACACACACACACACACACACACAGACGCACACACACACACGCACAAACACACACACAAAGTCTCTCTCTCACACACACACAGTCACACACACAATCACACACACACAATCACACACACACACAATTACACACACACAGTCACACACACACACTCACTCACTCTCTCTCTCTCTCTCTCTCTCTCTCTTCTCTCCTCTCTCTCTCTCTCTCCTCTCTCTCTCTCTCTCTCTCTCTCTCACCCACACACACACACACACACACACACACACACACTCTCTCTCTCACACACACACAGACAACACACACCACACTCACAACACACACAAAACACAAACTCATCCTCACACACACACACACCACACACACACACACACACACAACACACACACACCACACACTCTCTCTCTCTCTCTCTCTCTCTCTCTCTCTCTCTCTCTCTCTCTCACACACACACACACACACACACACACACACAACACAACACACACAACACACACACACCACTCTCTCTCTCCTCTCTCTCTCTCTCTCTCTCTCTCCTCTCTCTCTCTCTCTCTCTCTCACACACACACAACACTCTCTCTTTTCTCTCTCTCTCTCTCTCTCTCTCTCTCTCCTCTCACACACACACAAACAACACACACCACACTCACAACACACACACAACACAAACTCATCCTCACACACACACACACACACACACACCACACACACTCACTACAACCACAATCAGCAGTCTCGATGTTAGCTGCTGACAAGGGGACGTAATCTTTGGCGACATGGGGACAGGTGTGGGGGGTGGGGGGAGTTTGGGCGAGGGGGGGGGGGGGGGGGGGGGGGGGGGGGGGGGGGGGGGGTACTCTCCTTGATGAACATACCCCCCCCCTCCCCTGGTCCTCTTCTATCTCTTTCCCTTATCTCTTTTCTTCACCATCTGTTCTTCCTAACCTTTGTACCCCCCACCCCCTTCTTTCTATTTCGCCAAATGAACGCATACATCAATTGTGACACAAATTAATGTTGTGTAGGGGAGGGGGGGGGGGGGGATGTTCTCTAAATAAAAACTATGTTGTTCTGTGTGTCATTCGCCTACCCAAACTAACAAACAAAAGCAAACTGGATGATGGATCACACACACACGCATACTCACTCACACACACACGTGCACGTACACACATGCACATATAATATACACACACTGACACAAAACCGCGCGCGCACGGGCCACAAACACCCCGATACACAGACACACACTCAATCAAACACACGATACACAGACACACACTCAATCAAACACCACACACACACACATTGATACAAAACTTCCTCACCACACACCACACACACACCACACACACACATGACACACACACACCATGCTCGAACGCACGCGCGCCCCGCGCGACGTTCGTGCAACCACGCTGTTTGCACCCGGGTGCACTTTCTGATTAAACCTCTCTCCTCCTCTTACCCCCACTCCCCCCTCAACCACCCTCGCTTCCCCCTCTCTCCTCTCTCCTCCCCCCCCCCCCCCCCCCCCTCTTCTCTCTCTCTGCTCTCCCCCATCCTCCCTTCCTCCCCCTCCTCTCCACATCCTATCTCTCTCTTTCTTCTTCTCCCCCTCCTCCTCCTCCCACCTCTTCCCCCCCCCCCCCCTCTCTCTCTCTCTTTCTCCCCTCCCCCCCCCCCCTCACCCCCCCCCCCCCACCCCCCCCCCCCAACTCCACTTCCAGAAACATTTTTTTTTTGTCAGTTTCAGACCATCCTAAACCGTCCGTGACGCATGCAGCAACTGGAGAGAGAGAGAACGTGAGAGACAGAGGGGAGGGAGGGGAGGGAGAGAGAGATAGAAAGAGACAGAGAGAGACAGGGAGAGACAGAAGAGAGACAGGGAGGGAGGGAGGAGATAGAGATAGACAGAGAGAGACAGAGAGAGAGAGAGAGATAGAGAGAGGGGACAGAGAGAGAAAGGGAGAGACAGAGAGACAGGGAGGGAGGGAGGGAGAGATAGAGATAGACAGAGAGAGACAGAGAGAGAGAGAGAGAAGAGAGAGAGAGAGGGGAGAGGAGGGGAGAGAGAGAGACTCGATTAACGCTGTCAGCTGTGATCAGAGAGACACAGAGCAAGGAAGCACGAAGAAGGGGGGAGGGGGGGGGGGGGGGGGGGGGGAGAGAGACAGAGAGAGAGACGACAGACAGAGAGAGAGGAGGGGGAGAGAGTGAGAGAGAAAAATGAGGAAGGGACGAGACAGAGACAAAAAACAGAGGAGAGAGAGACAGAGGGAAAGAGTGACAAAGAGGGAGGGAGAGAGAACCAGACTGAAGAAAAAGACAGACAAAGAAACACAAAAACACAAAACACACAAAATAAACAGCACAAAAAAACGTTTTAGAAAAAGAAAAAAAATTAAGACAGAAAACCACGAGAGAGACAGAGGACAAAACGGAGGGAAAGGGGGTGGGGGGGGGGGGTGGGGGGGTGGGGGGGGGGTAGACGGGTGCGAAAAAGGCAGCAGCACTCACCCGTCGAAAATGACTCACACGGAAATTATTACAACAACACCAACACAAAAAACGACAACCCAAAAAACCCCCGGAAAGGGGGAAAGGGGGGTGGGGAGAAAAAAACAGAGGTGGGGGGGGGGGGGGGGGGGGAGGGGGGGAAAGGGGGGGAGCGTGAAACTGCAGAGCGATCAAAGGATTAGCAGAAAACATCTCATCATCACCATCATTCATAATAAAACAAAATAATTAAAAACCTAGTCGGATTTTTTGCTTTTCAGCAGACGAAACAAAAAAAAAAAAGGTTTTGAAAAGGGGCAGGGGGGAAGGGGGGAGGGAAGGGGCGGAGGGGGGGGGAGGAACAAACAACAAACAAAGAACCAAAGAATCCTAGATGAACGGAAAAAATATATAATATGAAAGTTCGGAACACTTAGGGGAAAAAATAAAAAGAACCTAACCCAGAAAAGGAAAGATTAAAACACACACACACATACACACACACAAGCTTGCGCGCAGCGCGCGCACACACACACACACACACACACCACACACAACACACACACACACATTCACACACACACACTCCCACACACAGTGACATGGAAAAAAACACACACACACACACAGTGATATGGAAACACACACACAAAACACACACACACCACACACAACACACAGTGACATGGAAACACCCCACAAACACACACACACCCCACACACACACACACAGTGACATGGAAACACACACACACATACACAGTGACATGGAAACACACACACACCCCAACACACACACACACACACAGTGACATGGAAACACAACACACACACACACACACACACACACACACAGTGACAGGGAAAACACCACACACACACACACACACACACACACAGTAAACATGGAAACACACACACACACACACACCAGTGACATGGAAACACACACACACACACACACACACACATTTGACATGGAAACACCCAAAACACACACACACACGTGACATGGAAACACACACACACACACACAGTGACATGGAAACACCACACAAAACACACACAACACACACACACACACACATGACATGGAAACACACACACCACACACACACAGTGACATGGAAACACACACAACACGCGCGCGCGCGCGCCACTCCTTGAAGCCACTAAGACACACAGAGAGACAGAGACAGAACACAACACACACACACAACACAAACACCCCAACACAAACAAATACTCACACCCACACAAAACACACACACACACACACACACACACACACACACACACACACACCACACACACAGAGGAGATGAGTTGTTTTCATCACCGAAGTAAGACGTGTTTGGCTCCCATCTGCAGATTAACTGCGTTACTTATTCAATATATCTGGAATCAATGAAGTAAAAAGTGTTTTCTTCTCATCGTACACAGAGACTGAAAGGTGGGGCAGTGGTCTGTGTTCACAAAAGTATAGCATCATGTGTGTCTCGGTTACTAACTTCAGCTGAGGATGCTGTTTTCCTGAAGATAGGTAAGCCCCTTTTCAATTTTTCATGTGACATTCTTGCTGGGTTTGCTTATGTCGCCCCTGAACGATCTGTTGTTTATGGTGAAGACAATTTAGATGGTATCGATACACTGGAAAACTCTTTGACTCAAATCATGCAACTTTACCCCGATTTACCCTGGATTTTATGTGGAGACTTTCAATGCCAGAACCTCTGATTTCCCTGATGTTGATATTACTAATAAAGATGCACAGATCCCTTTATTTCAAGATTTAGATTATTTCATTTCAGAGGGCCCACCAAATATGAGAAAATCAAAAGATAACATCATAAATAATTTGGGAGGAAATCTCATCGCGCTCTGCAAAGAATTTGGCTTATTTATGTAAATGGTAGAACTAAGAGTGATAGTGAAGGGGAGATTACCTGTACAGCTAACAGAGGGAAAAGTATAGTAGACTATTTGATCTGTTCAATGCCACTGTATCACTATGTAACAGACATGTGTGTTGCTGGCAGATCAGAATCTGACCACTTTCCCATCATTCTTTCTTTCCCCTCTCACTTGACTCAGGCTGAAGGTGAAAAATTGGATGACATTAATTTAGAAGAAAATACAACATTTTTGTTGAAAGAAAGTTATGCTGAGTCATTCAATGGCTACTGTCAAGAGAACGCCCACAAGGAATTTGAAAAATGTATATCAGCATTAGAAAACAGCACTGAGGAAGCCTGTCACTGTTTTATTTCATTCCTTCCTTCCTTCACAGTGCAGCAGACAACATGAAGCTAGGGCAGAAAAAGCATGAAGCACATGCACAGCCACAGTGGTGGGATGCAGAATGCCAGTATGCAAAACAGGAGAAATACAGGCACTTGAAAATGTTTCGGTACTCAAACACGCAAGAAGATTTAAACAATTACAGTGACAGCAAAAAAGAACTAAAAAATATAAGCAAAAGAATACAATCAGAGTATAACGAACAATTACTAAAAGAGTTAAATGAGTCTTGCAATGAAAAACACCTCTAAATCCTTTTGGCAAAAACTGAGAAGACTCATCTCAAACAAACAAAAGTTGGAAGAAATCACTCCCAGATCATGGTATGACTATTTCAATGCTCTGTTCAATGTGAAACAGTCATCAGATGACTTGGATTTTGATGAAGATGTACACACATTTCTAAACACGCACAGTTCTGATGACTGTGAAGAATGTAATGAAACGCAACTGGACGATGACATTTCAGAAGCAGAAATCTGGAGAGCATTGCGGAAACTGAAAAGTGGTAAAGCTTCAGGTCCTGATGGCTTGTCCTCTGATTTCTTTTTGCATGCCACTGATGTTCACATAAAGTTTCTACAGGCAAGACTCGTTGATGTCTTGTCCTG
>CM054155.1:44449629-44467129 GCA_028751875.1 Rapana venosa | reverse complement strand
AAGCGGTCTTTTCGTGTGACGTGTCGTCTTCAGATCTGAAAGATTCCGTCTAAAAAAAAATTTGCTGGGGTTTTTGGTCCTTGTTTGAAACCTTATTATTTGATGAAATATTTATTTCGCTAGAGTGTGTTTTGGGAGAGAGATGGGATTTCGAAGAAAATGTCGTTTGTGATATATTCCTAATGAGTTACACACACACACACACACACACACACACACACACACACACACACATTTTATTTTAAATCTTAAAATACTGTTCTTATTTGTTCATGTTAAGAATACTATTTCCTTTGTTATTACTATTTATTACACACACAAATGCGCATGCATGCAGGGACGCCCACACACACGCACACTCACACAGAGTAGATCTCTCTCTCTCTCTCTCTCTCTCTCTCTATCTCTCTCTCTCTCTTTTCTCTCTCTTCTCCCCTCTCTCTCTCATATTCAGTCTCCTACTTTAGGATCGTCTGGTATCACTTAAAGTGGAAAGACGTTAAAATTGAAGACTTACATACTTACTTACTTACACACACACACATACACACACACATATATACACACAAATCTACCCCGCAGTTTTACAGGAAATCCTGTGTAGTTAAGCACCTGCAAACAGCCATAAAGTATAACTAGAAGGCTGAAACTTGACAAGCGAGGGGGTGATGTGCGTGTGTATGTGTGTGAGAGACGGAGAGAGAGAGAGATGGAGAGAGAGAGGGAGGGAGTGGAGAAGAGGGAGGGAGGGAGGAGAGAGGGAGGGAGAGAGAGAGGGAGGGAGAGGGAGATGGAAGAAGAGAGAGAGAGAGAGAGAGAGAGAGAGAGAGAGAGAGGAGAGAGAGAGAGAGAGATGAGAGAGGAGAGAGAGAGAAGAGAGAGAGGAGAGAGAGCACTTAACATTGAAAAGTTATATTGTACTTCGGTCTTAGGCCACTATATACAAGGGTAGATAGACATATAGCAGAAAACGGTGTTTTTTTTCCATTTCCCATTTCCAGTTCTTCAAGCATACAGAAGCACACTCAGTGTCTTGTAGTTATCAGCATTCCCCATCAGCACCTTCATTAACAAGAGAGAGAGGGGGGGAGGGAAGCGAGGGAGGGAAGAGAGAGAGACAGAGACAGTCAGAGAGAGACAGAGAGAGAATTAGCAGGTCGGGGATAAGGACAAAAATGAGCAAGCCCTTGTTCACACACACACACACACTCTCACACAACACACACATACATACATACACACACACACACAAACACACACTCACCCACCCACCCACCACCCACCCCACCACACTCACCCCCCACCCCCACCCCACACACACTCACACACCACACCCTCACCCCTAAGAAAAAGACCTTTTTTTCTTTCATCAAACGTACTACACCCACACCACACAACACCACACAACACCACCACACCACCACCCGGGCGATTTATGGAAGACACTTGAACTCTTCCTTGCCAGGCAGTCAGTGGGGTGGACTGGAAAGGGAATCAATGGTCTGGGCGGGTATATAGCCTATAGCCTATATAATACATATTATGTAGAGTACTTACTCAGTAGGTACACAGTGCAGCAGTGTACAGAAAGGCAATGTTTCTTTCCCTCTGTTGATTTTGTCAATTACTGATCTCACACTCCACCACCCCACCCAACGCACCAAGCAACACGTTATCAGTTTCCCCTCTGCCGAATCCCGGGTGTGTGTGTGTTGCTGTTGTTTTTTTGGGGGGGGATTGTGTGTGTGGGGGGGGGAGGGTTGTTTGGGGGGGGGGGGGGGGGGGGTTGTTGGGGGGGGGGGGGGGGAGGTTGTTTGTGTGTGTGGAGGGGGGGAGGTTGTTTGTGTGTGTGGAGGGGGGAGGTTGTTTGGGGGGGGGGGGGGGGTGGGGGGGGGGGGGGGGGGGGGGGGGGGGGGGGAGGTGTTGTTGTGTGTGTGGAGGGGGGTGTGGTGTGGAGGGGGGGGGGGGGAGGTTGTTGTTGTGTGTGTGGGTGTGGAGGGGAGGGAGGGGGAGGGGGAGGTGTTGTGTGTGTGGGGGGGGGGGTGTGTGTGTATGTGTGGGAGGGGGGGAGGGGTTGTGTGTGTGTGTGTGGAGGGGGGGGGGGGGGTTGTGTGGTGGGTTGGGAGGGGGGGGGAGGTGTTGTGTGTGGGGGGGGGGGTGGGGGGGGGGGGGGGGGGGGGGGGGGGGGTGTTGTGTGTGTGTTGTGGGGGGGGGGGGGAGTGTTGTGTGTGGAGTGGGGAGGAGGGGTGTGATTGTGTAGTGAGCTGTTGTGTGTAGTGTGTGTGTGCGTTGCGAGTGTATTTGGGGGGGGGGGGTGGTGTCTGTCTGTCTGTGTGTTGTGTCTGTCTGTCTGTCTGTGAATGTGTGTGTGTATCTCTGTGTGTGTTGAATGTGCCCGTGCGCATACATGGTGCTTGGGTGCATACATGTGTGTTCCCTCCTTGTCTCTTCTTCCCCACCCACTCCTACCCCACACACCTCTTCCTCACTATCTATTTTCCACTTTGTTTCCTCATTGAGTATGGAAGTGTTATTTCTGGCATCCGCAAATAAGGTCAACAGAATGGATGTGAACACGTCCTCTTCTCTCTCTCACCACACCCACACACACACCACCACATCACACACCCACCACAACCACATACACACCCACCCCCCATAAGAGAGAATATATAAATAAACAAACACCCATCAAAACACAAAAAGATTTTCACACTCCCCCCCCCCCCCCCCACCATTTTCACATCACCAAAGTTAACCATTACATACAAACTGTCGACCACCCCAAATTTTACCAAAACAAACCCCTGCATTCTCTTTTTTTTTTTTAATACCCTCCATCCGAAATTTTTTAAAAAATCTTTCTCCACAGCCGACCACGGAGGAAGATAGGAAAAAATATCAAAAAAAAATAAAAAAAAAAAAAAACAAAAAAAATTTTGTTTTTTTTTTTTTTTTTTTTAACTGAATCAGAAAGGAAAGTACAAAAAACCAGCACATCAATCATCCATTTTCTAATTTTGCTTGTGCAAGTAGGTTACCGTCAATCAGTGATTGTTAACATGCGCGCTGTGCTGGCTAATACGCACCCAAGACGGTATAGGAAACAGGGGATACGGCAAAGTTTTGTAATCAAACTTTCTAAAAATCTTTCGCGTGAGGCCCTCCTAACATGGACTGTGATTGTTTGAGTCCTGATCGACGTGTGTTCCTATCGTGTTATTCCAAGCGCCCATATTCATTTTATCACGCTGAGTTAGAACTTTCATGGGAAAGTTGCTGTTATAGATAGATAGATGATAGTAATAGAGAGAGATAGAGAGAGGAAGGCAGAAGACAACCAGACAATACTGGGATGGATAGTTGATAGACTGTTACATACATACATACATACATTAAAAAATGATTTATCCAAATTTTTTTTTCATTACAATTAAAAAAATCACACAAACACACACACACACACTCACACACACCCTCACATATTTTAGATAGATGGCTTGATGAACAAAAGCAAAATGCACTGCTTATTCATTGCTACCCATACTGAAAATAAAAGTTTGACTTTGACACACAACACACACACACATCACACACACACACAAACACACACACAACAAAAACAACACACACACACACACGTACACACACACACATATCTTATATTATATTATTTATTTCTGCCAGTCTCACTCTGAAGCCAAGGCTAGTAAGTACAGCAGAACAGACGGATCAGCTATTCATAACACGACATGTCAAGTCAGAGAATTCGCGAGTCCAGCATCCCTCCTCTAGGGAAGCATTTGGCGCTCTCCTGACTCCTCCACTTCTGTGCCTCGTGTCTGTCTGTCTGTCTGTCTTTCTGTCTTTCTGAGGAGGAATCTGTGTATCGATGGCAAAGTCCCCCCCTCCCCACCCCCCCCCCCCCCCCCCCCTCTCTCTCTCTCTTTCTTTCTGTCTGAATCTCTCTCTCTTTTCTCTCTCTCTCTCTCTCTCTCTCTCTCTCTCTCTTCTCTCTCTATCTCTCTTCTTTCTCTCTGAATCTCTCTCTCTCGCTCTCTCTTCTCTCTTCTTTCTCTCTTACTCTCTCTCTCTCTCTCTCTCTCACTCTCTCTCTCTCTTCTTTCTCTCTGGAATCTCTCTCTCTCTTTCTCTCACACACTCTCTCTCTCTCTCTCTCTCTCTCTCTCTTCTCTCTCTCTCTCTTTCTTCTCTCTCTCTGAATCTCTTCTCTTCTTCTCTCTCTCTCTCTCTCTTCTCTCTGAATCTCTCTCTCTCTGAATTCTGTCTCTCTTTCTCTCACACACCACACTCTCTCTCATGAATTATATCTCTCACTCTCTCTTTCTCCTCTCTCTCTCTCTCTCTCTCTCTCTCTGGAAATCTCTCTCTCTCCACACACACCTATATATAGAATAGATAGATAGACACACCTCTCATCCAAATCAACCACCACAACACCACACTACCTAAAAAACTCACCCCCACTACACACCCCCCACACACCCCCACACTCCCCTCCCCCCTCACACCACTCTCCACATACTCCCTCCACCCCCCCCCCACTAACCCCACCCCCTCTCACACCACACACCCTCTCCTCCCTAACCCCCCCCCTACCCCCCCCCCCTACCCCCCCCCCTCACACACACATCTCACATCTCACCCTCACCATCCGACTACATACCACCCCCCTCACAACAGCAGTCTGTGTGGCTAAATGTTCAAGGGAGGGGGGGGTGGGTTGGGGGGGCGGGGGGGGGGGGGGGAGGAGATAACAACCCGCTGCATCAGGTCACCCCACACCACCACCCACCTCCAGACAGACATATCTACCCTCCTCCTGTCTGTCTTCCTTTTTCCCCATTATACTACTACCTCCCATCCTCGCTCCCCACCCCCCTCCATACCATACCTCATTCACCACCACACCACCTTATTTTTTTCTCTAAATTATCATCCCTATTACCAATTCATTTCTCTCACTCTTCTCTCAACACAACACACACACACACACAACCAACCAACCACACACAAACCACTCTACCACCCCACACATAACCCAACCCACATAAACACAACCCTACACACACCACACAACAATACCCACCCACTACTACATTTTATATCTCCATCTACAAACATACCCCCCCCCCCAAAAACCCCAACAAACACACACACCCCACACCACACACTCACCCACTCATCGCACACACACAACCTCCCTACTCTTACACACTCTCCTTTCCCATCTCTTTCTCTAGTCCTCACACTTTCTCTACTTATCCCACTACAATTCCCCTCTGCCCTCTCTTCTTATACCCTATACCCCTCACATCTACCTCCTCCTCTTTCCAATCCTTCTCCCATCTCTCTCCCTCTTCCTCCTCACTCTCCACCCTCAGTCCCTCCCCTCCCTCTTTCTTCTCGTCCCCTCTTCTCTCTCTCGGTCAGTCGGAAACAGAGGGAGATTCGCCCTCTCTCGTCTCTCCTTCTCTGTTCCCTCTCCCTCTCTCTCTTTCTCCCTATCCCTCTCCTTACTATCTCTCTCTCTATCTCTCTCTTCTCTCTCTCTCTCTCTCTCTCTCTCTCTTCCCTAATCTCTCTCCTCACACTCCCCTCCCTCTCTTCATCTCTCTCTCTCCTTCCCTCACTCCCTACATTCTTCCAACCCCCTCTCCTCCACCCACATCCTTTCTCTCCCTTCCTCCCCTCACTCCCTTCCCTCCCACCCTCCCTCCTTCCCTCCCTCACTCCCCCTCACCCTCTCTCCACTCCCCCTCCTCCCATCCCCAAAGAACCAGTACTGCAGAGAGACAGTACAGCTAGCAGCAGCCGAAGAGGAGGAGGAGGAGGATCGATACATGCTTAGTGGGCCGACGACGTGCTAACGTAATCTAAACCAGATTAGCACAGCGCCTAAGTGGTCGTGGCCATGGGCCGCCCAGGCATTGGCTGCCACGTCTGCTGCTATTGCTGCTGCTGCTATTGCTGGTGGTGGTGGTGCTGGTGGTTGTGGTGTGGTTGTGTAGTGGTAGTGTAGTGTGGTGTAGTAGTGTTGGTTTGGGGCGGTTCAGCACCCCGGCTACAGAAGGCAACTTCGTTTCGGTACCGAATTGGACATGATCAGTGATGGGATGTTTGGGGAGGGGACGGGGGGGGGGGGGGGGAAGCGGGAAGGGGAGGAGCGGGTGTTCCCTTTCATCGGTTCATTACCATTCAGGGCTTATATGGCCCTCTACTCTTCCCACCCCAACCATACCACCTCACCTCTCTGCACAATAATGGTGTCTGTGCTATATACCCTCTATCTCCCTCCCCCCCAACCTCTCCTCTTCTCTCTGTCTGTACAATTAATGGTGTCTGTGCTATCCTCTCTCTACTCTCTCTCTCTCTCTCTCTCTCTTCTCTCTCTCATCCTCTCTCTCTCTCTCTCTCTCTCTCTGCGCACATATTAAATGCTGTCTGTGCTATATTCCCTCTACTCTCCCAACCCCCCCCCCTCCTCCTCCTCTGCACAATAATGCTTTCCATGCTATTTACCCATCCACTCCTCCCCCCCCCCCCTCTCTCTCTCTCTCTCTGTGCACAATTAAAATGCTATCATCTATATTCCTTGTACTCTACCCCCGCCCCCCTCTCTCAGCACCAATAAATGGTGTCCGTGCTATATACCTCCTACTCTCCCCCCCCCCCCACCCCCACCCCCCGAACCCGCTACCCTCATTCTCCTCTGACAACAATAATGTTGTCTCCGATAAATGACTGTTTCATGAGCACTGTCTGCTGTATATTTTTCTTGCATAAGAGAGAGAGGGGGGAGGGACTTTTAGTCGATAAGAGGAAATGTTTGCCATGAAAAAAACCCACCCAGATATACGTGTAATTGATAAGAAAAGAGGTACAATATGGTTCACTTAGTATAAGTACATTCACGGTGGGGAAGCGACATTATTTGACCACAGGCATATTTTCAGCATGTAATGAGATACATACTGCGCTTTTTACGTGGTAAACTTGATTACAGTCTCCTACACATATAATTATCATTTACTATCATATAATATATATATATATATATATACTATATACTATATATATTTATATATATATATATTACTTATTATATATATTGAAAAAAAAAAACTAAAAATGTCTTACAGTTTCTTTGTTTACTTGTCTCACATTCTTTTAGCTGAAAAGCAAATATATTCGATAAACAATCTTTTCACACAAACCACTTTTTATCAGTTAATAGTTTGACCCCCAACCCCCCATCACTAACCTTCTCCCCACCCCCCCCACCCCCCCCCTTCCCCCCCCCCCCCCCCCCCCCCCCCCCCAAAAAAAGAAAAAGACAGCCTCTTAGTAAATCATTGGGACTCCAGAAACGGTAAGTCGGTGTAGGTAGGTGGGGGGAGGGGAGGGGGGAGGCGATTTTTTTTTGTTATTTTTACGTACACGGATTATATATAATTTATATATATATATATATATACTATATATATATATATTATATTTATATACATATATATTATATATAACATATAGATTATTCGCAATTCACCTCCACAATCATTCAATGCCGAGGCGAAAATTTACTCCTGTCGCGATGAAACATCAAATTAGCAAACCTTTCCAACGCACGAAACGCCCCATTAGGGAATCCCCCTTCCCCAATTTCCATCTATAGACTCTTACCTCCACCTCCACCCCCACCCCCTTTTTCCTCCCCACCCCCTCCATTCTTCTCCCTTTGATGGACTGCGGACTTATAGATGACTACTGTGGAAATACTAAACGACCCCCCCCCCCCCCTTCCCCTCCCAATCCCCTACTACCTCCCCCACCACATAAATAATATTTCCACAACCCTACATATTTATTTTTTTTATTTATATATTTTTACTACATATTTATTTATAATTACATTATATTTATATTTTTATTTATTTTATTTTTTTATTATTATATTTTCTTCTTTTTATCCCCCTATCCCACAATCATCACATCCTCATTCCCTTTTCTTAATTTCTATTTTATTTTCTAATACAATACCATCCTTCTAAAAAAAATCCCCCCCCAACACAAATCAATTCTAAACCAACATAAACAAACCCCTTACAAAAAAAAAAACCCACACCCCCCACCCCCCCACCCCCCCCCCCCCCCCAAACACCCCCCCCCCCACCACAACCCCAACACACACCCCCCACCCCAAACCCCCCACCCCCCCAACCCCCCCCCACACCAACACAAAAACACAACCACCACCACCCAACCACACCACACACACACCAAACCCCCACACCCCACACCACACCCCACCCCCCAAACCCCCCCCCCCCCCCCCCCCCCCCCCCCCCCCCCACACACACACACACACCCACCCCCAACCCACACCACCACACCCACACAACCCAAACAAACCCCACACACCCCCCCACACCCCACACACAAACCCCACCCCCCACCCCACCCCCCCCCCCCCCCCCCCCCCCCCCCCCCCCCCCCATCCCCCCCCCCCCCCCCCCCCCCCCCCCACAAAAACCCAACACCAAACATCAATTTTCCACTTAACATATATATATCCTATATATATATATATATATATATACTATATATATATATATATACTATATACATAATACTATATTATTTATTTATTTATATATATATATATATAATATATATATATATATATTATATATATCATCATCTTATAATTCCCAAAATCCCCTTTTTCATAATTTTCTTATCACCCCCCCCTCCTCATCCAACCCTCACCCCCAACTTTTACCCTTTTTCATCCCCTCCACATTAATTATCTTCTATCCTATCTCTTCTTTTCTTTATTTTTTTTTTTTTCTTAATCTCCTTTTTTTATTTTTCTCTTTTTTCAGTTTATTTTTTTCTTCTTAAATACCCTTTATTCCTTGATTATATCTTTAGTTTTGTTCTTTCTTATATATTATCTTATCTCTACTATTTAGCTTATATTTTTTCTCCTTTTGTATTCTTCTTTGCCCCCCCCCCCCCCCCCCCCGTGTGATTCTGCAACCCCCTACCCCTCTACCCCCCTATATCTTTATTGGTAGTGGGGCTTGTAGTATTGGTAGAGAGGGCCGGGGGGGGGGGGCGGGCGGGCAGGGGCGATCCCGCACACCCCCCCCCCCCGCCCCCCCCCCCCCCGTCCCCCCACACCCTAGGGTGAGAGGGAGGAAGGGAGGGGGGGAGGTGGTCGGAGAGGAGGGGAGGAGAGTTGGGTGAGGGGAGAGAAGGGAGGAGAGAGGGGGAGAACGGAGTAGGGCGGGTGCGGGAGGGAGGGGGTATGCGAGGGGGGGGGAGGGGGGGGGGGGGGGGGGGTGGGGGAGGGGGTGGGGATGAGCGGGGGGTGACGGGTGGTGGAGATGCGTGGGGAGGGGGTGGGGGAGGGTGGGGGGGAGGAGGGAGGTGGGGTAGGGGCGTGGTGAGGGGATGAGGGAGATGGGGGAGAGGGGTGAGGCGGAGGGAGGCGTGGGGATGTCGGGGAGGGAGAGGGAGGTAGGGGTGGGGAGGAGAGGGAGGGAGGAGGGGAGGGGTGAGGTGAGCGCGGAGGGGGGGGTAGAGGGGGGGAGGGGAGAGGGGGATGGGGGAGGGAGGAGAGAGGGTATTAGGAGTAGGGTGGGATGAGGATGTTATTTTATTTTTTTATTTTCTTTTCTTTCTTTTTTTCTTTTTTTTTCATATTCTTTCTATTTTTCTTTTATCTTTTATTATTTTTATATGTAGTTTGAGATGTAATTTTTTTTTCTTTTTTTATTTTTTTTTTTTTTTTATTTTTAGTTCTATTTTTTTTTATTTTACTTCTTTTTCTAATCTCTCCTTCCCATCTTTTCTGGAGGGCGATGGGGGGAGTGCCGGGGGACGGGGCCCGCCGGGACGGTGGGGGATAGGAGGGTTGAGAAGGGGCGGGGGAGGGAGGGGGGGAGAGGGGAGAGAGAGGGAGAGGGGAGGGTGGGGGTGGAGGGGTGGGGGGGAGCGGATGAGGAGAGGGGGGAGAGGAGAGAGGAGGGAGGGGAGGAGAGGGAGGCGGGAGTGGAGAGGGCGAAGGAAGGAGGGTGGGGAGGAGAGGTGAGGTGAGCGGGCTGAGAGGGATGGGGGAGGGGGGCGGGGAGGAGGGGGGGGAGGGGGGGAGGAGGGAGGGAGGGGGGGGGGGGTGAGGAGGGGGAGGGGGGAGGGAGCCCCCCCCCCCGCCGCCGCCCCCACGCGGAGAGGGAGACGACGCCCCCCGCGAGGCGAGCCGGATGGAGAGGAGGGGCGGGAGAGGGAGAGGATAGGTGGAGAGGGGGAGGATGAGAGGGGGGAGTGGGAGGGAGGGGGGCGGGAGGGGTGGGAGCGGGGGTGAGGGAGGGGATTTGGGGAGGAGGGAGGAGGAGGAGTGGGGGGGGGCGAGGAGCGAGAGGGGAGAAGGTGGGAGGGGGGACGGCGGGGAGGAGGGCGGAGGGATGGGGGAGAGGGCGTGGGAGTTCGGCGAGGAGGGCCAGGGGGGGGGGAGGGGAGGCGGGGGGAGGGAGGGGGGAGGGAGGGAGGGGGAGGGGTGGAGGCGTAGGGGAGGAGGGAGGGGAGGGAGAGGAGAGAAGCAAGGAGGGAGAGGGGGGGGGAGTTGAGATAGGTTAGAGGGGGTATGGGGGGTGAGTGTGGGGTGGGGTTAGGGTGTGGTGTGGTGTGGTGTGAGGGGGGGGGTATAAGAGGTGGGAGGTCGGCGGGAGGGAGGGGAGGGCTGGAGGAGGAGGGGAGGACTGACGCCGGGGGGGGCGGGGAGAGGGAGGCGGACGAGCGGAGAGATCCCGGAGGGGGCACAAGCCGGGGAGGTAGGGAAGGGTGGTCTGGATGGGGGGGGAGGGTGGGCATGGAAGGGAGGGGGGGGAGGGGGAAGGGGGGCGGGGGAGGGGGGGAGGGGAGGGAGGGTTCGGGGGGGGGTATGGGAAGGGGGAGAGGGGGGGAGGGAGGGGGGGGGGGGGCTAGGTGAGCAGTGGGAGGGGGAGGGGAGCGGAGGGGGTGGGGAGAGAGGAGGAGGGAGGGAGAGGGGTGAGGGAGGGGGAGGGGGCGAGGGGGATGAGGTGGAGAGGGAGGGAGAGGGGGGGGGAGGGAGGCGGAGCGGAGGACGGGGAGGAGAGGGGGGGGGACGAGGGGATTGGGGGAGAGGGAAGGCCGCGCTCTGGAGGGCCGGGTGGGGAGGGGGGGGGGTGGGGAGGCAGGGGAGAGAGCGGGAGAGGGAGGGGGAGGGGGAGGGTGGGGGAGGTGGGGGGAGGGGTGAGAGAGAGGGAGGGAGGAAGGGAGGAGGGGGAGGGGGGGATGATGAGGGGGAGAGGGGTGGGAGGTGAGGGATGGGAGAGTGTAGGAGGGAGTTTTTATTTATTTGCACGATTTTATTTTATCGTGGACCGCCCCCCCCGGCCCCCCCCCGGCATTTTTATTTTTTTTTCTTTTTGTAGATGTGGTGTTTATTTTTTGTTTGGTATTCTTGTTTATGGAAGGGGTTGGTATATTGTTTGGGATGGAGAGCCCCGGCGCCCCGAGAGGAGGGAGGAGAGAGAGGAGGGGGGAGGGGGGAGGGGGAGAGGGTTGCGATTGATGGAGGGTATTGCTTATTTTTTTTTTTTTTTATATTTTTTTATTTTTTATATTTTTTTTTATTTTTCGCTTTCTTCTTCCTCTTTCTTTTCTTTATTTTTTTTATTTCTTTTTTTTTTCTTTTTTTTTTCTCTTTTATTCTTTTTTTTAATTTTTATTTATTTTTTTATTTTTTATTTCTCTTTTACTTGTTTGGTTATTTTTCGAGCCTGAGGTTATGTGTTATATCGTAGAAACGGAGACCGCGGGGCGGGCAGAAGGAGAGGGGAGAGAGCGGGGGGGGAGAGCCCCGCGAGGGGAGGGGGACGCCCCCCCCCCCCCCCGAGGAGAGGGGCGAGCGAGAGTGGGGGGGGGGAGGTAGAGCGAGCGGGGGGAGGGCGGGGGGAGGGGAGGGGCGGGGGAGGTGGGGGGAGACGGGGAGTGAGCAGTGGGAAGCGGAGGAGGTGGGAGGAGGGAGGGAGGTTAGGTGGGGTGGGGGTGGGGAGGGAGGAGGGAGGGAGAGGGGGGAAGAGGGAGAGGGGAGGTGGAGAGGGAGGGAGAGGAGGGGGGGGGGTGAGAGGGGGGGAGGGGAGAATGAAGGAGGTGTTGTGGGGGTTTTTCTTTCTTTTATTTTCTTCGCGTCACTCTTCCCCACCCCTCTGATTTATTATTTTTTTATTTATTTTTTCTATTTTTAGTTGTTAGCTGTGTCGTTAAGGAGGTATCCGGGGGAGGGGAGGAGGAGGGGGAGTGGAGTGATGTTGAGGAGGATAGTTGGATAGTTCTCTTTCTTTTTTTTTTTTTTTTATTTTTTTTCTTTTTCTTTTTCTTTTCTTCTTCTTCTTTCTTTCTTCTACTTACAACTTTCTTCTCTTCATTCTTTTTCTCTTAATCTTATTTCTATTCTTCTCTTACACTACTTATTCTTTATTTTTTACTCTATTATTCTAAATCAAATATCTATTATTAATTTGCTTCAATAATCACATACAATACATAAATTAATCAAACTAAAAAACAACTTTTCTCTTTAAAACACAACAACATCTATATCATTCTATCTTCATCTTATAATTTTCTTATTTACTCTTTTCTTTTCCCCCTCCCCCCTCCCCCCCCCCCTTCCTATCTCTCCCCCCCCTACCGCCCCTTTATCTTATCTTTTTTTTTTTTTTTTCTTTTTTTTTCACTTCGCGTCGCCGCCGCCCCCCCGCGACCCTCCATTTTTTTTCTATTTATTTTATTTATATCTATCTATTTTATTTTGTAGGCTGTATGATGGCTTTAGCTGGTCTCGAGGTGAGCGTGGTGGGTAGTGGCGGGAGGGGGTGTCTTGGAGGAGAAGTTGGCGGGGGGAGTGGGCCCTTGGGAGAGAGGGGGGAAGGAGGGAGGGGGGAGTGGGGGGGGCACGGGGGAGGAGCAGGGGAGGGAAGGGGGGGGGGGAGGGAGAGAGGAGGTGGGGAGAGGGGGGGAGGGAGAGAGGAGAGGGGTTGGTTACTCTTTGCTTTAGAGAGATTATGGTATCGAAAGTCAGCTGGGAGGGAGAGGGACCGGACTGGGAAGGAGGGTGGGTGGAGGGCAGGGGGGGGGGGAGAGCAGCCCCCACGAGGGACTAGGAGGGGAGCGAACGGAGGGGGAGACCCCCCCGCGAGTGACCCCCTGGTGCGGAGGGGAGAGAGGGTAGACGGGACGGAGAGGGGGGAATGGAGGAGGGGGGAGAGAGAGAGAGGGGGGGGAGGGGAGAGGGGGAGAGGGGGGAGGAGGGAGAGAGGAGTGGGGGCATGGGGGGAGGGGAGGAGGTGGTGGGGGAGGTGAGGGGAGGGCTGGGGGGAGGGAGGGGATGGTGCGGGGAGGGGGAGGTGGTGGGGAGTATGGAGTGGGGGAGGGGGGGAGGGGAGGGGGGGTGGGGGAGGGGGGAGGGGGGGAGGGGAGAGGAGGTTGGAGGGGGGGGGAGGAGAGGGAGGAGGGAGGGAGCGGGAGGGGAGAGGGGGGAGAGTGGAGGCGGGGTAGGGAGGATATTTGTGTTTATTAATTGGTATTTTGTTTCTTATTTATCTTTTTTATTTTCTTTTACTTTTTCTTCTTTTTTTCTCTTTCTTCTTTCTTTTTCTTAAGATTTTCTCTATTATTTTCTTTTTATTTATTTACTTTTTTCTTTCTCATTTTATTTTTTGTATCTATCCCTTCTCCCCCCCCCCCTCCCCTTTTTTATCTTTATCATCTTTATTATCTTTATTCTTGGCTCTTACTTTATATGGTCCCCCCGCCGCCCGCACCCCCCCCCCCCGTTTGGGAGCTGTGTTTGATTGTTCGGGATAGCCCGGGGATGGGGGGAGGGGCTAGCTAGGCGCACGCCCCCCCCCCCCCCCCCCCCCCCCCGCCCGCCGCCCTCCTGGAGAGAGGAGAGATGAGAGGGGGGGGAGGAGGGCGGCGGGGGAGGGGCGAGAGAAGGGAGTGGGGAGAGTGAGGAGGAGAGAGGAGAGGGCGATGGGGGGGAAGGGAGGGGAGGGGGGAGAGAGGAGGAGGGGAGAGGAGAGGGGGAGGGGACGATGGAGAGGGGTGGAGGAGAGATATGTAGGAAGAATGCGAGAGGCAGATCCGGATGTCACTAGTTATATTGGTTGGGTATTTTTTTATATTAATTCGTCTTTCTTATTTCTTGTCTATGATATTTTCCCACCGCCAGGTGAGAGAGGGAGTTGTGTGTGTGTTGTGTGTTTATAAAGAGCAGCAAGGGAGGAGGAGGTGGAGTGTGTGTGTGTGAGAGTTGAGACACACAGAGAGAGATAGACAGTTAGAGAGATGTATATTGTATGTGTTAGAGAGAGAGAAAAGAAAGGAAAGACACAGAGAGAGAGAAAGAGGAGAGAGAGGAGAGAGACGGGGGGGGGGGGGGGGGGGGAGGGGGGGGGTTCGGGTGTGTGTCTGTGTGTGTGAGAAAGAGTGTGTGTGAGTGTGTGTGACTGGAGCGTGTGTGTGAGAAAGAGTGTGTTACCAATGTGTGGTGTGTGTATGTGTGGTGTCGTGTGTGATAAGCTCGCTCTCGCTGCTCGCCTGCTCTGCTGCCCCTCGCTCACCCCCCCCCCCTCCTTCCGTCCCGATAGTGCTCCGATCGCTTCGTTACCCGACATAGCTTAAACATCAGTCATAGTGTCCCTAGTCACCGCCCACCAACATATTGTGAGAAAGAGTTGTGTGTGTTGTGTAGTGCGTGTTATATGTGTCCTGTGTGTGTACCCCCCTCCCCTCCCCAACTGCTGTGTCGAGTGTGTTGTGTGTGTGTGTTGTGTGTGTGCTCTGTGTCTGTAGTCTGAGTCTGTGTCTTTGTTTCTGGTGTTTACATGAGTTTGTCGGTGTCTGTGTGTGTGAGAGAGAGTATGTGTGCTTCGTGTGTGTAATCCTAGTTGTGTGTATCTGTGTGTTGTGAGAGAGATGTGTCGTGAAGAGAGAGGGTGTGTTGAGGGTATGTGGGTGGGGGTGTGTGCGTGCTGCGTGCGTAGTTGTGCTTGTCTACGTGTTTGTCGTCGGGAGGAGTGGGGGGGGGGGGGGGGGGGGGGTGGGACGCAGGGGGGGGGGGGAATGGCTCACTCTAAAAGTTGTCTCCTGGGGCGCGCAGAATAATTGTTAGGAGGGGAACGATCAGCGAAAAAAAAAAAAGTCTGCAAAAGTAGGAGAGAAACTCAAACAAAACACACACACACACACACACACACACACTCAACCACACACCACACACACACACAGAGTCACAGAACGGAGAGAGGTAGAGGGTGAATGGAGGGGGGGGGGGGGGGGGGGGGAGACGAAGAGCTGAAGATATGAACAAGGGCCGGAAAGGGGAAAATAACACATGAAATAAACCCTCCATATTTTCAACAGGCTGTTCGTGGGCTGTTTGGTTTTTGTTGAGTTTGCTTTTGGGGGTGGTTTTGTTGGATATTTTTTGGGGTCGGTTCTTGTTGTGTTTTGGTTGTTGTTTTTTGGGGGGTGTTATTATCGTAGTTTTGCGTTCTAGTTTGTTTTTACCTCCAAACCATACTTCAGTATCTAAATATTATTTATCTTCTCCTACTTCCTCACACCATGAAGAGAGGATGCGGTGAGTTGTGCGCCGGGGAGTTCTATGTATGGGTAGTGGGGTCACTCTAGATTTCTATATAGATACAGATACGGGGAAGAGGATGGGGAGAGATGATTAATACGAAAATGTTTACTGCGGTTAAAATGGATAAGCTTAACAGCTTCGATACCGCCCCATGCCCCCATCCACCACCCACCCCCATCCCTTTGCCCCCCCAAAGACAAAACGCAAAGAAAAAACCCAACATCTCAAATGAGGGAGGAGGGTGGGGCGAGGAGGGAGACAGACAGAGGAGGGAGAGAGGGAGAGAGAGGGTGAGGGAGAGGAGATGGTAGGGGGACAGAGACGGACGAGACACAGACGAAAGAAACGGATACACACACACAGACACACACACACACACACGCGCGCGCGCGCGCGCGCGCGCCTCCCCCCCCCCCCCCCTCTCTCTCTCTCTCACATACACAAAAACACACACACACCACACACCAAACACACTCACACCACCAACACACTCGCTTCACTACATCTCTCCTCACTCTTTCTCTCCCCTCTACTCATCCTCTCCTACACCACCCCCCACACACCCCACACCAACACATTACTCAATCATCCATTCCCCCCACCATTCATTAACCACAAACACAAAAAAACGCATGACACCACACCCACCACATATGAGATATATAGAGAAGAGCGTAAGAGTGACAGAGAGTGACGCGAGGAGAGAGAGAGAGAAGCTCAGAAATCACAGACAGTTGAAGAATAAAGGCCTACTCACAGCCACACATACAAAACACACCAAATCCCTCCCTTCCGTCCCACCCACCCTTAACGTGTCTCAGGGCTCAGAATGTACCCCTCCCTCCCCTTCCCTCCCCCCCCCCCCTAACTAAACGTGGTAAGCGCAGAGCCAACACATTTGCTGCATGTATCAAATATAAGCCAACGGCAGAAAGAAAAATACAGCGCAAAGAATCTGTAGTTGCTCCAGTTTTTACAGATGGTTAACGTACTCGTTCTCAAACACCCAAATAAATAACCAAATTAATAATCTTATATATATTTATATTTTCTTTTTTATATCTCTTTTTTTTTTTTCCTAAACAATATATATACCTATATATATTTATTTATATTAATAATATATATATATATATATATAATATATATTATATTAATTAATTAATTCGAAAAAACTAAAAAATGTCTTATTGTTCCTTGTTATTTGTCTCACATTCTTTTAGCTGAAAAGCAATAAATTCGATAAAAACTCTTTTCACAGAAACAGTTTATTACAGTAAATAGTGACCCCCACCCTCACCCTACCCTTCACCCCCCCCCCCTCCCCCCCCTCTTAGTAAATCATTTGGACTCCAGAAATGTAGTAGGTGTGGGGGGGTTTAGGCGATTTTTTTTTTTTTTTTGTACGTACATGAATATATATCCGCAATTCACCTCCACAATCCATTCAATGCCGAGGCGAAAATTACTCCTGTCGCGATGAAACATCAAACTAGCAAACCTTTCGACGCACGAAACGCCCCATAGGGAATCCCCCCCTTCCCCAATTTCATCCTATAGACTCTTACCTCCACCTCCACCCCCCTTTTCCTCCCCCACCCCCTCCATCTTCTCCCTTTGATGACTGCCGGACTTTTGATGACTACTGTGGACAATACAACGACCCCCCCCCCCCCCCTTCCCCTCCCAATCCCCATCACGCTACCCTACCCCCTCACCATCCAAGTCTCTTTACGTGACTCATCCAGTCAGAGTGATGGGTGGGTGGGTGTGTGGGTGGGTATGTGGGTGAGTGTTGGG
>CM054155.1:44439629-44444629 GCA_028751875.1 Rapana venosa | reverse complement strand
GAGTATTAGTTAGTAGTAGCCAGCCCTCCTCACAAGCCAGGGTGACTGAGGGCAGGCAGACAACCAGGCTTTGAACACGCCTACAGTCGGAATCCACTTCAAGCCAGCGTTTTGTTTGGGCCCACTTTTTGGTTTTTTTTTCTTTCTTTTTTCTGTCTTTCCCCTTTGTTTTGGAGTTGGCGACGTGTTTTTTTTAACTGAAAGAAAGAAAGAAAGAAAACGCGCGCGAGCACATGCACGCGCGCGCAGGCGTACGCGCAGACACTACAGTCTACACGCTTCAGTACACGACACTACACTACACTACCCACGCACACACACACATATACAAACGCGCACGCGCGCAACACAACAACACACAGTGACACACACTCACCCACTCACTCTCCTCTCTCTCTCTCTCTCTCTCTCTCTCCTCTCATCTCTTCTCCTCTCCATTTCTCAACCTACACACACCTACACACTACACATACACAACACACACACACGCTCTACATTTTTCAACACACAAACACCCCCCCACCACCCCCTCCACCCCACACCACCACACCACACACTCACACACACACACCACCACACGGCTCTACATTTTTCAACACACACAACCCCCCCCCCCCCCCCCCCCCACCCCCACACCACACACCCCCCCCCCCCCCCCCCCCCCCACCCCCCACCCAATACTTTGAGACAGAGACAGCGGCGTCCGCGAGCGGTTGAAAAAAGTTAAGAGACGAAGTTTGTTTGTTGTTAACGTTTCCCTGTCTTCTGCAGATATCCTGGGGTCACCGCGAGCACGATGCACTTGGCCCTTGGCTACTGGATCACCCCACCTGGGAATCACCGCTTTCTTTATTTATCTATTTATTCATTCCTTTATTTTCCAGGATAATGGAATAAAGAACTCATGTGCTTTTTTTCATCCGTGTATATATGCAGTTTTGTCAATTTTGTCACCCGTTCCCACCGGCACACAATGGCCTACTCTTCCAAACAGCGGTTTTAACGTGTTCTGCGTGCGTTCGCACACGGGGCCTCGGTTTAGAGTCTCATCCGAATTTTGGGGAAAGTGGAGTCGGCACTGATGTTAACGCCAGAGGAAAAATCCTCTTGAACGAGAATCGAACCTGGGTCAGCAGATCACCCTGAGACCGCAAGTACCCACTGGATAATATCACGTGGATGGCAGTTTTTTTTAATACCTCGCTATGATCAACTAGTTTTCATATATAAATAGCCATACAATCCCCGAAGTCGGAATGCGGATACCTTCAAGGTGGGCTAAAACGGTCGCATACGCAAAATCTCACCGTTGCTCGACCCCCCCCCCCCCCCCCCACACACTTCCCCCTCTCACTCCCCAACCCTTCCCCCCACCCACTAGATCTTGAGTAATAGCGCACGTTGAAGAACCTATGACAATGAGAGAGCTGCCCTTGGCAAAATTCACGCACATACATCTGGGGACGGGATAGCTCAGTGGTCGGAGCACTCGCTTTCCCCCAGCCAAGTTAAGCAGCGTCGAGCGTGGTTACCAGTTGGATGGGTGACCGTTTACGCGCCTTGGCTTCAGTACAGTTCCCCCAGTTCACCCAGCTGTAAATGGGTACCTGCCCTCTTTAGGGTCAGGGAAGGTAAAGCAGCGAGGGAGAGGAGATGGGCGCCGCCCTCAATATGCTGGCCCTAGAGAAGTGAGGTCTCTGACGCCTCGCTCCCCTACGACCTTATAGGTTATGGGACTCCTTTACCTTTACCTCCTTACATCTGCAATGACTGAGAGAGAGTGGTATGTAACGCAATACAACACAACACAATAAAACACAACACAATAAAACAACACAACACAATACAATACAAAACACAAGACAATACACACAACACAATACACACAATCAACACAACACAACACAACACAACACAATACAATACAAACTACACTACAATACGACAATGATTCCCGGAGAACACCACCCCCAGACGGCTCGATGGCCCAGCCAGAGCAATGTGTTCGGGCAGATCAGACGAATGAATTCACAATGATGACCGCCACAGCTTGCGCGAACAAGGACTCATCAGGAAAACTCGTATATAACATGAATTCATAACAATAAACAACCTCATAATTATGAATGACAGATGTGACAGCTTGGCTACTAAGATTCGTAAGAAACCAACGGCAGACTAGAGAGAGGAGAGAGAGAGAGAGAGAGAGAGAGGGGTGGGGGGGGAGAGAGAGAGAGGGTGAGAGAGAGAGGGGGGAGAGGGAGAGGGAGGGAGGGGAGGGAAAGAGACAGACACACAAAAAGAGACAGACAGACACAGAGAGACAGAGATAGGGAGACAGATAGATACAGACAGCCACAATCAGTCAGAGACAAAAAGAAAGACAGAGAGTTCTCTCTCTCTCTCTCTCTCTCTCTCTCTCTCTCTCTCTCTCTCTCTCTCTCTCTCTCTCTCTCTCGCCAATGGCCTTTTTGTGAATAAACCTTTCGAGTTTTCTCTCTCTCTCTCTCTCTCTCTCTCTCTCTCTCTCTCTCTCTCTCTCTCTCTCTCTCTCTCTCTCTCTCGCCAATGGCCTTTTTGTGAATAAACCTTTCGAGTTTTCTCTCTCTCTCTCTCTCTCTCTCTCTCTCTCTCTCCTCTCTCTCTCTCTCTCTCCCTCCCTCCCTCTGCCAGTATCTATACGCACGCACCCCCTACACCCCCACCCACCCCACCTCCCACACCACCACACCACACCCCAAAACCCCTTTCTCTCTTTTTTGCCTTCCAGCATCGGCATGATATGATTTTTACATCCTAACTTGTAGGCTAGAGGTTTCAAGAACGTGATCACTACTGACAGACTCCTGTGTGTGTCAGTGTGTGTGTGTGTGTGTGGAAGGTTAGAACTAACAGGACCGAACCGGATTACGCTGAACCAATCGACAGGGAAGGGACGGGGACAAGGGAAAGGAAAGGGCTGTGGGGGGAGTGGTGGTGGTGGTGGTGGTATGATCGCTTTGAGGGGCACACGGAAGAGAGAGAGGGAGCGGGCCACGTGGGGAAGAAACACGAGGGGGAACTGGCTTTGGCTAGATGAGAGAAGAGTAACGTGGGGGAGAGAAGAGAACTCTGAAAGGATTTATTCAAAGTGTGCCGTTGAGTGAGAGGGACAAATCAAACCAAATCATTTTTTATTGAGGAGAGAGAGAGAAGAAGAGAAGAAGAGAAAGAAAGAGAGGAGGAGGGAAAGGGACGGAGGAGAGAGGGGACCAGAAGACAGGGAAGGAGCGAAAAATTTTTTTTTTTGTGAGAGAGAACAGGAGAGAGGGGAGAGAGAGAGAGAGAGGCTAGAGATAGAGAGAGTGCGTGTGTGGAGGGTGTGAGTCGTGGTGTGATTGTTGTGTGTGGTGGGGGTGGTGAGTAGTGAATGTGAGAGAGAGGGGGAGAGAGAGAGAGGAGAGGGACAGGAGAAGGAAGAAGAGAAGATGTTAGAGAGAGAGAAGAAGACAGACAGCAAGACAGACAGACAGACAGACAGACAGACAGACAGGGAGCAGACAGGAGACAAGAAGTGGTTGGCTCTGTAGCTACACTGATGCGACTTCAGACTGAGTCGAGCTGGCTATTGTGCAGTCGTCTTGGGAGCAGATTGCAGTACAAAAATAATATAAAATAATGAAGAAAACGAGAAGAGGAAAAAAAGCAGGAATGTGAGAGATAAGGACGCACATGTGTGTGTACACACACACATACACACACACCACACCACTACCACATCACACACACACAACACACACACACACACCACAACACACACACACACAATACCACACAACCCACACACACACCACAAACTACACAAACCACACACACACCACACACACCACACACACACACACACACACACACACACACACACACAGAGTCAGGAATGGGCGATAGAGAAGAGAGAGAGGGGGGTGAGATGGTGAGAGATGAGAGTGAGAGAGAGAGAGAGAGAGAGAGAGAGAGAGAGAGAGAGAGAGAGAGAGAGAGAGAGAGAGAGAGGAAGAACTCGAACTCTTGAACTTGAATATTTTAATGGGAGAGAGTCAGAGACAGAAAGAGACACAGACAGACAAACAGATAGACAGAGAGAGACAGAGACAGAGAGAGAGTGGGGGGAGGGGAGGGTAAAGTTCTACAGTTGATTACAGTCAAGACTCAAGGTCCTACTACTACCATACCAATGTGTATACGTGGAATGGGAGATATTTTATCGTGTACAGCAGTAAACTGACGATAAAACCGCAGGGGCAGTAGGAGGAAGATGAAGCCGAAGATTGAATGCATCCACTGGATGAGACCAGAGGGGGAGGGGGAGCGGTCAAACAGAGGTGAAAGATGTGTCGAAAGTCACGCTCAGTAAAGCTCGTGTGGGTGGTGAAAGTTGTTTTAGATTTTTTTTTTTTTAAGCCAGAAAAGAAAACTGAGAAATGTTGAATAATTTAAACTTTTTTTTTTTAACCGAGTCTACAAAATATGTTGTAAGTCAGTTCATTCATGATATTTTGGACTTCCAAAGCAAATTTGATTTATTACGCTTGTCAGTCTACACAATGCTCTATGCACATGTTATCCGGATGAGAATAGTAATTACTTTTGGTAAAACTGTACTTCTTGACATGACAGAAAATGAGAAATTTATGCAAATTCGATTTAATATTACGCTTGTCATGTCTATTCAATGTGTGTACATTGTGTGTACAATGTGTCTATACATGTCTATACATCATCATGATGATGATATCCGGCTGAATGAGAGTAGTACCGATTAGTAAATATATGTGTACTTGTTGATATGACAGAATATTACTAGTGCCTATGACCTCATAAATATGCAAATGAACTTTTTTTTAAACCTAGACTATGCATATTTTGCTGAGATCATCATGAAAGTGAAAAGCCAAAAGGTTCCACTTAACAGCAGTACTGGCAGCACTCAGCTCATCCAATTATATTGATCAGTACGTAATTGA
>CM054155.1:44429629-44434629 GCA_028751875.1 Rapana venosa | reverse complement strand
GGTTTTGCGGATGCGACCGTTGTTGTTTTTTTGGCCCACCACGCAGGTAGCCGTATTCCGACTTCGGGCAGACAGCTGGAAATACAATATTGTTTAATTCAGTGTGGTTGTTAATTGTTTGTGTGCTTTTTAATGGACAGGTGACGGACGCTACAGCAGAGTGGTTAAAACCGTTCGACTTCAATCCCACGGGTCCATGAAGTCGTGGGTTCGAATCTCGGTGACGTCTGGTGAATTAAGGGTGCGGATTTTTACCATCTCCCAGCTCAACTTCAAGTGTAGACTATTATTTCTTTTTTTAATTTTATTTTATACCACTTTAAGTCACGAGATTTCTCTACGTGAAATTCGGGCTGCTCTCCCCGGGGAGAGCGCGTCGCCACAAGAGCAGCGCCACCCTTGCCAGTGCCTTAATTCCCTTCGTGTGTATATACACGCATGCAGAAGATCGAATATGCACGTTAAAGATCCTGTCAGCGTTCGGTGGGTGGCGAAACACGAACATACCCAGCATACATCCCTGAAGTTTTGATCGTTGCAAGCCACAATCCAAAATCCCAAAGGCAGTCAGTCGACTGAAGGACTGCCTGTATATTATAGTAGGACTGCCTGCCACCACACACACGCACACGCACACACACACACACACACACACACACACCGTACAGAGGACACCATCACCCATTTAAGCCTGCTCCGTTTCTGACAGCCTTGTGTCCAGAAAACACACTGGGGTGGGTGATGTTATTCAATGTGAAGGACTGTGGCCAACTCTACAAGCAGAAGCCCTCAGTAATAGGCCTAGTAGGCCTAAGGCAGTCCACCTGAGGAATTCAAGTAGTCTACTGTTACGTTGTTGTTGTTGTTGTTGTTGTTGTTGTTGTTAATGCTGCTGCTGCTTCGATGTTACGTCTGTTCACTCAAAGTGATGTTATACTGCTATGCTGCTCTGTCGGTTAGGACTTCGTTTTGTCAGTTTTTCAGTCAGTTCTCCCAAGAGAGGAGAGAGAGAGAGAGAGAGAGAGAGAGAGAGAGAGAGAGAGAGAGAGAGAGAGAGAGAGAGAGAGAGAGAGAGAACAGACAGACAGACAGACAGACAGACAGACAGACAGACAGACAAAGAGATAGAGACAGAGAGACAGACAGACGGAGACAGAGAGATACAATGGCTTACTCTTACGAAAAGCGGGACAGGATTTAACGTGTGCGCAAGATGTTCTGCCTGCGTTCGCACACGGGACCTCTGTTTATAGTCTCATCCGAAGGACTTTTGGGGAGAGTGGCGTCTGCACTGATGTTAACTCCAGGGGGAAATATCCCCTTGAACGGGAATCGAACCCGGGTCGTCAGATTGCGAGCACAATGTTCTAACCACTAGGCTATCCCGTGTGCGTGCGTGCGTGCGTGCGTGCGTGTGTGTGTAGTCCGTGTGTGTGTGTGTGTGTGTGTGTGTGTGTGTATGTGTGTGTGTGTATGCGTGTGTGTGTGTGTGTGTGTGTGTGTGTGTTGTGTGTGTGTGTGTGTGTGTGTGTGTGTGTGTGTGTGTGTGTGTGTGTATGTGTGTGTGTGTAGTGCGTGTGTGTGTGTGTGTGTGTGTGTGTATGTTGTGTGTGTGTAGTGCGTGTGTGTGTGTGTGTGTGTGTGTGTGTGTGTGTGTGTGTGTGTGTGTGTGTGCCAGCAGCCCCGTGACGTCAAAGGGAAACCGTCAAATGTCAACACGTGTTGAAGGTCACACAGTCATTATGACGGTTTGCACTGACATGTCATGACACTGTCTGCTCCGTGTCACCTCATCTGTCAGCTGTCAATTCCCTGTGAGACACAAGAAGAGAGAGAGGGGAGGGGGAGAGGGAAGAGGAGGAAGGGACAGAGAGAGGGGGGGAGCAGAGGGAGAAAGAGAGGAAGGGACAGAAGGAGAGAGAGAGGGGGAGGGGGGGGGGGGGGGCAGAGAGAGAGAGAAGGAGGGGGGAACAGAGGGAGAGAAGGAGGGGCAGATGGAGAGAGAGAGTAAGGGAGAGAGGGGGGCAGAGGGAGAGAGAGAGGGAGGGGAAGAGGAAGAGAGAAAGGGGAGAGGGGCAGAGGGAGAGAAGGGGCAAGAGGTAGAGAGAGAGGGGGGGGGAGAGGGGGGGGGGGGGCAGAGGGAGAGAGGGAGGGAGGGGAAGAGGAAGAGAGAGAGGGGGGAGGGCCAGAGGGAGAGAGATGGGGGAGGGGCAGAGGGAGAGAGAGGGGGTAGGGGGGCAGAGGGAGAGAGAGGGGGCAGAGGGAGAGAGAGAGAGGAGGGAGCAGAGGGAGAGAGAGAGGGAGGGGAAGGAGGGAGGAGAGAGATGGGGGCGGATACGTTTGGAAGAGTGAGAGGGTGATAGGGAGATGGTGATAGGGAGAGGGGGGTGAGGGATAGAGAATAAGAGCCAGAGTGAACTGGAGAGAATGAATAATCTTTATTTTTCAAGAGTTACAGATAAGCATTTACATACGGGGTTGTTTTTTTCATCCGGCTCTTGCCCCGATTAGGGACTATCAAAACAAAATACACACACACACACACACACAATTAAAACCAAAGCAAAACAAAAACCAAACAAATATTTAAAAAATTCTTAATCATGTTATTACTTTGAAAGTAAGAAGATAATTAGGCCTAGGCCTAAACAAGCAAACAAACAAGTCATAACTGGTGCAAACCTTCTTGTATCTTTCTGTCAAAGAGACAATGATTATTTTCTATTTCTCGAGGGAATAAAAACTGAAGATTCCACCGTTCGTAAATATTGCTTATGGAACCTGCTGTTTCGTGTGTAGACATAAACACAAGGTGTACAAGACGAGAACTTACAAGGCCATTTCTCACTCTTGCCTCACCCTTGTCGGAATATGGGTGATAATTATCTATTTGCGATGTCAGTAAAAACGTTCTGAAAATAATTATTATAAAATAAAAAACAAGATAGGGGACATGTAAAAATAATAAAATCCCAAAAACGCTCTCCCCCGAGCGCATCGGTAGATTTCGTGCTAATGCGCGACGGTTTGAATGGCCTCCCCTGACAGAGAAGAACACCGTTGCCTTCTTTAAAACTACTAAATTTCATAACTGCTCATCGCCGGAAGCTTTGAATTGCTTCCCATGGCAAAAACGCCGTTGCCTTCTTTGCTACTACTAAAATTCATAAAGGACTGCTCTTTCAGGGGAGTTAATTCAAGAACGCTAGAAAACGAACTATTCAACGAAGAATTCTGTACTTTGTTTTGTACATACATCAATTATATCACCTAGAAAATATAATTATGTCTCTAAATATCCCATGATTATTATTTTCTTCGAGTTCAGGATCATTTATGTCACCTAAAAATATAATTCTGTCTCTAAATATCCCATGATTATTATTATTATTTTCTTCGACTTCTGAATACTTTTTCTTCAAATTTCAACCAAAATATGCCTATATATTGGACATTCGATTGTACATGATGCACAGAAACGAATTCTCGGCAGTTCTACCTAGGAACGGGGAAAAAATCAGAAATATTCCCGGAAGCCGGATTACAGCTACCTTAATAATATTGTAGGTTAAAACAATTTTTTTTTAAAAGAACCCGAACACATTCACAAATTCTGACCATTGGTGAACCTGGGAAGTCTAGCCTAAGAACTGAATAAAATGCAAATTAATAATAATAATAATAATGTATATGATGATAATAATCATAATAATAATAATAAAGTCAATAAATCATTAAATCAAGAAATAAATTTATTTTAAAAACCACACATTAGAAACCTGTGGCCTTTCGCCACCAAGCTCCAGCTCCATTTCTTCAGAAAGTCGATCATTAAACTGGGGAACGGGAAGATGATTAACTTTAAGCAGGGAAGCACAACCGGGATCAAACCTCGAAAATGCGTCTGAAAACATGTCGCGAAAGTGACAGATAATCGATCCATTGTCTTGTCGTCTGGTAAACATTTTCCTGTTAACAAGCATTGTTCTCTTGAGACAAGTCGCTTCGTTTCAAGTTGATGAGCACTGACAAAGAATTTGAACAGTGGAGAGGGTTGGGAAGGGGGGGGGGAGGGGGTCTTTTATCTCGAGGAAAATGGAATAAACACTCATGTGCTTTTTTTGCATCCAGCCTACGTGTGTATGCAGTTTTGTAAATTTTGTGATCCGTTCCCACCAGCACTCAATGGCCTACTTTTCCGAAAAGTGGGTTTTAACGTGTGCTCAAAATCTGCGTGCAATCCTACACGGGAACCTCGGTTTATAGTCTCATCCAAAGGACTTTTGGGAAGAGTGGAGTCGGCGCTGATATTAACTCCAGAGGAAAAAAATCCTCTTGAACGAGATTCGAACTTGGTCAGCAGATCACGAGCGCAATGCGCATCATTCTAACCACCAGGCTATCCCGTTCCCTATTAATTGAGTGGGAAGAAGAGACAGCAAGCATGACAAAATCACCAAAAAGATCAAACCTGAATTTTGACGACAAAGGGTTATGGAAATAAAATTCAATATATTTTTCTAATCCGATAAAGTGCCATGCAGCCAGTGGACAGAGAGAGAGGGGGCCCTTGATTTCAATCCCTATGGGTTCATGAAGTTGTGGGTTCAAATCTCAATAATTGCTGGCGTCTGGTGACTTAAGAGCAGTAGCGATTTTCTTCTTTTTTTTTACAATCTCCTGGGTGCAGACCTGCTAGTGCCGTAATACTCGTCCTTTAGATGAGATGGTACATCAAGGTTTTATGTGTGCACAGTACATCTCTCTCTCTCTCTCTCTCCTCTCTCTCTCTCTCTCTCTCTCTCTCTCTCTCTCTCTCTCTCTCTCTCTCTCTCCCTCCCTCCCTCCCTCCCTCTCTCTCTACGGGGTAGAGTGCTCATATAAGCATTGCTTGTTCCACTCATTTAATGAATTGGGGTTACGTTGTTCTGAATGAACAACAGCTTGTTTAACCAAAAAAAAAATCTTCCAGGTAAGCTTCAAGTACAGACCTGCCAGTG
>CM054155.1:44419629-44424629 GCA_028751875.1 Rapana venosa | reverse complement strand
CTGAAGTGGACGATGACGAGGATGAGGATGAGGAGGATGAGGATGATGAGGATGACGATGATGAAGACGATGATGATGAGGAGGATAAATTCGGTGAATCGGTGGTCTAAAAGTAACGCGCCTGCCTAGAAAGCGAAAAGTCCGGGTCGGAAGTGTGCGGTGAATCCCGTTTGGGCCCCAAACTTTTCCCCATCCATTAGACCATGAGTGGTGGTCTGGGTGCTAGTCTTTTCGATGAGACGATAAACCGAGGTCCTGTGTGTTACTACACAAAATTATTTAGCCCACGTAAAAGAACCCACGGCAACGAGACAGTTGTCCCCGGCCAAATTCAGTAGCAAAAAAAGTCACTCTGATAGGGAAACAAATACAGTTGCAGCCAGGAAAAAGAAAAAAAATGGGTGGCGCTGCTCTTGTGGCGAAGAGCTCTCCCCGGGGAGAGCAGCCCAAATTTCACGCAGAGAAATCTGCCGTGACTTAAAGTGATATAAAATAAAATAAATAAATATAAAAATTCGACTGACAAACCATTATGAAACTGTTCTCTCTCTTTTTTTCTTCTACTTCTTGTTTTCCAGTAGTTTATTTTACTTATTTATTTATTTTATTCTTTTATTTCGAGGATAATGGAATAAGCATTCAAGTGCTTTTTTATCCAGTCCCCGTGTGTATGCAGTTTTGTAAATTTTGTCACTCTTTCCCACCGGCACACAATTGCCTACTCTACCGAAAAGCGGAACAGGATTTAACGTGTGCGCAAGACGTTCTGCGTGCGTTCGCACACGGGGCCTCGGTTTATAGTCCCATTCGAAGGTTTTGGGGGGAGAGTGGAGTTGGCACTGATGTTAACTCCTGAGGAATAATCCGCCATAACTCAATGTGCTGTGCTCACCATGAATCAATGTGCCCACCCTAACTCAATATGCTCACCACAACTCCATGTGCTCACCATAACTCTATGTGCTGTGCTCACCACAACTCGCCGCTCTCCCCATAACTCGATGTGCTGTGTTAGCCGTAACTCAATGTGCGGTGCTCACCATAACTCGATGTGCTCACCATAACTCGACATGCTGTGCTCACCATAACTCGATGTGCTCGCCGCAACTCAACGTGTTGTGTCCGCCAGAACTCGATGTACACATCAGAACTCAGAGTGTTGTGCTCACCAGACCTCAAAGTGATGTGCTCACCGTAACTCAACGTACTGTGCTCACCGTAACTCAAAGCGCTGTGCTCACCGTAAACTCAAAGTGCTGTACTCACCGTAACTCAAAGTGCTGTGCTCGCCATAACCCAAAGTGCTGTACTCACCATAACTCAAAAGTGCCGTGCTCACCATAACTCAAAAGTGCCGTGCTCACCATAACTCAAAAGTGCTGTGCTCACCGTAACTCAAAGTGTTATGCTCATCGCAAAATCAACATTCTGTGCTCACTATAACTCAAAAGTGCCGTGCTCACCATAACTCAAAAGTGCCGTGCTCACCATAACTAAAAGGGCTGTGCTCACCATAAACTCGCAGTGTCATGCTCACCATAACTCAAAGTGTCATGCTCACCATAACTCAAAGTGTCAGGCTCACCATAACTCAAAAGTGCTGTGCTCACCGTAACTCAAAGTGCTATGCTCATCGCAAATCAACGTACTGTGCTCACTATAACTCAACACGCTGTGCTCACCACGAGGGACGCCATGGTTGAGTGGGCAGAACGTTTGACTTTCCACCTCTGTGGGATTCGAGAGGTCGCGGGTTCGAATCTCGGCAGTGGAGTCTGCTGAATTCTTCTCCTTCTCTCTTCTTTCTTCCTTGAACGCTCAGACAGCAACCGTTGTTGTCTGTCACCAGAGCGAAAATGCGTTGCGCTGCCGTGAAGCGCCTGACAAGTCAGGCCCGGCACATCCGACTTTAGCGTGGGAGAGAATTGTTATCTGTTAAGTCTTTCAGGGTTTTAAAAATAATAATAATTTTAAAAAAAAATTTAAGGGCACAAGAATTGACCCAAGAGGGCAGAAAATAGACGAGAAGGAGGCGACCACAAGAAAAGGAGCAAGAGAGAAACAAAGAGAGGGATAGAAAAGAGGGAATTCCTGGCACAGAATTTCTAGAAGGGGGGGATGCTATTTATACTGACAGCCCCCTCCCCCCCCCCCCCCCCCCCCCCCCCCCCCACCCTTCCAGGGGAAGTCTGGTGAATTAAGGGTTGGGATTTTTTAATTATTTTTTTTACACAATCTTCCCAGTCAACTCTTAACGCAAAACATGCCAGTAGCTTAATTACTTTTTATGTAGATACGCATGACAAAGCTCAGCATATGCACGTTTAAGATTCTGTCATTACAATGCTAAGTTGTTGTTGTGCGTTCCCCAGATTAACACCCGGGGGGGAGTCAGTCCCCCAGAACATGCCACACTCTGACTGACTGACTCATCCCACCTGGGAATGAATCACTGTGAGATAGGAAGTACACCGGATGAGACGTTTGCATGTAGGACTCTTTTCAAGTACCTCGCCATATAGGTTACGAAAAAGACAAACATGCCTAGCATGCAGCTCTGTATCTAGAGAGGGATGGACTCCACCAGGTTCAACTTGCCCAAGAGACACAGTCTGAAAAATTGCAGTGCAGTGCAAGACTCACAAGAGTTTTATTCCCATTAACTCTTTTGAGCTAGAGAGAAAAGTGCAGTGCCCCCTAACAAAGGGGAGATAAGGGAGAGAAAGAAAAGGGGGGAAAAAAAAAAAGAAGAGGGGGGATAACTCCTCAAGGAAGAAAATGACAACAGGCCTAGCTAATGAACCATCCTGGACTGAATTGTCCCGTGTGTGTGTGTGGGTTGTGCGCGCGTTTGTGTGTGTGTGTGTGTGTGTGTGTGTGTGGTGTGTGTGTGTGTGGTGTGTGTGTGTGTGTGGTGTGTGTGTGTGTGTGTGTGTGTGTGTGTGTGTGTGTGGTTGGGTGTGTGTGTGTGTGTGTGTGTGTGTGACTGTGCGTGTGTGTGTGTGTGTGACTGTGTGTGTGTGTGTGTGCGCGCGCGTGCGTGTTGTGTGTGTATGTGCGTGTGTGACTGTGTGTGTGTGTGTTGGGCTGTGACTCTGTATGTGTATCACTCTAAGTGTGTGTGTGTGTGGGCGTGGGCGTGCGCACGCACTTGCTTGCCTGTGCCTGCGTGCCTGTTAAGAGCCTGAAGAGTCATTTGCGTGCGACAGGGAGTGAGTGAGTTAAAGTGTGGGTTTGGCTGTGGGCCTCCATACACTTTTGTCAGTCACTAATAATATGCTGTAAGCCAAGTGGCCAGCCAGATGCCCTGTTGACATGTTGCTATATAGGCCAATAGTCCCCACTTGTCACATAACACGTGCCCTTCACATTGTCTCGTCTTATACTTCAGCCAGGACAACAAATAACGCTTAGCAGAACAACATCCTACACCACTCTCCTTCAAAGGAGACACCCCACCCCCCTCCTCCTGCCCCCCCCCTCCAAAAAAAAAATAATCATCCATAGCCTCTGAGGTTGGAATGTAGGGCAGCCTGAGTAGTGGCGAGGTGACTTTTTTTTAGGTGGGGGGGGGAGTTGGGAGACGGGGACGGGGGGGGGGGGGTGTTTTGTTTTGGTTTGGGGTTTTTTGTTTTTGCTTTTGGGGGGGGGGGGGGGGGTGTTGGGTTGGTTTGTTTTTTTTGTTTTGTTTGGGTTTGTTTGGTTGGTTGGTGGTTGTTTTTTTGTTTGTTTGTTGTTGTGGGGTTGTTGTTGTTGTTGGGTTTTTTTTTTTGGGGGGGGGGGTGAGGACGAGGGGGTTCCCAGTTCCTCGGCTAGAGTTCCCGCGTTCGAGATTTTGCGTACGCGGCCATTTTTGCCCACCCACCTTGAAGGTAGCCGCACTTCGACTTCAGGGAAGTAGGCTAGGCATGGTCCGCGTTTCCCTAACGTAAACCTACCAAACGCTGACACGAGTTACAGCATCTTTAACGTACCCATACACAGAATAAGGCACTGGCAGGTCTGCACTAGAAACTTGACATGAGGTGTTTTAAAAAATCCCCCACCCTTAATTAATTCACGAGAGGCCGCCAAGATTCGAACCCACGACTTCATGGACCCAAGGGATCGACGTCGAACGAGTCTTAACCACTCGGCTACAGCGTCCTTCCTAACTAACTGCACGTATGTATACTAATCTTCCCAGCACAACAAGAAACCATGTTGACAGAAAAATCAATGTTCACCTCCAAAAACCAAAACCAACTCTTGCATATATACAAATCCACCGTGGGCTGGAGATATTTTTTTTTCTTTCTTTTGGGTTTTTTTTTGTTAATAGAATGAGAGGGGTTTTTTTTTTGTTGTTTTTTCTACTGCTTGTCTATGCATGTGATGGATGGGCGTGCTTTTCTTCCAGTTAGGTTGTGTGTGTGTGTGGGGGGGGGGGGGGGGGACCTACTCACAATACAAGATATATAAAGAATAAAAATAAAAGTTTTCATAATTCAATAACACCAGGACAAAACGAGCAAAACTGGTCTTCTTTTCTTTCGCGGGATCTGTGTAATGTAATAATGTTCATGCAAATTTGAATTGTTGGAATGTAGTTTTTGTTTTGGGGTTGCTTAGCTAATGTGCTATACATACATGATACATAATTTTTGGAATTTTTTATTAATTTTGAATTTTATTCTTGTATATAGAGGATAATACAGAAAGAGAGAGAGAGAGAGAGGAGAGAGAGAGAGGAGAGAGAGGAAGGAGAAGAGAGAGAGAGAGAGGAGAGAGAGAGAGAGAGAGAGAGAAGAGAAGATGGCTATACTTATGTATTTCAATTCTGCCTTTAAAAACAAACACACAAAAACAGAGACAGAGCCCGACAGACAGAGAAGATGGCTACACCTATGTATTTCAAATCTGCCTGGAAAAAAAAAAAAAAACCAACCAAAAACCTCCAAACTTTTCGTGTGTGTATGCGCGCGCGTGCGCCCGTGCGTAATGCGTATGCGTGCGTCGCC
>CM054155.1:44222129-44414629 GCA_028751875.1 Rapana venosa | reverse complement strand
CTGCTAGCTTCCTTACCGCAATATGCATGCGCGGGGTCAACGCTGTAGGAACAACAAGCAATGCTCAGTTGATGGTTATTTCCAACTTTTTCGTGACTACCTGGTATTGCTCTATGTCCTCAATCCCCAAAACATGTACAGTCCATTTTTTTTCTTACTTTACACCAACAACAAAAATCTGTGAAAATCAGAATTTTTTTCTTTTCTGACTAGCACCCTATAGAAGATATTACATGATCTGGAACCTAAAGGTGAAGTGTAGCCTTTGGCTGCAAATAAGCTATTGCTGTTGACAACACCCACTTGGTAATGGGGATGTCCTTTAAATGTTGGATAAGGACAGTTTCCACCGAAGTGACTCAGCAACTGTGGGCAGAGCAGAGCCTCTTTGGGTGGTGGCCTCTTGGCGGCTGAGACAAAGATTGATTCCTGTAGATTGCAGGCTCCTGGGCTGCAAAAGAGCAATAATTATTCAGTGTGGTTGTGTGTGTGTGTGTGTGTGTGTGTGTGGTGTGTGTGTGTGTGTGTGTGTGTGTGTGTGTGTGTGTGTGTTCAGTGTGTGTGTCTGTGTGTTCAGTGTGTGTGTTGTGCGTGCATGAGTGTGTGTTTGCAAGTGTGCATGTGTATAATGTGAGTACTGCAAGAGCAAACATGTTGGTGTGTGTGTGTGTAAGTGTGTGTGTGTGTGTGTGTGTGTGTGTGTGTGTGCAACTGGCATATGTGCACACATGCATGTTATATTCATAAATGTGGTGCATGCAGGAGCATGTGTACATGCTTGTGTGTGTAGACATCCATGCAGCACACACACACTAAACACACACACACACACACTACACACACACACCACACACACTACACACACACACGCACACACTAAACACACATGAACACACAAAACCACAGACATACAATTGGCCAACACCCAATCGTACTTTAATCATCTGTCAATACACTGTTTACAGCTAACACACACACACACACACACACACACACACACACATACACACAATACTTCACATATGGTCAGTCTCACTGTGAAAGTCGCACAACCCAACACACACACACACACACACACACACACATATGCCACAAAATCCAAGCTATATAACTACATCTCGTTTAGTCCACCACTCACTCCCATTCGTACTAACCAGTCACTAGAACATAGAATTTCAACACACTTGGACCACTCATTTCATTGGAAATCAAACTGCCTTGGTTTTCACATTCAACATTGTGTTAGAAGTCATGCACATGCAAAACCACATATATATATAGATCTCTCTCTCTCTCTCTTCAGAAAATAGGCCTGTAAAAAAAAGAAAATTAAAAAAAAAGAAAAAGAAAACAGGCCTGCAAGGAAGACATGTTGCTAATCGCACTCACCCTTTTTTTTTCCTTTTTTTTTTATTGATTTGTTTTTTTTTCTTTCTCTCTCTATTTCAAAGCAAAGATGATGATGTTTGAAATGTAACATTCACTTCTACTCTAACTGATTGTAGCGTTGCTGTAATAATATGCTGCTGCACAGAGAGAGAGAGAGAGAGAGAGGAGGAGAGGAGATTGAGAGAGAGAGAGAGGAGAGAGAGAAGAGAGAGAGGAGAGAGAGAGAGAGAGGACAAAGAGAGAGAGACAGAGAACTTGCACTATCTCCCCCCCCTTTCACTATCATAAGACAACCCCCCCCCCCCCCCCCCCCCCCCCCCCCCCCCCACCTTCCCACCCCACTCACTTGCCGTGGGCAGCCTTGCAGTATAAATAGCATCCCCACCTTCTTGGAAATTTTTTGGGGCTAGACATTTCTCCTCTTTTCTATCACGCTCTTTGTTTCTGTCTTTGTCCTTTACCTCTCTTATCCTCTCTCTCTCTCTCTTGATTAATTTCTGCCTAGCCAGCCCACGCTTCTGACCTTTTTTTGTTTTTAACGCAAAATTTGAAAATGTTTATTCTGACAAACTTTCTGATGAGCTGCCCTGAAGTGGGTATGTGTGGGCTGAGGCCAGCAGTGGGCAGACCTCCTGCATACAGAGTGACAAGCACAGGAGAAGACCTGGCACTACACACCTTGCCCAACAGTACAGAGTTGTACTTTCATGTATGTCTAATGTATTTCATAACCTATTCTCGCAACTTCCCCCAGAAAAAAAACACAAAAACAAAATTACAGCACTTCTTCTTCTTCCTTTTTTGTCACGTTTCTCCCAGGGGAGGTTTGACATTGATGAGCCTTCTCCATCTCTCTCTGTTTTGAGCTTCCTCCTTATTTATGCCCCTTTCTCTAAGATCATCTGCAATGACAGCACTTACACACACAAAACAAAACTAAAACACCCACAAAACATTGGTTTAAAAAAAAAATTTCAGCCACATTTTTTTTTAAAGTCAAACCAATTCTATTTTCTCATGGTTTTACAAACGTTTATTCATTCACATGTTATACCAATACTAGTCAACTGAAGGACCAACTCAAAATACTACAAAATAAGACTGAAAATAACCCAACCCATATCGCTCACTGCCCAGACTGAGAATAATCCTTAAAGGCTTGAACACACAGATCCACTCTGCTAGGGATTGGAAATGAAGATGCTTGTGAAACTTTCCTTAAACAGAATTACGGAGAGAACACCTGTATACATGCACCCCTGAAAAACCCATTTTGGACGATTAT
The DNA here is from genome assembly GCA_028751875.1 of Rapana venosa. Lineage (NCBI taxonomy): Eukaryota > Metazoa > Mollusca > Gastropoda > Neogastropoda > Muricidae > Rapana > Rapana venosa. The sequence continues at coordinate 44,411,955 of CM054155.1, read as the reverse complement.
TACCACCGTGAAAAATAAAAAATCCTAGCACTTGTGATCTTTCTTATCAGCCATTAATGCCATAACAGTCTGTTTTGTGTGTGTGTGTGTGTGTGTGTGTGTCTCTCGCTCTCTCTTTGTTTTGTTTTTGTTTTTTTCAAATTAAGCCAAATACACAGAGGGACACCAAAAGGAAAGCGTTCTGCTTAGTACGTTGCTGAATGTCGGTGGTTGGTGTTTTGGAATAAAAATGTTCAAAATTGAACAATTCTGTCTCCTTCGTGGGGATGCCAGGGGTCTGTTAGTATTTTAAACAGCATCCCCACCTTCTGGAAATTCTGTGCAAGGAATTCCCTCTTTTCTATCCCTCTCTTTGTTTCGGCCTTGTTCCTTTTCTTCCTGTCACTCCCTCCTTGTCTATTTTCTGCCTTCTTGGTCCATTCTCTTGTCTTTTTCTCCAGAAAGACTTAAAAGAAAACAATTCTCTCCCACACCAAAGTCGGATGCACTGGGCCTGACTTGTCAGGCGTTGAACGGCAGTGCGACGCATTTTTGCTCAAACGACAGACAACAATAGCTGCTGTCTGAGCGTTTGATACACACACAAAGCCAGCATACACTCCCGAAGTCAGAATGCAGCTACCTTCATGGTGGGCAAAAATGATCACAAAAGCAAAATCATTGGGGAGTCTCAGAGCTCTAGCCGTGGAACAAAACCAAAAAAACAAAAAGAGAGAAAAAAAATTCTATTCTTTCTCTGGACAGATTCAGGTCATCTTCTCCTTGAATTTCCTACTATAAATTTTCTTTTTATTTCAATCTTGATATAAATCAATTTAGAAAAAGGGCTATTCAGCTTGACAAATATTGCAGAGCAGTTTTGTACATGTATTCAAAACAAACGACATTGCACTGTATAAAATTTGGCGCTCATCTTTTTGCGGAGGTGTAGGTAGGTAGCAGCTGATTTTAAAATGTAAGTGGATGATTTTTCACTGACAACCACTAAGGAGAAATGTGAAAACCTACACAAAACACACAGTCCAAAAACACAAAATACACGTATGAGAGAGACCTCGGTAAGTGTATGATTGTGAATGGCTGCCACTCGCTTATCTGTGTCCGTGAAAACAAGAAATGTTGACTGAACGGAGTTGAAGAAAGAAGCATGAAGAACAGCTCCACAAATCATCACAAAAGCATGAAGAACAGCTCCACAAATCATCACAAAAGCATCAGAGTTTGTGCTCGCAGCGCTCAAATCCAGCATGACTCAATCCAGCATGACTCTGTCAAGGACCCAGTGCTGAAATCAGCTCCTTCCTTTTACCACGTCCAAGTGTGGTCAGTTTCTGCTGTGGTCAGCACCAGCTGGGATGGAATGGATAGCAGCTGAGAGGAGCTGAAAGTGGGGGAAACTGACTGACAGCTGCGGCTGTAAAATCCATCTAACAACGACGACAGCTGAAGTCATGAACACCTGTAATGTCCACACGATGACAAACCACTGCTGAAGTCATGAACACCTGTAATGTCGACACGACAACACACCACTGCTGAAGTCATGAAAACCTATAATGTCGATACAACGACATACCACAGCTGAAATCATAAAAACCTATAATGTCGATACAACGACATACCACAGCTGAAATCATAAAAACCTATAATGTCGACACGACAACACGCCACTGCTGAAGTCATGAAAACCTATAATGTCGACACGACGACACACCACAGCTGAAATCATGAAAACCTATAATGTCGACACGACGACACACCACAGCTGAAATCGTGAAAACCTATAATGTCAACACGACGACATACCACAGCTGAAATCATAAAAACCTATAATGTCGATACAACGACACACCACAGCTGAAATCATAAAAACCTATAGTGTCGACACACCGGTGACTGATATTCAAACCCTGCAGTAGTGTGTAATAAGTACTTTCAACATAAAACAATCAAAACTATCGACAACGACAAAATTCCAGAAGATATCCTACAGCTATTCTGTACAAAAGGCATCAAAAGACAGTCTCCTTGACAAATAAACTAGCAAAACAGACAGCAACATCTCAGGACAACACTGTCTTGTCCAACCTAAAAAACAAAAAAACAAAAACCCCAACAAAAACACACCCTCCATTCTAGATACAGATCTATGTAAGTCATGTAAGCTGTAACTGAAGATATTAAAGACAGCACTATGAATATTCCCCCTCTGTTTTATCTTTAATTACAAAATATCAGCTAAACCACGACATTCTTTCCTTCCTTCCTGAGAATAGTTTAAACACGTGTGGCTTTTTCTCTCTTCTCAAAGTGAAATCACTCTCACGAGGAGTGGAGGAAGCTGGTTGCAAAATCTTCAGTGGTGTCCCCCGTGGTCTACAAGACTACGACAAAGCTTAAGATTCGGCAGAATTACAAATTTTTTTAATACACTAAACGATGTTCAACTGAAGGCAAAGTATTCTGGCCTGTAGAAAAATCATTTTTCTAAACACCGTTGCTTTCCTTGACCATAAGCTTGCCTAGTTTGTGTGTGTTGGCTACTTTTCTTTGACATGTTGACAGGCGTATTCTTTGGGATTTCGGGCTCTCCAGTGTTATGATTTTAAAAACAAAAGTTGTATAGTGCAAAAAGTGACATCAGATGGATTCAGCCAGCTTCAGGGAACTTTACTCTGGTGAAAAATCATCACATTGCTTCAAGGGGACTAGTTGATGAACAGTTCAAGCCATGTAAGATAAGCAGCCCTAATTTTCAAAACTTTTTATTTTTCAGCATTCAGTGACATATTTTGAAAATTTGTTTTAAAAAAATAGTCTATCGAAAAACTGTATAACGATATCAAAAATAAGCATAATAAACTTTTCAATGATGTATAATTTGTATGTCATGTTGGGTAATTCTGCTGAATTTTTCAAATATAGCCAAAATCACCCGTCACCACAAAATGGCGGGATCCATTTTACTGTGACTCCATTAAGCTGTGAGTAGGTATAAGTGCCTGTTTTACATATGTAAGTTCAGCTCTGAGGCTGATACAATGGTGTAAAAGAATGGGCTGAATTCAATGTTCAATACGATCTTTGCTTCATTTGTGACAAGTGCAGCAACAACAGTTCTGAAGTAACCAAGTTTGGGGAGGGGGGGGGACAAAAGGTGCACGCATGGGATTCTTTCATTCAAATGTGATATCATTCAGGTACATCTTTGCATGCGCATCAGATTGTATGGTTACAGTGTGGTGTTAACATCTCAAAAATCCTGCTTCTTTCAATACAGAGTTCTCCTGAAAATAAATCTGCTTTGTCTCTTGCACACACACACATACAGACTACCCATTCTCTATCACTTCACACACATAATCACAAATTTCAATTAAAACAACAACAACAAAACTCGGCAGAAACAAACGTAATTATGACAATGATAAAACACGTTGCAGAAGTGTGAAGACGAATGACAAGGGGTTATCAAGGTATTAAAAACAGAATCTTTGACATGCAGAATATCGACAAAAGAGTTACCACGCAATTCTCTTGTGACTTCATTTATGTGCTCATATCATTATCTTACCAACAAAACTGGGTTGCTTTTTCTTAAATCAACAATAACCTCAACTTTACCACCTAAACATGAATGTAATTTTTTCTTCTTCATGAATTCACAAACACATTCAACAAGAAACGCATTTCTATAAACTCGCAAACACATACATAAGCACACACATTACAAACACAACAAAGCAGACACGCACTATCACAATCTTGAGTTCTACATTCATTTTCACGTTGTCTTACGAACTGTAACGCTCAACCGATTAGCAACGACAACGACGACAGCAAAATGTAGACGCAGTGCAAGTCTGTTGACTCACTTTCAAAAAAGCTGGAATAAACAGTCGCAGAGCAAAGTCAAAAGCCTAAAACGTACCTCAACACATCAACTAAAACTTACGTTCTCTCTCCAGCGATGAGGACAACAATTGCTGTGGTTGGTTTCTTCCTGCGTAACGATACTTTACTGTCAAAAGGGACACGACCTAAACCACAGCGCGGTAACAGCTGAATATGCCAAAGTTGATCACACACACACACACCCCCCCCCCAAAATGGAAGAAAGATAGGGTGTGAGTGTTAGCAAGATGATGAAAAAGAGAGAGAGAGAGGAGGGAGAAAGAGGGGGGGGGGGGGGGGGAAAAGAGGGAGAGAGAGGGGGGGGAGAAAGAGGGAGAGAACGATGAGAGAGATGACAAAAAAAAGAGGGAAGGATGGAGAAGGAGAAGGAGTGTGTGCGAGAGAGAGACAGACAAACAAGAGACAGACTTCAACGTAGGCGACAGACAATCCCACATTCGGACGATTCACGACACGTTCACCCCCCCCCCCCCCCCCCCTCGCCAGGCAACGCTGCACGCACGCACGCACGCGCTCATACACACGACTCAAGCAGGTCCCATCAAGGCTACACCCTCTCGGACATCATAACTCCGTCTTCACTTTAAAATCTGAAACAGACAGACAGACAGACAGACAACAAAGCAAGTCATGAAAAAGCCAGGAGGAATCCTTCAGGTGCAGTGTCAAGATTACGGTCCAAGCTCACGTAATACAGAATTTTTTTGGTTTTTTTTTTTTTAAATAATGAATTGCTGTCACACAAATGGAACGATTTGAGTTTATTTTAAGAACAGACTGATTGATGAGCAGTCTAGAAGCTTAAAGTAAAAAATAATTTTTTTTTTAAAACTTAAAAGTCAAGCCAACATATAAAGAACATTTCTAAATAAGAACTCGTTTTCACGCCAAAAAAAAAACACAAAAAAAGATTAAAAAAAAGAACTATGACCACTCTCAGAACAGCACAGTCAAGCCAACAAATTAAAAATAAAAAAAGCGTTGTAAATGTTGTTGCTGGGCATTCCCCAGCTTAACACTCTGGGGGTCAGTCACCCAGAACGTGCCACACTCTGACTCCCTCATCATCCCACCTGGGAATGATCACTGTGAGACTGAAATTGCACACAACTGAATGAGACGTTTGTGTGTGTGACTTGTTTTTAAGTACCTCACCATATAGGCAGCCATACTCCAACTTCAGAGGATTGTTGTAAATGACTACATCTGTCATTTCTTTTTGCCATGCATGTGTTTTTGAGCTATGTACACTATTTTTTTTAATTTTTTTTTTATACTTTATAACACTTTAAAAGTCACGGCAGATTTCTCTGTATTAAATTCGGGCTCCTGTCCCTGGGGAGATCACGTCACCATCAGAGCAGCGCCACCCTTTTCTTTTTCCTGTCTGCAACTGAATTTCTTTCCCTATCAGATGTGGCTTTTTTCTACAGATTTTTGCCAGGAACACTCTTGTAGCCATGGGTTCTTTTACGTGCGCTAAATCATTATGTATAACACATTGGACCTTGGTTTATCGTCTCATTCGAAAGACTAGCACCCAGACACCACTCATGGTCTAGTGGATGGGGGAAAAGTTTTGGGCCCAAACAGAGATTGAACCACCACACACTTCCGACCCAGACTTTTGGCTTTCTAGACAGACGCGTTACCTCTAGACCACCGATCCACTAAAGAAGCTGCCAAGTATATTGCACATTCAATGCGTGTCCAATGAACTGTTTTCAACAAGGTTTTTCAATTACTTTTCTCTTTCTTTTTTTTTGTTTTAAGAACAAAAACATGTCTTTCAATGCAAAATTGCAGTAAATCATATGTTTGAAACAAAAAGAATATAGTTGTAGAGAAATCTCAATCTACCTTTCCGTTTACTTCATTTAAATCAGGGTCTTGAAATGAAACATCCGTATTGATTTATGAAAAGTTGCTGATCTTAAGTGAATGTAATTATTGTGTTGTGTTTTTTGTGTGTGTGTGTTGTGTGTGTGTGTGTGTGTGTGTGTTGTGTGCGTGGTTGTGTGTGTGTGTGGTGGTGGTGTGTTGTGTGTTTTTAGCTTTTGTATGTGTGTGTGTGTGTGAGTGAAGAAAGCACAGAGTAAGCAGAGAGTGAGAGAGTGGACAGACAGTAGTGAGGAAGGCAGATGAGAGAGTCAGAGGTGGGACCCTTTGTAATTTGATGGGAGTGGGATATTGGGCGTGATTTTGATGTGGTTATGTGTTGGTATGTAGATATTGATCACAAACACTTTGATTTATAGTGGTAGATAGTTATGGCAACAGACATACAAACAGGAGTGCTCCATTCACATAATGTGTGTGTATGTGTCAAGAGAGAGAGAGACAGACAGACACAGACAGACAGACAGACAGACAGACAGACAGAGAGAACCATTCAACGCCCTTCTCCTCACCTGGCAGCGGGATATCTGGGCGCTGATATTCGATCTGGTCTTTGGTGTTGGTCTTGTAGATTTGATCCCACAACACTTTGATCTCGTAGTCGTAGTTTTTCCACTCGGGCACAATACGCATAGCTGCCTGCAGTTTGGGCTCCTTGGTCAGTGGATTATTGCACTGCGCACACACACACACACAGAGGTAGAGACAGATAGATAGATGGATGGATGGATAAATGATGAGGTCTTCTGAGCAATACACACAGCTCTCTCCCCCCCCCCCCCCCCCCCCCCCCCCCCCCCCCCCCCCCCTCTCTCTCTCTCCTCCCTCCCCCTCTCTCTCCCTACCCCCCCCCCCCCTTCCCCCCCCCCCCCCTCTCTCCTCCCCTCCCCCCCTCACCCCCTCTCTCCCCTCTCCCTCTCCCCCCCTCCTCTCTCACTCCTCCCCTCCCCCTCCCTCTCCCCCCCCCCCCCCTCCCTCTCTCTCTCCTCCTCCCCCCCTCCCTCCCCACCCTCCTCTCTCTCTCCTCACACACACCCCTCCTCCTCCCCACCTCTCTCTCTCCCTCTTCTCCCACACACCCTCATCATCCTCTTCTCACTCACTCTCTCTTCTCACTTCACACACACACCTCTCTCACTCTCTCTCTGTCTCACATACACACACACACTCTCTCTCTCCTCCTGTCTCACATCCACACACACACACTCTCACTCTCTCTCTTCTCACCACCACACTCCTCTCCACACACACACTCTCTCACTCTCTCTCTGTCTCACATACACACACACACTCTCTCTCACTCTCTCTTCTCACATACACACACACCACACTCACTCTCTCTCTACACACACACACACTCTCTCTCTCTCACCCTCTCTGTCTCACAACACACACACACTTCTCTCTCTCACCACTCTTCTCACATACACACACATCCACTCTCTCTCTTCTCACACACACACTCTCACTCTCTCTCTGTCTCACACACACACACACTCTCTCTCTCGCTCCACACACACACCTCTCTCCCTCCTCTCTCTGTCTCACATACACACACACACTCTCTCTCACATCACACACACACTCTCACTCTTCTCACACACACACATCTCACTCTCTCTCTGTCTCACACACACACATCACTCTCTCTCTTCACACCACACACACCTCTCACACTCTCTCTCTGTCTCACAACACACACTCTCTCTCTCTCACACACACACACTCTCTCTCTCTCTGTCACACACACACACTCTCTCTCACACTCTCTCTGTCTCACACACACACACTCTCTCTCTCTCACACACACACATACTCTCTCTCTCTGTCACACACACACACTCTCTCTCACACACTCTCTCTCTGTCTCTCACACACACACTCTCTCTCTCTCACACACTCTCTCTCTGTCTCTCACACACACACACTCTCTCTCTCACACACTCTCTCTCTCTCTCTCTGTATCTCCACACACACTCTCTCTCACACTCTCTGTCTCACATACACACACACACTCTCTCACTCTCTCACTTTCTCTCTTTCACTCTCTGTCACACACACACACACACACACACACACACACACCACACACACACTCTCTCTCTCTCTCTCTCTGTCACACACACACAAACACTCTCTCTCTCTCTCTCTCCATTCCCCTTCATGCCTTCCACCACACACACACACACACACACAGCTGACGCACGCACCAGGTCGATGGTTTTGGCCTTGTCCTTCTCGTGCTCACTGCACCAGGTCTCGCAGTACAGCCACTCCTGGGGTAAAGACTTGATGGCCACCTGTAACAGGCCAGCACAGTCAACGTCTGTACAGCTGGACTCCTCTGTGTGTGGGGGCTGTAGGTAGGTAGGTGTGTGAGTGTGTGAGTGTGTGTGTGTGTGTGTGTGTGTGTGTTTTGTGTGTGAGAGGAGAGAGAGAGAGAGAGAGGGGAGAGAGAGGAGAAGGAGGGGAGGAGAGGAGAGAAGTGGAGAGAAGGGGTGTGAGAAGAGAGGAGAGGAGAGGAGGGAAGAGAGGGGAGGGGAGGGAAGGGGTAGGGAAGAGAGGGGAGGGAAGGGAGGGGAGGGAAGGGAAGGGAGGGGAGGGGGGGGAGGGAAGGGGAGGGAAGAAGGAGGGGAGGGGAGGGAAGGGGAGGGGAAGAGAGGGGAGGGAAGGGAGGGAGGGAAGGGAAGGGAGGGGAGGGGAGGGAAGGGGAGGGAAGAGAGGGGGAGGGGAGGGAAGGGGAGGGAAGAGGAAGGGAGAGGGGAGGGGAGGGAAGGAGAAGGGAAGGGAGGGGAGGGAAGAGAGGGAAGGGGAGGGAAGAAGAGAGAGAGGGAAGAGAGAAGGAAAGGGAAGAGGGAAATGAAGAGAAAGAAGAGAAGAAGAAAAAGAGGGAAAGAGAGAAGGAGGGGAAAGGGATAAGAGAAGGGATGAGGAAAAGAGGAAGTAAAAAGGGAAGAGGAAGGGAAAAAAGAGGGAGGGAAGAGAGGATAGAGAAGAGGGAAGAGGGAAGGAAGAGAAAGGAAAAAAGAAAGGGAAGGTAAAAGGGAAGGGAGGGGAGGGAAGAAAGAAAGGGAAGGGAAAAGGGAAGGGAAGGGGAGGGAAGGGAAGGAGAAGGGGGGAGGTAAAGAAGGGAAGGGGAAAAAAAAAGGGAAAGAAGGGAGGGGAAAGGGAAGGGAGGGAGGGAAGGGAAGGGAGGGGAAGGGAGGGAAGGGAGGGAGGGGAGGGGAGGGGAGGGAAGGAAGGGAGGGAAGGGGAAAGGGAAGGGAGGGAGGGGAGGGGAGGGAGGGAAGGGGAGGGAAGGGGGAGGGAAGGGAAGGGAGGGGAAGGAGGGGAGGGAAGAGGAGGGGAGGGAAGGGAAGGGAGGGAAGGGAAGGGAGGGGAGGGGAGGGAAGGGGAGGAAAGGAGGGAGGGAGGGAAGGAGGAAGAGAGGGGAGGGAGGGAAGGGAAGGGAAGGGAGGGGAGGGAAGAGAAGGGAAAGGGGGGGAAGAGAGGGAAGGGGAGGGAAGGGAAGGGAAGGGAGGGAGGGAAGGGAAGGGAAGGGAGGGGAGGGGAGGAAGGAAGGAGGAAGAGAGGGAGGGGAGGGAAGGGAAGGGAGGGGAGGGAAGGGAAGGAAGGGAGGGGAGGGAAGGGAGGGAAGGGAAGAGGGAAGGGAAGGGAAGGGAGGGAGGGAAGAGAGGGAGGGGAGGGAAGGGAAGGGAAGGGAAGGGGGGGAAGGGAAGGGAAGGGGAGGGAAGGGAAGGGAGGGGAAGGGAAGGGAGGGGAGGGAAGGGGGGAGGGAAGGGAAGGGAGGGGAAGGGAGGGAAGGGAAGGGAAGGGAAGGGAGGGGAGGGGAGGGGAGGGAAGGGGAGGGAAGGGATGGGAGGGGAGGAAGGGAGGGAGGGGAGGGAGGGAAGGGAAGAGGGGAGGGAAGGGAAGGGAAGGGAAGGGAGGGAAGGGAAGGGAGGGGAGGGAAGGAAGGGAGGGGAGGGGAGGGGAGGGAAGGGAGGGGAGGGGAGGGAAGGGGGGGGGGAGGGAAGGGAGGGTGAGGGGAGGGAAGGGAAGGGAAGGGAAGGGAGGGGAGGAAGAGAGGGGAGGGGAGGGAAGGGAGGGAGGGGAGGGGAGGGAAGGGAGGGAGGGGAGGGAGGGAAGAGAAGAGAAAAGCGAAGAGAAGCGAAGAGAAGCAGGAAGATGAGAGAAGCGGGCTGACCTGGTGGATCATGTTGTTGGGCAGGTCCTGGTCCAGGTTGGCCAGGGAGTTGGGGTCCTGGGACAGGCCCTGGTACTGGCCGCGCAGTCGGTCCCCAGCCGCAATGTGCCGGAACTTCTTCAGGTCCACCACATACAGGGCGCTGACACACACACACACAGACACACACACACACACAGAGCACACACACAGTGGCGCGGGTCCGGTTAATAATAATAATGTATGGAATTTATATAGCGCTGAATCTTGTAAAGCAACAAATCAAAGCGCTCAGATGACTTTTTTAAAAATAAATTTATGCGTGTGTATGTGGTTTTTTTAAATTTTGTCATCTGTTCCCACCGGCACACAATGGCCTACTCTTAACGAACAGCAGAACAGGATTTAACGTGTGCGCAAGATGTTCTGTGTGCGTTCGCACACGGGACCTCGGTTTATAGTCTCGTCCGAAGAACTTTTAGGGGGGAGTGAAGTCAGCACTGATGTTAACTCCAGAGGAAAAATCTTCTTGAACGAGATTCGAACCCAGGTCAGCAGATCAGAGTTGGCTACAGGGTATGCACTTTTTATGAGGTACTAAATTAGTGCACAGAAAAGACATAGGTTCTTTATATCAGTTACTGAAGTATCAGTACTTAGCTATTTTGGGGAAAATGCCTGGTCTTCTCCTGTGCTTGTCACTCTGTATGCAGGAGGTCTGCCCGCTGGCCTCAGCCCACACATTCCCACTTCAGGGCAGCTCATCAGGAAAAATTATCAGAAATTTTTTTTTCAGATTTTGCTAGAAACAAGGCAGGAGAATGGGCTGGGACAGCAGAAAAGCAGGAGTGAGAGAGGACAGACAATCGAGGAGAAAGACAGACACAAAGGGAGTGATAGACAAGGGGAAATTCCTAGCACAGAACTTCCAGAAGGTGGGGATGCTGTTTATACTGATAGGGCCCCTAGTGTTCCCACAGGGCAGTATCAGCACTTTAATTCTATATGGCAAAGTGATGTGTATATATATATATATATATATATATATATATATATATATATATATATATATATATATATATATGTTTGAATGCTTCCAGAAGCAAATACATATGAGCACGTATGCACACAAACACAAGACAGCATGCACACACACGCACACACACACAACACACACGTGCACACACACACACATACAGCGAGAAAAACTGAGAATATTGGTCACAAACTACCTGCATACTAAGATGCCCAAGGATACATCTTGCACACATACAGACACACTCAACGACACATGCAGACACAGATAAACAGATGGATACACACACACACACACACACACACACATGCACACACACACACACGCACACACACACACACCTGATATGGTACTTTCGTCCAGCAAGATGGCTGTGCCAATATCCTGACTTCCAAAATCTGAAACCAATGATTTAACACAGAGATTAACACATGTGTTTGTAAGAGTGCGTGTGTGTGTGTGTGTGTGAGTATATTTATTCTTTTATATCGAGGATAATGGAATAAGCACTCATGTGCTTTTTTACATCCAGTCCCCGTGAGTATGCGGTTTTGTAAATTTTGTCATCTGTTTCCACCAGCACACAATGGCCTACTCTTCCAAAAAGCGGAACAGGATTTAACGTGTTCGCAAGATGTTCTGCATGCATTCAAACACGGGGCCTCGGTTTATAGTCTCATCCGAAGGACTGTGTGTGTGTGTGTGTGTGTGTGTGTGTGTGTGTGTGTGTGTGTGTGTGTGTGTGTGTGTGTGTGCTTGTGTGCTTGTGTGTGTATATGTGCGTGCCTGCATGCGTGCGTGCCTGCATGTAAGAGTATGTGCAAAGGTGGATGAGTGCATGTGTTCTACAAGTGCGTATTTCAGGATGTCAGTGTAATAGCATGTTTATGCCTGTGTTCTCTATTGCACACCCATAAAACATATATTCATACATTTATACTCGAGTAGTTCTCAAGCCACCTTAAGTGTGTGAGAGAGTGTGCAACCCATATCTCCCTAGTGGTACATTTTTCTAATCCAAAACATGTTTAATTAAAAGCAAACACGATCTACTGATTGATCAATTTTCTTTTCTAAACGTCCACTCTTAATGTAAAAGAAAACCCAACATTTCACAATACAGTTTTCCCAACATTTCACAATACAATTTTCTCAACATTTCACAATACAATTTTCCCAACTTTTCACAATTAATTTTCCCAACTTTTCACAATACAATTTTCCCAACATTTCACAATACAAAACATTTCACAATACAATTTTACCAACATTTCACAATACAATTTCCCCGACATTTCACAATACAATTTTCCCCGACATTTCACAATACAATTTTCCCAACATTCCACAATACAATTTTCCCCAACATTTCACAATACAATTTTCCCAACATTCCACAATACAAAACATTCACAATACAATTTTCCCAACTTTTCACAATACAATTTCCCAGACATTTCACAATACAATTTATTTTCTTGACATTTCACAATACAATTTTCCCAACATTCCACAATACAAAACATTTCACAATACAATTTTCCCAACTTTTCACAATACAATTTATTTTCTCAACATTTCACAATACAATTTTCCCAACATTTCACAATACAAAACATTTCACAATACAATTTCCCCGACATTTCACAATACAATTTACCCAACATTTCACAATACAATTTTCCCCAACATTTCACAATACAATTTTCCCCAACATTTCACAATACAATTTTCCAACATTCCACAATACAAAACATTTCACAATACAATTTTCCCAACTTTTCACAATACAATTTCCCCGACATTTCACAATACAATTTATTTTCTTGACATTTCACAATACAGTTTTCCCAACAATTCACAACACAATTTTCCCAACATTTCATAATACAATTTCCACAACATTTCCCAACTACAATTTCCCCAACATTTCCCAACTACATTGTCCCCGACATTTCACAACACAATTTTCTTAACATTTCACAATACAATTTTCCCGACATTTCACAATACAATGTCCCCGACATTTCACAATACAATTTTATTGACATTTCACAATACAATGTCCCTGACAATACAATTTTCCTGACAATACAATTTTCCTGACAATACAATTTTCCCAACATTTCACAATACAATTTTCCCAACATTTCACATTACAATTTTCCCAACATTTCACAATACAATTTTCCCAACATTTCACTTTTCCCAACATTTCACAATACAATTTTCCCAACATTTCACATTACAATTTTCCCAACATTTCACAATACAATTTTCCCAACATTTCACAATACAAATTTCACAACACAATTTCCCCAACTACAATTTTCCCAACATTTCACAATACAAATTTCCCAACACAATTTCCCCAACTACAATTTTCCCGACATTTCACAACACAATTTTCCCACTGCTTACCTGAAGCCGTCCATCTCTTTTCGACTGTCGCAGAAAGGAGTGTAGCCGTAGGGCGCACCACCAAGGTCCAGGTCATGAAGCTCCTCCAGGTCAGCCCTGACAATCTGGGCAACACCAGAGAGAGATATACAGCAGTGAACCAGCATCCCTCTTTGTCCTATGTGACCCTCCACCCCACAACGAGTCGAATTGCACCCAAATTTAATTTTCAGTCGTTAACATGTTATTAATCTGCTATAAAATGGCTACTCAATGCAAAAAACGGATTGAAAATCGGACAATTCTGTGAAAAGTTATTCCAAATTGAAATGACAAACTGCAGAAAGTGACAAAATGAGTTTTTTGCATCGTGATAGGCGGTCAGAATGAGGGATAGAGTGATTTTAAAAGCGTTTTTAAAGCAAAAGGAAACACAATTGCTCCTTGATATTTCAGTACAAGGTAGAAGAGTGGCTGTAGTTTTATAATCAATCAAAATCTCATAATCAGCAACCTGACCCCCACCTGCCTAAAATGGCTCCTAGCAGGAAAAGTGGGTCAGGTGCTAAGTGACTCATTTCGTGGTGGAGTGTCATGTATCAGAATGAGTTTACCAGTTGGTCAGCAGGGCTATAAACAAGAAGACTGGACTGGAGTTTACCATCAGTGACATCCATTGAAGTTTTCCAAAGCAGCTGTCAATGGGAGTGGAATAGTCCATCCTTACATACAACATCATCAACGGCCAGTTGGCAGATACTTCACCAACAGCACAGCCCGATGTGCCCATGAAGCCGTGGGTGCATGCTGGGTACAGGTATATCATCTATACTGTTAGCCACAACGGGCCTCCTCTTCCACACACAAAAACAAGGAACAGGGTTGTGATTGCTAAGCTCGTTTTCCCCACAAAGGGACCTTGGCTTATGACAATCTCATCTGCAGGCTGGGAAAAGGGAGTCAGCATCCTCTTATCCCTTCAGCCAGAAAGTTCTGCTGCAACTCAGGCTTGACCCTGTGGCCCGCGAATCATGAATTGTGTATTCTAACCATTCGGCCTGCGAATCATGAATGTGTATTCTAACCATTCGGCCTGCGAATCATGAATGTGTATTCTAACCATTCGGCCTGCAAATCATGATGTGTATTCTAACCATTCGGCCTGCGAATCATGAATTGTGTATTCTAACCATTCGGCCTGCGAATCATGAATTGTGTATTCTAACCATTCGGCCTGCGAATCATGAATGTGTATTCTAACCATTCGGCCTGCGAATCATGAATTGTGTATTCTAACCATTCGGCCTGCGAATCATGAATTGTGTATTCTAACCATTCGGCCTGCGAATCATGAATGTGTATTCTAACCATTCGGCCTGCGAATCATGAATGTGTATTCTAACCATTCGGCCTGCGAATCATGAATTGTGTATTCTAACCATTCAGCCTGCAAATAATAATAATAATAATAATGTATGGAATTTATATAGCGCTGAATCTTGTAAAGCAACAAATCAAAGCGCTCAGATTTCATTTCATACCACTTTAAGTCATGGCAGATTTCTCTCCGTGAAAATTCATGCTGCTCTCCCCGGGGAGAGCGGGAGAGCGCGTCGCCACAAGCGCAGCGCCACCCATTTTTTTTCTTTTTCATGTCTGCAACTGTATTTGTTTCCCTATCAGAGTGGCTTTTTTCTAAGAATTTTGCCAGGGACAACTCTCTTGTTGCCGTGGGTTCTTTTACGTGCGCTAAATAATTACGTGTAACACACGGGACCTCGGTTTATCGTCTCATCCGAAAGACTAGCGCCCAGACCACCACTCATGGTCTAATGGATGGGGGAAAAATTTCCGGTCCAAACGGGGTACGAACTGCCGCACACTTCAGACCCGGACTTTTCGCTTTCTAGACATGAATTGTGTATTCTAACCATTCAGCCTGCAAATCATGAATTGTGTATTCTAACCATTCAGCCTGCAAATCATGAATTGTGTATTCTAACCATTCAGCACACAAATCATGAATTGTGTATTCTAAGTATTCAGCCTTCTTCTTCTTCCTTTTTTGTCATGTTTCTCCCAGGGGAGGTTTGACATTGATGAGCCTTCTCCATCTCTCTCTGTTTTGAGCTTCCTCCTTATTTATGCCCCTTTCTCTAAGATCATTTGCAATACAGGCAGCCCAGGTCTTGCTAGGTCTTCCCTTTGGTCTCTTTCCATCCACTTCGAAGTTCATTGCTCTTTTTATGATGTAATGGTCTGCTCTCCGTTGAACGTGCCCAAACCAGCCCAGTCTATTGCTACTAGCTACAGACTTCAGATCATCAACTTTGCACATTCTCCAAAGTTCTTTATTCGTGATCCTGTCTTCCCATTTGATCTTTGTCATGTAGCGTAGCATTCGGTTTTCACAGCTCTTCAACAAACGTTCAATGGTTTTTGTGAAAACCCACGTCTCCGAACCATACAGGAGAACAGGTCTAATGCAGGCCTTGTGTATTCTAACCACTCAGCCCCCAAATCGTGAATTGTGTATTCTAACCTTTCAGCTCACAAATCATGAATTGTGTATTCCAACCATTCACACCTTACAAATCCAACATAATTTGGTCCAGGGTCCAGTGATAAAATTAGCAACCCCTCCTTCTTTTCACCTACTCCAAGTGTGGTCAGTTCCTGCTATAATTAGCACCAGCTGGGCTGGGTTGGGATGCAATGGATAGCAGCTGAGAGTAGCTGAAAGTGAGGGGGAAACTGACCGCTGTGCGTTCAGCTATTCTGTCTGTATTTCACCAATTTTAAACCTCCATCACGGTAAGAGGATACAGGAAAGCTACACCTAATGGTTCCGAGGTCAAGGTGGCACCTGGTGTTACTGCTACTCCAACCATCTAAAACATGTGACAGTGACGTCAGTAGACGACTAACGTTGCTCGCACTACGTCGTTGTTGTTGAGGTTATATTAGAGTCCCAGCGCAGTTATCCAGTTAAGGGACTGTGGTCACCACACGTCATGTCCCACTTTGGCACTGCGGGCCACCCCTGTACAAGCCTGAGTGGTGTATTGGAGGATATGCTAGCAATACTGCCAATGTTTGAAATGTACTATATCTTCCCTGTCAACATACTGTCATCTGTCAAAAAATAACTTCAACTCTTTGAAATATCTGTCTAGTTGATAAATCAGGATCTGTGTGTGTGTGTGTGTGTGTGTGTGTGTGTGTGTGTGTGTGTGTGTGGTGTGTGTGTGTGTGGTGTGTGTGTGTGTGTGTGTGTGTGATGTGTGTGTGTGAGTGAGTGAGTGAGTGAGTGAGTGAGTGAGAATGAGTGAGTGAGTGAGTGAGTGGTGTGTGTGAGAGTGAGAGAGTGGGGGGGGCGTGCGTGTGTGCATGTGAGTGTGAAACACATGCATGCAGGTGGGTAGCAGGGCATGCATACTAAGAAAGACAGTAAAAAAAGACGAGAAAAAAAAAAGACAGAAAGAGAAGACAGACAAACAGTACACTGACCTGATCAGCATCAACAAAAATGATTTTCTTGACATCCAGCGGGAACAGCACATCCAGAAACAAAATCTTGTACCTGGCAAAAAACAAAAAAAACAAAAAACAAAACAACACTGCTTACTTTTTCTTTCATGGCACCAAAAAAAAACCCAACACCCACACACCACAAGTCAGCAAATAAGTATGGTCCCAAAGAGTATCTTCATAGTCAGATAAAGCAAAACAAACCTGAAGTTGCAATGTGGCTACCTGAATGGTGAGGGGCAATGTTCACATACGCAAAAAAATCTCACCATTGGTGAACCTCAGAGCTCTAGCTGAGGAACAAAAAGAGGAAGAAAGATAAATAAGCATGATAACACATAATTATATGGCCCAGGCCAAAAGCTGTGTCAGTTTTTATTGGTGTCAGCTAATTGCCAAGGCCTACATTAAAATGTTGTTATGTTGTAAAATGTTGTGTTGAGATTTGCCTTCAGCCATGACAAGCTCTTAACATAACAATCCGCACTCTTCTTTTAAAGGAGAAAAAAATACTCTGAAGTCGGAGTATGGCTGCCTATTTGGTGAGGTGCTTGAAAAAAGAGTCATACAGGCAAACTTCTCATCCGGTGTGCTTCCTATCTCACAGAGATTCCCAGGTGGGATGAGCGAGTCAGAGTGCATGTTCTGGGTGACCCCCAGGGTGTAAAGCTGGGGAACGCTCAAAAACAACAACAACACATAATTATTATATTCATACTTCGAAACAGAATTACACAAATCAATTACACATTGACATCGACAAATGTGTACTCTCTCTCTCTCTCTCACACACACACACACACAACACACACACACACACACACACACACACACATAAAGGCTACACACTTTGCAGGGTGATGGGGATCTCAGCTGTTTGAAGGCAGGGACAGTTCTGAGATGAAACAGGAAAGGAAAATCTTAGGTTCCAAATAAACCTTGAGACTGGATTTAAAACTGTCATTAAGCAGGCTTTTGGCAAAGAGAAAGAGGGAGGTCATTCCAGATCGATGGACCAGAAATAAAGAACAACGGCCAATGAAGGATTGGTTATTTTATTTATTTATTCTTTTATATCGAGGATAATGGAATAGGCACTCATGTGCTTTTTTACATCCAGTCCCCGTGTGTATGCGGTTTTGTAAATTTCGTCATCCGTTCCCATCGGCACACAATGGCCTACTCTTTCCAAAAGCGGAACAGGATTTAACGTGTGCGCAAGATGTTCTGCGTGCGTTCGCACACGGGGCCTCGGCTTACAGTCTCATCCGAAGGATCAAGGCGTTGGTCAGCACAGGGTGTGTGCAGCAGAGTGGAGGGACGAGGACTCACCCCCAAATGATGCGCTGTTTCTCCTTCTGCTGGTTGAGCCAGCGCGGCCACTTGTACTGCACCAGCTCGTACTCAAAGCCGTAGTGCTTGGCCATGTGGGGAATAAAGTCCTGAAACACACATAACACCCACCCGCATGTTTCAGGCCACATCTTCGTGATACTGCAAGTTTACACACAGCATCTTCTTGATACACATAAAAGAAGACATATATTATTTATATATTCTTTTATATCGAGGATAATGGAATAAGCGCTATTGTGATTTTTTTTTAACATCCAGTCCCCGTGTGTATGCAATTTTGAGAATTTTGTCATCCGTTCACACCGGCACACAATGGCCTACTCTTCCGAAAAGCAGAACGGGTTTTAATGTGTGCGCACGATATTCTGCGTGCATTCGCACACAGGACCTCGGTTTATAGTCTCATCCGAAGGACTTTTGGGGAGAATGGAGTCGGCACTGATGTTAACTTCAGAGGAAAAAATTCTCTTGAACGAGAATCGAACCCGAGTCAGCAGATCACGAATGTATCACTCTAACCACCAGGCTATACCGTCTCCAAATTTTTATCTTGTTATATGCATCTCAAATGACATGGCAAAAGCTCTCTATCTATAAGTAGGTTGGCTTTTTTTATATATTAGCAATTTTAAATCCATTTTTTGGTCAACACCAAAAACAAGACCAACAGTGTCCTCTTTTACTGTACGAAAAAAAACCAGCAAAAAACCCTCACCCATTATTTATTTTATATTTTTTAAGTTTGATTGGGATAGCTCTGTGGTCAGAGCACTCGCTTTACCCCAGCCAACGTTAGGCAGCATCGAGCGTGGTTACCGCTTGGATGGGTGACTGTTTGCAAGCCTTGGCTTCAGTACAGTCCCCCAGTTCACCCAGCTGTAAATGGGTACCTGCCTCTTTGGGGTCAGGAAAGGTAAAGCAGCGAGGGAGAGGAGATGGGCGCCGCCCTCAGTATGCTGGCCCCCGAAGAAGCTGAGGTCTTTGATACCTCACTTCCCTACGACCACATAAGTTATAGGACACCTTTACCTTTTGATTATCTGACAAACACCTATGCCTGATGACACTAAAGGTAAAGGTAAAGGTGTCCTATAATCTATGCAGTCGTAAAGGAGCGAGGCATCAGAGACCTCAGCTTCTCTAGGGCCAGCATTTTGAGGGCGGCGCCCATCTCCTCTCCCTCGCTGCTTTACCTTCCCTGACCCTAAAAAGGGCAGGTACCCATTTACAGCTGGGTGAACTGGGGAGTACAGTACTGAAGCCAAGGCACGCAAATGGGCACCCATCCATTTGGTAACCATGCTCGACACTGCTTAACCTTAGCTGGGGGGAAAGCGAGTGCTGTGACCACTGAGCTATCCCGTCCTGGGTGATGCGACAGGAACCAGGTCAAGGTCAGCCTGATGCTGCTGCTGCTGGTGTGTGACCTGTGCAGACCCCAGCAGCACTGGGATTCATAATAATAATGATAATGTATGGAATTTATATAGCGCTGAATCCTGTAAAGCAGCAAATCAAAGCGCTCGATCATCCACTCACCTTAAACGTGGGGGACAGGTAGTTTTTCAGGAACCAAAACTTGACCTTGGATTTGGTGTTCTTCAACACGCTCAACATCATGATCCTGAAACAAACCCAAGCCATCCATCCATCAACAGATACAAGGTGCAACCTTTACTGTCCACGTACACACGGAAAAATGTCTTACAAAAATCAAGGTCAGGTTCATCTCTTACCCCTTCGGATGAGACTATAAACCGAGGCCCCGTGTGCGAACGCACACAGAACATCTTGCGCACATGTTAAATCCTGTTCCACTTTTCGAAAGAGTAGGACATTGTGTGCCGGTGGGAACAGATGACAAAATTTACAAAACCGCATACACACGGGGACTGGATATAAAGAAGCCCATGAGTGCTTACTCCATTATCCTCGATTTTTTAAAAAAATTTTTTTAATGTCATCTGAGCGCTTTGATTTGTTGCTTTACAAGATTCAGCGCTTTATAAATTCCATACATTATTATTATTATTATTCTAATGTTTTACTTCTCATTTTGTGTTTCTTCCCCATCTGTCGCTTTCTTAACACTCCTACCACAATAACGACAATAATATACCCTTTGTTAGACCTACATGAACACATAGTGTTCTTCCTATAACAAGAAATAACAACACTGGAAAAATACTGGGGGTGGGGGGCTTGTTTGCTTTTTTACAAGATTTTTCAGTCAACATAAGAATATTGTTTGTGTGTAATCAAACAAAATTTCTCTGCATAAAGAGAGAGTTGAACAAGTTTCTCCCAACTACAAAGATCACATTATAAGGTCGTTTCTGTAAAAACCATGCCCATAATACCTTTTTTTTTTTTTTAATGTAACAAGGCCAAATTTGTTTGGGGGAGAAGAAGAAAGGACAGTTAAACAGCAGAAAATGTCTACAGAAATTAAACACTACATTTGTGGAGGTCAATAAACATATTTTCAGAAATTTATGATTTTTTTTTACCCCCCCCCCTCCCCCCCACCTTCCAACCCAAAACCATACAGCATAAAACCAGAAATTTGCTGATGCTGAAAATTATCACTCTGATTCTTACTTACATAACCACGACACACGTTCCAAGATTTTTTTGGGTAGCAATCTATGTAATTTTCTTTAGGAAAAAAAAAATCGACCTGTGACAAATGATCTCACAACACCATCTTGTACTCATTTCATTGTCTGCTTTTATTTCTTGTATCGTTTCGTTGCCCGTTTGTTCTGATGCTTGACTAGTTTCCCCATTCCCCCCCACTCTCTCTCTCTCCTGTTCATCCCTCCTGTCTGGTTTCATTCTGTCCTTCACTGCTCTTTAAAAGGCATTTTTACCTATCTCCCAGGTCAACCTCAAGTGTACACCCTGCCAGTGCTTTCACTTCCTCCATGTATATATACACACACGGCAGATCAAATACAGGGGGGGGGGGATGGGACAGCCTGGTGGTTACAGTGACGTATTTGTGATCTGCTGACCCCAGTTCGAATCTCATTCAAGAGGATTTTTCCTCTGGAGTTAACATCAGTGCCGACTTCACTCTCCTCAAAAGTCCTTCGGATGAGACTGTAAACCGAGGTCCCATGTGTGAATGCACGTAGAACATCTTGCGCACACATTAAAACCCATTCCACTTTTCGGAAGAGTAGGTCGCTGTGTGCCGGTGGGAAGGGATGACAAAATTTACACATGGGGACTGGATGAAAAAAAGCACATGAGTGCTTATTCCATTATCCTAAAAAAAACAACAACAAAAAATTGAAATAAAAACATAAATAAAGATGTTGTAATTCACAGCAGCATTCAGCGGGTTACAGAAACACCAACAGGCCCAGCACGCATCCTGTACACACACGCACGCACGCACGCACGCATGCACACACACACACGCATACACACACACACACACACACACACACACACACACAGACACACACACACAGACACAGACACACACACACACACACACACACAGACACACACACACACACAAACACACACACACACACACACACACACAGACACACACACACACACACACACCACACACAACACACAAAACTCGTCTAATATCACTGAGAGTGAACAGACGTAAAATCAAAGACAACAGCAACACACACATACACACACAAAAAGAGCTGAGCAGAAGCCCAAATTCCTCTGAAGTCAGAGTATGGCTGCCTATATGGCGAGGTACTTAAAAACAGTCATACACGCAAACTTCTCATCCAGCGTGCAAATTTCAATCTCACTTCTCATTCAGTGTGCAATTTCATCTCACTTCTCATTCAGTGTGCAATTTCATCTCACTTCTCATTCAGTGTGCAAATTTCAATCTCACTTCTCATTCAGTGTGCAAATTTCAATCTCACTTCTCATCCAGTGTGCAAATTTCAATCTCACTTCTCATCCAGTGTGCAAATTTCAATCTCACTTTTCTCATCCAGTATGCAAATTTCAATCTCACAGTGATTCTCTGGTGGGATGATGAGTTGAGTCAAGAGTGCACATTCTGGGTGACCCCCCAGAGTGTTAAGCTGGGGAACACACAACAACAACAGAAAGTCCGAACGTGTGGGCTGAAGCCAGCAGGCAGACCTCCTGTCCTGCAGAGTTATTACAAGCACAGGAGACGGCCAGGCATCAAGCATCCCACCCAGCAAAACAACACAAGAGAAGAGAAGAGGAGAAGAGGAGAGAGGAAGAGAGAGGACTTTGTGGAGGTAGAGGCTGACCTGAGGAATCGCTCGTACAGGTGACCGGAAGCCAGGGAGAAGATGTTGAGAGTGACGTCCCTGTCCTCGTCCCCTTTCTGGCCCGAGAACGAGCTGGAAAAGAGAACACTGTGTACAATACACTTTGATTAACGTCAGAGCTGTCGGAGAGGCGTCAGTGTTCGTCATGCGATAGACACTGTCATGACGTATGCTTTACAGACGGGGTTTTTTGTGTGTTTTTTTAAATATTATTTTATACCACTTTTAAGTCACAAGATTTCTCTGCATGAAATTTGGGCTGCTCTCCCCGGGGAGAGCACGTCGCCACAAGAGCAGCGCCACCCTTTTTTTTTTCTTTTGGCCTGCAACTGTATTTGTTTCCCTATCAGAGTGGCTTTTTTCTAAGAATTTTGCCAGGGACAACTCTCTTGTTGCCGTGGGTTCTTTTACGTGCGCTGAAAATTTTGTGTAACACACGGGACCTCGGTTTATCGTCTCATCCGAAAGACTAGCGCCCAGACCACCACTCATGGTCTAATGGATGGGGAAAAATTTCGGGCCCACACGGGATACAAACCACGCACACACCCGACCCGGACTTTTCGCATTCTAGACAGGCGCGTTACCTCTAGACCACCGATCCACTTAGGAGGTAGGAAAAAAACGCACAAGTCATTTAAGAGTAAAGTTTGTCTTGGTCTTAGGACTTTTTGGTGTGTTTTTCTTTAAAAGGTCTTTTAATCATTGATTTTATCTGATTTTTGTTAAAAAGATATTTCACAAAAGATTTATTTTCAACTTATTTTTTAAAGTTTTGTTTTTTAAAAATAAATTCTACATGGAGCAAGATCTTTAAAAAAAAATTTTAAATCCACTTGCTAAGAATGTTTTTAGATCAAAAAGAAAAATCAAGACGTAATAAATGGAAAATAAGCAGAAACAGTCAACATTTCACCATCTAACCATCATTTTTAATACTGGTTTTTAAAAAAATTTAAAAACCCTACCTCAATAAAAACAGTCAACATTTCACCATCTAATCATCATTTTTCAATCCGACTAAAAAACCAAAACAAACCCAAACCAAACAAATAAAAACAAAACCCACTGTATATGATTTCCTTACAGGAAGAGCACTGGGAACTGTCTTCTCTACAGGAATACCAACAACCAAGACAAAACATGCTTTGCTGATTTGGCAACAACAATTGCTTTTTTTTCTTTCTAATTTGATACAAAAAGTTACACATTCTTGCTTTTTTGTGGCAACTTTTTTTTCTTTATTTCTTTGTGTTGTTTTTCCCCCTTAAACGACCGTCTCACCAACCTACCTGGAAATGGAATTCCACAGCCCCTGCGACTCCTGGTCGTCGTCCTGTAACAGCTTCTCGTGCTTCTTCTCTGGTTTTTTGGCCACCTGGGAAAAGACACCCCCACCCTTCAGTTCATGTTCTGGACTTCATACTGACCACTAGCGAACAAACACCACTCCCCCCACCCCACCCCCAAAAAAACACCGCAAACCAAAACCAACCAATTTCCCATGGAAATGCTGGGGCATATCAGTATAAACATTATCTCCACCTTCTGGGTATTTGGTGCTGGAAATTCCCTCTTTTCTATCCCTCTCTTTCTTTCTGCCTGGTTCCTTTTCTTATTGTCATCTCCTTCTTGTCTATGTTCTGCCTTCTTGGTCCATTCTCCTGCCTTTTTTTCCCCCCAGAAAGACTTAAACATAACAATTCTCTCCCATGCCAAAGTCGGTTGCGCTGGGCCTGACTTGTCAGGCATTGCTTTACAGCAGTGCATATGACAGACAACAATAGTTGCTGTCTGAGCGTTCGATGGAAGAGAGAAGAAGTCTCCAGTGTGTCATAGTCTCTTTAAGTAGCCAGTGGCTATACGATTCTGCTGGAGATGACGCTGTCACTTAACCACATTCGATTCTCTAAAATTACAAGCAATTGGTTTATGACTGCACTTTACAGCACCTTAGACAGATCCTTAAACGCTTCAACTAAGTCTCTAAAAGTAACAATTGAATCCTACATTGCTGCAACAAGGGTTTTTTTCCCTGGAGTTAATATCAGTGCCGACTCCACTCTCCCCAAAAGTCCTTCGGATGAGACTATAAACCGAGAACCTGTATGTGAACACGCACAGACCATCTTGCGCACATGTTAAATCCTGTTCCACTTTTCAAAAGAGTAGGCCATTGTGCGCCGATGGGGGAACAGATGATAAAATTTACAAAACCGCATATACACAAGGACTGGATGTAAAAAAAAGCACATGAGTGCTTATTCCATTATCCTCAACATAAAAGAATAAAGTTTTTTAAAAATAAATAAATAAAACTCAAGGGCCTCCGTTGACTGCAGACACTGACCTTGATTCTGATGATCTTGCTCTTGAAGCTGGTCATGGCTACGATGACGTCACTGGAGTTGGCCGGTGTGTCCGTCTCCTCGTGGCTGCAACACACAAACGCCATGCACTTCACTTCAACTGCGTGTCTGATCACAGCCTTCTCTTACAGTGTTCACTTCAACTGTGTGTCTAATCACAGCTTTCTCTTACAGTGTTCACTTCAACTGTGTGTCTGATCACAGCTTTTTCTTACAGTGTTCACTTCAACTGTTTGTGCAATCACAGCTTTCTCTTACAGTGTTATATCCAACTGTTTGTGCAATCACAGCTTGCTCTTACA
This sequence comes from Rapana venosa, assembly GCA_028751875.1. NCBI lineage: Eukaryota > Metazoa > Mollusca > Gastropoda > Neogastropoda > Muricidae > Rapana > Rapana venosa. The sequence goes on along the minus strand of CM054155.1, from coordinate 44,386,687 downwards.
GTGTTCACTTCAACTGTTTGTGCAATCACAGCTTTCTCTTACAGTGTTCAGTTCAACTGTTTGTGCAATCACAGCTTTCTCTTATAGTGTTATATCCAACTGTTTGTGCAATCACAGCTTTCTCTTACAGTGCTAAGTTCAATTGTTTGTGCAATCACAGCTTTCTCTCACAGTGATAAGTTCAACTGTTTGTGCAATCACAGCTTTCTCTTACAGTGTTCACTCCAACTGTGTGTCTGATCACAGCTTTCTCTTACAGTGTTCACTACAACTGTTTGTGCAATCACAGCTTTCTCTTACAGTGTTCACTTCAACTGTTTGTGCAATCACAGCTTTCTCTTACAGTGTTCAGTTCAACTGTTTGTGCAATCACAGCTTTCTCTTACAGTGTTCAGTTCAACTGTTTGTACAATCACAGTTTTCTCTTACAGTGTTCACTTCAACCGTGTGTCTGATCACAGCTTTCTCTTACAGTGCTAAGTTCAACTGTTTGTGCAATCATAGCTTTCTCTTACAGTGCTCAGTTCAATAGTTTGTGCAATCACAGCTTTCTCTTACAGTGTTCAGTTCAACTGTTTGTGCAATCACAGCTTTCTCTTACAGTGCTCAGTTCAATAGTTTGTGCAATCACAGCTTTCTCTTACAGTGTTCAGTTCAACTGTTTGTGCAATCACAGCTTTCTCTTACAGTGCTAAGTTCAACTGTTTGTGCAATCACAGCTTTCTCTTACAGTGCTCAGTTCAACTGTACAATCACAGCTTTCTCTTACAGTGCTAAGTTCAACTGTTTGTGCAATCACAGCTTTCTCTTACAGTGCTAAGTTCAACTGTTTGTGCAACCACAGCTTTCTCTTACAGAGCTAAGTTCAACTGTTTGTGCAACCACAGCTTTCTCTTACAGAGCTAAGTTCAACTGTTTGTGCAATCACAGCTTTCTCTTACAGTGCTAAGTTCAACTGTTTGTGCAATAACAGCTTTCTCTTACAGTGCTAAGTTCAATTGTTTGTGCAATCACAGCTTTCTCTTACAGTGTTCACTTCAACTGTACAATCACAGCTTTCTCTTACAGTGCTCAGTTCAACTATGTGTGTATGGTGTGTGTATGGTGTGTGTGTGTGTGTGTGTGTGTGTGTGTGTGTGTGTGTGTGTGTGTGTGTGTGTGTGTTTGAATGTATGTATGTATACATATATATGTATGTGTGTGCGTATGTATGTATGCATGTGTGTATGTGTATACATGACCATATGAGTTCATGTATTAGCTGAAACATATGTTTATATGTCAAATATATTTGTATTCTCCCCTTTATTTGATTTCTTTACCTACTTTAATATGAGCCATTTGCGCACTGATAAGTAAAGAAAAGTATGTTCTTTCGAGCCAGAAGGCCCATAGAGCCGGAGCTTATCCTGGTTTCTGTAGCGTTAAGTGAACTGATGGTTTTTCACCACCCCTGTGACAGGACGCTAGTCTGTCGCCAGATACTTCCCCAGCAGAGCTGGTACCCACTTGTACACCTGGGTGGAGTGAGGAAAATAGGAGTAAAGCGTCTTTCCCAAGGACACAACACCGAGCCGAGCGGGGATCAAACCCGCGACCTCTGGATCACGAGTTGACCGCCTAAACCACTCGACCACGGTGCCTCCGTTTGCGCACTGATGTTTACACTATATTGGTCTGTGTACATCATCAGAAATTTTTTTTTAACATGAATAACTTTTTTTTTTAAAATGTTGCCGCTCTTTGGGTAATGTACCATAATAGTCCCTGATTGCATGCAATAGACACCCAAAAAATATTTTTAAAATTGCAATACGCACCTTAAGCATCAACTATCAGAAGAGAATTATCATCTCTCAAAGCTCTATCACAGACAATTAACTGCTTGCTACATCATGAAAAATAGATTCCTTTTGGGGTTGTTGTTTTTTGACAGATGCCTGACACCACAACTAAATTCTTTTTTTTCTAAATGCCTGATTTCCATAGTACATGTTCAAGGGAAAAATTATAGAAAAAAATAAAAAAAATGTCAGATTAAGATTGTCCATAAAAAGGTGCACAATTTTCAACTATACTGGATTAAAAAAACAAACTACAAAGCGCTGAAACAGCTAGACAGAAGAGTAAGAGTTTACAATGATTAAAGATCAGAACTACAGTTTCTAAAAATGAATCATAAAGACACAATAACACACCTTTCTGAATGACACATTCCACACTGCGAATTACTACCACATATTAACGCAATAATAGCAGTAAATACAACAATGAAATAATGATGATGAATCTGAAAGAAATATGCTTATGAAATCTTGACATGCTCATAAAGCTAACCTTTGTATGTCCTGAAAGAATATGCTTATGAAATCTTAACATGATATTAAAAGTAACCCTTGTATTTCCTTAAAACTATACTTATGAAATCTGGACATGCTAGTAAAGCTCACCTCTGTATGTCATAGATATCCTGTGACCGCCCCTCTCGCAGTTTAAGATGCCACAACCCTGGACTGGCTTTCAGCTGAAAGTAACCCTGAAAAACATCGTCATTCAATAGTTAAGGAATTGGTGCAGACCTGTATGTGAATATGAATATATGTATCTACATGTATATGCGTGTGTTTTCTGACCAAAGTATGCAAGTTCATATAAGTAGATATTGTGTGAGAGTGTGTGTGTGTGTGTGTGTGTGTGTGTGTGTGTGTGTGTGTGTGTGTGTGTGTGTGTGTGTGTGTGTGTGTGTGTGTGTGTGTGGTGTGGTGTGTGTGTGTGTGTGCGCACGTGCGTGTACATGTGTGCGCGCAGGTATACATGTGTGTGTTTGTGCATGTATATGTGTGTGTACATGTACATGTGTCTGTGCGTGCATGCATGTGTGCACACATGTGCGTGAGTGGTCACATTTCTCCAAACATAATCACCACAACAGCCTGTATCATAACCAATGAAAATGCCCTCATCATTTTTAACCATCAATTCCACTGTTTCTGCATTTGTTTCTTACCATCATTACCACAATCATGAATGCTACCATTCTGAAAAATACTCAGGCATGAAGTATTTCTCGGGTATCGTAACTAATCCTCCCCCATGGTGATACAGGGGTCTGTCAGCATAACTACCATCCCCACCTTTAGGAAATTCTGTGCTAGGAATTCCCTCTTTTCTATCCTTCTCTTCATTTCTGCCTTGTTTCTTTTCTTCCTGTCACCACCTCCTTCTTGTCTATTTTCTGCCTTCACAGTCCATTCTCCTGCCTTTTTCTTCCAGAAAGACTTAAAACAACAAGTCTCTCCCACACCAAAGCTTAACAGGAGCACAATGCATTTTCGCCCATATAACAGACAATAGTTGCTGTCTGAGCGTTCAATGTAGAAGAAAAACAAATCTTTTCATAGTGTGTTAGTGCTTTGAGTTCAGGTAAAGGTGTCCCCCCATAACCTATGTAGTCGTAGGGGAGCAAGGCATCAGAGACCTCAACTTCTCCAGGGGCCAGCATATTAAGGGCGGCGCTCATCTCCTCTCCCTCACTGCTTTACCTTCCCTGTCCCTAAAGAGGCAGGTACCCATTTACAGCTGGGTGAACTGAGGGACTGTACTGAAGCCAAGGCGCGCAGACAGTCACCCATCTAGATGGTAACCACGCTCGATGCTGCTTAACCTTGGCTGGGGGAAAGCGAGTGCTCCGACCACTGAGCTATCCCGTCCCCTAACAATTCTCTCCCACACAAAAGTCAGATATGCTAGGCCTGACATATCAGGCACTTAAACGGCAAGGCAACACATTTTCGCTCACATAACAGACAACAATAGTTGCTGTCTGAGTGTTTGACAAAGAAGAAGAAGACGAAGACGAAGAAGAAGAAGAACAAGAACAAGAAGAAAGAAGAAAGAAGAAGAACAAGAAGAAGAAGAAGCAGAACCAATCTTGTCATAATGCGTGAGTTATGTACATGCAAAGTCTTCTACCTGCCTTTCTCACAAGTTTGCAAAACACAATGAAAAAAAATTCCTTTCTGTAAAACCTGCACTATACAAACACACACCCAGCCAGCCAGCTTGCTGCCAGAGACCCTAAGCTCTCTCTCCCCTCCACCTACGCCCTAGACAATACAAGAGGATGGACAAAGTAAAAAGTAAGCTGGCAAGGACTATGCCATGCTGACGGATGGTCAAGGTTTCTGACCAGGTTAGCCATGACGATGGTGTCCACGACGGCAGGTCTGGAGGGGGTGCCCAGGATGAACTGCAGGCCACGAGGAGGCTGCATAGTGGTGGAGTCGTAGCAGTGACCTGGAAAACCACACACACACACACACACATACCCACACACATCCACACACCCACACACACACGCACACACACACACAGACCCACACACACACACAGACCCACACACACACACCCACACACACACACACCCACACCCACACACAGACCCACACACACACACACAACAGACCCACACACACACACAGACCCACACACACACACACACACACACACACACACACACACACACACCATGACTGGTTGTTGCTGCTGTTGTTGAAGCTGCTGTTGCTGCTGTTGAACATTTCCTAGGGGTCGTCCCCCAGAACATGCACTCTCTGACTCACTCCTCTAATGCCAAGTCATTTGGATGAGACTATAAACCGAGGCCCCGTGTGCGAACGCGAGCAGAACATCTTGCGCCCGCGTTAAATCCTGTTCCGCTTTTCGTAAGAGTAGGCCATTGAGTGCCGGTGGGAACAGATGACAGAATTGACACAACTTCATACACACGGGGACTGGATGTAAAAAAAGCACATAAGTGCTTATTCCATTATCCTCAAAAGAAAAAAAAAGTCTGGGAATCACACTGTGAGATTGTTAAAGACACGTTGGATGAGAAGTTTATAAGTGTGATGTTTTCAAGTATACATCACCGTATAGGCTGGCAGCCATACTCTGACTTCAGAGGAACACGGTCATTCATTTCTGTAGAGGCGATATATACTGGACCTTTTGCAACAATGAAATAAAGAGCTGAAAACAAACAAATCATGATTGAACATTTTTTTGTAAGCTTCATAACTGAAGAAATCAATACACCACTTAGCGACAAAAACTCTCGATGTTTTTCAACCCAAATTTTGGTGGCACAAATTCTGATGCTTTGTCGCAACTGATGCTACATGTATAAAAATGGGAAGAGTTTGAAGGAAAAATGCCATGCCTGATATGCGTCACACAACAACAGAAAAACCAAACACACATCAGTAACCTTTCACAACCTCCTTCTTCTTCTTCTTCCTTTTTTGTCATGTTTCTCCCAGGGGAGGTTTGACATTGATGAGCCTTCTCCATCGCTCTCTGTTTTGAGCTTCCTCCTTATTTATGCCCCTTTCTCTAAGATCACCTGCAATACAGGCAGCCCAGGTCTTGCTAGGTCTTCCCATTGGTCGCTTTGATTTGTTGCTTTACAAGATTCAGCGCTATATAAATTCCATACATTATTATTATTATTATTTCACAACCTCTAGAACACACAAATTTTGGAGAGACAGAGTGGGGAGGCGGGAGGCGGGAGGGGGAGAGAGAGAGAGAGAGAGAGAGAGAGAGAGAGAGAGAGAGAGAGAGAGAGAGAGAGAGAGAGAGAGAGAGAGAGAGAGAGAAAGAGAGAGAGAGAGAGAGAGAGAAGAGAGAGAGAGAGAGAGAGAGAGAGAGAGAGAGAGAGAGAGAGAGAGAGAGAGAGAGAGAGAGAGAGAGAGAAAGAGAGAGAGAGAGAGAGAGAGAGAGAGAGAGAGAGAGAGAGAAAGAGAGAGAGAGAGAGAAACAGAGAGAGAAAGAGACAGAGAGAGAAAGAGAGAGAGAGAGAGAGAGAGATTGAGAGAAGGAAGACAACACTAGCTCACCTTCAAGAAGCAGGAACTCCAGCTCAAATCCAGCGTTGATAGACTTTTCCACCTGCGCACACACAGACACACACACACACACACACACACACACACACACACACACACGCCAGTCAGCAAATAGATATTTCAGAAATTCACACATACACAAATACTAATATCAAAAACATTCCTCCCACCCACCCCCTTGTAGGAATGCCAGGGGCCTTTCAGCATAAATAGTATCCCCCACCTTCTGGAAATTCTAGGATTTCCCTCTTTTCTATCCCTCTCTTTGTTCCTTTTCTTCCCATCACCTCCTTCTCGTCTATTTTCTGCCTTCTTGGTCCATTCTCCTTGCCTTTTTTTTTTCCAGAAAGGCTTAACAAGATTTTCTCCCCCCCACGCCGAAGTCGGATGCGCTGGGCCCCAACTTGTCAGGTGCTTAACGGCAGTGCGATACATTTTCGCTCACATGACAGACAGCAAGAGTTGCTGTCTGAGCGTGTGACAAAAGAAAGAAAGAAAAAACAAAAACAGTCATAACCTCTTCCCACCTCCCTCCCCCCCCCCCCCAGTAATCAAGATCGGTGTATCCCGACGTGTGTCCAGACGTAATCAAGATCAGTGTATCCAGACGTAATCAAGGTCAGTGTATCCAGACGTAATCAAGATCAGTGTATCCAGAGATAATCAAGATCAGTGTATCCAGAGATAATCAAGATCAGTGTATCCAGACGTAATCAAGATCAGTGTATCCAGACGTATCAGTGTATCCAGATGTAATCAAGATCAGTGTATCCAGACGTAATCAAGATCAGTGTATCCAGACGTAATCAAGATCGGTGTATCCACTTTGGACAGAGAGTCTATATGTGAACTGCAGCGCCATATATCAGTTGCTTCAGTTTTCAAGCTGAGATAGACAGCGGCTTGATGCTCAGCGCTGTGCGGAGAACATAGCTAGCTGCCAATCTCCACAGAATGGAAAAAAAACTGGACCTTCAATTGTTGCCGACTACTCCAAGTAAGAAAGTTAAAAAGGTAAAGGTAAAGGAGTCCCATAACCTATAAGGTCGTAGGGGAGCGAGGCATCAGAGACCTCACTTCTCCAGGGCCAGCATTTTGAGGGCGGCGCCCATCTCCTCTCCCTCGCTGCTTTACCTTCCCTGACCCTAAAGAGGGCAGGTACCCATTTACAGCTGGGTGAACTGTACTGAAGCCAAGGCGTGCAAACGGTCACACATCCAATTGGTAACCACGCTCGACGCTGCTTAACTTGGCTGGGGGAAAGCGAGTGCTCCGACCACTGAGCTATCCCGTTATAGTATCACAAAAAAAGAAAAAAAAGTGTGGCGCTGCTCTTGTGGTGCCATGCACTCTCCCCAGGGAGAGAGCAGCCCGAATTTCACATAGAGAAATCTTGTGACTTAATGTGGTATATAAAAAAAAAAATTTTAATAAATCAAAAACTAGTCCCTTCCCCCCCCCTACCTCTTCCAGCAGGACGTTGTCCAGGTCGTAGATGGAGGAGACTGACTCCACCAGCCAGGACTCTGGGGGCTCCATGCCCAGGGTCAGCAGGGACTTCTGGGGCAGGTCCAGAAACCGGGCCACCGGGCCTTCCGTCATTTCTCCGTCCTCACGGAACGCCAGCTCCGGGTCCAGCACGTAGCGGTAAAACCTGCGACAGTTAGTGATAATAATGATAATAGTAATGATAATAATCATCATCATGTATGGGATTGATATAGCGCTGAATCTTGTCAGGGGACGGGGTAGCTCAGTGGTCGGAGCACTTGCTTTCCCCCAGCCAAGTTAAGCAGCGTCGAGCGTGGTTACCAGTTGGATGGGTGACCGTTTGCGCGCCTTGGCTTCAGTACAGTTCCCCCAGTTCACCCAGCTGTAAATGGGTACCTGCCCTCTTTAGGGGTCAGGGAAGGTAAAGCAGCGAGGGAGAGGAGATGGGCGCCGCCCTCCATATGCTGGCCCTAGAGAAGTGAGGTCTCTGACGCCTCGCTCCCCTACGACCTTATAGGTTATGGGACTCCTTTACCCTTTTTTACCTGAATCTTGTCAAGTAAATAAATCAAAGCGCTTACAGTTGTTGAACAGTTGAAACGTTTTTTGTGGGGGTTTTTTGGTTTTATGGGGGTTGGGGTTTTTTGTTGTTTGTTTTTTGTTGTTCCTTGGTTACAGCTCTGAAGGTCACCAGTGATGAGATTTTTGGGGGGTATGTGACTGGTTTGGTTTTTTGGGAAGCCCACCATGAAGGTAGCCGCATTCCGACTTCAAGTCGAGTCAAGTCAAATTTTTATTTCATGATGATATATTGAATAAGCAATGCATTTGCTTTTTGAAATTTTTTTTATCGAGCCATCTATCGAGGAACAAAAAACAACTTGATCAATATTATCTAACTACATTATTACCATAACTGATAATAATAAAGCTAACTCCAAAAGAAAAAAAGAAAAAAAGAAAAAAAGAAAGAAAACACACACACACAAGCCTAAAAACAAAAAAACTCATCAACAACAAAAATGGACACCCCCCACCCCCCAAGAAAAATACACTGCATACCTCATACACACACACACACACACACACACACACACAATGCAACGCAATGCTTCAAAGGTGTATGCTGGGTATGTTCGCGTTTTCGTAACCGACTGAATGCTGACATGAATTACGGGATCTTTAATAAACACATTCGATTTTCTGCATGTATATATACATGGAGGGAATTAAGGCACTGGCAGGTCTGCACTTTGAAGTTGACCTGGGAGATTGAAAAAATCCCCACCCTTAGTTCACCAGACACCGCCAAGATTGGATTCATGGACCCATGGGATTGAAGTCAAACAGTCTTAACCACTCGGCTATAGCGTCCGTCAGTTGAAAGGTTCATTTTCTGACTTTTTCACGTGAAAAAAAAAGACATTTTTGTTTAGCTGCAATACAGACACTAAGGGTGAGTGTTAGCTTTGACTTCAGTCTTCAAGTCCTCATCAAGCACCGTTGGGTGAAGCTGTTGTTTTGTAGGTTAAAAAAAAAAAAATGATAATGTGCATGCATTTCTGCATGTATGTTTGCACATGCACAGACACAAATATACATGGATATGTGTAAGTGTAAGTGTGCGTGCATGCATGTGCTTGAGATAATTGTGGGTGTATATATCTGTGCTTAAACAAGTCTGCATGCATGTGTGTGTACAAATCAATGCATGTGTGTATAAGTATACCTGTGCGTTTGCATGCTTATGTGCTCGCATGCCCTAGTGTACACACACACACAAGCTGCTCGATAAAGCAAATTTACATGTGAACAAAGCCTGTTGCTTAATGTTGCCCTGATCATGTCACCACACTGACACACACACATACACACAAGAGCTTATTCCATTATCCTCGATATAAAAGAATAAAATTAAAATAAATAAATAAAAAATGTTAAATGTCAAACAAAAATTTGATATAAAATAAAACAAAATTTAAATAAATAAAAAAAAAATTTTAATTTTACAAAATAAAAACACCACTCTCCACCCCCCCCCCCCCCCCCCCCCCCCCCCACTAACTCACCCCCCCCCCCCCCCCCCCCCCCCCACAAAACACACACTCACTCAACCCCCCCCCCCCCCCCCCCCCCCCCCCCACTAACTCAACCCCCCCCCCCCCCCACACACACACACACTCACCCCCCCCCCCCCCCCCCCCCCCCCCCCCCCCACACTCACTCAACCCCACACTCACGCGACTCCCCACACACTTACACACACACTCACCACCCCCCCCCCCACACCCACCCCCAACACACACTCACGCGACCCCCACTCAACCCACCACACCACACGTGACCCCCCCCCCCCCCACCCCACGCACCCCCCACACACACACACATACACACTCACTCAAGCCCCCACCCACTCACACGACCTCCCCCACCCCCCCACCCACTCAAACCCCCCCACCCCCACCCCACACCCCCCCACCACCCCTAACCCCCCCACCACACCCCCCACACACCCCTCCACACACACCCCCTCCACCCCCCCCCCCCTACCACCCCCCCCCCCCACCACTCCCCCCCAAACCCCCCCCCCTCCCCCTAACCTTTTGACAGGCATGTCAGACAGCTGCTGGCGGCAGTTCATGTAGAGGCGCAGGTCCGTGTTGACCAGGCGCTGCAGGGTCAGCAGGATGGGGGCCAGCTTCTGGGCCTCGCGCGACGCGGGGTCCACCACCGCCTCCACCCTGAAGGCCGCCACACCCTCCTCCCCTGCCGGGATCTTCACCACGCTGACCACCACCACAACCACAACACAACAACACACAACAACACGTGATTTTGCTACTACCAAAGAATACAGATTGGAACCATACTTAGTAAACTATGAAAACAAAAACTCGTAACAAGACGTATTGTAAATTTAATGGAGGCACCATGGTCGAGTGGTTTAGGCGGTCAACTCGTGATCCAGAGGTCGCGGGTTCGATCCCCGCTCGGCTCGGTGTTGTGTCCTTGGGAAAGACACTTTACTCCTATTTTCCTCACTCCACCCAGGTGTACAAGTGGGTACCAGCTCTGCTGGGGAAGTATCTGGCGACAGACTAGCGTCCTGTCACAGGGGTGGTGAAAAACCATCAGTTCGCTTAACGCTACAGAAACCGGGATAAGCTCCGGCTCTATGGGCCTTCTGGCTCGAAAGAACATAGTTGTAAATTTCGCACAAACTGTCACTGATAGAGACAAGGAGGCACTGAAATATATCCAGAGAGGACAGAAAATGTAGACACTGTAACAAAATTGAAGATGAATTTCATTTACTTGATGAATGCATTTTATATGATGAACTCGGAAATAATTTGTTATTAAAAATCGAAAGACAAAGAACGCAAAAACTGTGTACATAAATTAAGTGACATAATCACAGTTGATATATATCAAGCAGATATCATCAGATACGTGTATGAGTGTTTTGAAAAAAGAGAAAAAGAGAAGTAGAATACGACATGTTTTTAGTGTACGTCACTTTTAGCCAAAATAGATAATAATTATAGTTGATGTTTTTGTTGTGTCAAATAAGTCTACATGACTTAAATGGCAATAAAATATTCTGAATCTGAATCTGAATCTGAATCACACCACAATGTCGCCCCTAAGTACACACCTCACACAGCTCGCAAAAGCCAACGTAAGTCAAAGAAAAAATCAACCATGAACCGAGGCCCCCGTGTGCAAACGCACGGAGAGCATCTTGCGCGCGCGTTAAATCCTGTCCCGCTTTTCCGAAAGAGTAGGCCGCTGTGTGCCGGTGGGAACGGATGACAGAATTTACAAAAACTGCATACACACGGGGACTGGATGTAAAAAAGCACATGAGTGCTTATTCCATTATCCTCGGTATAAAAAATAAAATTTAAAAAAGTTAATCTGAGCGCTTTGATTTGTTGCTTTACAAGATTCAGCACTATATAGATTCCATACATTATTATTATTATTATTAAAGGTCCAACCCAGTGCTGACATGATCAACCCCAGTACCTTTTACCCCCCCACACCCTTCCCTTCTCTTCACCTTCCCTGGGTTGTTTTTTTCCCCCAAGTGTGGTCAGTTCATGCTACAGAAGACAGTACAAGGAGAAGGGGGACGAAGAAGAGGCAGACAGAGAAAACGATGGGAAGACAACGTCAGAGAGTGGAGGAGGACTGGTAGCCTTGAGGGGAACTTTTGCTACAGAAAGCAGAGTACTGCTGGGAGTGGAGGAAGCTGGTTGCTAAATCTTCAGTGATGACTACAGGATAGGTAACAGTGAAGGTGAAGGTCCTGCTATAAATAATCCCAGCTGGGCTGGAATGGATAGCAGCTGAGAGGAGCTGAAGGTGGGGGAAAGTGACTGACAGCTGTGGTGTTGCTTCTTGACACAGACACTCAGACCAATGAGGAATTTCACCAGACGTTGTCCATTTGTTGACTTCCTATGCAAACTTTCTTACTTTATCTTGACCATCACACAAGATTAGTCAAAAAGTAGCTTCCTCCCCCAAAAAAATAAATAAATAAAAACTTATTCACAGAACTAATTTTTGTTTTATTACAATGAAACCAAATGATCAAAGAAATAATTAAAAACACAGAAATATCAAAGTAAAGTAGAGTAAAATAATTATATACAAGAAATATAACACATAAATTTACCATGGGGAGGGGCTTAAAATAAACTGTAGCTTGATGCCTTTTCCCTGCAGCATTGTCGTCTGTTTACAATGTATGTGTATTTAATAAACTATGTTGAAACCAAATATAAAAAAATATTGCAAACATCAAACAATTTGCTTTAAACACAGGATTAGATAGTTTAGTGTAACTGAGTGGATATATTTGATGTCCCATATCTGTACAAACCTCGGGTATAAGGCAACAGTCTCACAGTTAGGATGTGGCCTCTATAAAGAGGCTGCAGCATAAATACTACAGTTCACCATGTAGGCAAAGTGCATGCAATGGACGGTTTTCAACTACCACCCAGTGAAACAGAGCACTGCACAATTTGCAGGTGTGTCCCAAAACAGTAACACGTCACTCTGATTGCATGGGAGGTAATCGCTCTGATTGCATGGGAGTTAATCTAATTACCGCACCATCACATTAGAAAATGTTTGGGGAAAATGTCCTAGTCCTCAAACCCATCCTTGCCCTTTTTCTATGAAAAGACAAATCTTCACATTTTTCTGAACAGAAACACGCAATTACTCTTCACACAATTATGTCCTGTCACTGCTTAGGTGGTGTCCCATAACCTATGCGGTCATTAGGGAGCGAGGCGTCAGAGACCTCAGCTTCTCTAAAGGCCAGCATATTGAGGGCAGCGCCCATCTCCTCTCCCTCGCTGCTTGACCTTCCCTGACCCTAAAGAGGGCAGGTACCCATTTACAACTGGGGAACTGTACTGAAGCCAAGGCGCGCAAACAGTCATCCATCCAAGTGGTAACCATGCTCGATGCTTTTTAACCTTAGCTGGGGGAAAGCGTGTGCTCTGACCACTGAGCTAACCTGTCCCAGAATAAGTGATTTGTAAAACGCTTGAAATGATACACTCCTAACCCAAAGCTGGCAGCAATACCATTAGAGTACAACTTAATTCACACAATGATAACCCCTGCACATAAACTATCAGCCCTGGATTTTTAAAAAAAACACTGACATTCTTTTCCTTTGCCTCTTTTCTATCCTTTTTACTCCCAAATGATGACATCAGCAATAGGAGTAGAGACAACTGATGATGTCAAACTAGTGGTTAGAACATTGCGCTCGCAATCTGACAACCCGGGTTCGATTCCCGTTCAAGGGGATATTTTCCTCTGGAGTTAACATCAGTGCAGACTCCACTCTCCCCAAAAGTCCTTCCGATGAGACTATCAACCGAGGCCCCGTGTGCCAACACACGCAGAACATCTTGCACACACGTTAAATCCTGTTCCGCTTTTTGTAAGAGTAGGCCATTGTGTGCCGGTGGGAACAGATGACAGAATTAACAAAACCGCATACATATGGGGACTGGATGTAAAAAAAACCCACAAGAGTGCTCATTCCATTATCCTCTGTATAAAAGAATAAAATAAAAATTAAATAGATGTAAAAAGCACAGGAGTGCTTATTTCATTATCCTTGATATAAAAGAATGTTTAAAAATATCAAAAAACCTATTGGACCACTGACCTGTACTTGTCTCCCTTGAAATTGACCTTGTGACGCGTCACTGACGTCGACTGGGTGGACAGCAGAGCGGACACTTTCATCACCATGTCACTGCCCCTGACAGCACAGGAACAACAACAACAACAACAATGAGAACCAGTGTCACACACGATATAATACACATGCTTGAACACACACACACTCCTACTCTCTTTAGGGGATGGGAGAGCCTGGTGGTTAGAGTGTTGCGCATTGCGCTCCTGATCTGCTGACCCGAGTTTGAATCCCGTTCAAGGGGATATTTTCCCCTGGAGTTAACATCAGTGCTGACTGCATTCCCCCGAAAAGTCCTTTGGATGAGACTATAAACCGATGTCCCATGTGTGAATGCTCGCAGAACATCGTGCGTGCATGTTAAAACCTGTTCCACTTTTAGAAAGAGTAGGCTATTGTGTGCTGGTGGGAACGGATGATAAAATTTACAAAACTGCATACACACTGGGACTGGATGTTAAAAAAAAATTTTTTTTAAAGCACATGAGTGTTTATTCCATTATCCTCGAAATAAAAGAACTAAAAAAAATAATCAATAAATTTCACGCACACTCCTATTCACACACTGAACTCACTCATTCAATCATACAAGCATACAAACACACACAGACACACATATATTGTACACCACCATCTCTGCTTCAACAGCCCCCATCTTTTCCTTTTCCTCCCCTCGAGGAGTTTTATTTCTTTTTTCTCCTTCTCTTAACATCTAGGATGTCAGAAAACCATGTGCCACCTTGTCGTCGTTCTGCAGTCATATCGCTCTTAATGCCCTTCAGACAAGACTCGAACCACTCATTTCCCCCATGGGGATGCCGGGGGCCTGTCAGTATTAAACTGTAAAAAGGTAAAGGTGAAGGTGTCCCACAACCTATGTGGTCGTAGGGGAGCGAGGCATCAGAGACCTCAGCTTCTCTAGGGGCCAGCATATTGAGGGCGGCCCCCATCTCCTCTCCCTCGCTAAAAGATAACCATTCTCTCCTCACGCTGACGTCGGATGCGCTGGGCCTGACTTGTCAGGCGCTTAACAGCATCACATTTTCGCTCATATGACAAGACACTAGTTGCTGTCTGAGCATTCGACAAAGAAGAAAAAGAAGAAGGAGGAGGAGAAAAAGAAGAAGAAGGAGGAGGAGGAGGAGAAGAAAAAAGGAGGAGGAGGAGAGAAGAAAAAAAAGGAGGAGAGAGGAGGAGGAGGAGAGAGAAAAAGAAGGAGGAGGAGGAGAAGAAAAGAAGGAGGAGAAGGAGGAGGAGAAGAAAAAGAAGGAGGAGGAGAAGAAGAAGAAGAAGAAGAAGAAGAAGAAGAAGAAGAAGTAGAAGGAAGAAGAGGAGGAGAAGAAGAAGAAGAAGACGAAGAAGAAGAAGAAGAACAACAACAACAACAACAACAACAAGAAGAAGAAGAAGAAGAAGAAGAACAACAACAACAACAACAACAAGACGAAGAAGAAGACAACGATGACGACGACGACGACTCAAGCCACAAGGCACTCACTTGTCTCCGGGAATGTCCAAGCCCTGCACTTGCTGCTTCAGCTTCAGGCCAGACTGCACCGACACCAGTTTCTCCAGCAGGCCAAAGTCGTCCTGCATGAAGCTCTCCCCAACACTCAGGGGCCCATACACCTGAAGGGAGAAAAATGAAGCAGCAACCCCCTTCAGCAAAACGATGCTGACTGTTTGCGTCAGTGATATGTGTGTATGTTTGTCCGTCGTGTCCGACGATGACCTCCAAAACAGCAGAGGAGGCAGCTGCTGTTTTGGAAACTGGGCAGACATTTGATTATAGTGGAGATGCCTTGCCCACAGTACATCCCCACTCTCTCGGCCAAGTGGGCATAAGGACAGTCAGCGTTGGAGATGTTCTCCAAAAGGCCAACCAGTCCCCAGGGCTGCAGCACATAAGGACTGTGCGAGTCAAGCCTCCTAGTCAGAGAGTCATAGTTGATCACTAAAGACTAAGCTGTAAAGTGGAATTCCATGAGTGCGAAAGAAAGCCACTGGTCATACAGCCTCTCACTTTGCTGTTGCCCCCAGCGTCAATGGTTTAATCAAGAACTGTGATAAAGCCCAGGCGCTGACGGCACTGGCGCTGGCGTCAGTGATATAACACAGGTGAAAGGCTGCAACCACCTTCTCTCTTCTTTCCGCTTCATACATGCACTCCTGCTGTTACTATGTTTGTTTTAAAAATGAAATATTCTCAGGACATTTGGGTCAGGATTTCAAATTTGTAAGATTTGAAAAAAATTAAGAACCTTCATGAACGCTGCATTTTGATGCATATCGATAAATCCTTTTGTTGCACGCGCATGCACACACACACACACACACACTAACACACACACACACACACACACACACACATACTGGTGTGTAAGTTAAAGCCAAAGTCACTCCCAACAAGTGAAGATAGCTCAGTCTGGTTAAGAAATCTTTACGAGCCGGATGTTTTCTTTCTTTCTGTTTTGTTTGAGGAAAAGGATGAGAACGATAGGATGGAAGGAATCATGGTAAGAGTTCACCAGTGGAACTGAACTATTTGTAGGAAAGCAAAACAGCGGAGTAATGTACTGTCAAACAATCAAGCTAGTCTGCAGCAAGCCCCTAGCAGCTTTGAAGTATCTCATCTCATCTGTTCCCATACCCCCCTCCAGGGTCGTAGGGGCACTGCAGTGACGAACGTTGCACCAGTTGGCTCCATTTGCGGCGGTTGTGGGCAAGTGCCTGGGTTGTGGAGAAGTTCTTCCCGGTCCATTCAGTGATGTTGTCTGCCCATTTCTTCTTCGGCCTGCCTCGCCTTCTCTTCCCCTGCACTGTTCTTTGCAGTATGGTCTTGGAGAGCCCGTCTGATCTTGTCACATGTCCATACCATCTGAGCTTCCTTTTCTTGACTGTGGTCAGCAGGTCTTCGTAGTGCTTTACTTGTTGGGTGATGGTTTGTCGGACTTCTTCATTGGTGATGTGGTCCGTGTATGAAATGCCAAGAAGTCTTCTGAGGCATCTCATCTCCAAAGCCTGGATCCTCCTTTGTAGATCTGCATTCAGTGTCCATGATTCGCATGCATACAGATATGAAGAGATGACCAGTGCATGCAGTAGCAAGGTCTGAAGTATAGCATTTCTAAATTTAAAAAAAAATTTTTTTTTAATCCAGCTTTCCTGCCATATCATAGAAACATGCGACAGACACTATTGCCGAGTAGTTAAAGACTATGTGACTTCAATCCCATGGGTCCATGAAATCATGCGTTCGAATCTTAGGGCATCTGATGAATTAAGGGTGGGGATTTTTACATTCTCCCAGGTCAACTTCAAGTGCAGACCAGCCAGAGCCTTAATTCCTTTCATATATCATTTCACTCTGGAGCTCCAAGGTTGTGTCGACCCGCACAAAGATCAGGCTGTTCAACTCCAACGTCAAGTCAGTCCTACTATATGGAGCGGAGACATGGAGGACAACAAAGACCACCATCAAGAAAGTGCAGACCTTCAACAGCTGCCTGAGACGAATCCTCCAGATCCACTGGCCTGACACCATCAGCAACGCAGACCTGTGGCAACGTACCAACCAGCTGCCAACTGAGAATGAAATCCGGCGCAGGAGATGGGGATGGATTGGGCACACCCTGAGAAAGCCAGCCAGCAACATCACAAGGCAGGCACTATCATGGAACCCCCAGGGAAAATGAAAAAGAGGAAGGCCAAGAAACACCTGGCGACGCGACCTTGAGGCAGAAACCAGGAAGATGGGATATACCTGGAGACAGCTGGAGAGAATAGCCCAGGACAGAGGACTCTGGCGGACTGTTGTCGGCGGCCTATGCTCCAGGGGGAGTGATGGGCCTAAGTAAGTAAGTATATCATTTCACTCATGTGCGCACACACACAAATGGATCAAACACGCACATGAAAGATCCCGTCATTCATTCATTCCCACACACACACACACACAAAGCAACAACAACAGCAGCAACGATCAAAGGTGAAGCGTCTCACCTTCCCGTTGACCACCATGCCTCGCTGACTGGCAGTGAAGCCCAGGACATGGGTGGCGAAGCGCGCGTGGGATTGCAGGAATGCTCCGCCCTTCTCTCGCTCCAGGTCCCGCAGATAGGCGTCCATGTCCATCCCCTGTCAACAGCCACCACACTGCCTGAGGATGCCCTCAATGAGGAGTGTTCAAGGTGTGTATGCAGTAGGCCTGTGTGTGTGTGTGTGTGTGTTATATAATAACAAATACATGGAATTTATACTGCGCTATAAAAAAGGTAAAGGTAAAGGAGTCCCATAACCTATAAGGTCGTAGGGGAGCGAGGCGTCAGAGACCTCACTTATCTAGGGCCAGAATATTGAGGGCGGCGCCCATCTCCTCTCCCTCGCTGCTTTACCTTCCCTGACCCTAAAGAGGGCAGGTACCCATTTACAGCTGGGGAACTGTACTGAAGCCAAGGCGCGCAAACGGTCACCCATCCAACTGGTAACCATGCTCGACGCTGCTTAACTTGGCTGGGGGAAAGCGAGTGCTCCGACCACTGAGCTATCCCGTCCCTATACAGCGCTATATCTTGAAAAAAACAAATCAAAGCGCTTTCATTCATCCTAGTCTTTTACATGCAGCCAGTTACAATTAACAGGGTTGGGTTTTTTTTACATATTCAAATGTATACACACACGCTCGCACACACACATATAAAGGTTGTACACTCCGGCAGGGTGATGGGGGGTTTGGGCTGTTGAGGGCAGGGACAGAAAATGAAATGGAACAAGAGGGGAGAATCTTAGGTTTGAAATAAATGTGTCTTGAGGCCGGATTTAAAAGCATCATAAGAAGGCCTTTGGCGAAGAGAAAGAGGGAGGTCATTCCAGATCGATGGACCAGAAACGGAGAAAGAGCGACGGCCAACAGTGGACTGGTTGAATCTAGGTATTCTTAAGCACAAGGTATCTGCAGCAGAGCGAAGGGATCGAGAAGGAGTGTACAGGTGAAGACATTCACAGAGGTAGGAAGGTGCTGTTTTATGAGATGTGGTATGTGCCTGGGTATACTGTTTGTAAGCAAGATACAAGATACAACCTCTACAGTCCACTTACATATGGGTCGGTGGTCTAGAGGTAACTTGCCTGCCTAAAAAGCAAAAAGTCTGGGTCAGAAGTGTGCGATCGTTCGAATCCCGTTTGGGCCCCAAAATTTTCCCCCATCCATTAGACCATGAGTGGTAGTCTGGGTGCTAGTCTTTCAGATGAGTCGATAAACCAAGGTCCCGTGTGTTACACATAATTATTTAGCGCACGTAAAAGAACCCACGGCAACAAGAGAGTTGTCCTTGGCAAAATTCTTTTTTTAAAAAGCCACTCTGATAAGGAAACAAATTCAGTTGTAGACAGGAAAAAAAAAAAAAAAAAAGGTGGCGGTGCTCTTGAGGCGATGCGCTCTCCCCGGGGAGAGTAGCCCGAATTTCACAGCCGAGAAATCTGCTGTGACTTAAAGTGGTATAAATAAATAAATAAATAAATAAATAAATAAATACATCAAGTCACTCATGTTCACTTCCAGATCCCTCAAGTTAAGTGGTATAAATATATTAATTAATTAATTAATCAATAATAAATAAAATAAATAAATAAATAAATACATAAAGTCACTCACGTTCACTTCCAGATCCCTCAAGGTGACTTTAAGTGGTATAAATAAATTAATTAATTAATTAATCAATAATAAATAAAATAAATAAATAAATAAATAGATAAAGTCCCTCACGTTCACTTCCAGATCCCTCAGGGTCTTCTGGCCGGTCATCAGGTCGCCGTAGTTCTCCTCCTTGACCAGCTTGGTCACCAGGCTCTTGGCCAGGCTGTTGGGCAGGGTCTGCAGGGCCACCCACACTGCCCGACTCACCAGGCTGGAGCCTCCCGGGGAAGCCGAGTTGAACACCACCCCCAGTCGAAGCTCGCTGGACGCTTTCTGCAAAGAGAACCAACAAAAACCCCACACATGGATTATTCCCTTCTGAGATGTAAACAAGAAGACGGGATAGCCTAGTGGTTAGAGTGATGTATTTGTGATTTGCTGACCAATCTCGTTCAAGAGGATTTTTCCCTCTGGAGTTAACTAACATCAGTGCCGACTCCACTCTTCCTTCCCAAAAGTCTGAGATTATAAACCGAAGTCCCGTGTGCGAACGCACGCAGAACATCTTGCGCGCATGTTAAAACCTGTTCTGCTTTGTGGAAGAGTAGGCGATTGTGTGCTGGTGGGGAGCGGCTGACAAAGTTGACAAAACTGCATACACACGGGGACTGGATGTAAAAAAAGCACATGAATGATTGTTCCATTATCCTCGAAATAAACTAAATAAATAAATATTAGCAGTGACAAGGTTAAATAAATTTGACAGAAGGATTACTGTCTTTCATTGATGTATCAGAAAGCTACATGCAGAAATCCCAGTTACTTCAAACGCTCAACTTCATCCTGGAGTCTTTTAAACCTAGCCCCAATGCGTGAGTGAAACTTGAAAAAGAGATGCATCAACAGGTACATGACTAAAATGATCTTCATATTTCTGAACATGCTTCCCGATTTAGGGATGGGATAGCTCAGTGGTCAGAGCACTCACTTTCCCCCCCAGCTAAGGTTAAGCAGCATTGAGCGTGGTTACCACTTGGATGGGTGGCTGTTTGTGCGCCTTGGCTTCAGTTCAGTCCCCCAGTTCACCCAGCTGTAAATGGGTACCTGCCTCTTTGGGGCCAGGGAAGGTAAAGCAGCGAGGGAGAGGAGATGGGTGCCGCCCTCAATATGCTGGCCCCTAGAGAAGTTGAGGTCTCTGATACCTCACTCCCCTACAACCACACAGGTTATGGGACACCTCTACCTTTTGCTTCCCAATTTAAAAAGTTGGTTAATGCTCACCTTCCTTTTCATGTAGATGGTTATCAATCTTCCATCAAGACAAAAACAAAACCAACCAAAAAATCTTTAAAAAAAACAACAACAAAATCAAACTCTCACTTCCTGAGCCTTCTCGATCTGAAATGGTCAGTTGCTTTCTACAAATATTCCCGATTTGCAAGCTAAAGCTGTCTTTGAAATAAAAGATGAAAGTATGAGCTACACCTCAATATCTGTGACTGTTGAAAGCCGCCAATCCGTCAATAACAGTTTGACTAAAGCTGTGCATGTGACAGAGTCATGTTTGAGCTGACCAGCAAAGTTATGGTTGGATCCAAATTCCAGCCCCATAAAAAGATGGACAATTAAACAAAACTGCCCATCTATAGAAAGAACTGTTTAACATCATGCATGTTCAGCTTAAAACCTGTTCCACTTTTCAAAAGAGTAGGCGATAGTGTGTCAGTGGGAACGGATGACGACATTTACAAAACTACATACACACAGGGGCTGAATGTAAAAATTGAAAAAAGCGCTCGAGTGCTTATTCCATTATCCTTGAAATAAAAGAATAACATTTTAAAAATAGTGAAACAAATGTAAGACAATTTAAAAAAATACAGCAGACAAGAAGAGAGAGAGAGAGAGAGAGAGAGAGAGAGAGAGAGAGAGAGAGAGAGAGAGAGAGAGAGAGAGAGAGAGAGAGAGAGAGAGAGAGAGAGAGAGAGAAGAGAGAGAGAGAGAGAGAGAGAGAGAGAGAGAGAGAAAGAAACAAAAAGAAAGTAACAGAAAAGGGGAAATTTCCAGTTCAGATTTTCCCAAAAGTTGAGGATACTATTCATGCCAAAAGTGCTCCTACACTTCCCACAGAGGGTAATAGTAGTAGTAGTAGGAGTAGCAGAGGTGGTGGTGGGCCAGCAGGAGTGTGGGGGAGGAGGGGGGTGAGATTAAGGTAAGGGAGGGCACCTAGAGAGTGAAAATAACATATGGGGGGGGGGGGGGGGGGGGGGGGGGGTGCTGCCAGTCTTGCTAGTGTTATTCACTTTGTGCACTCCATTTTTAAAATTATAAAAAACTGAACCCCCAAAAATTATAATATCAAGCAAACTGAAAGAGGAAAATGACTAAAATTGACAACCAAATGAAGTAAAAGTAGATTTTGGACTTAGCCACCTGCCTTTAGGAATTCAATGGTAAAGCAGATATTATATACAATTAGTATGACCCTTCCGTTTTACTGCTTAATTTTACTTTATTGACATTTCAGACGAGGAAATAGTCTGGACAAGATAGATCATATGAATGAGTTTGGGGTTTTCTTTCAGAAACTGTACAATATTAACTACTTCATGAATACTTTTGTTTTAAGGCTGTCACTGTACTCTTACACAGGAAAATCTAATTTTTTAACAAAACAAAAAAAACCTAATCAACTAACTGTCACAGTTAGTAATCACAAATAGTACACACACACACACACACACACACACACACACACACACACACACACACACACAGATGATTGTATATTTTCAATTTTGGGAACAATTTCTGACATACATTTTTACAAAATATGATCTATATATATAACGATGACAATATACATTTACTTGGAAATACTTGAACACTTCATTTAGAACAAAACGAAAAAAGAGAAAACCTGTTTTTTACAAGCTGACCAGAAACACACAAAAAAAGGCTCTGAAATTCTTCTATCATTAGCTTGCCTTTCTAGATACTCACACTAAATGGTGAACGCTGGATGCAAGCAACATCTAACTGATACAGAGATACGACGGGATAGCCTAGTGGTTAGAACATTGCGCTCGCAATCTGACGACCCAGGTTCGATTCCCATTCAAGGGGATATTTTCCCCTGGAGTTAACATCAGTGCCGACTCCACTCTCCCCAAAAGTCCTTCGGATGAGACTATAAATTGAGGCCCCGTGGGCAAACGCATGCAGAACATCTTGCACACACGTTAAATCCTGTTCAGCTTTGCGGAAGAGTAGGCCATTGTGTACCAGTGGGAACAGATGACAGAATTTACAAAACTGCATGCACATGGGGACTGGATATAAAAAAAAGCACATGAGTGCTTATTCCATTATCCTCGATATAAAAGAAGAAATAAAAAATATTTTAAAATAAATACATTAACATCTAACCCGCTTCAAACAGATAATAACCATTTATGAACAGAAAGCAGAAAGAAACATAGCAGCAGAACTGGAAATGCAAACCCATTTTGTTTCCTATCACAAGTGCATACCTCCACTTTCCTCCCCAAAAAGCTTTTGAAAGCATGAAGCCACCATTCCTATAACGTGTTCGCCCTTACGATACAGCGAGATTACATGTGTATGATATTTCACAACAGCTGAAGCCAAAGCTAAAACTGTACGAGGATATATACAGCACATATACTTTCTTTCAAGAGATATTCCCACACTGCCAGAGACAAACAAAGCACAGACAACTTGCAATATTCCACTGCTTAAGACTAAGGGCCAAGGAATCCAAATCTCAAGACAGAACTGTTTCATTGCACAGACCCACTGTAGAGGGAAAAAGATGCCAAAAGGCATACCACTGGTATATCTACAACTTTGTGTGTGTGTGTGTGTGTGTGTGTGTGTGTGTGTGTGTGTGTGTGTGTGTGTGTGTGTGTGTGTGTGTGTGTGTATGTGTGTGTGTATGTGTGTGTGTGTGTGTGTGTGTGTGTGTGTGTGTGTGTGTGTGGTGTGTGGTGTGTGCATCCATGCGTGCGTGTGTGCGTGCATGTTTGTATATGCGCGCATGCATGCATGTATGTATGTATGTGGTAGTGGGAGGAGAGGGAGGGGGAGAGGGAACCATTTTAGGGGGGGAAAAGAAAACAGTTACATATAACCAAACCTGCCACATTCAATAGCGAATACGAATCAAGATACCTTGAACTCAGCAATAAGTTAAATTCCTGCCCAATTTTCAAGGTTACAATGACGATGATGACAATGATAATACAGCCACAATGACGTTAATTTATACATATGCAACAAAAATCAGCCTGAAGAATAACACAATAATGATTTCAAGCCAGAACAGTCAGAACAAAGTTTGGGGAATGAGATGACAGCACAGAGAAGACAGCAGAAGCAGGAAAGGAAGGAAGGAAGGAGAAAGCACAGGTGAGGAGGGAGGGGGCAGCAGAGTGAGGGAAAAAATAATGGATACATTGGACAGAGAGAGAAGGAGGGATAATGTCAGACAAAATTAGGTTTGGGACAGATTCATCCATAACTTTTCTCCATGTCATAAGTAATTACTGTTTACATGTATAGCAGATACTCTTTTCTATAGACTGCTGCTAGCATTTTGGGGGTGGGGGTTTCTTTGCCACTATCAAAATAAAACTTGTATAATCATGGATGACAGCACTTAAGAGGACTAAACGCTCGATACAGATTTTGCAAACAAGCGAAAAAACATTTGCCAAGCTATATCAGTTAATTTATGATGCCATGTTCAAGCCTGTAAGCCATTTTAAATTTCAAAATGAAGGTCTTTGACCATGATGTCCTAGAACTTAATCGGGTCAAAAGCTGTCCCGCCCTACCCAACTGCAGAAGCAGTTCTGTTAGAAATTACAACTTAATTCCTTAAACATGAAGAACTTGCCAAGCTTCAACCAGCTGTTCCGAAAGGTGCTTGGGGACATAAGTCACTTACTGTCATACATACATGAAGGGAAATACAGAGACACACACACATATCCCCCTTGCATGTACATACACATGAACACACACACACATACACACACCACTCATTTGTGTGCACACAAATACACACAAACACTCCCCTTGCACGTACATACACATGAACACACACACATACACACACCACTCATTTGTGTGCACACAAATACACACAAACACTCCCCTTGCATGTACATACACATGAACACACACACATGCACACACCACTCATTTGTGTGTATACAAATACACACACACACACTCCTTGCATGTACATATATATACATGATCTCTCTCTCTCTCTCTCTCTCACCCTCTCACAACACACAACACACACACACACACACACACACACACACACACACACACACAACCCTGCATATATATCTTCTTCTTCTTCTTCCTTTTTGTCACGTTTCTCCCAGGGGAGATTTGACATTGATGAGCCTTCTCCATCTCTCTCTGTTTTGAGCTTCCTCCTTATTGATGCCCCTTTCTCTAAGATCATCTGCAATACAGGCAGCCCAGGTCTTGCTAGGTCTTCCCTTTGGTCTCTTTCCATCCACTACAAAGTTCATTGCTCTTTTTATGATGTGGCGGTACATACATACATACATGATCACACACACAGACACCCACTGCATGCATATACACATGATCACACACACAGACACCCA
Organism: Rapana venosa; assembly: GCA_028751875.1. Lineage (NCBI taxonomy): Eukaryota > Metazoa > Mollusca > Gastropoda > Neogastropoda > Muricidae > Rapana > Rapana venosa. Next base: position 44,361,736 of record CM054155.1, on the reverse strand, counting down.
TTGCATGTATATACACATGATCACACACACACACACACACACTACATCCCCCACTCCCATGGCAAGATACATCATCATCTATGGAAAATGACGCCCATACAACAATGAAGCCGGTTCCACGCTGAACGAGAGAAGGGAACAGGAGACAACAAGGGATGATGAGAATGAAAGTGACAGGTGAAGGGAACAGAGAACAGCTAGTAACAAAATGATCACAGGAAGACCGTACTCTTCCCCACCTGCCCCCCCCCCCCTTCCTCCCCCCTCTTCTCCCCTCCCTCTCCTCCCCCCCCTCTCCTCCCCTCCCTCCCTCCCCCCTCCTCCCTCCCCCTCCCCTTTCCCTCTCCCAAGCTGGAGCTCAGCAGTTTACTAATGATGAGATTTTGCGTATGCAATCATTTGCCACCACTAAGGTAGCCGTATTCCAACTCTGGGGACGATGTCTACAGATGTCTCCAGTGTGCATGTGTTCTTGAAAATGGTGTCATCCATTCCTACCAGCAGACTCCACTCTCCCCAAAAGTCATTCGGATGAGACTATAAACCGAGGCGCTGTGAGCGAACGCACGCAGAACATCTTGCGCACACGTTAAATCCTGTTCCGCTTTTCGAAAGAGTAGGTGTGTGTGCTGGTGAGAACAGACGAAAAAATGGACAAAACCGCATACACACAGGGACTGGTTGTTGAAAAAAAGCACACGCGTGCTTATTCCATTATCATCATTATTAAAGATTAAATAAATAAATAAATAATACTCTTTCAAAAGGTGGAACAGGTTTTAACATGCCCACAAGATGTTTTCCATGTGTTGGTACTTGGAACCTGGGTTTATAGTCACATCTGAAGGACTGGTGTGAGAAAGGAAGATGGTGGTGCGGTCAGTCAAATGAACAGCCTTAAATGAGACTTACCACATCAGGATTTCTGGGACAGTTAAGTTCCTGATAACTCATAAAACCCACAATACCTCACAACTCCTTCTTCCCCCCCTTTCATTTCACAGCCACTAATGCATGCAATGGGTCCTTGCAGGCGAATGAACTGAAACAAACTGCCACACTTACCAAAGGATGGACTATGGGGTCAAACTGAAATGACATGAAAATCATGCAACATGAATGCGTCAAACCACGCTGTTCTAGCAGAGCTACCAACACATGTTACTCACAGCCACACACGATGAGATTTGATGTTACATGCATACATTCAGAAAGTGAGATTAAAGGTTATCTGATATAGCAGTAAAAATACAGCTTGCCTTACACTGAAATTGAGTGGGGGGGGGGGTATTTTCCCCGTCTTAAAACTCAGAAACTAAACTTTGCTCAAAATTATCATAGTATTGTACTTGCCCTTCGTGGGATGATTGAAGTGTTTTTGACTCGACTTGACTTGACAGTAGCAGATCTACTTGTAACCCAAAGAGGCAACAATGGAATTTGGTTCTGTTTTCTTAACTACACTGATTTTTTTATTTTTTTTATTTTGCAGGCATGTTAACAAAATTGATGAAAGGGGTAACAGCAACAATCAATGTTGATTTTTTTAAAATATCAGAATAAATTATAAATAAACTTCTGTCAATACTTCTGTTATATCTTTATCTATTTGACGGTTTATACATAGAATTGACCACGGCTGAATTCCTTGACAGTTTTTGGACTGAAGAGGTGGCCTACTACCCAGCTAAGAATGCCTCTGCCTGAACACAGCTCAATACTACAACACCAACACTTCTTTTGAATGTACAACAAACCATCTGTTGAGCAAAAGAAAAGTTGTCACACCACGCTACAAGCGACAGATCCTGATTTTCTTTTTATGCTCAAAAAGTCACAACACTTTTCTTGAATACTGAGAACAGACAGCAGGCTCACTCACACACACACACACACACACACACACACACACACACACACATACACACAGCACACACACATGCACACACACACACACACACACACACGTACACTCACACACACACAGAGGCAGAAGACTCAGTCACTAAGGGAGAGACATGCAAAGGCAACACATGAATACAAGACACAAGAGGGATTTGGTGGGGAGGGGAAAAAAAAGAAGGAGGATCGGAGGGAGGAAAGGCAAAAGCAGCTCACAGCATGCTTGATGGCACTGTACATGAAGTCTCGGCCTTCTGGGGTGTCAAGGTCACACACCACCCACATGGACACAGCCCTCACCGCCGCCTCGTCTGGAAAAACAAGGCCACACACAGCTGTACCTGAAACTACGCACTGCCGTTGCAGTTTTCCGTTTTCCCAGGGAGATTCATTACCTTATGTGTGGCAACTCTCACTCCATACACACTAGCCACCAAATCTGCAAGAAATCTCTTGACAGATATATCATCAATTATATAATCCAATACCTTTATTGACACTTTTTTTTTTTGGTTGAAAGGCTTGGGTGCATCATGCTGGGTATTTTTAAGTTTCTGTAACCCACCGAATGCTGACATGAATTTGGGGGTCATCAGTGGTCAGAGCACTCGCTTTCCCCCAGCCAAGTTAAGCAGTGTCGAGCGTGGTTACCAGTTGGATGGGTGACCGTTTGCGCGCCTTGGCTTCAGTACAGTTCCCCCAGTTCACCCAGCTGTAAATGGGTACCTGCCCTCTTTAGGGTCAGGGAAGGTAAAGCAGCGAGGGAGAGGAGATGGGCACCGCCCTCAATATGCTGGCCCTAGAGAAGTGAGGTCTCTGACGCCTCGCTCCCCTACGACCTTATAGGTTATGGGACTCCTTTACCTTTTTTTTTATGTAGGTTTCTGCGTGTGTGTGTGTGTGTGTGTGTGTGTGTGTGTGTGTGCGCGCGCGTGTGTGCATGCGTGCATGAGTGATGTTGATGATAATGATGATGACGATGACAATGATGATACTAATAATGATGACAGTCTTATCAGCCACCACCACCACCCAATCAAAGGACATTTATGTCTTCTCCTGATTTGCACCACATGACGCTATCACAGAGCCACCTCATGCTTCACACAATAAGGCAGCATCTCAACTTACAACTAAGCCAGGGGAAGGTCAGATCTGATACCCTAGTCTTACCTACCTTCCACTCTGCTACAGAATTCATAACCCGAATATTTGAAATCATGGCTCTTTCCATATCTTTTTTTGTTGTTGTTGTTTTGCTTTTCTTGTTTTTTGGGGTGGGGTTTGTTTGGTTTGGGTTTTTTTGGGTTTTTTTGTTGTTGTTGTTGGGGTTTTTTTGGGGGGGGGGTTCTTGTTCATTGTCAAATGCTCAGACAGCAAGTACTGTTGTCTGTCACATGAGCGAAAACGCTTTACACAGCCGTTAAGCGCTTGACAAGTCAGGCCCAGCACATCCAACTTCAGCATGGGAGAGAATTGTTATCTTTTAAGTCTTTCTGGGGGAAAAAAAAGGCAGGAGAATGGACCCAGATAGCAGAAAATAGACAAGAAAGAGGAGACACGAAGAAAAAGAAACAAGGCAGAAACAAAGAGAGGGATAGAAAAGAGGGAATTCCTAGACACAGAATTTCCAGAAGGTGGGGATGCTGTTTATACTGACAGGGCCCCTGGGCATCCCCACAGGATGGGGGGGGTGTCGTTGTTTAAGGATTATCTTTATGGACGAACCTCACCCTCAGAAACCAACTTGCCAAAGCAGCAGCAGCACTCACCTCGCTTTGTCAGGTACTTCATTCTGGCAGCCACCACAGACGCCATTTCCCGAGAGCTCAGCAGCGCGAAGGTCTCAGGATCGTCCAAGGAACTGCCATCTGTAAAACCACCATTGCTTCGCTTGTGCTTTTTTGTTTGTTTTTGGCTGTGAAGTCATATAATAATATCATCAACCAGACTCTATAGCTGAGTGGTTAAGATCGTTCGACTTCAATCCCAAGGGTCCATGAAGTTGTGTGTTCGAATCTCGGCAGTGTCTGGTGAGTTAATCATCAATGCCTTTGTGCCTTATTGGCACGTAGGGCAGCAACAAATACTCTGGAAGCCCATCACACCCAGTAGTGTTGATTTCTTGTGTTGCCGTTTCCGTAACAAACGTTTTTTTTACGCAACAGGGTTGTTAGCCCTGTGTCTAACCCCCTACCTGGGGGAAGGGTTCCACCTTAGTCGCCTTTTATGACATGCCTGGATGGAGGGCAGAGATCCTATTCTTGCGATGCTCGCTTTGCGAGCATACCCCGGGAGTCCCACGGTGTCTGGTGAATTAAGGGTGGGGATTTTTACAATCTCCCAGGTCAACTTCAAGTGCAAGACCTGCCAGTGCCTCTATTCCTTTGTGTATATACACATGCAGAAGATCAAAATATCCACATAAAGATCCCGTAATTCCTGTCAGCGTTCAGTGGGTTACAGAAACACGAGCAAACCCAGCATACATCCCTGAAGTCAGAATGCAGCTACCTTCATGGTGCAGGGCAAAAACGGTCGCACACGCAAAAAATGTCACCATTGGTGAACCTCAGAGCTCTAGCTGAGGAACGAAAAACTGAAATAAAATAAATAAATAAATAAATAAAATCATGGGTGTAAGCAATCCACTTTCTGGTAATCTTGGAGTCATTCTCACCAGTGATGATATCCATCACACAGTCTTTTTGTTTGTTTGTTTTAAAAAAAAAGAAAAATTCAAAAAGATTATAAAGCATAGAATCTTCTTCATTCAGACAGAGTTAGAGAGGAGAATCAAAAACATGTTTCAACTGACTGTATGATTTGTCTTTGTATTGTTGAATGTATTTTACTTTTCTGAAAACACTTTATATTTCACAACGTCATGGGGTATTCAGCTTTCTTTGCCATCCTTTGTAAAGATGACCGCTAGATTCTGGGTTTTTTTAAAAAGAAGTTTTTATGATAATAACAGAGCCACCTTACACAAATCTGCTAATGCATCATTGACTTGACTTGAAAAAAACATTCTTGATAATGCGTGCATATGTGTGTACACACACACAAGCATGCACACACACACACGCATGCACGCAGGCATGCACAAACACACATACAAACGCACGCACGCACACAGGCATGCACACACACACACAAAAGCACACTCACACACACACACAAACACACACACACACACAGTTCTTAAAAAACAAAATATAAACGAATAAGACAAAACAGCTGAGATGACATCTCATCACAGACATACCTTTTGCTTTCAACAAAAACCCAACCAACAAACAAACAACAACAAAACAGAAATATAAAAGAATAACACACAAAACAGCAGAGATCATCACAGATATACCTTTTTGCTTTCAACAAAAACCCAACAAACAAACAAACAACAACAAAAACAGAAATATAAAAGAATAATACTAAAACACAACAGACGACACAACCACCACACAATTCTACTTCTTGCTTTCAACAAAACCCAAACAAACAAAACAAACCAACAACCAACAAACAACACCAACACCAAAACTCAGCAAAATTTCACAAAAGCGTTCTCCGCACTCAACCACACTTGCAAGTGAGTCCAGCGAGACAGACAGACAGACAGACTGACCCATATTCTCAGTGAGGTCGAGGTGGGTGGCGGGAGGGGAGAGGATGCGGGAGTTGAGGCGAGGCATGACGTTGTCCTGCCCCATCAACCAGTCCAGGACATCCATCTGGTCCGTCAGCTCCCCCTGCGCACCATGAAACACAATCACCACCATCATCATCACTGACCACGAGGGAATAAGGTAAAGTAAAAGGTAAAGGACTCCCATAACCTACACGGTCGTAGGGGAGCGAGGCGTCAGAGACCTCATTTCTCTAGGGCCAGCATATTGAGGGCGGTGGTGCCCATCTCCTCTCCCTCGCTGCTTTACCTTCCCTGACCCTAAAGAGGGCAGGTATCCATTTACAGCTGGGTGAACTGGGGGAACTGTACTGAAGCCAAGGCGCGCACACGGTCACCCATCCAACTGGTAACCACACTCGACGCTGCTTAACTTGAGGGAATAAGACAGCTGTGAAATCCCCACAAGGTTAAAAAAAGAGTGTAGAGAATTTTTAGAGTAGGCATGGGAAATCAAGAAATTTAAGGTCATCATGAGATCCTTTTTTTTTTCTTTTTGCTGCCCCCATCCTCGTGACATCCCCATACTGCTGCTACCACACCGCTCATCCCAACCTCCCCGCAACAGCCATACATCCAGATTCGCCATGCCTCGTCCCCAGGGTCCCAAGTTCTCAGGGAACCTATCAATATCAGACTGCCGTAGGGTCACCAGCCCGAGGGGCCCTGCACTGCTGCTGGGTCACTCACGTGGTGTTCAGTGGTGCCTGCTCTGAGCTAACATATGCAGAACACCACCTACTAAGCCCCCTACTAACGACAGTATTAGCTCAGTCGTGGAGCCAGACTGAGTGAGTTGCCCACCCGACGTGGCAACCACCACAACGTCCCTCAAACGACCATCCCCGCGAACCTCCAACCTCAAAGGCTTTGACACAAACTCACCACAGGCACAGAAGTGTATGGGCAAACCGAATCTGGGGTCACCATGAGACCAGAGCAACTGGGACCACCGAATCAGAGGCAATTTATTTTTTAAATTGCATGATGATCAGTGACAATGAGGCTGACATAGTGATGCTGCTGTGGAGGTGCATGTGCTTTGAGACTACTTGACAGGGTTGTACTCTATGCTTACTATCATGGAACTTTTTGTTTTGTTCCTTGGCTAGAACTTGAGGTTCACCAATAGTGAGATTTTGCATACGCAACCATTTTTGCCCTGCACCATGAAGGTAGCCACATTCCAACTTCAGGGATGTATGCTGGGCTTGTTCGTGTTTCCGTGACCCACCAAACGCTGACATGAATTACAGGATCTTTAACATGCATATTTGATCCTCTGTATGTGTACACACACAAAGGGAATTAAGGCACTGGCAGGTGTGCGTTTGAAGTTGACCTGCAAGTTCGCAAAAATCCCCACCCTTCATTCACCAGACACCACGAAGATTCTAACCCCAAACTTCATGGACCCATGGGATTGAAGTCGAACGGTCTTAACCACTCAGCTATACAGCGTCCGTCATGAGGGAATGAGACAAGCTGTGAAATGCACACAAGGAAAAGAGAAAGGTGAGTGTTTAAAGAGCAGGCATCAGGCAATGAGAAATGATCAACAAATATGAAGTCGTCAATATGAGTTCTATTTCATGGAGGACAAAATCCTAAAAAGAAACTGGATGAAGATTCCCAAGGATTTCTCTCTCTCTCTCATGACTGCATATTGATTATTATAAAACGGTAAAGGTAAAAGTGTTCCCATAACCTATGTAGTCGTAGAGGGGCGAGGCATCAGAAACATCCCTTCTCTAGGGGCCAGCATATTGAGGGCGGCGCCCATCTCCTCTCCCTCGCTGCTTTACCTTCCCTGACCCTAAAGAGGGCAGGTACCCATTTACAACTGGGTGAACTGGGGGAACTGTACTGAAGCCACGGAGCCCCCATCCCACTGGTAACCACGCTCAACACTGCCTAACACTGGCTGGGGGGGAAAGCGAGTGCTCCGACCACTGAGCTATCCCGCCCCCTTGTTCATTACATGAAACGTCAAACAAGTTTATGCAAGAGAACCATCATCACCACAACACAACACCAAGCCCACAACTGCTCACGTGGAAGACGGCTTTCTGAATGACCGGGGTCTGCTTCAGGATCTCCGTCACCACCCCCTCCTCAAAGGCGTCCTGCGACAGGAACTTCTTGTCCAGCGGCACTCCGTTGATGAGCACCTGAGGGAAGCCACTCAGCCCTGACCGCTCCACAAAGTCCGCCCCAGCCTGTCCGCATCAGAGATAAGCAGCATCACAGATGGCTCATATAAAATAACAATGTTTTAATGCAAAATGGAAAGCTGTTTGAGCATTCAACAAAGAAGAAGAAGAAAATGGAAATGTTGTTTATTCTCCGTTTCTCCACTAGGGTTTCGTGTTCATGTGTTATTATATCATGAACTTGATCTTGTAAATGTTGTGTGAAAAGAACCCTCTGATATAAAGCAGGCTTTCATTTCTTACTCAGCAGGCACATAATACGCACTCTGTGATTGCGAGTCATGTTTATCTGCGCAGTCCGTTTGTAACAGAGAAGAGAAATTTAGCAGCTTGTTGTAGTCGTTGTCACCAGCTGGTAACTTCGTCTGTCCCTATGGGAACGCCAGGGATTTTTCAGCATGCCTGTGAATGATTGGAATGCAAGCACTTTTGATTTGTTTGCTTTACAAGATTCAGAGCTATATAAGTTCCATACATTATTATTATTATTATTATTAGAGCTCCGAGTTTCACCTATGGTGAGATGTTTTGCGTATGCGACCGTTTTTGCCCACCGTTAAGGTAGCCACATTCTGACTTCGGGGATGTCTCGGCGCTTTGATTTGTTTGCTTTACAAGATCCAGCACTCGAAAATTCCGTACCTCATTATTATTACGATTAAACATGACAACCGTGTGCATGTGTTTTTCAATTTGGCCAACCATTTCCACCAGCACACAATGGCCTACACTTCCAAAAGGCGGAACAGGTTTTAACTTTTGCCCAAGATGTTCTGTGTGCGTTTGCACGAGAGGCCTCGGTTTATAGACTCATCCGAAGGTGTGTAGCCCTACATGTCACCATAGCATAACCTTACAAGTAGAGAATTACTCTTCTTTTTTTTAAATAGCTTCATGAACAATTCATTTCTATATAAATCAACTTTACAACAGCAAACACCACAGTAATTTCATACAAACAAACAAAAACTAACCCCCAAAACCACAAGTAACAGACACCAAATCAGCCCATCCCGAAAAAAAACCCCAAGCTGATGATGTAAAATTTCTCCTTACTCTTCGGGTGTCGTCATAGTCGGAGCTTTTGCCGAACACCAAGTCCATGTCCTCACCAGGATACTGGGCGTTGAACTCCGCAATGATGGCTTTGGCAGTTATCTCCCCACTGCCGACTTTCTCGTACACCTGACAGGAGAGCAACCAGTAGGGGGTCAGGATGAGGAGAGACATGGTAACCCATAAAGTTACAGTGCATGCACACATGCATGCCAGTGTGCACACACACAAACACACCATACACAAACACACGTACAGAGTGGCATCACTTCGTAGTTGCATAATGGAAAAGCTGAAGGTCTGATCTATAAAAATAAAAATAAAATTTTGGGGGTAAAAACCCCAAACCAAACAAACAAAACCATATAGAGTGGCACAAATATACATATCACATATACAAATATTGGCACGCATCCACACAACGCATGAGCACATGCACGCACCCGCGCACACACACACCAAACACACCACACACACACGCAATACACACAAACACAACACACACACACACACCAACCAACACACAACACAACCACACATACACACCAAGGACAAGTACCCATTTACAGCTGGGAACTGTACTGAAGCCAAGGCGAGCAAACGGTCACCCATCCAAGTAGTAACCACGCTCAACACAACTTAACACTGGCTGGGGGGGAAAGCGAGTGCTCCGACCACTGACCTATCCTGCCCCCTTGTTCATTACATGAAACGTCAAACAAGTTTATGCGAGAGAACCACCATCACCACAACACAACACAACACAAAGCTCACATGGAAGACGGCCTTCTGAATGACCGGGGTCTGCTTCAGGATCTCCGTCACCACCCCCTCCTCAAAGGCGTCCTGCGACAGGAACTTCTTGTCCAGCGGCACTCCGTTGATGAGCACCTGAGGGAAGCCACTCAGCCCTGACCGCTCCACAAAGTCCGCCCCAGCCTGTCCGCATCAGAGATAATGATAATAATAATAATAAATGGAACTTATATAGCGCTGTATCTTGCACAGACAAATCAAAGTGCTTGCACTCAACTCATTCTTACACACACACACACACACACCACACACACACACGCACTTACACACACATACACACACAGACAGACACACACACACGCACGCACACACACACACACACGTTGTACACTTTGGCAGGGTGATGGAATCTTTGGCTGTTGAAAAGCAGGGATAGCTATGAAATGAAACAGGAGAGGAAACTCTTAGGTTTGAAACAAATATGTCTTGAGGCCAGATTTTAAAGTGTCACAAGAAGGCCTTTGGCGAAGAGAGATAGGGAGGCCATTCCAAATCGATGGACCAGAAACAGAGAAAGAGCAACGGCCAACATTGGATTGGTTGAATCTAGGTATTTGTAAGCACAAGGAATCTGTAGCAGAGCGAAGGGAACGAGAAGGGGTGTACAGGTGGAGACATTCACAGAGGTAGGAGGGTGCTGTTTTGTGGAGATATTTGTAACAGAGGGTACTGATCTTATAGTTTATTCTTTGTGGCACAGGCAGCCAGTGGAGAGATCGCAAGAGAGGAGTAATGTGCTCAGATTTTTTCTTTCTGAGGACTAGTCAAGCTGCAGAGATGAGCAACATCAGAGATTAAATTAAAAAAAAAATGTTGCAAAATGGAAGCTATTTGAGCATTCAACAAAGAAGAAGAAGAAGAAGAAGATGGATGTTGTTTATTCCCCGTTCCTCCGCTAGAGCTCCGAGTTTCACCTATGGTGAGATTTTGCGTATGCGACCGTTTTTGCTCGCCATTAAGGTAGCCACATTCTGACTTCAGGGATGTCTCGGCGCTTTGATTTGTTTGCTTTACAAGATCCAGTGCTCTAAAAATTCCGTACCTCATTATTATTAGGATAAAACATGACACCCGTGTGCATGCGTTTTCCAATTTGGCCAACCATTCCCACAGGCACACAATGGTCTACTCTTCCAAAAGGCGGAACGGAATTTAACCTTTGTCCAAGATGTTATGTTCTGTGTGCGTTTGCACGAGAGGCCTCGGCTTATAGTTTCATCCGAAGGTGAGTACGCCCTACATGTCACCATAGCATAACCTTACAAGTAGAGAATTACTCTTCTTTTTTTTAAATAGCTTCATGAACAATTCATTTCTATATTAATCAACTTTACAACAGCAAACACCACAGTAATTTCATACAAACAAACAAAAACTAACCCCCAAAACCACAAGTAACAGACACCAAATCAGCCCATCCCGAAAAAAAACCCCAAGCTGATGATGTAAAATTTCTCCTTACTCTTCGGGTGTCGTCATAGTCGGAGCTTTTGCCGAACACCAAGTCCATGTCCTCACCAGGATACTGGGCGTTGAACTCCGCAATGATGGCTTTGGCAGTTATCTCCCCACTGCCGACTTTCTCGTACACCTGACAGGAGAGCAACCAGTAGGGGGTCAGGATGAGGAGAGACATGGTAACCCATAAAGTTACAGTGCATGCACACATGCATGCCAGTGTGCACACACACAAACACACCATACAAAAACACACATACAGAGTGGCATCACTTCGTAGTTGCATAATGGAAAAGCTGAAGATCTGATCTAAAAACAACAACAAAAAGACCAAACCAAACCAAACCAACAAACAAAAACATACAGAGTGGCACACATACACATATCACTCATACATAAATATTGGCACACATCTGCACACATGCATGCGCACATGCACGCACACACACGCACCCGCGCACGCGTGCACACACACCAATCACACCACACACACAACACACCAAACGCACCATACACACACATACACAACACACACACCAAACACCAAACACACCAAACACACCACACACCAAACACACACACACACAACACACATGCGCGCACACACACACACACACACCACACATACCACATACAACACACATACCACACGCACACCATACAGACACACACCACACACAGAATCCAAACCACAACATCATCACAAAACCAAAACCACCATTACACAAAAAGGTCTCAACAACTAAAACAACAACAACAAAAACACCCATAAAAAAAAACAAAAAAAAACCCACTGATAACAATTTCCTACACACACACACACACAAAAAGAGAGAGAGATCCCCACTCACGTCAGTAATAAAGGACAAGGCTTTAGCCGTCGACTGGTCAGCTTTGATGAAGTCGAAACTGCGAGCAAAGGCCACTCCAGCATCCTGTCGGCCGGTGACTGAGGAATCACCGTTCACCGCCATGGCTATCCCCAACCTGCAGGCACACAGTGTCACCACAGTCACCATCCTCTCACCGCATTAACAGAATGTGTTTGGTTTTTAAAATTTTTATTTATTTTATTCTTTTATATCGAGGATAATGGAATAAGCACTTATTTGCTTTTTTATGTCCAGTCACCGTGTGTATGCGGTTTTGTAAACATTGTCATCTGTTCCCACCGGCACACAATGGCCTACTCTTACGAAAAGCAGAACAGTATTTAACGTCAGTGCAAGATGTTCTGCGTGTGTTCGCACACGGGGCCTTGGTTTATAGTCTCATCCGAAGGACTTTTGGGGAGAGTGGAGTCTGCACTGATGTTAACTCCAGGAGAAAATATCCCCTTGAACGGGAATCGAACCCAGGTCATCAGATTGCGAGCGCAATGTTCTAACCACTAGGCTATCAAGGTTGTGTTGTTGCTGGGCGTTCCCCAGCTTTACACCCTGGGGGTCAGTCCCCCACAACATGCCACACTCTGACTCACTCACTCATCATCCCACCTGGGAATGAATCACTGTGAGATAGGAAGTACACCGGATGAGAAGTTTGCGTGTATGACTCTTTTTGAGTACCTCGCCACATAGGCAGCCATACTCCGACTTCTGAGGATTTGTTTTTTTCTCCTTTAAAGGAAAGTGCAGGTTGTTATGTTAACAGCTTGTCATGGCTGAAGGCAACCTCAACACAACATTTTACAACGTAACAGTGTAGGCCTTGGCAATTAGCTGACATCTATAACTGACACAGTTTTCGGCTGAAAAAGAGATGGGGGGGTGGGGGGGCGGGGGGCGGGATGAAGGCTAGACAGAGGAGTATGTGGTACTGCTGTCACCTTACCTGGCATTAAGAAAGGAAGGGGTAGGTTGATGTTATGCTGATACCAAAACTGCATACATATTATATCAAAGCAATGTTAATCAGCAATGGTTTCCTCAGGCAAGGCAAAGAAGAAGAAGCAATGTTTCCCAAACATAACTATTCCCAGGTCTTCCCTTCCCTTTCTACTTTAGTGCCAGAAGAACTCTTCTGTCGGTATCTTTTATTTGGGGACAGGATAGCTCAGTGGTCAGAGCACTCGCTTTCCCCCAGCTAAGGTTAAGCAGTGTCGAGCATGGTTACCACTTGGATGGGCGACCGTTTGCGCGCCTTGGCTTCAGTAGAGTCCCCCAGTTCACCCAGCTGTAAATGGGTACCTGCCTCTTTAGGGTCAGGGAAGATAAAGTAGCGAGGGAGAGGAGATGGGTACACACATGCATGCACACACGCACGCATGCACTCACACACGGGGACAGGATAGCCTAGTGGTTAGAACATTGCAGCTCGCAATCTGACAACCCGGGTTCAAATCCCGTTCAAGGGGATATTTTCCCCTGGAGTTAACATCAGTGCAGACTCCACTCTCCCCAAAAGTCCTTCGGATGAGACTATAAACCGAGGCCCCGTGTGCGAATGCACGCAGAACATCTTGCGCACACGTTAAATCCTGTTCCACTTTTCATAAGAGTAGGCCATTGTGTGCCGGTGGGAACAGATGACAAAATTTACAAAACCGCATACACACGGGGACTGGATGTAAAAAAGCACATAAGAGCTTATTCCATTATCTTCGATATCAAAGAATAAAATAAAAATAAAATAAATAAAATAAAATAAACACACACACACAGACACACACATACGCAAACCCACACACTCACTCTCACACACACACACACACACGCACGCACACACACACACTCACTCACCACACACACACACATATTGCAGTTCAGACCTGATAGGAGCGTTGTGCACATAAAAGGCCTCTGCCATCTTCAGCAGTTCTCTGCAGCTGTCCTCAGCAGGATTCACCAAAAATACCTGAACACACACACACACAAACGAATGAATACACGCTAAATCATTCCATCCTCCTACATGCTGTCACTTTCCCCACTCTCTCAGCTGCTATCCATTCCATCCCAGCCCAGCTGGTGCTAGTTATTACAGCAGGAACTGACCACCACACTTGGACATGGTAAAAAGGAAGAGATACGCTAAATTCAGCACTCTTGACCCGAGTGATGTTGGATTTGCGCGTCGTGACGAGTCACATCACCAGAAAATCAACTACATCGCCTCATCTCCCTATACACACAATTCAATCGCAATTCAGTCAGCAAAATCATGAGATTTTCTATCCCCGAAGTCAGAATGTGGCTACCTTCATGGCGGGCAAAAACGGTTGCATACGTCAAAATCTCACCACCGGAACTCTAGCCAAGGAACAGTCGCATACGCAAAATCTCGCCACTGGTGAACCTCGGAACTCGAGCCAAGTAACGGGGGGGAAGAAAAAATATTTTCTCACAATCAAGTCTGTTCATGGTCTTCTTCTTCTTCTTCCTTTGTTGTCATGTTTCTCCCAGGGGAGGTTTGACATTGATGAGCCTTCTCCATCTCTCTCTGTTTTGAGCTTCCTCCTTATTTGGCGCTTTGATTTGTTGCTTTACAAGATTCAGCGCTATATAAACTCCATACATTATTATTATTATTATTATTTATGCTGCCCCTTTCTCTAAGATCATCTGCAATACAGGCAGCCCAGGTTTTGCTAGGTCTTCCCTTTTGGTCTCTTTCCATCCACTACGAAGTTCATAGCTCTTTTTATGATGTGGTGGTCTGCTTTCCGTTGAACGTGCCCAAACCAGCGCAGTCTATTGCTACTAGCTACAGACTTCAGATCATCAAAGTCTGTTCATGGTCATCGAGCTGATTCATAAGATACTATACTTCCACACACACCCCTGCCACCAACAAAAAACAAGGGAGGCTAGACCCTCCCAGTTTCTAGACAAGCATCAGGCAAGGATGAAGAGGGGAGGGGTGGACTGACAGACTGACGGAGGGAGGGAGGGAGGGAGGGACGGATGGACGGAGGGAGGGATGGACAGAGAGAGGGACGGAGGGAGGGAGGGAGGGATGGACAGAGGGAGGGAGGGAGGGAGGGACGGATGGATGGAGGGACAGAGGGACGGAGGGACAGAGGGAGGAAGGGAGGGACAGAGGGAGGGAGGGATGGAGGGAGGAGGAGGACAACGCACCATGTGGAAGATGTTTTTGGCCACGTGGCGCAGCATGCCGGGGAAGGAGGGCCTGAGCAAGTCCTGCACACTGCTGGGCCAGCCTCGGTACTTCCGGTCCTTCTCCAGGTCGTTCAGATACTGCACACACACACACGCACATAATAATAATAATAAACATGCATACACACACATACACACACGCACGCGTAAGCACACACATGCATGCGTAAGCACACACATGCACGCACGTATGCACGCGTGCACACACACACCACACACCCAACACACAAAAGCACACCCACAACACACACCCAACACACAAAAGCACACCCACAACACACACACAAACATCCCTCACACACCACACACAAAAGCACACACACAACATCTTGCGAGACAAACATCCTCACACACACACACACACACACACACACACACACACGCACGCACACACACACACACAGAGCAGTCTCATATAATAAAGGCAGGGACTGATTGATTGTATGGAAAAAAATAATAATAAAAAAAAGCACATAAGCTCAGCGCTAATCTGTTATCCTCAAAATAAAGATCTTTGCCTTGTCTTAATAATAATAATAATGTATGGAATTTATATAGCGCTGAATCTTGTAAAGCAACAAATCAAAGCGCTCATTTTTTTTTTTAAATCGAGGATAATGGAATAGGCACTCATGTGTTTTTTTACATCCAGTCCCTGTGTGTACACGGTTTTGTAAATTTTGTCATCTGTTCCCACCGGCACACAATGGCCTACTCTTTCGAAAAGCGGAACAGGATTTAACGTGTGCGCAAGATGTTCTGCATGCGTTTGCACACGGGGCCTCGGTTTATAGTCTCATCCGAAGGACATTGACATTCAGTTCGATTTTTTCGTCAAACTGGGAAGAAAGGGCGAGACTGGGAATCGAACCCAGAACCTCATGGTTTACTTGTTGGCAGGCAAACGTCTTAACCATCCTGCCACCTTCCTTCACATCTTGCCTTGCTATGCCATGCCATGTCTTGCCTTGCACAACAAAAGATGCAAGCAGCAATGTATTCTAACAGTGCCTTCTACTGAAATGATAGATGTGACACCCCACCACGAAATGAGTCATTCTGCACCTGACCCACTTTTCAAATAAGGAGCCATTTTAGGCAGGTGGGGGTCAGGTCGTCGATGTTGAGATTTTTGATTGATTACACAACTAAAGCCATTTTTCTACCTTGGACTGAAGTACCAAGGCGTAATAATGTTTCTTCTGCTTTAAAAGCGCATTTAAAAACGTCCAAGGCCTCATTCTGTTCCCTTATTACGATGCAAAAACTTGTCGCTTTCTCATTTTGTCACTTTCTGCAGTCTACCATTTCAATCTGTAGTAACTTTTCGTAGAAATATCTGATTTACAATCTGTTTTCTGCATTGAAGAGCTTATTTATTGCAGATTAATAACTTGTCTACAACTAAAAACGGACCTCAGGTGCAATGCGACTCATTATGTGGTGCAGCGTCACATATATGTGTATCGCCTGTTGCTTTTGACTCCCCAAGTTTTTCAGGTCCTTCTGAGTTTATCCAGCAGTGTGGTCAAGGTAATATGTGCTCAATGATTTTAATAGAGATTGTATCTTTCGTTTTTTTCTCTGTGTGTGTGTGTGTGTGCATGCGTGCGTGCATGTGTGTGTGTGTCTGTGTTTGTGCGTGCGTGCATGCATGTGTGCGTGTATGTGTGTGAGTGCATGTACGTGCATGCGCTATAAGCACCCCTCTCCACTCCTCACCCCTTTCTCTTCTTCTTGATCTCTTAACTCCAAGTCATGATGATCATACCAACTGAAGTACAGATTCTTACGCCCTACACAATTAGTCCATAAAAGGAAAAAATAGACTCCCCCCCCCCCAACCCCCCTCCCCCGCAATTTTTTCCCGCAGGTCTGACCTGGACGGCGGAGTGTCTGATGTCCACGGCGTAGCTGGAGTCCTCCCCTCCTGACAGGTCCAGCTGCAGCAGCTGCTGTAAAGAGTCGCCCTGCACACACACACACACACACACACAGACAGATGATACAGCAGCAGGCACACATGGTACATGACAATGCCAACGTCAGCAAGACTCACTCACAGTATGCATGCACGCATGCACGCACACATGCGCACACATGCGCACACACCACAACCCCCGCTCCCACCCCCTACCCATACACACATACACACACACACCACAACACACACCCCACTCCCACCACCATCCCCACCCACCCACCCACGTACACTAACACCCCACTCCCACCCCCTACCCACCCACCATCCATACACAAAACACATACCCACACCACCCCCCTACCCACCCCACCCATACACACACATACATACCCCACTCCCACCCCTACCACCCACCCACACATACACAACCCCCACTCCCACCCCCTACCCACCCACACACACACATATACACACACAACCCCACTCCCACCCACCCACCCACCCATACACACACACCCCACTCCCACCCCTACCCACCCACACACACACATATACACACCCCACTCCCACCCCCTACCCACCCACACACACACATATACACACAACAACCCACTCCCACCCACCCACCCACCCATACACACACACCCCACTCCCACCCCCTACCCACCCACACACACATATACACACCCCACTCCCACCCCCTACCCATCCACCACCCATACACACACACCCCACTCCCACCCCTACCCACCCACACACACATATACACACCCCACTCCCACCCCCTACCCATCCACCCACCCATACACACACACCCCACTCCCACCCCCTACCCATCCACCCACACACACACAACCCCCACTCCCATGCCCTACCCACACACACACACAGGGGGACGGGATAACCTAGTGGTTAGAACATTGCGCTCGCAATCTGACGACCCCGGTTCGATTCCCGTTCAAGGGGATATTTTCCCCTGGAGTTAACATCAGTGCAGACTCCACTGTCCCCAAAAGTCCTTCAGATGAGACTATAAACCGAGGCCCCGTGTGTGAACGCATGCAAGACATCTTGCGCACATGTTAAATCCTGTTCCGCTTTTCGTAAGAGTAGGCCATTGTGTGCCGGTGGGAACAGATGACAAAATGTACAAAACCGCAAACACACAGGGACTGGATGTAAAAAAAGCACATAAGTGCTTATTCCATTATCCTCGATAAAAAAAAGAATAAAAAAGAATTTTAAAAATTCAAAAATAAAGAACACACACACAACACACACCCCACTCTCACCCCCTACCCACCCACCCACACACACACAACCCCCACTCCCACCCTGACCCCCCCCCACACACACTCCCACCCCCTAACCCCCCACCCATACACACACACACAACACACACACACAACACACACACACCTCCCACACACACACACACACACACACACACACACCCTCACCTTGAAGCCCAGGGCGTAGAGCCCCTCCACCAGCTTGGCCTCCTGGCCCATGATGTCCAGCAGGGTGAAGGCGTCGTAGATCTCCATGTCCACCATCCGCCCGTTCACAAACAGCGCCGACTCCCCAGCCCCCAGCTGATGGTGCCGCTCAAACAACTGAAAACATCCACACACACACACGAGCAGATAACTGAAAACATCCACACACACAACCAGGTATAGACACTCCCAGGTAACTGAAAACATCCACACACACAGGTCAAGACACTCCCTGATAACTGAAAACATCCACACACAGAACCAGGTACAGACACTCCCTGATAACTGAAAACATCCCCACAAAGACACTCCCAGATAATTGAAAACATCCCCACAAAGACACTCCCAGATAATTGAAAACATCCACACACACACAACCAGGTACAGACACTCCCAGATAACTGAAAACATCCACACACACAGAAGCAGGTACAGACACTCCCAGATAATTGAAAACATCCACACACACAGAAGCAGGTACAGACACTCCCAGATAACTGAAAACATCCACACACACACAGAACCAGGTACAGACACTCCCAGATAATTGAAAACATCCACACACACACAGAACCAGGTACAGACACTCCCAGATAATTGAAAACATCCCCACACACACAAGCAGGTACAGACACTCCCAGATAACTGAAAACATCCCCCCACACACACACACAGGTATAGACACTCCCAGATAATTGAAAACATCCCCACACACACATACACTCCCAAATAAATGAAAACATCCACACACACACAAGCAGGTATAGACACTCCCAGATGACTGAAAACATCCACACACACACAAGCAGGTATAGACACTCCCAGATGACTGAAAACATCCACACACACACAAGCAGGTATAGACACTCCCTGATATCTGAAAACATCCCCACACAGAGGCAGGTACAGACACTCATAAATAACTGAAAACACCCCACACACAGGTCAAGACACTCCCAGATAATTGAAAACATCCACACACACAACCAGGTACAGACACTCCCAGATAACTGAAAACATCCACACACACACACAAGCAGGTACAGACACTCCCACATAACTGAAAACATCCACACACACACAACCAGGTACAGACACTCCCAGATAACTGAAAACATCCACACACACACACAAGCAGGTACAGACACTCCCACATAACTGAAAACATCCACACACACACAACCAGGTACAGACACTCATAAATAACTGAAAAACATCCCCACACAAAGGTCAAGACACTCCCAGATAATTGAAAACATCCCCACACACAACCAGGTACAGACACTCCCAGATAATTGAAAACATCCACACACACACAAGCAGGTATAGACACTCCCAGATGACTGAAAACATCCACACACACACAAGCAGGTATAGACACTCCCTGATATCTGAAAACATCCCCACACAGAGGCAGGTACAGACACTCATAAATAACTGAAAACACCCCACACACAGGTCAAGACACTCCCACATAACTGAAAACATCCACACAGACACAACCAGGTACAGACACTCATAAATAACTGAAAAACATCCCCACACAAAGGTCAAGACACTCCCAGATAATTGAAAACATCCCCACACACAACCAGGTACAGACACTCCCAGATAATTGAAAACATCCACACACACACACAGAACCAGGTACAGACACTCCCAGATAACTGAAAACATCCACACACACACACAGGTATAGACACTCCCAGATAACTGAAAACATCCACACACAAAGACACTCCCAGATAATTGAAAACATCAACACAAAGACACTCCAAGATAATTGAAAACATCAACACGAAGACACTCCCAGATAATTGAAAACATCCCCACACAGGTACAGACACTCCCAGATAACTGAAAACATCCACACACACACACACAGGTCAAGACACTCCCAGATAACTGAAAACATCCCCCACACACACACACAGGCAGGTATAGACACTCCCAGATAATTGAAAACATCCCCCACACACACACACAGGCAGGTATAGACACTCCCAGATAATTGAAAACATCACCACAAAGGTCAAGACACTCCCAGATAAATGAAAACATCCACACACACAACCAGGTACAGACACTCCCAGATAATTGAAAACATCCTCACAAAGACACTCCAAGATAATTTAAAACATCCCCACACAAAGACACTCCCAGATAATTGAAAACATCCCCACACACACAGGTCAAGACACTCCCAGATAACTGAAAACATCCACACAAAGACTCTCCCAGATAATTGAAAACATCCACACAAAGACACTCCCAGATAATTGAAAACATCCACACACACACAAGCAGGTACAGACACTCCCAGATAATTACAGCCAGTTAAAAAAATTAAAAAAACAACCTGTAAATTCTGAACTATAAAAATATTTTTAAACAATGTAAATAGTTATAAGATGGTAGCTGCATTCTGACTTTGGGGATCCATCACCTTGTGATGCTGGCCTTGGAGTAGCTGAAGATTTCATACAGTTTATAATCAAAGAGCGCTCCCTCTTTCACTATGGGCTTGGAACCCTTTTCAAACCCACAAATCTGCGTAACCAATTGAATTTCTACATTTATTTCCTGAAACAAGGCCTACAAGGTCATCATGGAAAAGCTGCCCATTTTTTAATGGAAAAAAAACGATTCTAGATTGTTAACAACAATCTTAATGCTCTCCTTACTGAATTTCTAGCAAATACACATTTAATTTTTTGTTGACTGCCCTATATTGTTCTGCTCTTTCTTTTGTTTCATTTTTCTTTTTCTTCAGCTCTCTACGCTTGTCGCATAGTTGTAGGATGTTAGGTGTGACCCATGGTTTTTTATAGGGCAGTCAACAAAAGAATCAGGAAGTCCATGACGGAGGCAAAAGAGAATTGGATCGGTGAACAGTGCCAAGACATTGAAGAGAACATCAAGAAAAAAAATAGCAAGAAAGCATATCAGCTGGTGAAAGACCTGACTAGCACGAAACAGAGAAAAGGTTTAACAATCCAAGACAAAAATGGGAAGTGTCTCACTGACGACCAGGATATTCTGAACAGATGGACAGAATACTGCTCCGACCTGTATAACTATAGAACCGCAGGAGATCCAGAAGTCCTTAATGTACCCGAAAGCAAAGACACAGACAGTCACCCTATCCTCCGAGAAGAAGTGGAAACAGCAGTCAGATCGCTGAAAAAGGGGAAGTCAGCAGGGGCTGACAACATTCCAGCTGAGTTGGTCCAAGCTGGAGGGGAAGCCATGATCAGCGCCCTACTAAGAATCTGCAACAAGATCTGGCAGACAGGAAAATGGCCAACACCATGGACGCAGTCACTCATCATCACCCTCCCCAAGAAAGGAAATCTACAACAATGCCATAATTACCGCACAATCAGCCTCATATGTCACCCAAGCAAGGTCATGCTGCAGATAATATTGAATAGACTGAAGCCACAAGCAGAGACCATCATTGCTGAGGAACAAGCAGGTTTCAGAGCAGGGCGCAGCACAACAGAACAGATATTCAACCTCAGAATACTATGTGAGCGGTACCTTCAACATCAACAAGACCTTTACCACGTATTTATCGATTTTAAGAAGGCATTTGACAGGGTGTGGCATGCAGCTTTGTGGGCAACCATGAATTTGTACAGCATCAATGCAAACCTGATCAGAGTCATCAAACAGCTGTACAGCGAGGCCACCAGTGCAGTGTACTACAACAACAACATTGGAGAATGGTTTCGAACAACAGTTGGAGTAAGGCAGGGCTGTCTACTCTCACCCACTCTTTTCAACATCTTCCTTGAGAGAATCATGGCTGATGCACTGGAACATCATGAAGGATCAGTCAGCATTGGTGGCAGAACGATCACAAACCTCCGCTTCGCAGATGACATTGATGGAATAGCAGGATCAGAAAAAGAGCTTGCCAGCCTAACAGAACACTTGGATAAGGCCTCCAAAACATACGGCATGGAAATCAGTGCAGAGAAGACCAAACTGATGACTAATAACACCAACGGCATTAGCACTGATATCAGGGTTAATGACCAGAAGCTGGAAACAGTTCAAAGCTTCAAGTACCTGGGAGCCATTGTATCCGACCAGGGATCCAAGCCAGAAGTAGTATGCAGGACTGCACAGACAATAACAGCTTTGTCAAAACTAAACACCATCTGGAGAGACAAGAATATCTCACTTATCTCCAAGATCAGACTAATGCGCTCCCTTGTCATATCCATATTTCTGTATGCCTGTGAATCATGGACCCTGACTGCAGATTTGGAGAGAAAAGTACAGGCAGTGGAGATGAGATGCTTTCGGAGACTCCTTGGCATCTCCTACAAAGACCACATAAGCAACGAAAGCGTGCATAACAGAATCCAGCAAACCATTGGACCCTATGAGAACCTTCTAACGATCGTGAAAAAGCGTAAACTTAAGTGGTATGGGCATGTCACAAGATCCCAAGGAATTACAAAGACAGTTTTGCAAGGCACTGTCCAAGGAGGAAGAAGAAGAGGCAGACCAAGGAAGAGCTGGGAGGATAACATCAGTGAATGGACAGGCCTAGAACTCAACAAAACCCTGAGAAAGGCAGAACAGAGAGAGGAATGGAGGGAACTGGTTGCTGAGTCTTTGAGGGTGCCCCCACGGTCGTCAGACTACGGGACAGATAGATAGATAGAAGACACATTTAATTCAACCTCACAGTGGCTGTCCACAAACATCATAGTAAAAATAGAACTTGGTATTTTTTCCCACCTACACCCACTAACACCTGCAAACATGTGCTTACTATGGGCGCCGCCATTGTTGTTTACATAGACGAGACTCTCACAAGAGTTGCTGTCTTTGCGTGAACAAGATGCCGACATGTTGTCTGCACTTAACTGTGTCCAACTCAAGGTTTTAAGCAAATTATGAATTTTCAAAGTTTGCTAATAAATGTTGTTATGGGCAATGGTTACGATGTGTGCTGAGAGAGGATTTGGACACCTGTAGAGCAGATTTAAAAGCTTTTTCCATTGGAATATTGTTAAGACTGATCAAGCAGATGGGGCAGAGTGGCCTACAAGTTGTTGTTTACAAGTTTAGTCGAAGAATAAAAAAAAGTTTAGTCGAAGAGATCACAATTGCCATACAATAGCAAAAAATGATGAGGTATTCTGATGTTGTTTGGTTGTTGTTGTTTTTTTTGGGGGGGAAGAGGGGGGGTAAATAACTGTATGGATGCAAAAATCGCCTGGCCCAGTGTGTACTTTATTTAATGCAGAATGCAGGAAATAATATTGCTTGCAGTACAAGATAGTATAAATATATTTAATCAGGTTTTTTGTGTAATGACTATTGAAAGTTGTCAAAATTACTTCCCAGTCCTAAATTGTGCGACGAATGTACTGAGTGACTTCAGGCCACCACGAGTTAAGAAGAACATATGATATTATTGTTGTTGTTGTTGTTTTCTGTCTTCAAATCGGTTTGCTTACCCCCTGGTTCTGTTTGATCTCCTTCTTCATTTCGGCCGGGACGCTAGTCCTGATGAGGTTGCGAGACACGGTGGGGAAATTCTGGCTGATGTCGGTCAGAAGCTGCAAGGCGTTGGAGGGATCCACGCTCAGCACTTTCTGGGCCGCCTGCAGACTGAGATCTGCACGCATATATACAGACACACAGTAATAACAACAATCATCATGATAATAATCATGGACATTACCTTTTTTTCTTTTATATTGAGGATAATGGAATAAGCACTTATGTGCTTTTTTACATCTTTTTAAAATTTTTATTTTATTTATTCTTTTATATCGAGGATAATGGAATAAGCCCTTATGTGCTTTTTTACATCCAGTCCCCGTGTGTATGCAGTTTTTTAAATGTTTTCATCTGCTCCCACCGGCACACAATGGCCTACTCTTATGAAAAGCGGAACAGGATTTAACGTGCGCACAGGATGTTCTGCGTGCATTCGCACACGGGGCCTCGGTTTATAGTCTAATCAAAAGACTTTTGGGAAGAGTGGAGTCTGCACTGATGTTAACATCAGGGGAA
This sequence comes from Rapana venosa, assembly GCA_028751875.1. Lineage (NCBI taxonomy): Eukaryota > Metazoa > Mollusca > Gastropoda > Neogastropoda > Muricidae > Rapana > Rapana venosa. Next base: position 44,337,011 of record CM054155.1, on the reverse strand, counting down.
AATATCCCCTTGAACAGGAATCGAACCCAGGTCGTCAAATTGCGAGCGCAATGTTCTAACCACTTGGCTATCCCATTCCCCAAAATTACTTGAGTAATACAGGTACATGAGTGTACCAAACATACAATACCCAAAAAAACAAAACAAAAAACCCAACAAACCCCCCCCCCCCCCCCCCCCCCCCCTGTAAATTGCAATTTCATGTTTTTTTTATTCCTTTACAAACGACAGATGGAAACTGAACATTCTCTGCAAGCACATGTGCATACCTACATGTACGCACACACACACATAGATGCACAATTGCTTCCCCTACTTTTTACGTCTCCCTACCTCATCCAAACAGATTCTCTCCTCTCTCTCTCTCCCTCTCTCTCTCTCTCTCTCTCTCTCTCTCTCTCTCTCAAAATATCAGTTAATGATGGGTGCGTTAAAGTTTTGTATTATGGTCCAGATCCTGAATTGAAATGTAGCATTTCGACTGATACCAATTTGGATGTCTTTTATCTAAAACATTGATGCAGTATAACAAGACTGTGTATCAAACACTAATCTTGTTCGAGTTATGGCTACTGCAATCATGAGCCTCAAGAATAGATTGTTGTTGTTCATGTTTGATCACAATTTGCATACCAATATACAGGTTTTCCTCCTTCCCCAAAACTCCGTGTATTGTGGCCTAAGACCCATTGTGTGCCGGTGGGAACAGATGACAACATTTTTAAAACCACATACACATGCATAAATAAGATTTTTTAAAAATTTATCATCTGAGCGCTTTGATTTGTTGCTTTACAAGATTCAGCACTACATAAATTCCATACATTATTATTATTATAACTGTTCAGAGTTCAGAGTCTCTCTCTCTCTTTTTCACACACACGCACACGCACACACACACACACACGCACACACAGACCTTGCATCTGCCAGGCTTTGAGTGGTGCCAGCTCAGTGACTGACTGTAAAAGATGGCCGCGGAATTCTTTCAACTCTTTGTCCAGTTCCGGGTGAAGCTCTCTGCAACACAAGTGTCACATCTTCTTCACAGATTTTCACACTATGTACAAATGAAAGTTCACTAGTAATAATTTTTTTTAAAATCAAATTGAAATGGAAGAAAGAATGGTGAAACGGTGAACAGACAGACAAAAAGATTTTTTCGTTCCTTGGCTAGAGCTCAGAGGTTCACCAATGGTGAGATTGTGCATATGCAATCATTTTTACCCCCGTTAAGGTTGCAGCATTCAAACTTCAGGGTAAAGTTTTTTTAAACTGTTTAAAAAGGACAAACACATATCAGGGCTTCCTACCACATACAAACAAGAGTAAGTCATGTATTGAAATCGGAAATCACAGAAAAGATTTTTTTAAAACATATGTAAAAAGGGCAAAAGAGTTTGGATGCAAAATAGTAGAATTTTTCAAAGATTATCAATGTGTGATAATCCCACAAAGCAGTCCACAATCACACAAGTTTTCAGTTAAAAATGGGCGACCTAAAGTCACCAGAGAAATGAAATCACACACACACACACACTCTCTCTCTCTCTCTCTCTCTCTAACACACACACACACACACACACACACACACTTATACATACCCACTCTCTCTCACATACACACACTCACACACACTTACATACTTCACACACACACACACATACACACACATTTAAAAGCATTTTTACCTGCTATACCAAGTTTATCACTGGATCAGATTTTGTCCGAACCATCGTTACTGTTGGACATTGTGTTAGGATTGATAAGAAGTCCGATAATTCAGTTTTTGTAGTATGTTAAAGTTAGTTTTTAAGTACTGTTATTTGACACTTTTTGTTATTGTTTGCATTCTCTTGTTTATATTACTTTTTCCCATCTAAAATCACTAAATGTGAATAGACGTTAAACTGAAGATCTCACACACACATTCTCTCTCACACACACACACACTCTCTCTCTCTCACACACACAAAACACACACACACACACACACCACACACACAACGCTCTCTCACACACACACACATACACTCTCTCTCTCTCTCTCACACACACCATCTCTCTCTCTCTCTCTCTCTCTCTCTCTCTCACACACACACACACACACACAGAATCAGCACTGTCACTATGCAAGCTCTTCACTATACCGGAGTTTAGAGAAGACAAATCCTTGCAATTCCTCGCCTTCTTCCTCCCAGTCTCCGCCATCCCCCTCTGCCTCTCCTGTGAAAAAAACCAAAACCAACCATTCAACCCTCCATCATATTTTTATTATCATCATCATCATCATTGCCACCATCATCAGATCAGCATCTTCATCACCAATGTCACAACCACTATCATCAATAGAGCTACGGTTACCAAAAGAATGCTTGATATTTTTTCCCCCCTTCTTTCTTTTTAATGAAAAAGAGTATGTTCTTTCGAGCCAGAAGGCCCATAGAGCCGGAGCTTATCCCGGTTTCTGTAGCGTTAAGCGAACTGATGGTTTTTCACCACCCCTGTGACAAGACGCTAGTCTGTCGCCAGATACTTCCCCAGCAGAGCTGGTACCCACTTGTACACCTGGGTGGAGTGAGGAAAATAGGAGTAAAGTGTCTTTCCCAAGGACACAACACCGAGCCGAGCGGGGATCAAACCCGCGACCTCTGGATCACGAGTTGACCGCCTAAACCACTCGACCACGGTGCCTCCCTTTTCTTTTTAATGAGATTGACTGTAAATGACCTTTTTAGGCTAAATTTCTTCATAAAAATGTCCACCAAAATGTTTTGTCAAGAAATATTTTGAAAAAACAGACACAAAAAAACATATACAGATATCAAGAAAACCGCTTTAGACAACACAAAGAATTTATGACGGAAGTGCAGACTTATACAATGCAACACAGAAGACTAAAATAGAGAATGTAAAATAAGGCATGCTAGAAAAATAAGCACACTAAAAAAGGAAGAAAATCACCTTCACACTACTGATCTTTTCTCTTCTTTTTTTATTCCTAGGCTAGACCCCCAAGGTTTACCAAAGGTGAGATTTTGCGTATATATATATAAATATATATATATATATATATATATATATATATATGTAACCACTGTTTTCCCCTACTCATTATGGTAGCCTCTGACTTTGGGGATAATACCTAAACATAACACCAGTGTGCATATGTTTCTTTTCTTTTTTAAAACTGTCATGCATTTCTACTGGCATACAATGGCCTACTCTTCCAAAAGGTGGAATGAGTTGTCAAAATGTGCACAAGATGTTGTGCATGATTTCGGACATGGGACCACAGTTTATAGCCTCATCCAAAGGACTTTCAGGGGAGTGGAGTCGGCACTGATGTTAACTCTAGACTCTAGGGGAAAAAATCCCCTTGAACAGGCAGGTGCCTTGGTCGAGGCTTGAACCCAGGCTGTCAGATCACGAGCACAATGCTCTAACCACCCCCACCCTGCCTAAGGTAAAGGTGTCCCACAACCTATCTGGTCATAGAGGAGCGAGGCGTCGGAGACCTCAACTTCTCTAGGGCCAGCATATTGAGGGCGGCGCCCATCTCCTCTCCCTCGCTGCTTTACCTTCCCTGACCCTAAAGAGGCAGGTAGCCATTCACAGCTGGGTGAACTGGGGGACTGTACTGAAGCCAAGGCGCGACAAATGGTCACCCATGCAAGTGGTAACCACACTCCATGCTGCTTAACCTTGGCTTGGGGGAAAGCGAGTGCTGTGACCACTGAGCTATCCCGTCCCCTGCCTACTGATCTGTAATCCTATGTTTTCCTTGGCACTGGTCAACCAGTACTATACTACAGCTTTTTGATAAGAAGACGCACACCTTTATGGAAATCCAGCAACACACTGTCACACCATTGATTTTAAATCCCCTACATTGCTGATCTGTGAAATGATAAACCTAAATGCCAAGGAAAAATTCTTGAACAAAAAAAATATATATATATATATTATATATGTCAACAAAAAATGACAACATACAATCTTCTCTATAACATGATAGATACGGTACTGTATTTTTCTCTCCATAACAGATTGTGGACTCGCTTTACAACATCTTAATACCCTTAGTTTCTCTCATAATACACCATGGACACAGTTGTTGTATGTTCAAAGTCTGTTCACATTTAGTGATATTAGACACAGTGCACCACTGCATGACAACACCTTTACTCTCATTCGCTACACGCCATACACGAAACCATACATTTCTAACATCTTTATCATTCTTCTCCCTAACACACCACAGATGACGCAGTACAAAACAACACCTTTACTCTTCTTCATAACACAGTACACGTGATAAGCACTACAATTCACTGGTACTGTATAACACAACGTTTTCTCTTAAGACACTGCCAAACATGTCAACATTTTCTTGTGAGCTCTTGCACTTTATGTTCACGAAACCTCACTCCAGCGTAAAAATACAATACTACTGTCAATACTGGAGAGAGATCCTGTAACGAAATGAGCGCTCCGAATAAAGAGTAAAAGTGAACACAATCACAACACAACGACCGTTGGCAAAACTAAAAGGTAAAGAAAGCTTTCTGTCCCTGTTTTTGTTGTTGGGTTGTTTTTTTCTCCTCTTAGACTCGCCAGAAATTCTACTCACCATCATCATCATCATCATCAACAAAAGCTGTAGTAACAGTACCAGTGTAACGACAAAAGCAGCCGTAGAAGAAGTAACAGTTCTACTTACAACAGTTATAGTACATCGTTCCTAGCACTTCACTGTTCCTAGTGCTATAAGAGTTAATGCTGCTATCATAATCACCATCAACTCTACTACTACATATCGTTTTCAGCCGACTCTATTTTCTATCATCAACTCTACTACTACATATCGTTTTCAGCCGACTCTATTTTCTATCATCAACTCTACTATTACATATCGTTTTCAGCCGACTCCATTTTCTATCACCATCATCATCTGACACCACCGTCGCCAATCATCATCATCATCATTCCCAGCCATCACCTATTGCTTGTGTCATCACTACCACTGCCAATTACTCTACTGGCAACTGATACTGACAACCCATTTACACACACACACACAAACACACACGCACACACAACACATGCACACAACACACGCACACACACACACACACACACAACACACACACACAACACACACACACACAGAGACAGATCCAGCTCTGAGGGCACTCACCATCCTTTGATACGACTTGATGGTGTGGTACAGAACATATTACAGAAAAACACCATCAGGAACACACACATAAAGCAAATAGGGTCAGGGGAATCAGAATCAACAGGGAAAAGGTTAAAACGAAAACAAAATAAAGGCAAAGGGTTCACTGTTAAAATATTGTACAATGCATAAAAAAGACACTTATAAAGCAAGGGTTAGATTTTCTATTAAATGGAGAAAAAAAAAAACCAGTCAAGGTGTTACAAGTTACAGTAGCTTCTCTCTGATTGATTTTCTGAACTTGGTTGGGTCAGTAGGAATATCGCTTAACTCTCTGCTGTCAGTGGGACCAGGCTAAACTAAAGCAATGCACACTGTCATGGTAAAGATGATTCAGAAAGCGGTTGGGTCAAGGTAATACTTATGGTTAAAATCAGACAAATAAGAAAATATGCCAGAACCGTTCACAAGCAAACCATTCAAGTTTTCAGTTCTGATCAAGAATCGGGTTGAACTATGGAATAAATCAAACATCTGTAGGAAGTTGGGTTTATATATTCTGGTTTTGTTAGGAGGGTTTGGGATTTTTTTTAGCAAATGGATTTCAATATCACTTGCATTCTGAAACATACCACACTAATGTAATGCATACTTAAATAAATTGAAAATCAGGGATTTCATAACATGCAAACAATATAGATTCTTCATCATGCTTTGATCCATGCAAAATATGAAAAGTCTTTGGTTTAAGAAATAACAACCATGCAATCAAGAAAAGCATATTTTACAGACTACAAGCTTCTTTCAAATGTAGTATGTAAATCTTTTTCTTTTTTTTTAAAGGTTAAGGGGACAACGACTGAAAAAGCCTGTTTTCCAACATGTCTGAAAAATATCTGATTTAGATAGTATCATTTTGTGTGTGTGTGTGAGAGAGAGTGTGTGTATGTGCATGTGTGTGTATGTGCGCGTGCGTGTGTGCGTGCATGTGCGCGCACAGCAAGGATATCACACAGTTCTCTGCCACTAGGCAACTTAAATCAGTCCTGTGTGTTGTAAATTTGGTCTACAAGGACATGCAATTTTACTTGCAACTCAGAAGGCAAAAATTTCAAATGCAGAGTAGCACACAGGCTGTGCTGTTTTATGGTAAACTGCTTCAAAAGACAGATGTGTCATCATTTCGACTTACTGCAATGCAATGTGTGAATGTCATACATTCTTCACTACATCATATCATTCAGATGAGACCATAAACCGAGGTCCTGTGTAGGAACGCACACAGAACATCTTGCGCATACATTAAAACCTATTCCGCTTTTTGGAAGAGTATGTCATTGTGTGCCGGTGGAACGGATGACAAAATTGACAAAACTGCATACACAAAGGGACTGGATGGAAAAAAAAGCACCTGAGTGCTTATTCCATTATCCTCAAAATAAAATAATTAATAATAATAATTTTTTTATTTTATTTTAAATGTCATCTGAGCGCTTTGATTTGTTACTTTACAAGATTCAGCGCTATATAAATTCCATACATTATTATTATTATTAATAATAATACCCTACACTGGGGGACAGAGCAGCCTGTGTTTAGAGCGCTGTGCTCCTGATCTGTCGACCCAGGATCAAGCCACCATGGGGGCACCCATTATCGGGAATTTTACCCTGGAGTTAACTAACATCGGTGCCAACTCCACTCCACCCAAAAGCCCTTCGGATGAGACTATAAACCGAAGTCCCATGTGCAAAAGCACTCACATAACATCTTGCATACTAGCTAAAAAGCCATTCCGCATTTTGATAGAGGAGATCATTCCATTCCAGTAGGAACCGATGACGATGTCTTTGGTAAAAAAAAAAATAAATAAAAACACAAGCACACAGGTGTTGTGTGTAGACACCAATCCCCGGAGTTGGCATGCAGTTGCCTTCTTGGTGGGATAAAAACACCGCTTTCATTAAAATCTCACCACTGGCAGACCTCGGAGCGCTAGCCAAGGAACGAATAACAACCCCCACCCACCCACCCCCACTACACTATACTACACCACCCCAGTACTGTAAAGACAAAAACACTGGCTTTGTGGTGGTTGTGCACCAGTGCCTGGGCCTCAGCAAAGCTTCTTTAAGGTCCAGTCAGTGATGTTGTCGTTATAAGTGCTACATACACATGCATGTGCATGTAAAGTAGTAGTATGTTCTTTCGAGCCAGAAGGCTCATAGAGCCGGAGCTTATCCCGGTTTCTGTAGCGTTAAGCGAACTGATGGTTTTTCACCACCCCTGTGACAGGACGCTAGTCTGTCGCCAGATACTTCCCCAGCAGAGCTGGTACCCACTTTACACCTGGGTGGAGTGAGGAAAATAGGAGTAAAGTGTCTTTCCCAAGGACACAACACCGAGCCGAGCGGGGATCGAACCCGCGACCTCTGGATCACGAGTTGACCGCCTAAACCACTCAACCACGGTGCCTCCATGCATGTGCATGTGTTGAATGGCAATTGTACTGGTGTGTATCCTACCTTAGAAGAGCATTTTATTCTTAATTTGAACGTAAGATATGCAATGAATTTTGTCTACAATGGTGCAGCTGTGATCTCTCCAATGATATGCCTACCCTGCCACTAAAACTTAAACTAAAGTAAGTGTACATACATAAAAATACTTGCTTTAAGACATCATAAACTTACACAATCTGTACAGCCTATATTTCACGCAGGGAGATTTTAACAGACTCCTATTTCAAGTCAGCAAAGAACAGAACATGACCAGTTTTCTTTTCATAGTCCTCATTTTGAAATCTACAACACTTGCACCTTGGAAAAACCACTGCACTCACAATAACGTAAGCATGGAGTAACAAGTTTTCAAATAACACTATCACCTTGTAGTCTGTAAAACATGGCGGGTTAGTTGGTTAGCCACACACCCAACAAGAAGCATGGGTTAAAATCCGACATCATAAACAAGACACTACGACTCTTTCTCGTTCGCAACAAGGGGCTGAAAGCATGCCGGAGAGCAGACGAAACATGGAGCGGTAACTGACCTTCCACTTTGGTGTCGTCTTTGGCCTTGTACTCTGTGCTTTTGATGGCCAGCTCCACGCCATAGCCTGACAGCCTCAGCTTCTTCTGGGACGGATCCTGGAGACAGGCAATGTCAACACGTTGTTCACACAGTCAGAGGGCCTCAGTGTTCACTAGGACAGGTTCTGCAGAAAGGTGAACACTTCTAACTATTTGATATCTTTTTCAAAACATACTTCTTCTTCTTTCATCATGCATAGGTGATGGGGATGGATAGGGCATATCTGCCGTCGGGAACAGGGAAACATCGCCCGAACAGCCCTCCACTGGACACCAGAGGGAAAACGCAAACGAGGACGACCCAAGAACACTTGGCGTCGGACTGTCGAAACAGAGCTGAAGACCTTCCAACATACCTGGGGAACCATTCGGAAGCTGGCCCAGGACAGACAGGAGTGGAGAACATTTGTTGCTGCCCTATGTGCCAACAAGGCACAAAGGCATTGATGATGATGACTTCTTCTTCTTTGTTGATTGCTCAGGCAGCAACTACTGTTATCTGTCATAATATGAGTGAAAATGTGTTGCACTGCCGTTAAGCGCCTGACACGTCAGGCCCAGCACATCCAACTTTGGCGTGGGAGAGAAAATCTTTCAAGTCTTTCTGGAAAAAAAGAGAATAGACCAAGAAGGCAGAAAATAGACGAGAATGAGGTATTGACAAGAAGAACAGGAACATGGCAGAAACAAAGAGAAAGGGATAGAAAAGAGAGAATTCTTAGCACAGAATTTCCTGAAGGCAGGGATGCTATTTATACTGACAGTTCCCTGGCATCCCCACGGGAGATTTTAAAACACAAATCTTGTACTTTGTGATCTATGTTCTTGATCAGTGTCTGAATCCTTTCGCTCTCAAGTTACAGTAGAACATTTTTATTTTTTTATTTTTATGGCGGCCTGAATCTATTTTTTTCTCTCTCTATCTTTTCAGTACCTATGCATAGCTTTGTGGCTGGGATGCTTTACTTTGCCACTTTCTGCCTTTCCTCAGCACTCGATAAAAAGTTTGACGCACTGGGCCTGACCTGTCAGGCACCTAACAGCAGCGCAACGTATGTTCACTCATATGACTGACAACAACAGCTGCTGTCCGAGTGTTACCGAATAAGACAATACAACACCTTCTTCGTCTTCCTTTTTTGTCATGTTTCTCCTAGGGGAGGTTTGACATTGATGAGCCTTCTCCATTTCTCTCTGCTTTGAGCTTCCTCCTTATTTATGCCCCTTTCTCTAAGATCATCTGCAATACAGGCAGCCCAGGTTTTGCTAGGTCTTCCCTTTGGTCTCTTTCCATCCACTACGAAGTTCATTGCTCTTTTTATGATGTGGTGGTCTGTTTTCCATTGAATGTGCCCAAACCAGCACCGTCTATTGCTACTAGCTACAGACTTCAGATCATCAACTTTGCACATTCTCCATACTTCTTCATTCGTGATCCTGTCTTCCCATTTGATCTTTGTCATGTAGCGTAGCATTCGGTTTTCACAGCTCTTCAACAAACGTTCGACGGTTTTTGTGAAAACCCACGTCTCCGAACCATACAGGAGAACAGGTCTGATGCAGGCCTTATATATCAGACAGCGTCTCTCCAGTGGGATTTTCTGATTTCCGAGCAGACTTGCCAATTCTTTCCATTTGTTCCATGCACTCACAATCCTGGTTCTGACAGCTAACTCAGATTTACAATACAACACCACCTAATAAAAATAGAATCAGATTTTTAAAAAGCGACACTCTCGAAAACTCAAGAAACCAGCAAATCTACTTTGACAGAACGCCTCACGACAAGGAGCATCACCCCTCAAGACAAGAGGCAGACCTGTACCCACCTGTATGAAGTGACGCAGAACGTACTGGATCTCTTTCCGGGCCGCTCTCTCTTTCAGAACGGCATGGAATTCCACAAACTGGGGGGTGCCCAGTTCCGCATACAGGATGACGACAGGCTTGTCCTCAGACGCTCCGGGATACACGTGGTCAAACTGGTACACCGCTGAACTTGACCTGCGAGCAGTTGTAAAATGACAGGTCATGAGGAGAAAATCAGGGAGCACTTCAGAGAACTCTCTATACCAGTTAGCTCTAATCTTTGAGTTGGGTTTTACTGCTTTATATGTTCTAAAAAATAAAAAATAAAAAAAGAAATAATAATGATCAAATAAAAATAGAAAAACAGAAGAGCAAAAACCTTAGGAAAAGACGGCACAATCTTTGGTCAATTTGATCAACCTTGCCACCTGTATTGTATAGTCATTTTTTTTTGTTTGGTTTTTTTCCTTTAAACTCAGACAGAACTTTATTGAAAATATGAGTAATTAAAAGTGAATCACCCCCAGGATTCAGTATTGTATAGTTAACACACTGAAATCCTGACCGCAGTGGTAGGGGGCTCCAACCCCATGAGAAAGATGTGTTCAAAGGCTTTCTCGGATTCCAGCTGGTGCCTGTCCAGAGCTGACCCTGCTTGGGCTCAAAGACTCTACTGGGACAAGAGTTGAGTGCCATCCACTTCATGGATAAAGATTTGAGTGTTGCTCATTATCATCTGTTCAACACTGCATGAATCTTTACAGGATGGGTCAAGTACAGCCCTGTCAAGCGGTCTTAAACCTAGGTATAATGTACTCCATAGCGTTACCATGATCCTATTCATTCTCGTCAATCAAAAGAAAGAAACGCTGTCTGTCTCTGATTCAGTGCCCCTGCATGCCTCTGTCTGTGATCAATGCAAGTCCTGACCTCTTCATTGTGTGTCTCTGGTGAGTCTGTCTTCAGCCTACATGCACGCTTCTGCATGCGCAAGCACACACTTCCACACACATCGCAATCACCACCAAAAGTTAACACCACCACTACAAATACTACATCTACTATAGCAAATGAGTACAGAACAGATTCTGCTCTAAAATGTACAGGTCTGCATTAAAAGTACATGCCACATAACTTACACCTCTAACAATCACATAATCAGCTCAAGCCACTAACGCCATAATGGAACGGCAACACACCCTTTTCCGTTCAAAAGAGAGTCCAGTTTTTTGGGGTCACAACTCGTTTGACCCTTGACCTCTATGAAGGCAGGGCATTCCTTGGAGATGGGTATTTCCTGGGCAATCTGCGACCACAAAAATCAGAGGAGAAAAGTAGCAAAATTTAAACAAAATGTATTAGTACAGAAACAGCATAGCACTAATACATGAAATGAGTACAACAAGCAATGCTTATAAATATGAGTAAAAGTCAAGTTTTAAAAAAAATGAGGGAGAGAAAGAGAAAGAGAAAGAGTGAGAGAGGGAGGGAGGGAGGGAAGGAGGAGGAGAAAAAGGGAGAGAGAGAGAGAGAGGGAGGGAGAGGGAAGGAGGGAGGGGGAGAGGAGGAAGAGAGAGACAGAAAGAGTGAGAGACAGACAAACAGACAGAGACAAAGAACTCTGAAAGAATTTATTCATAAAAGGCCGTTGGCCCATACATGAAGGGGATTACTGATGAATACACTGAATAATGATAGAAATACACGGTGAAGTACAGCGGTGACAAACAAATGCAAGCAAATCCACAGGGGAAAAATTATAATGATCTTACAACAACATAATATCCACAGAGAGAAAGACAGATAGACAGACAGACAGAAAGAGAGAGAGAGAGAGAGAGAACATGTGAGTGTGTGCAACTTGCAATCGTTTTCTGTCACTTGATATTGTTGAATGGCAGCAGCTACAACAGCTGAAGGACAAGGAAAAGAAGAAGAAGAAGAAGAAACATCCAATATCATAGCATTAGCAACTGCTGCAACTGCCTAAGGAGGAGGCAAAGTGTCCAATGAATATATATTACAAAACGGGCATCTGTCACAAAAGATCCACACAAGAGGTACCAGCAAACCACCTGCCCTAAGTAACAGAAGCGGCAACTAGCGCAAAAGAACCAAGAGCAGGAAGAAATACCCATGCGGTGTTGTGGCAGCGGCTCTGATTGTGCAGAGTGCGGGAGACACAGGATCCGATATGACAGGATTTACAGACGTTGCAATATAACCACAGAGAGGAGGCAAAGCAACCAGAAGGGAGAAAATTAATGCTGAACAAGACCATGCACCAGGAACAACAGCTGTGATGCAATCAACCGCAAAATATGGAAGAAAGTATAAAAATAAAATAAAAACACCCCAAAACGCCAGTTTCTTTATTTTTATATTGCCATAGGTGACTTTAGACAACACTACTGTTCCCCGCCATAGGCAACTTTTGTCAACAGCACTATCATGTTAAAAAAGACAGTTTTTCATACAGTAACAAGGTTTCACATCTATAATTGACTTGTGCATGATAGCATACTTAACATTATGTCATCCTCATTATCACTGATCATCATGCAATCACCCTTCCAACAAGTTTTAAGTGGAAAAACCGAATGCATTCTTCTGACACAGACTGGACCCTGAGAAATCAGCTGAAGAGTGTTTTTCAGTAAGAAACTTGGTGGCAAAAGAGTTTAAATTAAAAAGAAACTGATGGCTATGTGATCCTGATAGAACTGCTATTATCTAAAGATAAGTATGAAGCTGGACACTTTCATCATTTCTGTGCACTACTGCTCCCCCCACCCCCACCCACCCCCATCCCAAAACTCCTCCCTCTATCCCTCTCTTTTTCAAACACCTGTACAAATACATTATACCCATCTATGGTTAAAAAATAAATATTAAAGTAAACATATCTTACAAAAGAAACAGAATGTGTGTATATACATGCACATTTTCCTTTCCCTCCCGCTTTCTCCTGTGTAATACTAACACAACAGCCTGAGGGGGGGGAAAAAATCTATCAGTGAGCAGTAAAGTAACCTAAAGGAAGAATCAATCCACAAGCACATTTGATCTGATATGAAGCTCAAGGTGTCATGCCAACCTGTCGCTATTATATGGATCACTTTGCTAGGATATACAGCATATATTATGGGATATGCATGCAACAGCTTGCTGTTTTGTTGGATTTCCAGAAGAGGACAGCAAATTTGTAGTGAAAGAGTGACTGAAGGATTGAGTGGAAGATATGTAGTGTGGCTAAGCACGCCCCACACTTGAGTGAGTGTGTGTGTGTTGTTTTTGTGTGTGTGTGTGTGTGTGTGTGTTGTGTTGTGTTGTGTTGTGTTGTGTTGTGTTGTGTTGTGTTGTGTTGTGTTGTGTTGTGTTGTGTTGTGTTGTGTGTGTGTGTGTGTGTTGTGTGTGTGTGGTGTGGTGTGTGTGTGTGTGTGTGTGTGTGTGTGTGTGTGTGTGTGTGTGTGTGTGTGTGTGTGTGTGTGTGTGTGTGTGTGTTTGTGTGTGTGTTTTTGTGTTGTGTGTGTATCTTAATCAATATTTTGAGGATGATGGAATAAGCACTCATAAAGTTGTTGTTTTTACATCCAGTCCCCATTTGTATGCAGTTTTGTAAATTTTGTCATCTGTTCCCATCAGCACACAATGGCCTACTCTTCTGAAAAGCAGCAGAACAGGTTTTAACGTGTGCGCAAGATGTTCTCTCTTCATGTATGTGTGTGTGTGCATATGTGTGTGTGTGTGTGTGTGTGTGTGTGTGTGTGCGTGTGTGTGTGCGTGCGTGTGAACGTGTGTGTTCTCAGTTAATAAAACCAATACCAATCACAAAGAAAAAACAATACACCACTATAGTATAGCATTTCACAAACTCAACAACTCGTTCTTTAACTAAATACACACAGGGACTGGATGTAAAAAAAACTTTTTTTTTAGAGCTGCTTATTCCATTATCCTCAAAACAAAAGAATAAATAAATAAAACTAATAAATAAATAAATAAGCAAATAAATAAATACCTGTTGGTGTGTCTGCACAGCAGGGGAAAACGCCCTGAGAGACAGCGTCAGCTTTAGCAGGTTGAGCTGCAGAGGGGAGATGTGTTTGGCTGCCAGAGACAGGCCCAGACTGTAGATGCTCTTGTCTGTCTCTGGTTAACAGGCAACACACACACACACACACAAACACATGACACAGCTTGTCTTTCCAAAACTGAGGGGAGTCTTCGTTCAGTAAGACTAGAGAGAGAGAGAGGCAGACAGGCAGACAGAGAAATAGAGACAGACACAGACAGAGAGAGAGACAGAGACAGACGGATAGACAGACAGACAGAGACACAGACAGACAGAAAGAGAGATCTATGAGAAAGACAGACACAGAGAGAGAGACATATAGAAAGACAGATGGACGGGCGGACAGACAAACAGACAGGAGGAGGGAGAGAGACAGAAACAGAGAGACTCAGAGACAGACAGCCAGACAGACAGGGGGGCATGAATTCCAAAATACTTCAAGAACATCTCAACAGCAAGTGTTATGCTCATTTCTGTAGTTAAATCTGATCACCACATATATAGCTATATCTAAGTAGCTTACAAGTATCTGCACATGTATGTATACATACATGTACATACCACGCACACCAAGATGTGCTTGTGTGTATGCATGTATGCATGCACACACATTCACAAACATGTATACAGACACACCAACACATGTTCTGCTTAGTTCAGAAAAATAGTAGTAGTAGTATACAGAAGATATTTGCAGAACTTTTACCTTGGTCAAGATTTTGACTGCGGGAAAGGTCTCGCACAAAAGACCAGAAGAAATCACTGGATTCTTTGGCTAAAAACTCACTGCAACATAAATGTGGAAAAGATGATGAAAATTATATAAAAAAATATGCCAGTACTCTGTCAACATTATCTTTATCTTGAGTGTACACTGATTTTTAGTTTTCTTCTTCTGTGTATGCATGCAAGAAAGGTGTTATTCTGTTATAATCTTGGCTTTAAATTTGAGAACACATGCGAGTTTGTGTGCATGTGTAATTGTGTTTGTGTGTGTGTGATTGTATTTGTGTTGACTGACTGTGTGTGACTATGTGTGTGACTGACTCAGTGACTCTGTGTGTGTGTGTGTGTGTGTGTGAGTGCGTGTGTGCATGCATGCGTGCGTGCGTGCGTGTGTGTGTGTATGTGTTGTGTGTGTGTGTGTGTGTGTGTGTGTGTGTGTGTCTGTGTCTGTGTCGTGAGTATCTGTGTGTATCTGTGTGTGTGCCTGTATGTGTGTTTGCATGTATGCGCATGGATAATTACTGATTAATAATAATATGATACTGATACTTGTACAAGATCATGATAATCTTACTTTTTCTTAGCACCTATTTTGACTACATAACTGATATTCACTCTCAGGTTAGAAAAGCAAAAAAATACAAAACAAAAATCACTTTTAATACTTTTATGATTGATTCAAATGGGATTTTCTTGGAAGTTGGAGTAAAAAAACCTCGTTTTCTTCTTTCATTTTCAATATAAACCAAACAACACGCTTTAAAAGTTGAAAATTACAACACACCAATTTACACAATCAAGTAAAGTTCAGTAAACTTTTAAAGTACCATAAAAGTGAGCAAGTACTACAATCATAGAAATGACACCGACCACTGCAACAATGGATTTCTTTCAACAAATTTACAAGTTTCACTGTGTAAATCATACCTGACTTCACACAGCAAGGGTGTGGATGACCACTTGGCATCCAAGCGTACAGTGACAGGTTTCTGTTTTCCACTGACACCATCATGGAAAACCAAGGCCACAAGCAGCAGCAGCAGCAGCACTGACTGTGCCTTCATCGTGCTCCTGTCCTCAACACCAAAACAAGATCTTGTCTTAGAAGAAAATGCTAAAGAAAGAAAGAGAGAGAGAGAGAGGGGGGAGGGGGGGGGGGGGAGGGAGAGAGGGAGAGAGAGAGAGAGAGAGAGGGAGAGAGAGAGAGAGAGAGAGAGAGAGAGAGAAGAGAGAGAGAGCAGAGAGAGAGGATGAAAGAATAAGAAAGAAACACATTTTTTACAATAAAAAAGAAAAGGGAGCACAAAAAAGGTGGATGGATGGAAATGAAGGAAAGAATAATGAAAGAACAAATTTTTCTAAACAAAATTTTAAGAAAAAGGAGCACAAAAAAGGGAAGAAGGATGGAGAAGAGAAAACCAGACAGAAAGAAAACTATATATAAAAAAGAAAGAAATGAACAAGCAAGAGAATGTTCCAGGCTCCCTGTGGACTTCTGACCATGAGGATGTGACATAATCATTGGCTGAGACAGAGACATTGAATTTGATTTAAATGAGCCACATGGGAACAGTAGGACATGAATGATGAATGTCATAAAGATGAGGCAGCAAACAAAAATAAAACAAAACAGAAACCACCAGTGCCTGCCCCCCCCCCCCCCCCCAAAAAAAAACAACAAAAAAAAAAAACAACAACCAACATGTTACACTTACAGGTAAAACAAAAGATGTCCCCATACGTAACCTATGTGATCATTAGGTCAGTGCGGTGTCATAGTCCTCAGCTTCCCTAGGGGTCAGCATTTCGAGGGCAGTACTCATATCCTTGCCTTAGCTGCTTTGTCTAAGTTATATACTAATATAGACAATGTCAAACCCTCCCTGGGAGAAACATGACAAGAAAGGAAGAAGAAGAAGACGAAGATATATTATAATAATAGTATATAAATCTTCCCTATCAGTAAATAGGGCAAATACCCATTTACAGCTGGGTAAACTGGGGGATTGTACAGTGTACTGAAGCCAAGGCATACAAACAATCACCCATCCACGAGGTAACCATGCTTAACCCCACTTAACCTCAGCTTGGGAGAGCAAGTGCTCCGAACGGTGACCCCAGTGCCATCCCACCTCAACAATGCTCAAGGAAAAAGATAACAACAACAAAAGGAAAGCGTAAAAAGGTGGGGGAAAAAAGAAACAAACAAACAAATGTCAGAAAAATAAAAGAGTAGGATTCTAACCCACAAACTTTGCAGAGCCTAGTTCAGTGCTTGCATGGCAAAATTAAGGGTGATTCTGAACAGATCTAAAGTACTTAGACAAAGTGAGATATTATATATATAATGGAAGCAATCACTCAATCAGCCACACCAAAGCCAGAGGCCTGGACCTGACTTGTTGGGCACTTAATCAAGTTAATGGCAGCACAACACATTTTCATTCATGTGACAGACAAGAACAGTTGCTGTCTGAGCATTCAAAGAAAAAAAAGGAACAGTCTTGTCTGGATTTTCTCTATAGATCTGTACCTTCCATCTGCAAATGAAGCTAGTGAAAGCCAGCTGCTTCTGATATCTAGGGAAGACCTTACATTGTTTAGGTGTGGGGATAAAACATAGTCAAAGACAAATTTATTTCCTGATGGTACATTGAATAAGCAATGCATCAGCTTTCTTTCATCGAAATATATAATTTATAAACATATAATATGCGTGGGAATGTAAAATGTACATTAAACTTAACATATGCTTCATGGACTTCAGCAAGACTGGAGACAATGACTGAATGAGCTCCAAGGCACACACTTATCATTCTCCACTCTTGCCAATGCCATAATCATTTTCTCTTTTCTTTCTCCAAAAGATTCTTTTCAACTTTGTCGTAAAGTACTAAATATGCTGAAAGTTTGTAACTAAACTGCTTTGAACTAAATCCAGGCAGGGGTTGAGGGTTGGTGCATATGTGTGTGGTGTGTGTGGGGGGGGAGGGGGGGGCTTGTGACAGCTCATGGGAAGAACTTATTACTGTTTCCCTTATAATACTTCTTTACTAAACTGTTGCCTGGCTACTGAAATCAAGTTAGCAAGCCTCACACTACCTCTGAATTGATCATCAGTGAATAATGAATTGTCCCAGGATTGAAAGTTATGCTAGATAGTCTACATTTGGCCTCCGAATAAATTTTGTAACTCTATGTCACTCAAAAGTCTATTAAAGTCTTACCGTTATGTATAATTATAATCCTTGTGCACGTTACGATCGCCTGTACCACTGGGGCGTTTGCCCAGCTAGGCCTACCAACTCGTCAGTTTATGAGCAGACGACGCGCTGTATAATTTCAACTGTAAGTGTAAGGTGAAGGAAACAGAACTTTATAAAAGCTAATTTTAAGATAAGCAAAACGATACTTAAGTCATCAACACATATAAACCAATGTTATCCTCTCATGATCAGCAGATTTGAAACAGATTACCTTCCTTCTTTCCCCAAAAAATCTTCAGTTGCAAACGATCGGTTTTTGTGTCTACACGTATTCCATCTCAACGGGCGCAGCCATGTTTTAACACCGAACTGAATGCTAGCGATGTGGTAAACGGTGATTGGACTATATTTATCCTCGTGAAAAGTAAACTATGATTCAATTTATATGTTTTTATGTAATCTTATTTTCATATTTATTTTTAAATGAGTTGTAGGCGTTTTTGTTAGTGTACTGGTCTATTAATGCTTCAGTGCTGACTAACAACCCCAAGAGGGATCGTCTGCGAAATTCGATTTTGTGCAGAAAGCTACACTAATGCCAGGTAATTTCATTATTTTAGCTGTTATTTGGTCCTTAAAATTAGCAGTCGAGCAGTTAAGAAAGTAAGGAATTGATTGCACGATTTTTGTGACTGGCTTCTTGGTATTGTCATTTGCAAATGGCATCTTTGATATTCCACCATCCAAGTCAGGAGCCGTGCCTCGTGCATCACCACAGCATGCTTCGATACCGGTAAACTCGCCTGTTCTTCACTGTCAGCTCACCTCTCCGTCTGCAAAAGAAACAGTGTGCAACATAGAAGAAATTCATGCTTATTGTGGGCTATGTGCCGACTGGTTAAACTGGGGCCAAAATGTATTTTGAAAGGGGGTAAGGATGGGGGGAACCACGGGTCTGGTGGCTTCCCCTCGCTAGCCTCAGTGGTTTTGTGGTCTATTTTGAGACACTTGGGTGAATTGTTCATAGGATTGTTTTCGTGGATAGTAGCCATGTGACAACCTTCATTTTTTTGTTTATTGTTATTCAACTGCAGCTGTAGGATACTGCAGAATTTATAGCTATGACAATGAATAATGCCTTTTTGCCCCATATAAATAGTATGATTGTGTTGAAAAATTGTTTTAAATATATATATGGTTACATGGATTCAGTGACATTAGGTAAGACTGCTATTTTCCTCTAAACTTAGTTGTTTTCTGAAATATTACACTTTACATTTCTGTTTTCTTGGAAAGTTCTGCATGTCTTAGGGCCTAAGGGTTGCATTTTCTAAGATGAAGTAGTAATGGAGGAAAACACAACTTCTCTCATAGTCTCAATCATTTTAAAAATAATTTATCAGTCAATTAAAAAAAATTGAAAAAATAAACTTTTCAATGACAGCATTTTCAGCATTGACTGAGTAAGAACCATGTCTTTGGTCTGACCTGACTAGAGTTTCTGCTTCTGGATGAGCCTTCATCAGAGGTCCCAGCAGTGATTGAAGCTTTCTCCGCTGTGGTACCTTATAGCAAGACACTTTTCAGAATTTAGAGGTGTCAATAGCATTCAAACGGATATTTAATATTCCTGTGGCCTTTTTAAGCTGCCATCGAAACTGACGAAACTCGTCAAAAGACAGTGATAAAAAGAAGAAAAAATATTCTTAAAATTTTATATGTTTCACTAAAACCCACAAAAAATAGAAGAAAATAAACTCCTAGTGAATCATTGTGCCTTATGTTTGGGGATCCTATTGAAAGGATGTAAGGGAGGTCATAGATTTGTATCCAGCCAAGTAGTCAGTCTTAGATAGATAATAACACAAACATTGCCCTACACTTACAGTGCAAGCACAGGCAAGAGAGGTTAGGGTAAAAATAAATAAATGGTGCACAAGAGATGAAATCCCTCACTTGACCACAAAGTATTAATGAGAAAATAGTAGTGGAGGAAAGCATGTGCAGGTAACCACTTACAACTTCTCAATCACTCTGAAAATTATTTATGAAAGAGTCAATTGATAAAAGAAAAAGAAACCTCAAAAATAAAATCATTCAATGACAGCATTTTAGGCATTGAGTAAGAACCATGCGTTTGGCCTGACCTGACTTGAGTTTCGGCTCCTGGATGAGCCTTTGTCAGAGGTCCTGATGGTGATTGAAGCTTTACCTGCTGTGGTACCTTACAGCCAGACACTTTTCAGATTTTAGAAGTGTCAATCACAGTTGTTGTTTTTTTTAAAAACAATAAACAAACAAAGCAAAAAGTACCCTCTGCCAAAAAAGTTTTAATTTAGTGTGTTGGACAGAGCAAAGGAGAAAATATTGGCACATGTGTGATTTAACTTTATTCATAGAAAATTAAAATGAAGTTGGAATTGAGGGCTAATGGAGCAATTGAATAATAAGAAGAAACTACATAGATTGATAAAAGTTTCTCGACTCTACCCATAAAATGAAATGAAAATTTTTCCTGGCAGTTGTTGACTTGCTAGTCTCAGCAGGGTTTCAGACTTACCTCAATCTGTCAGTGCACTTTCGAGTTTTGTGGCCCATGGTTTTATAGGTGGTGTCCTTGACTATTGTCTAGTGATAATGTAGTGTGCTTGTCTGAGAATACATACCTGTTTTTTTCTTTTCAAAGATCAGTTTTATCACATCACCAGTGGCAGTGTTCAAACTAGATAATTGTTGCTTTAGAGCCATCAGGCACCAGACTGAAAAATGCCATCACCTAATCCCCTTTTAAGTTTAACAGCTGCAGGGGAACAGTGCAGAAACTGAGAATGTAACTAAAGAATATACATGTATGAACAGTTCACAAATGTTGACCATACCATAAAAATTAACAGCTCCTGACTGAAAATGGTTGCATTTGAGATCAGGCAAGCACGAAAATATCAAAAGTTTTGAACCGAGAAAATTTGATGACGAGTTATCAATAGTTTACCAGATAATATTTGGCATGGTATCATATAGTATAAAGTACAATTTGAGTTTTTAAAAGCTTTTGCTTGGGCCACTTCTGCCACACAATTTTAAAGGATTTACAGTTAGAAAACTATTGGAGCCAAGGAACATGCTGACAACTGTAGGTGCAAGTCTTTGTTGAATTACACTTGACCTAGTGAATGCTTTAGAGGACTCAGTTGTATTTTTTGTAATCAAGCCAATAGGTAATCAAGCCAATAGTGTGTTGATTAATATCATATGTTTTTAACAAGATGGGTTTGTCATTCATGAATGTTTTTCTTTGACTTTGAGGGGACCATTTCCAGATTGTTAAGTTTTCACTGACTTTTTAAAATAGTTACAATTTTGAGTGTTTAATTCTACAAAAAGTAAGTAGGGATTTTCTATAATTTGTATAAAAGGAATTTTAAAAAAATCTTTTTGGGGTTTCCCTTTTGAGGTTTTTAACTGGTATATATATATATTTTAAAGGGGGGGGGGGGGGGATTCAGAAGTCACACAACAGTCCACAGACACTTTTTGTCTCCTGCTTGGAGTATACCTGTCATAATCACAGGATACATATTTATAATCACTGGCTGTAATCTCCTTTGTTTGGTTATTCTATGACATCTTCTAATGAATTTAAGATATTTTGCGTTTACAAATAGCAACTTCAAGGTACCTTTATCCTTGCAAAGGAAAATAATTTGAAGGATGAAGAAAACTAAACATGAAATGATGAATGCAGAACATAATCTCTGTACCTTCTTGGTATTTCTGTTAGCTGGACAATACTAGTAATAGTACTGATTTACAGCTTTGAAGTGTTAAGCACTGAAATCCCAAGGCCTCTTTCAGATTTTGTGCATAACAAAAGATGCTGCAGGTACTTTTTTTTTCCAGAACTTAGTGTTTGATACTGTGTTGTTTTACCAATCTCTCCTGGTAACTGGAATTGAAAAAGCTTCTTCTGGTCGGGGATGGATTTACTTGTCTCATCTCCAGTGCTTTTTGTATTAACCATTTTCTGTAACAAAGGATGGGTTTCTTACACGATCTATGTTATCTGTATTCTCCTTCTAAAGCAGTTTTGTTCAGATTTTATTTTCCATGGGTTTTATCCAAAGTTTTTGCAGTTTTCTTATAAAGCTGTGCAGAATTATTTGTGCTGCAGATGTGGTCTTTCAGTCTAGCTCCTGAGCAGTCTCCAGGTTTCACCAGTGTAGTCTTGCTAATCACTTTTTTCTGTAAATTATATCACATGTGTAGTTTATGATTTTGGCCTCCAGGGAAACCGGCAAGCATCTCGCTGTCTCAGTATCTGCAGTGTATACTCGTCAAGTTTGGTATCTAGACTTTTTGTTATAAATTTTCTAAATATTTTCATTGTTGATTTTTGGTAAACCATTCTGTATTAGTTGGTAGTCTGTAGACTCAATTGTGGCCTGGGGTAAGTACAGAAACCAGCAGACTCCTCTAGTCCACACTTGTCTGGCTGTGCCAATATTAGGTACATGATTAAGTTGTATCCATTCAGTCTATCTTCATGACCAACTGTATTTGTCAGAGAGAGCTGTGTTGATGGACGTCCCTTCATATCAAGATCACAGTGGCTGACACAATCAGATATATATGTCAAATGTTGACTAACAGCAGTGCAGGACCTTGTCTACTTTGTGGCTACATAACAAACTGCCAGAGAATCTGTGGCCCAATGAGCATAGTGTATCTGTGAGTGTGCGGAGTCTGGATAATTGCACCCAAAAAAAGAAGAAAATCTATAGTGAGCATGAAGAGATGAAGATAGTATGTATGTTGGCATGTATACCTGTGCACATACTTGAAAACAACCCTAAGCCTTTTTTATTCTTGTTTGCAGGTGAACTGTGTGATCAGTGCAAACAATCCTGATTCTACATGAGGATCTATCCCGTCTTTCAAGATGAGTGGAAGCACATTATCACCATGGGACCTTAGTGGACTTGGTATGAGTTTTGGCCTGTACCGACCAAGACGGCCAAGTTACACCTTTGCTACACAGCATAGTCGCCAGAGATCAGAAAGTTACCGCTATGCTACTCGTCGAGACCCTGATGGTGCTGAGGCACAGCCACAGGAAGATTACATTGAAAATGTGCTGAGTAAAGTTCGAAAAGAAAGTTATCTAAAAGCCACAAGAGAAGAACTGGAAGGAAATCATGTTGAGTTGAGTAGACTTACAGAAAATCACATGACAATTGTTGAGGAAGGAGCTGGAAATGACGCATTATGTGAAAGCCAGAATCATATAAATCAAAAGTTTGCTGCTCAGAACTGTAAAGCCAAAAGCCAGAGTAGGCAGACCTCAGTGGACACTTTAGATGCAAAAGAGCGCCTGTCAACAACTGCAGGAACACCATCTGGGGGTGAACCTACACCTAGTATTATTTCTTCTTATGGACGAGTGGGATGGTGCTCAGGACAGAAGAACTTGATAGTTTTGTGCATCAGTTTCATTCTGATTTTTTCTCCATTCCGTGGAGTGCAAAATCTTCAGTCGTCACTGAATGCCGAAGACCAGTTAGGTATCATAGCCATGAGCTGTCTGCATGGCACCATGGTAATGACATGCTTCTTAGCTCCATTGTGGACAAACATTTTTACAGCAAAATGGACTTTGGCACTGGGAGCACTCTGTTTCTTGCTGTGGTTTGGCGCCAATTTCTACCCAACCTTTTACACCCTTATTCCTGCAGCTGTGGTAACAGGCTTCGGTCATGGTCTGTTGTGGACAGCAGAGTCATCCTACCTTCTGAAATTGGCTTTTGATCTGGCAAATATTACAAGAGATCAGTTGGAACCCAAGATGTTCCGTTTCCATGCTATATTTTTGGCTTGCTTTCAGACAACACACATCTGGGGAAACCTTATCTCATCGCTGTTGCTCGGCCACAAGACACAGATAGTCAGACAACAGTTAGAGGTGGATTATAAAGCCCAGGCAAAGCTCTTCAATATGACTGTTCAACAGTTAAAAGATGCCATGCAGTCTTCAACCACTCAGTGTGGTGTTCTCTACAGATGTCGTCCCAATGAGTACATTCCTGTGTTTCCGGAAAAACCATACGGTAAGCTGGATTTCATTTGGTGTTGATACTTTAGCAGATCCTCTCATCATTACAGTCTGAAGTGAATGTTTGTCTTCTCCCATTAGTTGAACCCTTTCTTTCTATTACTAGTGTTACTGATTTTGTCTCCTTTTTTTTATATTTATTTTTTTTTTATATGTGTTCATTCCCATTTTCTTGCTTTAAATGTTGTGAATTTTCTGTGATCTTTGAAAACTTAAAAGCTAAAGAAATACTTTCTGCTTTGATGAATGAATTCCTTAAAAAAGTATGCTTGTACATAATTTGGTAGGTTATTGATGTTCTGGTTTAATTAAGATGTTGTTAGTAATCGTAAGCATCCATCTGCCTCACGAGATGAAGGGTCTTGGTTAGTCAGACCCATAATCAGTCAGGACTTTTGAGAGCAGTGTCTGAAGTGGCTCAGCAGTCAATGTCTTTAGGTGACAGACACATCTGCAGATTTTGCATTTACAGACAACCATGGAATATGGAATGTAATGAAAGCCTGGGTTTGTTGTCTGCATGCTTTATGCATGGTCATGTGCCATTTAGCTCTTGCTGTCTTGGTTACAAGCGCTTTTCCTGACTTATCTTGACATCTTCTTTAATAGGATGTCATCAGCTGGTGTTTTTGTCTGCAAGCATAGATCAGTGCCTGTAACTGTAAGCTCTTACACGCAGCTAGATGTATTTTAAATGTAGTGCTGGGAGGCTAGTTCACAGAGCAGATTTTTTTTATATGGATGCCATACTCATAGTCAGCATTGTGGTAGTGGTAAGCTCTGGCATTATCTCAGATATTTAGGAAGTCGGATCTAGCAGTGGCATGATCATGACCAGCTCATCAATGCCAGTCATTTGACCTGGGATGCCTCCAGGATGACATAGTTTTGTATTGTTAAACTGAGCATACTTCATGAATAAATATACCCAATAAAATAAAATAAAAATTGAAACATGATTGTTTAATTTAAAAAGAATTACATAGGGTTACCACAGAGTTAATGTAGCATTTGCTGTTTCTTACTCTAAGCCTTTCAGTTTCAAAGAAATTCAAACTAAGATGAGATATATTGATTGTTATATTGGCTCAGAAAGTGCAATCAAAAGTGTTCCTGAGCTTTAGAAAGATATGTGGGGGGGAAAAGAGAGAGAAAGGAAAAAAAAGCACTTGTTGAAACCCAGCATAAATTTGCTTTTCAAAAGCATAATGTAAATTAAATTTGTCCCTTTAATAAACATCCTATTTCCATCTTCCCAGTTCACAAGTCATTGCTTGTAGTTTTAAGCAGGATAACTCTTAGCTGCCAGATTATGGGATGGGCATTTTTAATCAATCTTGACAAGTAAGTTCTTGCTGGTTTAGTAGGAAACACTGGAAACACCAGGCATGCTTTGTTTTGCTGGGGATTTTTATCATGTTAAAAAAAGGGGGGGGGGAGGGATTGGGGGGGGGGGGGGGGGGGTTGTTCCTTGGCTAGAGCTTGGAGGTTCACCAGTGGTGAGAGTTAGTGTATGCAACCGTTTTTGCCCACCATGAAGGAAGCTGTATTTGGACTTTGAAGATGTGTGCTGCGTTTGTTAATGTTTCCACAACTGCCGAAAGCTAGCATTAATTAAGGGATTTTTAATGTGCATGCATGCTTGATCATCTGCATGTGTATAAACAATGAACTACATGAAGGGAATCATCTTCTTCGTCAAACGCTCAAATATGAAGGGAATTAAGGCATTGGCAGGTCTGCACTTGAAGTTGACCTTGGAGATTGAAAAAATCCTCACCCTTAATTCACCAGATGCCGCCAATGTTTGAACCCTCAGCTGAATTCATAGTTCATGGACCCATGGGATTGAAAGCGGAAGGTCTTAACCATTCGGCTATAGATAGTGTCCATCATCTGTAAAATAAAACTGATTTATAAACACGCATCATAGTCATCATCATGATGATGATCATCATCTTCATGTTGCTCCTTTGTTTTGACTGACTTTTTACCTCTTTCTTATTCAGATTTAGTTATATTAAAAATGAAACTGAAATCATGTTTATTCTTTATCTGAAAAATACTTTCTGGAAGAGTCTTATGGTCACTTTCATCAGTATTTAGTTCCTCACATATTTTTTTAAACTACATACATGTATACATAACTAATGAAGTTTAAAATAAAAACGCCAACAAAATTGAAAGTTGTTCAACATTAAATGTGCTTATATATTTTTTCCTGATAGTGGTACTCAGCTTCATGTCTTTTTTTTTCAGAAAAATTTATAAACATGGCAGTAGACATCATATTAAATTATGATTAATTATTATTGTTGTTAAATACTCCTTAATTCCAGTAATAATATAAACTGGAAGGAAAGACCACAAGACTGGTAGATAGTATTTTTCAGATATTAACATTGGCAGAATCAGGTAACCATGACCTTTTACTTGATTTGAGAAGGGGGAAAAACCATCAGTTGATGTATTGCATGAATTCTGTCCACTTGTGAAGTCCAGTCTTTTTTCAGTATTTTTTTTCCACCTTGTTTTGATAATTGTGAAGTGAAAAAAAAATGCATGTCTTGTGCTATCTGTTGACTTTTTTTTGTAATGTGATTTTCTTTTAATTTTTAAAACATTTTCATATTTCAGTTTTTCCCCATTGAATGGTTGATTTTGTGGTGAAGACGTTGATCGGATATGTTGGGAATGCTGCTCAGTGGTCTACATGTTGTCTGGTGACTTGGTGTAAGAAAATGTGCTGCTGTCAGCTGAGGTTCCAAATGGTGCTCAACACGTAACCTGGTTACCAGTGAGAAGCCTATCAACAAATGAAACGTAAGACACTTACTGACTTAGCTGTCATTTTATTTTATTGGAACACCAACCATACTTTTGTTAGTACTCACTTTCTGATTGTCAGTGTCATGATTGTGTCTCATTTCCTTTATCCCCACGTCTCATCTCTGCTTTTCATCCCTGCTTGTGCTTCATAATATTTGGAAAACTCAATTATGATGTTCAGTTAAATGATTTTTTATGGGAATTATGATAAAAGTCAATACTAGTAATAATACAAATCTATTGTATCTGCTGCTCATCTTTTTTTTTCCATTTGATATATTCATGTTTTTGTGCATCTATGTACACATGCATGCGCGCTCACACACACACACACACACACCCTAGTGGTTAGAATATTGTGCTTGCAATCTGACGACCTGGGTTTGAATCCTGTTCAAGGGGATTTTTTCCCCTGGAGTTAACATCAGTGCAGACTCCACTCTCCCCAAAAGACCTTCAGATGAGACTATAAACCAAGGCCCCATGTGCGAACGCATGCAGAATATCTTGCACACACATTAAGTCCTGTTCTGCTTTTCAAAAGAGTAGGCCATTGTGTGCCAGTGGGAACAGATGACAAAATTTACAAAACCGCATACACACAGGGGCAGGATGTAAAAAAGCACGATTGCTTTTTCTATTATCCTCGATGTAAAAGAATAAATAAATAAATAAATTTAAATAAATAGATAAAGAAACACACACACACACATACACATACTAACACACACACACACACACACCTTACTGCTTCTCTGTCTCTGCCTATCTGTGTGTGTGTGCATGCATGTGTGAATCTTTTTCTCTTTGTTTTCCTCTTTTTTAAAAAATTTTTTTATTTCACCAGTGTATATGTAAGGCATTGTAATTTTTATTTTTTAGATTTAAACTAGCAAAATAGGCTCTCTGTTATTTTTGACATAATTATATGCACAAACACCATTTAAACATCATTTCAGGCATTGTTATTATTCATTTTGTGTATTATATTTTCTTGCTATGGTATCAAAAAACTAACTGTCAGTTCATGTACTTGTTGTCCAGCCTCCAAGGAAATTCCTATGTTTATTACTGAGCTGTTATTGATATTGTTGATTTTTGCCATCTTAATTCTTATTCATGATGTTTCTGGCTGCTACTCTCGCGTAAGTTATTTTGATCTCATATCAGCTGTATCCAGACTTATTCAGATGAAAAATATCAGTGTTTGGTCACCATGAAGCCATTGACAAGAAGAAACCATGTTGCATTAGTATAGGGCCCCTTTGCTCTTCCTTAGTTGCTTGTACCCCCCTTCCCCACTACTAAACTCTTTTCTGATAATTAGTAGTGTTTCAGTACTAATGCAGTAATAGTAACTAAACCATACTGATTGGAACATGTTGTCATCATCTCATTTCTTTAGCAATCCTTTATCATAATAATAATAATATATGGAATTTATATAGCGCTGAATCTTGTAAAAAAAAAAACAACAACAACAAATCGAAGCGCTTGCACTCAATCATTTACAGGCATGCAACTCTCCTTAAACATAATGAACAACAGATTTCAAAAACCATGCACGCGCACGCACGCATGCCACGCACACACACACACACACGGAACAAGACTCAGAAGGCGAAAGATGCTGTTGAAAACCAGGGACAGACACCTGGGGGGAAAGTCTCAGGTAGGAAATAAGTGTGTTTTGAGGCTGGATTTGAAGGTATCAAGTGAAGGCTTTTGGCGAAGTGAAAGAGGGAGGTCATTCCAGGTGGATGGACCAGAAACAGAGAAGGAGCGACGGCCAACAGTGGTTTGTTTGAATCTGGGTGTTCGAAAGCACAAAGTATCTGCGGCTGAAAGAAGGGAACGGGATGGAGTGTACAGATGAAGACAGTTACAGAGATAAGAGGGTGCAGATTTGTGGAGACATTTGAAACAGAGGGTATTGATTTTATACTCCAGTCTTTGTGAGACAGGCAGCCAGTGAAGAGATCGCAGAAGAGGAGTGATGTGTTCAGAATTTTTCTTTCTTAGGACCAGTCGAGCTGCAGAGTTTTGTATGCGTTGAAGAGAGTGGATAGATGATGCTGGTAGGCCAGCCAAAAGAGAATTACAGTAGTCTAAACGTGAAAGAATGAGAGATGTGACAAGCTTGGAAGTTGCATCAGTGGACAGATACTTGCAAATTGCGCTTATGCGCCGTAATTGATAGTAGCAAGACTGGCAGGTCTGGGTGACGAATTTTTTCATAGGGAGTGTGTTGTCAAGAACTACTCCTAAACACTTCACAGAGTTGGACAAAGGAACTGACGTATTGCCGAATTCTATTGAAGTTTTTGCGATAGAGAAAAGTTTATGTTGGGTCCCTATGAGCATGGCTTCGGTTTTATTGGCATTAAGTTGTAACTTGTTCTGTGTCATCCAGTTTTGAATGTCTTGAAGGCAATAGGACATATTTGTCAGGAGGGAAGGCAAGTTTTCAACAGTATCACTGCACTGAAGCTGAGTATCATCGGCATAGAAATGATGATCAATATGGTGGTTGTTTATTATATGTGAGAGTGGAGCAGTGTAGAGAGTAAAGAGAACAGGGCCCAGGACTGATCCCTGCAGGACTCCACATTCCATTTTGACAGGTTTTGATTGAATTTTGTTTACAATAACTTTATGGCACCTGTCTGTGAGGTATGAAGTAAACCAGGTGAGGGCTGTGCCGTTAATACCAAACGTATTTTGGAGGCGAGAAAGAATTGAGTGATCTATGGTATCAAAGGCTGCAGATAAGTCAAGAAGAGTGAGGAGGGAGATTTTTCCTGCATCAGAAGCAAGTAGAAGTGTATCTAAAGTGTGGACTAGGGTGGTTTCGGTGCTGTGGTTGGGGCGATAGGCAGATTGAAAAGTGGGAAGGAGATCATTGGAATGGTGACTGTTGAGCTGTTTGAGAACGACTTTTTCTAGTACTTTAGAGACAAAGGGTAAGTTTGAGACAGGCCTATAATTCTTCAGAATGTTATCATCCATCTTCATTGGAACTGTAAACTTGGATAACTTTTAAAAAGACAAAATCATTATTGATATCACTACAGGTGTAGAAGTGAAGAAGAAAGGAGTTTGGTTACCATGAGTCCAGAATATACAGAGGGCTGTTGAATGTGAGATAGTGACTAAGTGAGAACGAAATTAATGTAAAGTGGGGATGAAAATAAATTAACTCATTTCGTACAGACCGATTTTTTTCTCTGCCTATCTCTGTATACTGGCAGTTTGTGTTGACTAGTAAAGAATTCATAGCTAAAAAGACACTCAACACAAGTAAATGACATTTTATGGGTTTGTTGTTGACATAATTAGGTGGGCGGTCAAGGTTTAAAGCCATCTGCTGGATTTTTTAACGAAAGATAACGTCATTGAGGATATATAAAAAAAAAATTGTTTTTAAAAAAATGTAACGCCTTCAAATGTCAAATCCTGCAATCACAGTGGTTCAATTGCAAGTGTTGTGCACAAGACCACTGCTATCGCAGTGGTTCGTTGAGAGTGAGTTAATAATCCATTAGGTTTGAGATTTTATGATGTCTCTTGATGTCATCCAAGCCTTGCAGATAAAACATCTACAGTGTTGGTCAAGAAATTTAAGTGCTTTTCTCAAGTATGCCTCTGTAGAAAGGTTGATTTGACCCTTTATCACACACAACTTATAAGGATAGGAGCTATTCGGGGCTTGAGGTTGAGAAAGCTGAACATTAAATACATTGTCTGAGATGGAAACTGAAGCAACGACCTCCTCCTAAATGACAGTCTAGAGCATTCACTACTGTGCCACACTATAATGGTTATCATTATTAATTCAATCATTATTTAGGATTATTTACTACTGTTTTAACTACTGAGAACAGGATTCAAATTAATTAACTCAATTCAAATACTTTATTATGTCAGAATCACTGATACAGAGAAATTTGTGTGGATTGCTAGCCATACACAAAAACAGTAAACAGGAAAACATTTATCACAGAAAAATACACCACATCATCCATACAGCACATACATATGCAGTGCATCACAAGCTCAGTGATCTGAGCACTTGCTCCCCTGAACACTAAAGTTAAGCAGTGTTGAGCATGGGTGCCTCACAGATGGGTAACCATTATTGAGCCTTGGCTTCAGTACAGTCCCCCTCCCCCACCCCCCCACTCTGTTCACCATTCCGTAAATACCTGCCCTCTTTAGGGACAGGGAAGTAAAAACAGCGAGGGAGAGATGGGTGCCACCGTCAAGATGCTGGCCCCTAGAGAAGCTGAGGTCTGACTCCTTGCTTCCCAACGAACTCATGTTTATTATGGAAAACCTTTGCCGTAAACTACTGTTGAAGCTGCATGAAGCATTATATAAAATACCATTTCATTGTAACATTTGATATTCTGTTTATTGTCCTGCAGTTTGCATGCTGCATGTCTTTTAATGTTTTCTGTTTTGACATAATGATAATGTAATATTTCTGAGCCTGAAAAAAAATCATGCTTTTAATGTATGTGCATACTGTCTGGTTCCCCCAAACTGTATCAAAGGTCAAGGCAGGGTAAGAATTTAGAAACAAGTGATTGCTTGAGCTATTTCTTTTTTATGTTCCTGTTTTCAACATATTCCTTTGCAAACCATGCATATTTCAAACTTTGTGATAATTGATGTAAACTAAAAGTCAGTCTTTTATAGTAATTCTTCAGCAGAAATTTTTGAGTCATTGCTCCCATGTTGTTTCCTTTGCTGTGCCCTGAAATGGCATTTATGTAATGTCTTTATTTGCTTTATATCCTCGGTGGTATAGTGGTCAGTAACCCCCGCCTGTCACACAGGAGGCCCAGGTTCAATACTTCGCCAGGGAGAGTTTTTGAGGGAGGCACCGTGGTCAAGTGGTTTAGGCAGTTCGACTCGTGATCCAGAGGTCGCGGGTTCGATCCCGCTCAGCTTGGTGTTGTGTCCTTGGGAAAGACACTTTACTCCTATTTTCCTCACTCCACCCAGGTGTACAAGTGGGTACCAGCTCTGCTGGGGAAGTATCTGGCGACAGACTAGCGTCCTGTCACAGGGGTGGTGAAAAACCATCAGTTCGCTTAACGCTACAGAAACCGGGATAAGCTCCGGCTCTATGGGCCTTCTGGATCGAAAGAACATACTTTTTTTACTTTATTTGCATTCCAGTAATACAGTACACTGCTCAAGCGCTAATTGATAAAGTAAAATCACCCAGGATTTTCAGTGCAGACTTGCTGACTCTGTGGTGTGGAGATTCAGCTGAACCTGTGATGCTGAAAATAACAATGAAATATACCTCATTACTAAATCACCCAATGATAATAAAACTTGGGTTTAGCCCATAGGCATCTGTATTAAAAGATTTGATGTCAAGAGCAATGTATTTTTATGGATAAAAGGGGTGTAAAGTTCTTTGTCGTCAGTTAACCATTTATATCAGGTGTAAATGGGATTTCATCTTTAAAAAGGAAGAAGGATGAGAAACAAAAGGAATGGCCTCCTGGGCCACATACAGAACGACCCTCTGGCTGGAGGGGATATAAAAGATTGAGCCTTTATGTGTTTATGTAGCATAGTTCTAAGTTCTTTATTTCCTTTTAGTTACCCTGTGGGGATATGGAGGAAATATCCCTTTGAACATTAAAAACATAAGATTACATAAGCTACTTGGTCATCACTGTCAGTGTCATATAACTCAGTATGAAAAAACCCCAACCACCAACAGTTGTTTTTAATAGCTTATAGCATTCATGCAAAAAACAGTTTTAATCCCACATTTTCAGTTCAGAACGTTAAGTAGTATGAAGAGTTTTGACCATTTCTAAATGGGAATGTTAGGATGGATAGAGTTATTTTTGTTCCCATCCACTAACCCCTATCCTTCTCTTTCTGATTGCTTTCAAATGGATGCTACTAACAATGTGTTTTGATATCTTAACCGAATATTTCATTATCTTTTCCTGCCTTCCTCTGTGTGGGTGTGCACGCACACATGTGCATCTTT
This sequence comes from Rapana venosa, assembly GCA_028751875.1. Classification (NCBI taxonomy): domain Eukaryota; kingdom Metazoa; phylum Mollusca; class Gastropoda; order Neogastropoda; family Muricidae; genus Rapana; species Rapana venosa. Next base: position 44,303,958 of record CM054155.1, on the reverse strand, counting down.
ATGCTTTATCATCTACATTTTAAAGGTGTTTTCAAACTTAAAATTTGATGTAATTCACAGTTCTTTAGAAATTTGAACCTATAGGTTGTCACTGGGTTGGTTAAAATGTGCTTAAAACTAAATTTTTTTATTTTTTTTTAATCTTATTTATTTTAGGGGGTGAATATTTTGCTTTGTCCAGATTAAAAAGTTGTCTTCAGGTTAATCCCCACCATACTATCATCAGAATGTTCAGAATTTCAGTTAATGAGCAAATGTTTGCCTCTAGTGTGTATGGAGAAAACAAATCAGTTACGTAGCATTTTTTAGCAGCTTCTTTGTTGATTCTTTTCCACATCCTGGTAACTGGTATAGTTTTGTTGGTCTTTTGTTTTGTGTTTTTCAACCACGAGTTTTCAGTTATGCCTTTGTAAAATGCTGCCCACAGATCGTGCTGACATTGGCCAATCCTGTGGCAGCTGATGTGTGGCTACATTGTGCTGGCCTTTCTGGGGTTCTGTCTCATACTTGTACTTTTGGATCGCATTGGAGCTCGGGCAGACCCAGAGAGTACTGGCATCCAGGTTAGTGTGTATGTTGTTTGTTTGTCGGTGTGTTTATGATTAAAACATATCATGTCAATGTTCCAACAAATCTTCCTGAAATTCTTCAGTCATTTGTCTTTTTTCTATTCCATGAATAAGGGTGTTTTTGTTTTGTTTTTTCCAGTTTCCGCAGGGAAATGTCACAGTGAGTTGAATGTACCCTATGTTCCACACCGCATTAGCCATTTGGTCAATGTTTTATATGTTTTAATAACTGGATGCACTTGTAAGGCTTCAGCTTCATGCTGCATACTTTGATGTCCATACTACAGGCCATAAGTGGCCTGCTTTTTCCACAAAAGATCAATGGATCTTTTAAAGCATGTGCAAGACTGAGTGCTCTTATGCACAGGTCATCAGTTTATAGTTTCCTTCAGCAAACTTGACCTTGGACAAGCTTATTTTATCTTTTAGATCTTGTATAGCATTTTGTTTGCATGTCTATCATCATTCTGTGCATTCTTTTCCCCTGCCCTTCATCCTTTTGTGTGGCACATACGCCAAGGGTTCTTTCACCTGAAAAATCTTATTTCTGTGCTTACAACTCTCTCTCTCTCTCTCTCTCTCTCTCTCTCTCTCTCTCTCTCTCTCTCTCTCTCTCTATTTCTGAGGGTTGGAATGAGAACTCCAAATGACTTTGTTTACAGTGAAATGATTAGACAGCCTCTTTATATTACTTCTCTATTCATTATTGGTTAATGTTGATAGAAATGAAAGATATTAGATTACCAAGAAAGCTTATAGCTGAGCGTTTAAGATCATTTCGCTTTAATCTTGCGGGTCCATGAAGTCAAGTGTGAATCTTGGCAGCGAAATCTGGTGAAATAAGGGTGGGGATTTTTATGATATCCAAGGTCAGTTTTAACTGCAGGCCTTCCAGTGTGCATAATATGCAGATGAAATACATTTCATGCACAATAAAGATCCCCATAGTTCATGTTGGCACTTAATGGATAACGGAAACAGGAACATACCCAACACTCACTCTGTACAAAAAACTAAATGGCTCTTTGAAGTCTGACTGTGTTGGCTGAGGCCAGCAGGCAGACCTCCTGCAGAGAACTTAACAGGTACAGGAGAAGACTAGGCGCTGTGCATCCAGTAAGAGAATGCAGTGAAGAAAACAGAAGATTTGAATGAAGTTTTATCGTGATCAGTGATGTTCTCGGCTTTCTCACCTAGCTGTGTTTTCTTTGGGAGATTGGGCTCTCCAGTGTTATGATTTTAAAAACAAAAATTGTATAGTGCAAAAAGGGACATCAGATGATTCAGCCAACTTCCGGGAACTTTACTTTGGTGAAAAATCGTCACTTTGTTTCAAGGGGACTAGTTGATGAACAGTTCAAGCCATGTAAGATAAGCAGCCCTAATTTTCAAAACTTTTTAGTTTTCAGCAGTTAGTGACATATTTGACAATTTGTTTTGTAAAAAAAAAATTACATTCATCTATTGAAAAACTGTATAACAATCTCAAAAGTAAACAATAAAATTTTCAATGATATATAATTTGTATGTCTTTATTTTATTGGGTAAATCTGCTGAATTTTTCAATTATAGCCAAAATCATGTCACCACAAAATGCAGGATCCATTTCACTGCGACTCCATTGAGTTAATAATTGCCAAGATGAGATTATGAGTTAGGATTTGAACAGTAAATCATAGGACATCTGATATTTTACAAGTCAACTGTCAAAGGATGGAAAGAATCATCATCACTTATCATTGTAAAATGTGTACAAATTGACTCAAAAAGTTCCCCTCTAAAATCAGATTCATTCCTGTAGAAACTCAATGCACAGAGAAGTAGAACAGAACAAAAGCATAATGTGTGATGTATGCAGTATCCTGAATTTCGTGTGAAATGCAGCAGTGTACCTGCAGTACATGCAAAGCTCATGTTAGTCTGTGTGCCCTTCTTCTGCGTTTACTTACTGGATGGAATGCGCAGTGCCTGGCCTTCTTTTGCACTTGTGCCTCTGCTAGAGGTCTATCCGCTGGCCTCAGCTGACACATTCTGACTTCAGGACAGCCCATCATTAAAAAGTTTATAAGAAAAAGATTCAGATTTGCTTTAAAGAAGAAGAAGAAAAAGGCAGGAGAATGGGCTGGGTTGGCAGAAGATAGGCAAGAGAGGGGGGAGAAATAAGAGGTATGGGAAAAGGCAGGAACAAAGGGAGTGATAGAAAAGGGGAAACTGCTAGCACAGAATTTCTAGAAAGTGGGAGTGCTCTTGATACTGAAAGAGCCCCTAGCAGCCCCACAGGGGTAGTCTGTGTATCATCTAGCTTCCAAAATTATGAACATGTTTAGTGGGGGGAAATAATGTTCTATGGTATTTGATTTTATTGGAAGGCAGGAAGAAGCTCTAGAGTTGGCTGGAAAGTTGGTTCACAAACTTTCAGCGACTGGAAAGTTGGTTCACATACAGATACTATCAGCAAGGAAGATGAATAGTTATTTTTGCATATAAAATTGGTTTCTGAAGGCTATCTTGAATCTCTTGATTGTCATATGATACGCATTACTGGTTGTAATATTTCATGATGTGTTTAGCATTTGCCTAAGAGGAAAAAGGTTTATGGGATACCAAGGCTTCCTCAGCCTAAGATAAATGGGGCCACAAGACTATAGCGTTAACAGCAGTAGACATGGAAGTGGAGACGAGTGTGGGGGGAAAAAAGACAGGCAAGACTAGAGAGTAATCGGAAAAGGCTGTGGAGTTTAACAGGGGCAGACAGCTATGTTTTCCCCTGCTGACTGCCGGCCACAGGCACCTCACAAGTTACACAACACCAGTAAATGCCAGTGCCAAACCCATATTGATCCCCCTAAGCATCTCCTCTACAGAAAATTTGGGTGAGGAATGGTGGATGGGAGGAGAGGAAGGGGGTGATCTGTTTCTTCTCTGGGGTGGGGTGACTGTTTCTTTTCTCATCTCGGTGCTATTTTCTTGCTCTGACTCGATGCTTGTCTTGGTTTGAGGGGGTCTGTTTTTTTCACAACACCAAACGCTGCAAGTGGTGCACATCTATTGATTGGCCTTAGTTTCATGTCAGAACTTGAGCAAGTGAACCTTCTTATGATAGAACCTGTTTGATGGAGTGGATGTTTTTTTGGAATGGAATGCTAGCGCGGTACGTGCAGCTGCATCTCCATAGAGAAGATGTGTTATGCGTGAAAAAAATAATTACACATTCAGATGACTCAAAGTTAGGGAAAGCTTGAACCATAGCACATGTATATTTATTTGTTGCAATTTTTTCGCTTCAGATTGTTGTATTTTGTTGTGTGGTTTTGTTTGTTTGTTGTGTTTGTTAGATTTGGGGTGTTTTTTTGGGGGGGTGTTAAAATCTGTTAGAAGCCTGGTGTAAAGAAAGTGTTCTTATGTAAATGGGTTTACAGCTCAGGTGTTCAGTAAATTTCTCAGAAGCTTCCATCCAACAATCTTCTATTTATAATGTTTTTGCAAAAACTGGAGTCTACTAGTACTTTTGCCATCATATGTCATTCAGAGATATATCCCCCCCCACCTCCCCAGTATACTTAAAACCTATTTTGTGTTTTGGGAAACCTTATAAATCTTATATGAAAGTGTCCCTAAAGGAAATGGTTCATACAGTTGGGTGGTGGGATTGGTTTGGGAGGGGTGGGGTGGGGGGAGGGAAAGTTTGAGAGAAGGAAGAGCAATGTTTCTGAGTTGTTCCAGCAACCCAAACAAGCAGGGGGCGTTTTGTGGGTGGATTCAGGTGTCCAATATGTCATCCACCAGTTTGACTAGGGCAGCGCTTACCATAGAGAATTTAGTACCTATGACTTTGTTATCTCTTGGAGGCTAGTGGGTCCCTGTCAAACAGCACACATGGTAAATGGGTCTTCTCTCTCTCTGTGTGTCTCCCTCTCTCCCTCTCTCTGTGTCTGTCTGTCTCTCTCTCTCTTATTTAGAAACATTGTACTTTTTGTGATATTTTTCATGTTTATGATAGTTTGATTCTGCTGTGTTCTGTTTGTTACCACCACGTGGGTGTGTTTATGGACTGGCTTCATATTCTGTGTATATAATGTGGATATGTGGTTGTGTACGAATTCATGAGGGTAGGGGATGGGGGGAGAGAGAGCTTATTTGGAGGTTTATTTGTTAGTCCAGGAGTGAAATTTTGGTTCTGTTATGAAGTTAGAAATGAAACAGTGTCCATACATCTGTGATACTTTGTTTAACCCTCCCTCTCTCTCTCTCTCCCTCTCTCTCTGTCTGTCTCTGTCTCTTTCGTCACTTTGACTTGTAACTCAATTTGACTTAAGTCTGTTAATTGTCAAACCCCAACCCCACCCCCCTCACCTTTGTTGTTTTCCCATTCCCCCTCCCCCCTCTCTGCACTCCTCCTTCCCTATCTCCCGCTCCCCTCCCTTTTCCATATATCCCAATTTCATTGCCCCACCACTTTTGTACGATAATAATGATAATAATAACACATGGAATTCATTTAGTGCTATATCTTGTGATCTAACAAATCGAAGCTCTTAAAATTCAACATGTTCATACATGTCCAACCAGTTACAAATAGATTTAACTCTACACACATACACACAAAGCTCACACACGCTCGCACTCACAAAATAATACATTACTTAATCTGTATATCACCAGACTTTTTATGTGTCTTCTCTTTCTCTCCCTCCCTCCCCCTCCCTCCCTTTTCCTCCTCCCTCCCTCCCTCTCTCTCTCTCTTGAGAGAGAGGAAAGGGAGAGAAAAGGTTTATGTGTCCATTTTCTTTTATCCTTAGAAATAATCAGTCGCTAAAAGACAGGATGTGTGAGTATTTGTTTTAGTAGTTTTCATGCTATACTGCCATGAATTTTCACCCACCGAAAGGCTTCTATTAGAAATGACTATTAACAGTTTCAATGTTCCATTCTCTCCCTCCCCCCAGTCCCACCCACCCCCACCCCTCTTACCAACTCCTCTCTCTGTTTGCCTCTCTCACATTGTTCACTATTATCTGTGGATTATATTTACTTTTTCCTCTTTTATTTCCTCTCTGCTCTTCTCTTTCTCTCTCTCTCTGTCTCTCTCTCTGTCTGTCTGTCTCTCTTCCCTCAGCTTCACTTTAACACAACCAAAACCTTATACTGCGATCTGTAAAGTGGCAGTTCTTTTCGTTGCCCCCCTCCCCTCCTCCTCAATTCTGTTTAAAAGCACTTTCCCGCAGCATCACTTTTAACACAATTTATACTGTGATCTGCAAATTGTCAGGGTTTTTTTTTTTCTTTGCCTGCTTCTAATAAAAATTCTCTCTCTCTCTCTCTCTCTCTCTCTCTCTCTCTCTCTCTCTCTCTCTCTCCCCCCCCCCCCCCCCCCCCCCCCTCATTGTTCAGAAGCACTTTGTTGTGGGTTGTTTTTTTTTTACTTTGACTGCTTCTCTCTCTCTCTCTCTCTCTCTCTCTCTCTCTCTCTCTCTTCTCTCTCTCTCTCTCTCTCTTCTCTCTCTCTCTCTCTCTCTCTCTCTCTCTCTCTCTCTCTCTCTCTCTCATGCATCTGTTGGTACCCATGCATGTACATCAGTTTGCTTTTATTTACATTTCAGTGTTTCCTTTCATTTTGAGGACTGAATGCAAAAAGTCTCTGTACATGCTTAATCTGTTACTCTCATGAAATAAAACAGTGTTCTCTCTCTGTCTCCGTCTCTGTCTCTCTCTCTCTCTCTCTCTCTCTCTCTCTCTCTCTCTCTCTCCACACACACACACACACCTCTGTGACATGAATATATGTACACTTTCTGCGTAAAATGTTTAATGACATTAGCTTGATCGCATGAAGAACTTTTCAAAACGACCATCTATTTTGTTCTAAATCACTTATTCTGCGCCCTATTCATAACTGCATTGTGGAAGAACTCATTCCATAACGGTGTTTCCATCATGTTTCTGTCACTCGCATTAAACTCTGTGCCCCAGGGGGGACTTGCATCAAACAGTTTTCCACACACATGATCCAGAATGCAGACTTACAAATATGCTGAAAACCCATGTCATCTTCTACTGAATCGCATAACGCTTTTATGGCGGTATCCCTGAAGGGACCAGATCAAACAGTTGGGGGGGGGGGGGGGGGGGGGGGATGTTAGGGGAGAGGGGGAGCAGGTCAGGGAGAGAGGTGGTGGATTTGTGTCATCCATTATCCTGGCAATCTGCCTTTGGGAGGCAGGGCTTCCTTCCCATGGTGTGAATGGTCTTGACTTCTTCTTCATCCCTAGGCGGGCAGGCAGTGACAGCGCAGTGCAGACACAAAATGCATTGCACGCTGCTGCAGTGTTGTTGGGTGGGGTGGGTTGGGTTTTAAATGCAAACAGTTTGTCATCTTTCTTTGTCATATTCCATTTATTTTTTTAAAGTTTACTCTTCTCTCTCTCCCCCCTCCCTCCTCTCTTTCCCTCCCCCCCCCCCCCCCCCCCCCCCCCCCCCCTTCTTCTCTCTCTCACCCCTCTCTCTCTCTCATGAATGTGATGTGACTCCTGAAAAAAATTACTGAATATTTTTTTGTTTGGTTCCTCAGCTAAAGCTCTTGAGGATCACCCATGGTGAGATTTTGCTTGTAGATGTGATTGTCTTTACCCACTAGCCACATTCCATCTTCGGGGATGACTGAAAATGGAACGAAACCTCTGATGCCACGTAAAAGTGAAACTAAACTCCTGATACCACGTAAAAGTGGACACTTTGTTTTTTACATGATGCGATGCATTTGTGCAGATGCTAAAGCAGCATGTGTCACAGCTAGTACAACACAGGACCTTTAGGCTTCTGTCTCCCTTGATGGTGTTCAGTGGGCTGCAGCAGGGCTTCATGTTCACCGACTACAACCTGGTAAGTTCTGGAGGTGGATTGGCATAGTCTGGATGAAAGGTCATCGTAATTTGATATACATTCAGTCATGTATCAGCCACACACGTGCACACACACACACACACTCACTCACTCTCATTTTAATCTTTGTTTTCTTTCGTGACCAAATGGCAGAAGAGATCAACCCATCATTGTCATGTTTTGGAAACTGTACAGCTCAAGAGAAGGAGGGATAATTAAGAAATGTTAAAAAATAGAAAAGGACTGAGAAAGAGAGGTCCCTGCAACCCCCCAGAGTTTTCAGGTCCCCAGCAACTAGGCCAGCTGTTTATCATTGCAGAATATCATGGGACTCGCTGTTATCCCTTTATGCGGAATATTCCTACCAACCAATATACAGGGTTTGAACAGTTGTTGCAGACCTGTCCTTGTAAGTTTAGGAATTTGACTTCAAGTCCTTGGATTTACATCAGTGTCCGTTGTGAATTTGGGTCATTATTCAGTAGTGGAGGTGTGCAAACCTTTACCCCAAAATTCGCTGGTAGGTTAAAAACTTTAGATATCAGCTTCAAAGACTCTAACTACAGTATCATCTTTGTTGTTTTCATGTTTGCTGTGAAAGATCAACTCAAAAAGTAGGGCCTACTCATCATCAAAAAGTACTGTCTTTGTGAAGTCCTTTGAAGATCTTTGATTTTTATCTCTTAGAGGCTTATGTGAACACTGAATACCAGCATTTTTTTAATTCTCTCTTTTTCTTCTTGTCTTTCATCTATGTTTTATTTTTGTTTGATGAAAGAATGATATTGTGATACTGTGCACATAAATCTCTTTCCACCCCACCCAAAAGAAAAGCGTTAAAAACAACGGAAACTGTTGACCTAGGGAACTGTTGTTTCCAGTACTTTGTCACCTGCAGCCTGGGGGCAGAGTACGTGGGGTTCTGCATGATCACCTTGGGCGTGGCCAACGTGGGGGGCGCGGTGGTGGTGGCGCTGGTGTTGAACAAAGTTCCCCGGGAGGTGGTGCTGGGCTTTGGGGGCATCATGCACATGGCCCTCATGATCGGCTTCCTCATCTGGATCCCAGACAAACACCCCATGCTGTTCTTCGTCCTGGCTGCCGCCTGGGGCGTGTGTGACGCTGTCTGGCAGACCCAGTGCAACAGTGAGTGGATCCACTCTCCTTCCTTTTTCTTTATGGGTCTGGGTGATTCTGTCTGTGTGTGTGAGAGAGAGCGCGCGTGCACTTTCCTCTCCCCCCCCCCTCCCCCTCCCTCTCTCTCTCTTTTTCTTTTTTTTTCTTTCTCTCTTCCTCCCCTTTTCATCACTCCCTCCTCTCTCTCCCTCTTCCTCAACTCTTTCCTCTCCCTCTCCCCGCATTCTCTCTCATTGATCTGCTACCCTTCCTTTTTCTATCTTGTCATTGTCTCTTCTAATCATTCTCTTTCGTCTGATCACATTTTCCCACTTTTCAATACTCTTCCCAGTCTGGTTTTGTGCATGCATGTGTGTGTGTGTGTGTGTATAGGCTCGTGGTGAGAGTGAAAGAGTGTATACATGTTCATGTGCCTGCATGCTTGTCTAAATGTTGGATAGCTGTGTTTGTGTTTGCATGCACATGCAGTGCATACACACATCTACATAAAATATGAAAAGTCTAATGGACTAACTAAATTTACACTCTCTCTCTCCTTCCCTCTCTCTCTCTCCTCCTCCCCCCCCCCCCTTCCCCCCTTCATTTTTCCTTTTTGTGCATATGGTGCTCAAGTGCATGCACAACACATGCAATACATATCACACAAAATTATGCAAGCGCATATCAGTTTATTTGATTTCATCTGTCATTGCTTTCAGCTTTTTATCGAGTCCATTACACAGTTTCCCTTCCCCTGGCCCCATCTCTCTGTCTCTCTCTTGTCTTTCCCTTCCTCCCCCCCTCTCTCTCTCTCTCTCTCTCTCTCTTCCCCATTCACTCACTGACTCATGCACTAGTGTATTCATGAAATTGAAAGTAAAGAACAGGGAGTCAACGCTAGGGTGTGAGTCAAGAGATTAAGGCAGAAAGTGTGATGGAGTACTTCTTACACCACTACGTGTTACAAATGTCTGGAAACAGAAATTAGCTGTATCTTGTTTTTTCCCTTTTTTTTTTTTTTAGGTGGGGGGGGGGTGGTAGATATTGCAGACAGCCTAAAGATAATAAAAGGTGGAGAATTATGTATCACTGGAGTTTTTTTCGTACTGTTGGCTCCTTGTCGTTGGAAGTTGCTAGGTGAAAGGCCATCTGTAAGCGAGGCATTTTTTGGCAGGTTGCCAGCTGTTCTCGGCCTAGACGGCAAAGGCCATTCTTTATCAAAGTCATATTTCTTTGTACAGTTGTGAGGAGGGAGAGAGAGAACAGCATAAAGAAGCTGGGCTTCCATGTACATGCGTTTTGTTTTCTTACTGCTCTCTGTGTGAATGCTGGACTGTGGACCCTGATGTGTTGATTTGCCTTACTTTGTGCTTTATGGACATTGGTATTTTTATGTTTTTTTCCTTAGTCTTTTTTTTTGTTGTTGTGGTGGTTTTGTTTGTCATGCTTTGTCACCGATGATAGTGTTTTAAAATCCTGTTTAGCATCTTTGGTTTCTCCTCTTCTTAATCATGTTAAGCGCTAAACCTCTGGCTGCTCCTCTGAATCCTGTTCAACAACAGTGAATTCCCTTCCAACTCCTACAGGTATACATAACAACAGTGAATTCTCTTCCAACTCCTACAGGTATACATAACAACAGTGGTTTCTCTTCATTATTACACACATTGGTCTAGAAGTGACGCTCCATCTAGAAAGTGACGAGTTACTGGTTTGAGTCCATTGGACTCTGAACATGTGCTCTCCTCAGAAAGAGCGGGAAAGCAGCTCACATTTCATGCAGAGGCTTCTGCTGTGACTGGTACAGTTTAATTACAAATACGGTGCCTTCCTGATAGCTCTTCTTCTTTTTTTTTCTTTTTGCATTTGTTTGATGGATAGCTGTTCTCTGTATAATAGTGGAAAGGGCAAGGTAAGGGGAGCAGTAGTAAATTCTAAAGATAAATGTTGAAGAGGGTGAGTACTTTAATCATGTCTTATGGATATATGTCATCCTGTCGTTACCTTCATCTCATGCTTTGTCTCTCTTTCTGTTTTTCAGCCCTGCTATGCTTGACGTGCACAGAGCTGCCAGAAGTGGCGTTTGCCAACACGCGCATGCTGCAGAGCTTTGGCTTGGCGGTGGCCTTCAGTCTGGGGACAGGGGTGTGTGTGGCGGGCAAGCTGTATCTCCTAATGACCCTCCTGGTTGTGGCCATCATGTTCTATGTGCTGGCCGAGTATAGGCTGCGTCACGATAACGACGACGTCTTTGAGGACCCCTGAGTGGACTGAGGAGGGAGGCAAGATGTGAGAACTGACGATAACGGGATGGATTGTGATTAGGTCTTTCCTATGTTGGAGGGGGGGGTTCTTCTTTCTCCCCCTCCCTCCCCCCCCTGTTCAGTGTTTGTACTAGAAGCGTGTCCCTTAATAAGATCTTAGTTGAGAGAGGTTTGTGTGTGTGTGTCTCTCTCTCTCTCTCTCTCTCTCTCTCTCTCTCTCTCTCTCTCTCTTACTCTCTCTCTCTTTTCTCTTTCTTCCACCCCCCTCCCCTCTTCTCTGCCTTTGTATCTCTTTTTACATCAAGCCTGACAGATTTCAAAACTGCAGTTTAGAATATCAGATTGATCCAGACATGTAATTGAAGTGTGTCCACATCCCTCCTTCTTCATCTGTTTGGATTTCTTCTTTCTTTTTTCCATTAGGAAGAGCACTGTAATGTATCATGACACTGAGTTTGCCAAAAAAACAAAAACCAAAAAAAAAGTTCTTATTGTTGTTTTTTTGTGAATTACATCTTCCTGATTACTGTTACGGGTCTTTTTGAATAATCAAATCTTGTTTATCGTCTAGAAATGTTCTTTTGAGCTTCGTCTAGAGCTGCATGGTTGGTTGGTTCATGGATTTAGGTCCTGTTGCAGATTTTGTTAAGTGTTTCAGGTTTAAGAACTAACCATGGTTATTGTGCTTTCTATATCAAGTATGCAGTCCTAGCTTTTCAGTTGACATCTGACTTGCACAGGTGGTGGTGGTGGTGTGAATGTGGCCACTCACTGGAATTTAACATTTTTGTCGTGTTGTTTTTGTTTGTTTGTTTGGTTTTTTGGTGAATGTAGCATAGCTGTCAACTTGTAAAGGTTTTCCGTAGTTTTTACGGATAGAAGCATTTGTTACTGAAGTACACATTTCCTTCAGTTTCAGCGAATTAAAAAGCACCCCCAAATTGGAGACTGTACTATATCAAAAAGAATCAGGAGCTGCGATTAAGACATTGCAGTTCACATTAAGTGACAACATGTATGGAGACTTGTGTGTGTACATGCAGGGAGGAAAAATGTAAGGGAACCATAATTTGATGTGATGTGTTCTGGCAACACACTTTCTACAAGGAAGGCAGCACAAGTTCCATGCAACGTGTCTCCCTGACTGTAAATACTAGAATATTATACAGTATATTAATCTTTCCTTTTTTTCTTTCAGGCACAACCATGAAACTTTACATCAATCTTATGAATAAGTCGGTCAGAGTATGACATTGGGCTTGTTTGGTTCTGTGGACTAAATAGATTTCATCCTTGAAAACAGTTCTTTTCCATCAGAAAAAAAACAACTGAAAAATAAGCAGCTGCATGGGAGCAAATTGTCTAGGCGTTATTGCATTCATAAAATTATCCCAAGAGATTTAACTACCTTCACTTCAATTCTTAGAATAGGATAAACAACTGCTTTATTTGAAACTTGTTTTAAAACATAGGAGGCTCTTAGAGGTTAGCTTTGGTCATTTTGACTGTGGACATACAGGGGAAAAAGAAGATGAAGTCGCCCACTGTTGTTTGTTGGACTGGGTCACTTTCAGCCACACTGTTCCCAAATAACGGAAATGAACTGGAAACTGAGCTGGACTTCTTGACTGCTGAAAAGTCGCAGTTGTTAACAGAAATCTGTAGATGCAGTGGAGCAGTGTTAGTGCTTGGAAAGATCTTTACTGTTCTTCTCATGAAGGTCACATGGGGAAAAAATGTCACTATGATGTTTGACTTATGCGTCATACATTTGTCAAATTTGTATCTGTATCTGCTTTTGGTCTGAAGGATTAATCATCATTTATGTTTTTAATCCTGTAAAATTAACATGAAACGAAACTGTCGCCTCTGGAAGATGGCTCTGTGCAGGGGCTGTGCCCTTAACCCCTGCCCTTTGGGAGGGAGGGAGGTGTGCTTCCTGTCGAAATACAATCTCCCCTCCCCCAACCCTCAAATCATTTGACTGATTTTGATTTCCAGAAGTTGGCAGCTATGGTATTATTTCACTGACTGTTTTAACAGTGCAGTTCATTTCAAGAGTTCAACAGTCCTTTCTTTTGAGATACTTTGCTTGGGCTTGATTTCCGTCTTTTTTTTAATTTCTTGTTGTTATGGCTTTATTTTTTTTTCCATGGAACGCCTAATATTGTGTAAAAGAAAATCTGTGTGTTAGTGCTGCTGAGATTACACCTACACAAAAATTAGAAATGAACTGAATCCTTTTTGTTTTATAATTGGTGGGTTGTTTTTTTAAACCCAAGTTGTAGGGTAGAATTTTTACTTATATTCATGAATAACCTTGAAAGACCCATGTCCATTTTCCTCCTATCAGATTGTCAACAGAAGAAAGATAAAACAAACTTTTGTGTGTGGGAAGGAGATATGAAAACTCTTAAATATCATTTTGAAAGTATGAATACTCTTTTTTTTCCTAATGTTGAAATGGGACACAAAGCTTGAACCTAGTGTGACTTGAAAATATTACAAATAGATGACTCAAGAAAGAATCATGCATTAAATATCCATTTATTGGTATGTAATCAGTAGTGGATATCTAATCCTTAAGTGTCAGAATTGTCTGGACAGCATTATATTTGAAGTAATGTGAGTCAAATGAAGAGCTAGAAAGGTGCACTTCAAACTAAAAATCATCAGGAGAGTATCATATTTGAGGACTTGTGATTCAATTGAAGAACAAAAAAGATGTACTCTAATGTAAAAATTATCTGGACACATCATAATTGAAGACTGGTTGCTAATCACATGAAGAGCAACAAAACAAAATTATGTGAGTTACAATAAATCAAAAGAGGTGCGTACAACACACTTTTTTTGTGTGTGGCAAGGCACTGCACTGACTTATTATAAAAGAATTAGCCTTTTAAAAATAAACGAGCAAAAGAGATTGTTAAATGACTTCATGATGAAAGTATTTGAATTTTATAGAGTATACTTTTCAAAATGATCGGGCCTTTAATTTTTTTTATCTAAGCTGTGAGAAAACAGTTCTAGCTTTGGAAGTTTGGAGAGTACACATACTAAAGTAGCAAGGCCTTTGAAAAAAATGTTATGCAGCCTATAGTAAATTGACAGTTGTTGTTTTTTAACCAAAGATACATGACCAAGTACCTAGAAAATAGAAGTGGCAGTTTTAGGCACCAAAGTCACACTCTCATGTATGCTCTTACCAAAGTTCTGAAGTCTTGGGCTCAGCAGCACACTGTAGTTTTAAGCTGGACCCTAATGGTTTTTTGTTTGTTTTGTTTTGGGTTTTTTTAATATCCATCTGCTTGTTTTAGGAACTTGTTCCTGGAATGTTTTGTTAAATTCTAAGTTTGATGTGTGTGGGGGTACTGAAGCCAAAATTTGTGACGTTTGTATTGATCACCTTTTTACCAGTTATCCCTGAGATGATACTGTGTGTTTATGTAGTTTTTGTGGATCATGATGCTGGTCTTGAGAAATGTTTACGAGAAAATGATTACTATCCATAATGTATTATCAGATTTGTAAATGATGGGTAGATAATGAATATTACAAGCAAATGTTTTATATCTCTAGACAACTTCACGTGCTGTGTGTTTTCATTGCTTTCTGCAGATCTGATGAAGAGGTGTCTCTACATGGTTTCTTGCTGTAACTGTTACATGTATGATCTACAGCGTAGTTGTCGTTTACGTGACTTTTTGATTTTGTCGAGTTTGTGAGTGTTCGTGTGGATTTTGCCATATAGTCTGTATTGTCATACAGCTTTACTCATTCCATTCCATTGCATCTTCTGAAGTAGTGTTTGTACTAAAAGAAAACCCATTATGAAGAGAGATTTGTACAAACAGAAAAGGAAAGAAGGCAATACATGGCGAGAGCCATTGCTGAAAACCGTCCTGTTACGGACAATCCTATTGTTAATCTGTTTATGATTCAAACATCACATCACTGCCGCTCCGCATCTTGTTATGGACAGTCTCACTTGTTACAGTGGGTTGTTGTTATTGTTGCTTTTTCCCAGTATGGTCTCGTGTGTTAAGTTGCATGGTTTTTGTTCAGTACTGTCTCACTTGTTAAGCTGAATTTTTCATCATGTTGGTGCATTTGTTCTGATATCAACTGTGAGCTTATTTGTAAACCTGCTGCGTAGCTGATGTGGTTTTCATGTCAGTTTATTTGTAATCCCATTATGTGGCTGATTTTATTTTCATGTCAGTTTATTTGTTATCCTGCAGTGTAGCTGATTTTATTTTCATGTCAGTTTATTTGTAATCCCATTATGTGGCTGATTTTATTTTCATGTCAGTTTATTTGTAATAACATCATATGGCTGATTTTATTTTCATGTCAGTTTATTTGTAATCCCATCATATGGCTGATTTTATTTTCATGTCAGTTTATTTGTAATCCCATTATGTGGCTGATTTTATTTTCATGTCAGTTTATTTGTAATCCCATTATGTGGCTGATTTTATTTTCATGTCAGTTTATTTGTAATCCCATTATGTGGCTGATTTTATTTTGTTCATGTCAGTTTATTTGTAATCCCATTATGTGGCTGATTTTATTTTGTTCATGTCAGTTTATTTGCAATCCTGCTGTGTAGCTGTGATTTATGTTCATGTCAGCTATTGGCTTTTCAGAATACTGCTGTGCAATATGGTTGTTTAGTCTTGCATGTTCAACGACAACTCTGCATGACTGTGACAGCTCTCCTGAATTCGGAAAACTGCTGCAGTTAGAAAGGCAGGGATTCACTCACTCCAGCTTATCAGAGGGCATTACTTAGGTGCTGTAGAGATTTTTGTTTCTAATTCAACATCAAATACTTTTACTGCTTGCACTTTAAGTATAAGATTGATGCATGCACTGCAGGTTAAAATTGATTTTTTTTTAAATGCTTGCACTTTAGGTGAAGATTGATTTTGGTTTGAGGAAGAATGGTCTGCTGTTTCCTTAGGTTGCTGAACAAATGTGTACTACCTTACAAGCATTCCTGAAGTGCAGGAGTTGATATGTGAAAGAGATGGGTTTGTCGCCGTCAAGTTGTCTCCACCATCTGATGCGTTTTGTTTTAGGGCCAGCGATTCATGAATCATTCCCTGACTTGGCCCATGTTCTACACATTCCTTACTGCAGGCAAAAGATTCATTCACTCACATTGAGCCTATGCTGCTGATTAAACTGAGTCATATAAACCTGTAGCATTCTGATGGACGCACAAAAGACTAGGACAGTTGGTTTTTCCGTTACTTTTTGAAATAATAACACTCCATGTTGTACTTACCACACTTGCCATTGACATAGTAGTAATATAGAAGAAAGTGCCATGTAGTTACACTAGAACTCAGTTAGGTTATTATCACTGAATGGTGTTCACTTTTTTTTTATATGATTGTATATACACAGTATTTCTGGGGAATGTGATTTTTCATACATGAAGTTTCAAATAGTAAGCTTTTTTTTTTGTCTGTCCTGTAAGTTGAAACAACCTCATGATAGTTTTACATTCTTTGGTTGCGGTCCCTCGGGAGAAAAAAGGACAGCTCGCACACAAGCGACTGTATATTCAGAAATTTAAGAGAACTGTTTCGTGTATTTGTTGACAGACTGACTCGTCAAAGTTGTAGCGATTTTAGATGATTGCATTTGTGCAGTTTCATATACTTGGTGGCTCTTTGGTTTGTCCAATTTTCTTTAAAATGTTGTAGATGTCGGAGAAGTCATGTTGTCATAAAACTGTCCAAAAATAAATACATGTTTGAGAGAATAATTAGTACCTGCAACATGACATCCCATAATTTTTGGTGTTGCTTGGCTAGGGCTGTGGGTTGACCAGTGGTGAGATTTTTGCGTATGTGACCGTTTGGCCACCATTGAGGTAGCAGCATTCTGGCTTCAGGGACAATGCCTGAACATGACACCATTCGTGATTTTTCTTATCTGTTCCTACTGCCATGCAATGGCCTACTCTTCTGCAAGGTGGAAAATTGTTTTTAACGTGTGGGCGAGATGTTATGTGTGTATGAGTACACGCGTCTTCAGTTTGTATATAGTCTCGTTTGAAGGGCTTTTGAAGGAGTCGATACTGATGTTAACTCTAAGGGAAAAGGAACAGGCATCTCCATGGTGGTGGCTGGAACCAGCACAGTCGGATCACAAGCTTATTTCTCGAACCACTAGGCTATCCCGCCCCTCTGTCCAGAATAAGTCATCAGTGGTTTCAGTCTAAAAAGAAACTCATCAAGTCGTAAAGAAAAATGCCAATCAAGACTTTACCTGACTCTGCCCTTCTAGCCAGCAAAGGAACCCCAACCCCCCAAAAAAAAAACAACAACAAAACCCTACCTCCTTGATGGAATCAATATTTGGCTGGAAAAGGTTTTAAGCCTGTGAGAGTGATCACTAAACGGTGCTGGATAATGTCTTTTTCACGTATCATCAAATCTTGGTTGTCGCTTGTTTCAAGTTAAACATGAAGATTTAGGACTCAACAACAACCAGAAGAAGGAAAAAGTTCACAGATAGCTTGTGATGTTAATAGCCACCAGTCATTCATGATGATAGTGTGAAGCATAGTTCTGTCATCGACTTGGTGATGTAGAGGTAAAGCACCTGTCTAGAAAACAAGAAGTCAGTAACTCCGTCAAACTTGAACTCCCCACCCCCACGACCTTAAGTGGTTGTCTGGGTACTAGTCTTTCAAAGGAAACAATACACTGAAATCCTGTGTGCAACAGACATTTAGCACGTATAGAAGAACCCATGATAGCCAGAGAGTTGCCCCAGGCAAAGTTCTGTGTGAAAATAGATGTAAAGAAAAGGCTGCTGTAGAGGGAAAGAAATGTTCATACAGACAGGAAAGTTTGGTTTTTTTAAAAAGGGACAGTTCTGCACTTGTGATGATGCACTGTCCCTGGAGAGAGAGCAACAGGAATGTTCACGCAGAGGAATCGGTTGTGATTGAAAGTGGTATACGACACAACGCAACCCGTCATTTTGCAGGGGCTTTTGTCACCAAGTATCATGAAACTGTCCATATGCCTTTTTTCCCTGCAGAGGTGTGTGTCTTTAGTGTGGCCTGCCTTGTGGTGTTGATGTTTTGCTTTCAGGTGGTGGCCTGTGTTTCCCCCCATAAACTGCTACTGCTGTACACTGGCTTTCACGCTCACATTTCAATTTGGGGGGGATACATTTTAAAGAAAAAACTTTATTGTCATTGGCTTGGAAAAATTGCCTAGATATGAAGCATTGTCGGTCAACTTGCGCAGATTTTTTCCAAGGCAATGATGTTATGTTGCTAAGCTGTGGGTAAGAAAGAGAGTACCTTGTGGGTTCTGATGTGATAGATATTGTGTTGTGTCACAAACGTTGAGGTGTGTATATATTTCTCTTGCTGTTTTATAGTCTCTTGTCAGTGAATGTTGTTTGTACTGTAGAAAATGTACATGTACGCATGTTGGTAGAGATGCAGATCCGTTTTGTGCAGTGGTTTTGTTCTGCTTTGCTTTATACCTGAATCATATTTCGATGTCATAATCATTCCCAAAAAAATTCTTGACTTTGAAACTGTGTATCTAAAAAATTCAGTTCAACTAGGTGGCCCAATAATGGTGTTGATCTACAGAATGAATATAATAGATCTCTCGTGAGGAACAAGACTCGTCCTGTTGTGTATGTGTGTGTGGTACTTGATATCAGCTTTATGGTATAATATCTTCACGTCTTTGTTTTCAAAGAGTGAGTTGTGACCAAAAAGAAGGAAGGAGGTGATGAGTGTAAATACGCCGTTTCTGTGGTGGAGTGAAGTGCAGTGTGGCTTAATGGTACTTTGTACAGGTTGTGGACTGCAAAGTAAACGGGAGTCTAATGTTTGTGTGTGGGTGTCTGTCTGCCTCTTTCAGTCTTGATCAGCCAGAACTGCGTCGTTTTTATCTGGTGACAAAAGCTTTTTCCATGAGATTTATGATTGATATTGATATTTTAAAAAAACAAACTTTTATATTTGAAAACTTAATATGATGATACCGACCTATTTCACCCTTGATCAAACCATGTGCTTTTGACAGCTTTTTCAACAGACTAGTAGAAGTACTTGCTGTGTATCACAGACAGTTGTCCTGATGTAAAACATCTGTTGTACTCGAGAAAGGAAAACCAAGAAGTAACACCTTTTTTCGTTTCCTTTAGTTACCAAGGGAGGAATACAGCATGGTGTAACATTGAGATGGGAACACTTGCTTGTAAAACATTTCCTTTGTATGTTTTTCAGAGAAAAAATGATGTCGGCTGATGAAGAACAGAGTAGACCAGGGGATAGATTTGATTACAGAAAGAAAAGGGTTGGCTGGCGGGAAGAACTGTGAAGAATTACAAGATGTGAACTTCTATACCATCCTATTTCTTATTGCTTGCAGTCTTCAAGTTTGCAGGAACCTGGGATGCTGTTGAGCATGTGCTGCATGTGTGCGCACACACTTGTATGAGTGTGTGTGTAAAAAAAAAAATGTTAGGTAAAAAGCACCATCAGTTTGTTTCTGTGAGCCGAACAAGAAGCATGATCTATCAACAGCTGTCTGTGAATCACAATGAACAACCTGTTGTCCAGGTTTGTGGGCTAAGTCCTCTTTAAAAACAAAAAAAGTGGGATACTGTTCTGTGTACACTGTCCAGTTTCAGATATTTTTAGTTCTCTGTTTCTTTTCTCCGTCGTTTTGTTTGTAATGAGCTTTGTACTTGTTGAATTGAATGAATTTTTTTGGCAAGTATGTTAGGGTTTTTTTGGGTAGGGCTTTTATTTCTGTTGTTGGGGTTATTGACTTAGAAGAATGTACCCGTTTGTGGTAAATCCAGAGACAGATCCAGGTGTGATTATAAATCTTTTTTTTCCTAAAAGTTTACTTTTTATTGCCAGTAAAACTAACATCATTTGGCACAGTTTCCCTTTTTTCCCTTACAAAGATTTTATTTGTTTTTCTTAGGTATATTTTTTTGCTTAAATACTGTGCCACACTTCTCTGATACTTTGGGAAACTTAAGAAAATTAAAGGTAGTAGTCTGTTATGTAATGTTTTTCTTTGTTAGGAGTTTCTCAATAACTTGTTACTGAATTGTCCTGTTTCATGTAGTAGGTGTCTTGGGGGGGGGGGGGGGGGATAGGGTGCTGTTTGGTTGTTTATTTTTAGGGGAATGTGCACATGTTCATTTTTCTTCAAGTTCATACTTTCCCATCCAAAATCTGAAAAAGATTGTATATTCTGCTGATTGTCAAACACAAAAATACAGAATATCATTCCAGTTCTATTCTTTCTGTCAGTATTGAGCTATTCAAATAAGTTAGCGGTTTGTTTTGGATAATGCTGGATAAGAAAATATTGTTATATTATCCAAAATTAGGATGCGATTTTATGCATATTTGGAGGAACAATTATTGTTGTTTATCATATATATATATATTGATGGGACTAATGTTTAAAAAAAAAAAAAAAAAATTGATGCAACTATTATTGTGCTCCTGGAGAACTGTAGCTAGCTTAATTGGTTTATATTTCGTGTGCAAGAGAAAGGATTGCCACAGCAACTGTCAGCGTAATGTCGGATACGCCTTTGCACTTGAGCTATACCTCCTCCCCCATTATCGCTATTGTGTTGTGAGTAAGCTAGTGTTGACGCTTCTGTCTGTGTGAGGCAAGGAAGGGGAGTGTAAGTGTTGCGCGCACTTGTTTACAGTTCACTTCAAGTGACATAAACGGTATGCCAGGCTGACAGCAACTATCATTCTGCGTCCCTCTGTTGTCTTCCCCCCTCTCCCCCCCCCCCCCCCCCCCCTCCCCTGCACAGCCCCCGTCCCAAAACTCTTTCCTGGGTTGGGTTGGTTGTTTTTTTCTATTTTCATAGAGAAAAGTAACAGTATTAAACTGTTTGCATGGCACCTCTTCCCTACAGATTGCATGAAACAAATTCTCTAATGGGCGCCATGATTTATGTATGGTACTGCAAAGACGAAAGGGGATGGCCCAGCTCAGTGGTCAGAGCACCACCTCTTCTAGGAGAGAGAGAGAGAGAGCGCTAAGAGTAAGCGGCGTTGAGCATGGTTTCCTTGCAGGTGGAGGATCATTCACGCGCCTTGGCTTCAGAACAGTCCCCCAGCCGTAGATGGGTACCTGCCCTCTTAAGGTACAGGGAGGGTCAAGCAGCGAGAGAGAGGAGATGGGTGCTGACCTCTAGAGAAGCTGAGGTCTCCTGACCCTGCTCCCCAGCATCCACGTAGGTCATGTATGGGACACCTTGACCTTTTGAAGATAAAGAGATTCTAAGGGATGGAGGGGTCCATTGGTGAAGAGAAGCAGACGTATGGTGTCAAAATCTGCAAGAAATCATAGTTCTTTGAGGGCATGCTGTCTGTTTCGTACAGGATTGCTCCGAGTTTTAAGAATGCGTGTCACCACTCTTCAACATGGAACAGTTGAGGATATGTTCTGTTCTGTTCATCCGAGACCTTAAATGGAACCTGTGTTGGAATGATAACGTGTTGTAATTCAGTAAAATGTTGTTAATTGCAAATTCTGTTGATCGGTTTTCACAAGCAAGCCTTTAGTTGTACTAGAAATATTGGGAATTTTGTTAAGTGTGTCTATGAAAAGCTCCTGTGTTTTTGTATTATTTTGTTGGGGGGGGGGGGGGGGGGGTCTTTTGAAAAGACAACTAACAAGCAAAAAAAGTAGCATTACAAAGTAAGAAAATGTTTTTCTGTGCTTCTATGAATTTCAGAACAGTTTGTAATTTATTACATTTTATACAGCTGTTATGTACTGTAATGGTCAAAGTTGTATTAACAAATTGGCTTTCCATGTTCTCACACACTCAACAGTCATAATTACGTATTAAAAGTTGCCCACACACATGTGAGCATACATCTTACCTACCAGTATTTTTTGTTTTGTTTCATGGTTAGGAATTCAGAGGAGAGAAATGTGGACTCTGTTTACTATTTCTCCAAAAACATGATTATTGCTGACAGGAAAAACCGAAATCTGATCTCTGAAAAAATATTTTAAACATTTTTTTAATGTCGTGATTATTAAGTGCTAGCAGATTGTTATATGAATTAGCATTTCAGAGCTAATCAGTTAGTTGGATAAAATTTTGGCTAACATGTAACATGATTTTGAAATCAACGTCTTGTAGAACTTTGTGACAGTAACAGCAGTAGACAGAAAGGGCATAGCAAAGGCTGCCAGCTTATATGACAGGGGAAAAGGTCATGTTTGCTCAAGTCGGGCTATTGTCAGTTACAACTGGATTGCTGTTGATTTCTTTAAAGTGAATAAGCAAGGCTGAACAAGGTATGCCATTACTGTTGTCTGTATGGAGCTTTCATTCTTGGTAGGATTGTTTTTGTTTGGGGGGGGAGCAATGAATGTGGATTTTTGTGTGTGTTTTTTTGTGTTAACAATGATTCTTAAAGATGCTTTGATGCAGATTGAGAGTGCAAAGTTCAAATCTTCACCAGAGAAGAAGATTATTTTGGGGGTTTATTTAGAAACCGTGGATTAAATATCTGATACATCAAAAGAGATATATTTTAGAACTGTCACTATTTTCTAAAGAATTGCATTTCTTGCCTTCAGACACAGGAAAAATTACAAAAAGTATGATTACAAGATGTAGTTAGTTTTTTTTAAATTGTTAACCTAAAAAAAAATGCACAAATGGACTTAACGCACTTTTCAGACATTCTGTTGTACCGAGTATTTTATTCATGCCTTTTATAAGCTTCTGCACAGCCGTTGTTTGTGTGTGTGTTGCTAGGAATGTGAGAGAGAGAGGGGGATTTCTTCTGTTGACACCATGTAAGAAGCTTGAAGTACCAGCTTGAAATGTACTCTTGTGCTTGCTAAGCAGTTCAGCTGTGTGATTGTATGGTTTGGTTTCACTGTGACACAATAAGGAAAACTGAAATAAAATTTCATGTCTGCCAGTCAGTCGTGTATTCTTTGCG
Source organism: Rapana venosa (assembly GCA_028751875.1). Taxonomy (NCBI): domain Eukaryota; kingdom Metazoa; phylum Mollusca; class Gastropoda; order Neogastropoda; family Muricidae; genus Rapana; species Rapana venosa. The sequence continues at coordinate 44,281,120 of CM054155.1, read as the reverse complement.
TTTGTGTGTACGGGGGGGAAATATATTCTGTGTGTGTGTTTTTGCATTCATGCATGAAAATTCAATGAATATTTTGTATGAGTGTACTTACATGCTATCTTATGACTTGTCAAGCTAGGCCCAGCGCATCCAACTTCAGCATAGGAATGAAATTATCTTTTCAGTCTTTTTTTGGAAAAAGGCAGGAGAATGGACCAAGAAGGCAGACAATAGACAAAAAGGGGGTGGCAGGAAGAAAAGAAAGAAAGAGAGGGATAGAAAAGAGGGAATTTGTAGCACAGAATTTCCAGAAGGTGGGGATGCTATTTACATTGACAGCACCCCACCCCCAACCCCTTGACAAGCCCACTGGAGAAACTTCAAGACATCTTGATTTCAGTTAATTAAGCTTTTTAAAGCTGTGTCTGTGTTCAATACATAAAGCCTCAGTTGACCGATTTATCATCTCGATGTTAAGACTGATAAAACGTTGCTTTTGTTTCAGATTAATAAAAACGTTCTTTTTGTCTTAGATTCAAAGCTACAAAACCTACTTAAAGCCACAAGCATAATTATATATAACTCGCACTACAAAAGCGACATCTATAAACCAGGCATCCATACAAGTATTTGCTATGTTACAACATATTGTAAAACAGCAGAAACCCGCAGAATGCATCAGAGAGGGAATATACTGGAAAAGCAGAGGGGGGGGTAAGAAAGTCTAGAGTTCCAGAAGGCAGGGAGGACCAAAGACATTTCTACAGAAACAGCTCCTGGCATAATCCGAAATACCAAAGGCAACAGCCCCAGGAGCCAGTCCATGAAGTACTGAGCATTAAGCGCGTCATGTACAGGCTTTCCCGGCCTGCTATCACAATTACTGGATACCTCTGAGTCTGAAATACCCCTGAACATCATGCAGCCTGATTGGTGGAGGAGGAGAGAAGCACACAGTCTAATGAACACTCCTAACAGGGAGATGGGGGAACGGAGAGTGGAGGGGAGTAGACCAAGGACATCACAGAGAGAGAGAGAGAGGGAGGCAAAGAAAGAAAGCCAGAGAGAGAGAGAAACACGAGATAGATAAAGTCAGATTGAGAGAGACAGAAGAGCAAGCATGGGAGTTGATAATATTGTTTTGTCAAAATATTTTAAAAACAAAAACTAACTGGATGTTATTCACGATGTTGTCTCGGAGTACACTTGATGAATGAAGTCATGACCGACTTCACAATTTGTCAACTTTTAGAAAATATTATGATTATGATTTTTGAAATGATTATGAATACTTGACTAGATTATGCAATTTAATGAGAACTTTTTCTTCAATGCTGGGATTTTTTCTTTTAGAAAAAGATTTCAGTAGATAAACATAAATTAACACAAAACCAACTGATAAGCATAATTCAACACAAAAACCATTCGCCACCCCAATTTAAAAGATATTTACAAATAAAGGAATGAAATCAAGTATTACGGAAGACGAACATATTTTAAAAAGCAGACTTGAAGCTGCCTTTGTAAATAAATACATAGTATATTTTATGTGTTGGTTTGGGGGTTTTTTAGGGGGGGGGGCTGAGGGGTTGAAGGAACGTAGTCGAGTGGTTTAGGCGGTCAACGTGATCCAGAGGTGCGTTCGATCCCCGCTCGGCTGGGTGTAGTGTCCTTGGGAAAGACACTTTACCTATTTTCCTCACTCCCCCAGGTGTACAAGTGGGTACCAGCTGATGGAGGAAGTATTGGGAAGACTAGCGTCTGTACAGGGTGGTGAAAACAATCAGTTGCTTAACGCTAGAACCGGATAGCTCCGGTTATGGCCTTCTGGCTCGAAAAATGAATACTTTTATGGTGTGGGTGGGGTAGGGGGTTTGGATTTTGGCTGTTCTTTTTTTTGGGGGGAGGTGGGTTTTTTGTTTTGTTTTTGGGGGAGTTGTGTTGTTTTGATTTGGGGGGGTTTTGTGGTTTTTTGGGTGGGTTTTTTTGTGGTTTTTTTTTTTTGGGGGGGGCATAAAAAGTTCTGCTGTTAGTACATAAGAGAAAAAGGAGGTAACACACCTACCTGTCTTTTCTGCTGATTCCTTAGCGTGTTGGTTCTGACATCCTTCTCATTTTCCCCCTTCATTTTCTCACGTGTTCTTGACTGTATGATACTTAACCTCTCTTCTCTCCGCAGCAACAGCAACCCTTCACATCTTTTCATCTTACTTGACGTCTGTAACAACAAACAAACAAACAACATCTACTCATTAAAAAATGAAAAGTGAGCTTAAAGCACAAAATGGAAGCTTGACTTAAAAAGAATTGGTTTTGGGGTTTTTTAATGTTTTAAAATGGCCTGTGTTAAATGAAGAAGTCGGAATGCGGCTACCTTCATGGTGGACAAAAACGGTCGCATAGGCAAAATCTCACCACTGGTGAAACTCAGAGCTGTAGATGAGGAACGAAAAAATAAAACTAAAAAAGAATCATGCAGTGTGTGCGTCTATCAGTCTGCGGAGACTATCCTTAATCATGTGTGATGTTAGCCTATGCTTATGTTCTAAATATCTGGGAGATTATATATATATATGTGTGCGTGTGTGTATGTATGTATTTTATTGGGAGGTTGGGGCTCTTCCCTGCAGTGTCTATGGTCCTAATCTCAAATCCATGCACCACAAACACACCCTCACAAACACACACAGTATTGGCACACGCACGCACGTAGGCCTACTACCTACAGAACGCATGCACTCGCACACATGCACCGGCGCCACTTACTCTGAGAAAACAATACTACATAAATAAACCTAGCTTACAGCACAGCACACACACACACAAGAACACACATTGTAGGTCAAGGCCCCCTGCCCCGATTATAAGTGTAAATCACCATCATCTTTACACTTTTCAGCTAGGCCTACTAACATTTCATCAGAGCTTTGTTCAGCTACTGCTACATTTGATGTAGCTTCACAGATACCCTTATCACATTGGAATTGTTTTGGCTGAAGGAAAAACAAAGACTGATAATTAGTTAGTAACGCCAATGCAGGGAGAATATCACACATCACTCTAACCTTTAAAAAAAAAATCTCAGCTACTAACATTTCAACAGGGCTTTGTTCATCTAATACTACTTTTGATCTACACACTTCAGGGGTTTTCACTCTGGAAATAGTTTCGCTGAACGGAAAACAAAGACTAAGTTAGTAACACTACTGCAGGGACAAAAATCACACATCACTCAAACCTTTCAAAAAATTCTGAATGAAACTTCTTTCTTTTTTCCTATCATTGATTATTATCAAACAGCACCAATCAACTGACCAATACTGCTCAATGCAGACTTGATATACTAATTTAGTTTTATCATTCAGTTTTCTTTTTCAACAAAACCAACAATATAACTATAGGGTTGATGTAGTGTTGATAACGGTTTTCGATCATTTGATAGATTCAAAACTTTGGTACGTCAGGGAGAAGGGTATTCCTATTCAAAGATGTGGAAAAGAATATATAGGGGAAGCATGCAGATCGACTTCCAGTTTCACACTTAAAAGATAGACTAGGGGTTAGCTGAACGAGCCTCCACTTGTTGATAACTGGTTAATAATTTTATCTGGACTTCACTTCTTCTAGTTACCTCTCTGTCATCACTTTCAGCAGCTGTGATCTGTACTACAAGGGAACAGGTCAGTGAGGAATGAAAGATTGTTTTGTTTGTTTTTTAAGTTAGGTTTGGGTAGCTTGCTTTTTTTTTCTTCTTCTTTTTTCTTCTTCTTAAACTATCCTCTTTTGTCGATATTTGTTTCTTTCTACTCTGTTCTTTCTTTCATCCCTGTCTTACTCCCTTGACTGATTTGGGGTTAACAATAAAGCATAATTATGGTCTGTTAAATCGGGGTGTGTTTTACTATCTGAGTAACAGTGCACACCACTTCTGGGTTTCTTTCTTTTAATCGTGTCCCTTGTCTTTTTCTCCAGGGGGGAAAAAAGCCAAACTACATTGGCCGAATTATTCAGCTCCCAAACACAATGTCGGTAAAAGGTAAGTGCTTGACAAATTTATTTTAAGATTACAACACACACACACACACACACTTACAACACACACTCACACACGCGCACACACACACACACACACACACATCACACTTACACACCTCACACACGCACCTCTCTCCTCTATCAATACACACACACACACACAGTAGGCTTCTTCTGTCTCGGGAGATCATAGCTGCTCCTTCCTAAGCCACATTAGTCTAGTTTGGAGCAATGTCTACCAGCCTCCCTCTTCACACACATGCACACACAACACACACACACACACACTTTGTCATCAAAATGACTTCAGTCTTTGTTCAGTCGATTGCGCGTAATTGTGTGTGTGTGCGCGCGCGCGCGCGTGCATTAGTATGCATATACTTGCATGCGCGCGTGTCATAATTCGGGTATAAGCTGACTGCATATTCTTTGTCATTAACTGTGACTACAGATAATAAGACGTGTACTCGAGTTATCAAGCTAGGTTATGGACCTGTAATCCAGCCATCATTCACATGTAGAGAGACGAAGCTCTAATTAGCGTTAACAAGCGTTCATCATCCTGTGATGTCGTCATACACATCAATGCTATGTCTCCGCATCACATTACCACTGATGACCAATGCCAAACGCATGCCATCTTTCTCAGATTTTTTTCCAAGGGGAGGAGGGAGGGGGTGGAGGGGTTACTGGGGGAGAGGGGGGGGGGGGGGGTATTTAGACTAAGCTTGTGATCACAGGCGTTTGTCACTGACAAGGCTTCCATGTCGGTTTCAGCTTACCCGTTTTCCGAAAGCCAGTTTGAGGTCACGACCCAGATGCGTGAGGAGTTTGATCAGAAAGGTTATCTTCTGATTAGGTTAGTCTACAGCTACATCCGTCCGTCTGTCTGTCCGTCTCTCTTTCTCCCCCTGTCTGTCAGTCTGTCTTGTGTCGGACTCTGTGTTTCTGTCAGTACGGTTGTCTGTCTGCCTGTTTGTCAGTCTGTGTCAGACTCTGTGTTTGTCTATCTGTCTGTGTGACTGGCTGTTTTTTTTTAAAGTACATCTCTCTATCTATGTATCTATCTGTCTATCTATCTACCTACCTATCTATCTATCTCTCTCTCTATCTGTCTGTCTATCTTATCTATCTCTCTCTCTATTTATTTATCTATCTATCTCTATCCATCTATCTCTGTATATCTATATGTCTGTCTGTCTGCCACGAGTTTGTCTGACGATCGCTGTGTACATCTGTCTTACTTTGTCTTTAATATGTGTATGTGCGTGCGTGCGTGCGCGTGCACGCGTGTGTGCATGCGTGCGTGCGCTTGTTGTTGTCTTTGCCACAGAAATCTATTGAGCAACCAGGAAGTCCAAAAGATCCGGAACAACCTGGAGGAGAGTGAGGTCATCAAGCGATACGCCTATGGGGTGAGTTAGCACGAACTGCTTGATGATGACTGCTTGTGTTGGGGGGCAGGGGTCTGTTGCCTCTGTCTTCTGCCTGGCTTTGTCTTTGTCTTCTGTTTCTTCCCTTCCACCCTACACCCCCTTCCTTCATTCCCTTCTTTCTCTTTTAGATGATAACGATGGTGGTGGTAGTGGTGGTGGTGGTGGTATGGTATGGTATTGATGATGTCGTTGATGATGATAATGATGATGACATTGATGGCGGTGGTGATGATGTTGATAACTATGATGATGACGTTGATGATGGTGGTGTCGTTGCTCATGATGACGACGTTGGTGGGGGTGATGATGGTGTCGTTGATGACTACGACGGTGATGGTGATGATGATGATGTCGTTGATGGTGACGACGGTGATGACAATAACGTTGATGGTGTTGATGATGTTGTTGATGGGGATGATGATGATGATAATGACGTTGGTGGCGATGATGCTGTTGATGGTGATGATTATGGTACTGGCGTTGATGGTGGTGGTGGTGGTGATGATGTCGTTGGCGGTGATGATGTCGTTGATGGGGATTATGACGTTGATGGTGGCGATGTCGTTGATGATGATGATGACGATGATGATGACGGTGTCGTTGATGATGACGACGTTGATGGTGGTGATGACGACGACGTTGATGGTGGTCATAATGACGTTGATGGTGGTGATGATGATGTCGTTTGTTGATGATGATGCCGTTGGTGGTGGTGATGATGACGATGATGGCGTCGATGGTGGTGTCGTTGATGATGACGACGTTGATGGTGGTGATGACGACGACGTTGATGATGTTGACAACGACAACAACAAGGATGATAATGATGACAGGTGGATGACGGGGCGGGGAAGACCAGCAGAATGTGTCTGTGGAACCACCCCGGCAACGACATGACAGGCATGCTGGCCCGTTCTGAGAAGGTGGTCACCACCTGTGAGCAGGTATACCCTTTCTATAGACATGCAGACACACGGGCCGCTTCAAACCTACGGTTGAACCAGGACAAAAAAGCGTTGTCAGTTATCCATGTCGTTTGAGTACCGACACCTACATGAAAACGTTGCTATGCCGTGTACAACAATGTTGTGTAGACTTCTGTCACATCTGTAGTTGCTGACAGGTAAAAACTGAAAATCTTATCTTAAAAAAACAAAAACAAAAAAAAGGTGTATAGAAGTTGGTCTTAGGCTATGGCAAGTTCTTAACATAACAACCTGAATTCTTCTCTAAAGGAGAACAAAAAATCTTCTGAAGTTGGAGTATGGCTGCCTATGTGACAAGATACTTGAAGCGAGTCGTACATGCAAACATTTTTTACCACTATGTATGTTCAATTTCGCAGTGATTCCCAGGTGGGATGAGCGAGTCAGAGAGTGCATATTCTGGGTTACCCCCAGAGTGTTAAGCTAGAAAATGCGCCAGTAGCAACAGCCTATGACAAAGTACTTGAAGAGAGTCGCAACTTTTTTTTTTTTACCGCTATGTATGTTCAATCTCGCAGTGATTCCCAGGTGGGATGAGTGAGTCAGAGAGTGCATATTCTGGGTGACCCCCAGGTGTTAAGCTAGAAAATGCGCCAGTAGCAACAGCAACAAAAACAAGACGAAAAAATGTACAGTTGGGGGTAGTTTAAAGTAGATTGCCTGCGACCATAAACGGTATCTTGACTGGCACAGACATATAGGTTCAACTGACCATTGTGATCTGTTCCGATCCTGATGTTGAACTTGAGGCGACAGACAGGACGAGGTAACTGAGAATGAGCTGAAGGATGAGATGAAAGGATATTCTCCAGTCAGTCAGTGCTGAGTATGAAAACCAGCAACTATTCACTAAGTCGGAATGCGGCTACCTTAATGGTGGTTAAAAAACTGTTGCATACGCAAAATCTTGCCTAGGAGCTTTAGCTGACACGAAAAGTATACTCTACCATCCCTAGCACCCTCCAACACCACTACCACAGCCATCGCTACCCTATCACACCACTATCATCATCACCACTATCATCATCATCATCACTATCATCATCATCATCACTATCATCATCATCACTATCATCATCATCATCACCACCATCATCATCATCACTATCATCACTATCATCATCATCATCACTCCTGTGATCAGTAATGCTGGACACAGACGGTGGCCTGTGTGGTAGCTGCTGGGGGGAGAGGTGTACCACTACCACACCAAGCTGATGATGAAGGAGGCCTTCAGCGGGGGGCGGTGGGCTTGGCACCAGGACTACGGGTAAGCGCCGCACTGGTGTGTACTCCTCACACATGCCACGGGGGGTACACGCTCTCTGAAGTCGGAGTGAAAAGTAAAGGTGTCCCTCCATAACCTATAAGGTCGTAGGGGAGCGAGGCGTCAGAGACCTCAGCTTCTCCAGGAGCCAGCATATTGAGGGCGGCGCCCATCTCCTCTCCCTCGCTGCTTTACCTTCCCTGACCCTAGCTACCCATTTACAGCTGGGTGAACTGTACTGAAGCCAAGGCGCGCAAACGGTCACCCATCCAAGTGGTAGCCACGCTCGATGCTGCTTAACCTTGGCTGGGGGGAAAGCGAGTGCTCTGACCACTGAGCTATCGCGTCCCCCGGAGTCAGAGTACAGCTGCCTATAATGTTGTCAGTGGTATAAAACAGTCAAAACAGAAAGATCACATTTACACCCCCTCTCCCTGCCCCCACCCCCCTCCCCCCCCCGCTGTATGGATTCGTAAATCAGATTAATTCACTATGTTAATTTATGGCAGTTATTAACTGCTTTCAATACTTTCTCCCCCCCCCCCCCCCCCCACTCCACTCCACCCCCCCCCCCCCCCCACCCACTTCCTCCTGATCTTTCACAGCTTGTTTTCCCTTTCTATCTGCCCCCACCCTTCTCTCTCTCTCTCTCGTGATGTAAGACCCTCTTTTTACTATTAATTTTTATATCAAATGTCTTCAATCACTGACTTTTATGACGGGACTTAAAACTGAATTCTGATGATTCTAGTCACAACTTGTATCCAGCTGTAGACGCGGAACTGTGTCCAAAAAATGACCAGAACCACACGCAAAGACGGAATAAATGTTTATTTGAAAAAATTTTAGTTAAAAAAAAGTGTTTTTGCCAGTTTAAACCTACGGTAAATAATTGCTCCTTTTTATTTTTCGATCCGATTTTCAGGTGTTTTTTAAAATCCTGTCAGCAACTACCATGTGATAGAATCACGTGAAATTGATCCTTTTGTTTGGCTTTCAGTCTTCAAACGGAATTTTATGATTCACAATAAGGTCAATCGCACAATAACGATGCTACCTCATATCATTTGAGGACAACAAAAACGTTAGGAACAACAAGGAAACCAAGCAACCAGCTAAGGACTAAAACCATCTTATGTACACCAGGTACTGGTATCACAACACCTGCCTGTACCCCAACATGATGACCGTGTTTATAGCCATGGACCCCTGCCGCCAGGAGAATGGATGCCTTCAGGTAAACCTCTGTCATCATCATCATCATCATCATCATCAGCGTCATCAACATTACTACCGTGTCATGATCCTCCACTATCACCCGTCATCTGTATCATCATTATTGTCCCTATCATCATTGTTGTCATTATCATTGTCGCTGTCATCGTCATCAATATATATAGTCTTAGACTTGTATATACAAGCCTTTATAGCGCCATTGTTACCATCTTATCCTGATCGATTCTTGTGCAATTGTACAGGTTAAACCCCCCCAAAAGTATGATGTAGTGGCGACAAAAGGAAAAACATGTTTTTAGTTCTGCATTGTTTCTTTGCTTCTTTAAGGTTATATATTACAGAACACTGTCCTCTTGAAAATAAGAACGCTTTTAGGTGGTGTAATTATGAAAATGAATAAAAGAAGTAATAAACAAGAAAAGAGAAAGCCAGGCTTTAAAAATAAACATGCACTGTTGCAATACCCTTTTAAATATTTTTTATAACCAAACAAAACCAAGCCCAGAATGGATCCACACATGAATGTTGCAGGTGATGGAAGGGTCCCACAAGTGTGGACGAGTGGATCACGTGATCAGCGGTGACCAATCAGGAGCCGACACGGAACGGGTTGCAATGCTCAAAGACAGATGCCCCACCCTCTCTGCAGAATTGGAACCAGGTTTACTTCTGTTGGAGTGAACATTTATCTAATCTCCCTTTCTTCCAACTTTGACAGGAAAATTGAACTGAATGTCAAAATCTTTCCGAACTAGACTCGAACCAAACCAGTCGGGCCCCGTTTGTTTATGGTCTTGGGCACATCCAAAGAACAGCTCGAAATGGGAAAGAGCAGGAAGGTGCCTCCACACAATCCTGGTAAAATTGGTAGGTTCAGTTCTCACCTGTTATCTCCGAAGTCGGAATGCGCTATCTTAACGGTCTTGTGGGGTAGGGGTGGGGGTACGATCGCATACACAAAAATATAGTCATTGGTGAACCTCAGTGCAAAAAACTGCCCCTGTGTGATAAGCGGTTTGCGTTCTATAATGTTCCATGACTAGTTTACATAACTGTGACGGGTTTTTTTTTAATGCACTAGTGGATGTTGATGAATGCGTTTCTTATACCGTGGACTGCATGACGGCAGCAGAGTCGTGTATTAGTTTCCCATGTAGCCTAGGCCAGTATAATTAGGCAGGAAATGTTCCGTTCTTTCACTGTAGATTTGCTGTATACTGCTCTGAGCAGGAATAACCAAGCGCTAGTGCACTCTGTTTACTCTGGGTATCTATTAGGCCTACAGACCAGATGCCTATGTCAGACCAGCATACCAGAGGGCAGACAAAGATAGGGGAGGGAAGGGATCATGCTCTAGCAGCCCTGAACATCAGCACACCATCTACAGGCTCACAGCAAAGGACGAATGGAAAACGATGAAAGTGGAATATGAAAGAACCAACAGCAGCAGCAGCAGCAGCAACAAGAAAGTTTGGGAGAAGGGAAACAAAGAGGAAAAGACAGAAGACTACCAAACGAGAGAGAGAGAGAGAGAGAGGGGAGAGAGAGAGAGAGAGAGAGAGAGAGAGAGAGAGAGAGAGAGAGAGAGAGAGAATAATGCATGCTCAATTCATGTCCAGAGAGAGAGAGAGAGAGAGAGAGAGAGAATAATGCATGCTCAATTCATGTCCATCACAATAGCAATAGGAAAGCAAAGATTCCCACTACAGTACTCCTTAGCCTACGGATGTGATTCTATCAATTCGTAGTTGCACAATGACAAAAACTGAAAATATGACCTAAAAAAGAAACAAAAAATACACTGGATGTCTGTTGATGCTGCAATGTCTTTGGGCAGGGGATGGGCTGTTTTTCCACTGTAACCTGATGCACTGCAGCAGCCAAAACCTCAGCTCTAACAGGCGGTGGGCTCTGGCCATAGCTTACAACAGGGCCGACAACAACCCCGTCACCACCCACCACCACCCACACTACACCAAGCTGCATAAGGTGATTGGGAGAGGAGAGGGACGGGTGAGGGTGGGGTTGGGGGGTGGGTGGGTGGGTGGAGGAGAACTGCGATTGTTTTGGGGGGAGTTTTCACGTTTTTTATTTCATTTAATGACCAGGCTGCAATAGTATTATGATTGTTTATAAAATTGTGTACTTATGGACCAGAGTTGAAATATGTAAATGTGTTCAGAAAAAAACAACACCATAAAAATATAATATGTTTTGAAATGTTTGTGGGGCATATTTTAGTTTAAAAAGAAAAATCCATCAATCACCAGCAATCGAAAATAAGTAAAGGGAAAGAACTGAGTGAAGTTCAAATAGTTTGCTTTAAAAAAAAAAAAAAAGGACTGACTGTCTAGTTTCAAAACTGCTAGAACTGCTAGACTTTTCCCCAATGTTTCAAAAACTGCTAGAACTGAATTTCAGAATCCAAATTCAAATACTTCACTATCCCAAAACAGAGACTGTGATGGCCGTTAGTGGTGACTTTTCTGAAGGGTCAGTACTGTTTGTTTGCTGGTTGGTCAGGTGCCCAACTCGGCCATCCTGGCCAGCGCTGAGGAATGGGACGTGGACAACAAGGATTTCTTCACCACTGCTGTCTTCCAGAAACAGCAGGCTGTCATGAAAGGAGCAGACAAGTACTGAAGCCGCTGACTCCCTACAGGCTACACACCCGTATTAATTTGGGGGTCACTAGAGTTGGAGTGGAACAAAATGTTGGTGATTTTCACAGATTTTTTTAAGCATGAAAAAATGGACTGTGCACTTGTTTTTGGGATTGAGGACATAGAGCAATACCAGGTAGTCACGAGAAAGTTGGAAATGACCATCAAATGAGGATTGCCTGTATTCCTACAGCGTTGACCCCGCCCATGCATATTGTGGTAAGGAAGCTAGCAGATGACAAAGGACTGAGGAGGTACAGTGTTTGCTGAACAATTAAAAAATTTCAAACCTACCAAATTTGTTCAAAATCACATGAGTTTTGAGTGAGAGGCTAGTCTTTCACAAAAAGTGGTTTTTATTTCTGTGGATGCCTTAGTACGTGCGGTATGAATATAAGAGTCACATAGAAAAACAGAAGGAAAAAAGAGTGATTTTTTAATACTGGTGTGCGGCCTACAGTGCAGTGCTGTGCAGTGCCGTGCCGTGCTGTGCTGTGCTGTGCAGTGCAGTGTAATGCTGTGCAGTCGATGTAGATGGATCATGGCTGGATGACAGTAACAAGAAGGGAAACAATGATGATGATGATGATGATGAATAGTGATAATGATGATAGTAATAATAACGATGATGATGATTATAATAACAATAACGATCATGATGGTGATAATGATGATGATAGTAATGATAATGGTAATAACGACAATGATAATAATAATGATAACAATAACAAGAACTGTAGAATAATGGTATGCATTATTGACCAATCAGATGATTAGGCATTGTTGTCTTCCGGGTACTTTCTATGACAAGGGAGGCTACTAAGGAGCTGCACTGGGAGATCATTAGCGTTGTCTTCTCCATGTCTCTACTAAGTCTATTTCATGAGTTACATAAACAACAGCAAACCCAACAACAACAATAATACCACTAGTAATAATAATGATGGTGATGATGACAATAATAATAATAATAATGATACTACTAATACTACTTCTAGGCCTACTACTACTCTTACCACCACTAGTACTTACATACTATTAACAATAGGACCAACAAAAACAAAATGATAATATTGTCATTGTACATTTGTTAACACAGCAGATTTCTGTGTGACATTTAGTTTGCTTTACTGAAGATGAGCATGCAGGTGTTTCCACAGTTTTACGTGGTTAGGGTTGTTGCTGGGGTTTTTTCCCCAAAACCTCGTCCTTGCCCTCACAAAAAAAAAAATGTCAAGAACAATGCTCTTACTGCATTGTCTCCACAATCTACCAGACACTGACAAAACTTACAGAATCTTTAACATGCATATTTTATCCTCTGCATGTGTATGTACATGAAGGGAATTCCTTTTTAATTTTCAGTTTTATTTTTATTTTACGAGTTTAGTGCAAGCGCGTTGATTTGTCTGTGCAAGATATAGCGCTATGTAAATTCCATTTATTTATTTTTTTCTACATGAAGGGAATTCAGGCACTGGCAGGTCTGCACTTAAAGTTGACCTGGGAGATTGTAAAATTCCCCACCCTTAATTCAGCAGATGCCACTGCCCAGATTCAAACTCACAACTTCATGGATCTACAGGTCTAACAATCTGAACCACAACCTTGTTAATATTTCATGATATTAAGCGTTGTTCAGATCGGTGGGTGTGGGAAAAGAGGGTTGGTTGGTGGAGACAATGTTTTTTTGGTGACTTTTTTTTTTATTTTTAAGGGGGGGATGTTGTTGAATATATTTGTGTTATTATTCAAAACAGATGATGGTCCTTTCATTAAAGAAAAGTCTTGAAATGACACCTAATGCTTGAATTTGTTGAAAAATGTTGGGATCGAATAAAAAACGAGTTGAAAAGTATCCCTGTCTCAGAATGGTTCTTTGTGTACATGAAACGTGAAGTGTGTGTTTTTCTGTGTGTGCATATTGTGAGTTTGATTATAACTGTTTCAGTGTATTCCGTCTTTGTTTGTTTGTCTACATTGTAGTTTTCTGTTTAGGATTGAGTTTCTATGGTTCATTTTTATTTTGTCAAGGTTGTAGCTTTCCTTGTGTAAAGTCACAGTCTGCAGAACATTCTCTATACACTACACCACATCAGTCAAGGCATTCCTGAAGTCTTTGATAAAGCAGCTGTGTTTATAATCCAATGTGCTATAGAAACCTATGATGAACAAGCTGTGTTTATAATCCACTGTTATTGAAATCTACTATGAAGCAGCTGTATTTATAATCCAATGTGCTACAGACGCCTTGGGGGCATGCTCAGTATGTTTGTTGTGTTTCCTTCTGTCACAATGGGATCTTTAACATGACCCCCCCCCCCCCCCCCCCCTCCCTTCATTTTTTTTCCATTTTCGTTTGCAACATTACAACACATCATTAGATAACATAATTATGATTTTGTACATTATATTTTTTCTCTTCAACATATTTGATTTCCATATATAACACATTTGATTTCACACACACACACACACACACATATATATATATATATATTCCAGCCAGCCAGGGAATCTTTCCTGTAGATCTGTAACTAGACTTTTTTTTTCAAGATTTTTGGGGGAGGGGGAGGGGGGGGGGGGCTCCCTTCACACCTTGGGCTTTTTACCTGCAAGTTGCCAGGGGACCTTAGCTTTTTGTCTCATTTAAAGGACTAGCACCCAGACCACCACCTACCATCCAGTGGTGGGGGAACAGTCAAGGTTCAGAAGACCCTTTTCTTTTACTAAAGAAAACAATTTTTTTAGACCAATGCAATTGTGTAGCTACTTCTAGACCTCTGATTCACAGCCATATTTGAAAAAAGGAAATACAAATTCTCATGACATCTTCCTTAACAAATCAATAGCCTATCAAAGTATCACATTTCGTGCACGCGCATGTGTGGGTGTGCGTTAGCGCATGCTCATGTGAACAGGAAGTTGGCGCCGAGACATACACGTCATTATTAACATAAAAAGTAGTCCATGTTATTTTTTTCTTGCAAATGACTTTGTAAGACTTCCTCCCCCAAGATGTATTCAGAAAGTTTTTTTACATATAATTGTAACCTGTCTCACTATTTAATTCTAAAACGAGACCGTTTTTTTTATGTTTAGCTAGTGTAGTAATATCCAACTGTAGGCTTTTTGCATAGGTCAGAAGCCAACGTTGCATCGTGGCAGACGAGAAGCTGGTAGCCAAGAGGGAAGTAATTGCCGAACATTTTACTGCAAGAAAATGCCTAGCAAACAGAGAATGCGGCTCGCCAGTGAAAAACATTCAAAGAATATCAACACGCGCGGAAATGTGCCAAAATCATTGGTTAGTACAAAACTTTCCAGTGATTATTAGAGTCGTCGCTTGTTTAGGATCTACTTCGCTTGTTTTACCAGATGGCAAGAGCTGACGACATTTTGATCCGATATATACGTGTACTTTCGATTCTGCTGACAATGTTCTGATGAATGTGGCTGGTGATCGAACGGAAATATATGATACTATTGTAGTGTTTTGATTTGTGTTTTCAGAAACCTGAAGATGAGAAATATCCAGTTGGACCAATGTTACTGGCGTTGTTCGTATTCGTCGTGTGTGGTTCAGGTAAGATCAATGAATTCACTAGAGTAAGACGACATGCAGCATGTGACAGGGTTACACTCATGCGAAGGTTACTTACATAGATGGTGATGAGCGGGCAGAACAACGTTAGCACTTCTTTTTATTATGTTTCTGTATAAAACAGCGCTGGGAACACCAACATGACACCAGTGGAATAGAATAGTGGTTGGAATTAGGATTTTGAAGAGTATGGGTTGAATTGCCTCACAGCTGTCAGCTGAAATCGAACCCCTGCCCAAAGTTAACATTGGTTGGAACTACCAATCGATTCCCTTTCAAGTCTGTTTGAATTAGAAATATTGTACACATGTTGTCCACATATTATATCAATTTATATGAGACCATGCTTTGTGTGTGTTTGTTTACCCACATGCATTCCCCATGATAACTAGTAGCAGTTTGTAAATTTTCATGTTGTTGTACCTTGGCTAGAGCTCTAACTCAATGGTGAAATAGTTACATATATTATGATATTGTTGTGATCAGCCCCCCCCCCCCCCCCCTCCCCATCCATTTAGGTAGCCACATTCTGACTTCAGGGATGGTGTCTAAACACAACACCTGTGAACATGTGTGTTTTAAAATTTAAAAAATGTTCATCTGTTCCTTCCAGCATGAAATGGCCTACTCTTCTGAAAAACAGAACAGGTTTTTAATGTGTGCAAGATGTTTACATCAATTCGCACTGGGGCCTTGGTTTATACCACCATAGTCTCATCCAAAGGACTCTGACATTCAATTTGATTTTCTTGTCAAACTGGGGAAAAAGGGCAAGGCTGGGAATCGATCCCAGAACCTCACGGTTTACTTGTTAGGCAGGTGAACGTCTTAACCCTCCTTATGATCCTGCCACCTTTCTTCTTGTCTACTAGTAATTGGATTTGTCATTGCCTAGTTCAGTACTCACTTGTTTTCCCCTTTCCTTGCATATATATATATCCATTTCCTACTCCTGATAATGTTGCTGTTAGTGTTTTCAAGGCTGTTTTAGACAATATGAAACTGAAAGACTTAGATTGCAATGGTGGAGATGAGAGTGGGAGGTGAAAAATGGGTCTGGCGGAGGGGGCTGAGGTGAGGGGTACAAGTGTTATGTGTGTACATGTGCAGTAATTACTATAACAATATTGTAATAAATAAAGAAGGCGAATAGCTATTAGCTGACTCTTCTTTGTAACTTGGTAAAGTTTCTGGAGCTAAAAATGATTTAGGATATTGCGCCAAATATTGATTTTAATGATTTATTATTATTCTTGCTATGATTATAATGCTGTGCTTCCATTTTTTTCTTCTCATTTATCTTGTTTCGTAAGTTTGTTGTAGGTTTTGTTGTTCTGCATACATGTATTCATCATGTATACCTCATGAATTCCAAAGGTTACATAATACATTATATGTATGGTATCGAACTGAAGGCTTCTTAGCACTATTTGACTAGTTTGAAGAAGTGGAAATGTTTCGCGAATTATTTGAATTAGAGATCACCAGTAGTATTTTTTTTACAGTTAGTTTGTCTCTGTCTCTGAAGTAATTTATCCATGTCATTGTGAATGATATCAATAATAGTGTGCTAGTTGATGCAGCATGATGTGCTGACAGTTCCCAGCCTAAAATAATGCGTTCTTATGAGTTGGATAAAGATGACAGTTAACAGTACAGCACTGAAGATGATTAAAAGCAAGTTAAAACAAATGAATATAGTTATCACGGACATGCATCATCATCGCTTCATCATAGCAACGAATTCTGGGCTAGATAAAAAAAACACCCAAAAAACCCTACAAAAAACCAGCAGAGTTTTTTTGCATTTGAAGATCTATCTCACTTGTTCCCCTTTATCTTGTCTGTTGTTGTCCATTCTAATACCCTCTCCCCCAAACAAACAATAACAAACACCCTCCCCCTTTCCCCCCAAACAGTGACAGTGGTTGAAGGGTATCTATCTCTTTGTTGAGGGAGAAATATAGATTGGCTGATCTCAACTATAGTGCCTAGCGCTTGCAGAATGCTATGTATATTTGGGGAATTCAGTTTTCAAATGCTAGGTAGAATTTTTCAGCAAACTGAGGAATGTATGTGATTGCTAGAAGGGTTAAAGCACACATTAGCATTTCATAAAGAGAATGTGTGTGTGTGTATACATTTGCGTGCGTGTGATCTAGCTCTACACAAACTAAAGTCAGTTAAAAAACAACAACAAACAAACAAACCAAAAAACCCCTTAAGTCAGTTTCTGACTTTGCCAGTGTAATTTCACTAATGTGTAAAAACGATGCCTTCAGCAGAGGTGACCCTATTTATAAAGAAAAACAAAAACACTTTTCAACACTTTTTTAACCTGAAGATCATTGGCTGTAGTACACTACACAGTTGTAATAAGGTCGCAGCTGCAGATTTTATCCCAAGATTAAAAACCAAAAATTGGTTTGTGTGTTTAGCTGTGTTCCAGATCATACAGAGTATCCGTATGACGTAATGACACCTGCCGTATCCCAGGTATCCACCATCGCTGACGACCGCTTGTTTGGACGACCGACTTGGACCAAGGCCAAAACCAATGAATGAAAGGAAAAAAAAGAATCAATGCATGTTCAACAGCTTGCAGAAACCAGACATCTTACATAACATCCTCAGAGTCAGATACATGTAATTTTGTGTTCTGTTGACTTCAATGTGTGCAATTAATACTTGAATGTTTCTTTTTTGGGGGTGTTAGAAAATTACAGGGCAGACATACATGGTTATGGGGAAAACAAATCAAAGCTTACACTCTGAGACAGGCTACTTTTTTGTGCTTTTTAAAAATTTTTATGTGATAACTTTTTTTGCTTTTTTTTAAAATTAAATTTTTGTTCTTCTTATCTGATAACTGATACAATTACACCAAGTGTTACTGCATGGACACAAGTATTAGAGTGAGTACCGAGTGTTAAAAAATCATGAAGGGAAAACATTCCAAGTCTGTTTTGTCAAGAAGACAGCCCCGTTGCTGTTGTGAATTCTTTGTTTTTCTTGCTGCCAATTCTCTTTACAACACCAAGCTTTGAAGCAGCTATATTGTGGTCTTATTGGAAAAGAAAACTTTTTTCCCCTCAAAATTTGATTTGAACGTAATATATGAATGTATCATTGTATGTGAATTTTCTGGCAGCATGGCAGGGCCAGTATCAGACTAAATATTATCTGTTTCTGTGATAATGGTATGTTAGTGAGAAGTTAGATCGGTGATACTGACCTTGCGTGCATACATGTGTGCATTTTCGTTTTGGATTGATTCTGCTCAATGAGATTTGTGTGGCAAGGAATCCAACTTTGTTGCCTTTGCAACGATTAATATATCTTTTTTTCAGTTTGAGCTTTACATTCAAAGCATGCACGCAGTATTGACACAGAATTTCCTATCAAAATGTGAGGTATTCAGTTCCTGACTTCTGCAAGAATGTGACTGATATTCAGTTCACGAGATATGCACATTTTCAACATAATGCTACAAGCAACCCCAAAGTTTTCTTGGCAGCAAGACACCAAAGATTTATGTACAACAGTACTGGAACAGGAAAACAGAAAATGCTAAAACATGTCCCCCCCTCCTTTTTTTTCTCCTTTAAAGCATATTTTCTGTTTTTTGTGCACAAACACTAATTTTTATGAAATTCTGTCTCTTGTGTGCTGGGGTTTTGAATAGTGAAAGGAGGAGGATTCCAGAAAGTCTTCCAGATTCTGATTGTGTGAGTGAATCTTTCAATCCAGGCAGCATTGATTACAAAGAGTGAATTATCTCTGCCACGTTTGTTTTGGCGTTAGACAGCTTGTTGTATCGTTTGTGTCTGTTTTAGTGTTTAGCTGTAAACGACAGTGACATAGGTAGTAAGAACAGGAATAGGGGACACAGAGAAAGAGAGAGAGAATATTGTAATGTCAGTATTTCACACAGTATTTTGTAGTTGTGATAGCTGTATCGTTGCCAGGTTTTAGCGAATTTGTAGTTTTGTGAGATACTTCATTGTCTTCCAAGCTTTGATATATGTAGGTTTATGACATTTTCTTCAGTGTTTAGAATTCTCTTTTCTGCTACTGTGTTGAGGTTTGCTGTAGGTTTTATATAAAGTACTTACAGATGGAGAATGTTCAGCTTTAGTTTAAAACCCTCACACCACTGATGACAGCTGTGATACCCTGGCCGAGGGCTGGTGTCACATTAATGCGACGAGGTCAGGGTCGGTGACCCTTTGACCCACTACTCTGTTTTGGGAGTTAGGAAAAGGCCATCTATTACTTACATGACAAGGGACCCCCACAGCTAGTTCTACAAGACAGTTTTGTTTGCATAGCCTCGAAATCGGTAGGTGTAGTTTTCAAGTAGGTCTGTGTTAAAATCAGCTGGCGCTTGGAACTGCTATGCTACAGATTCTGTTGGAGGTGAAAGGGTTAAGTAAACATGTTTGTCTTTATAATTACTTTGCTACAGATCTGTTGGAGGTGAAAGGGTTAATCAAACATGTTTGTCTTTATAACTACTTTGCTACAGATCTGTTGTAGGTGAAAGGGTTAAACATGTTTACTTTGCAACAGATCTGTTGGAGGTGAAAGGGTTAATTAAACATGCTTGTCTTTATAACTACTTTGCTACAGATCTGTTGGAGGTGAAAGGGTTAATCAAGCACCATGTTTCAATCTTTATAACCATGTAGTTTGCAGTTACAGGATTTGCAGTTATCAGTTGTTGTCAGTTGTGACTGTAAAAGAATCTTTAAAATTAGAGCATATCCATGTATTTCGAAGATTAGGGAGAGGAAAATCTGGACAGAGGTGGTTGTGATGATGTTGTTGTTCATCTGCATGCTGTTTGTCACTGAAGACTATATGTCTTATGTTTAGTCTTCAGCGAGACTGTATGTTTGATTGTACAGCCTTCGGATATTTTCAACACTGTCAGCTGAAACAGTTAGTTATGCACTGGCCTTCCTCATCAGTACCATGTGAGTGTTTTTGGGTACCAAGGGAGAATGTGTGTGGTTGTGGTGTGTAATCAGGTGGCTATTGATGATCCTGAATGACTTGAGCTTCCTGTGACACTTTATTGAATGTCAAGTGTGTGTGTATGTGTGATGTCAGCTTGAGGAAGGCGAATAAAATCTGAAAAAAACATCTTTGCTTGAAAGATGGATATCTGTGAATCTTAGATCTATGTGGGGTATCATGCGAAATGCTGGCATTTTCCAATGAAAATCTTAAATTATAAAAGAATTTTGTTTTTTTAGGCAGACTTTGTCGTTTGTGTTTCACACGTGCCACAAAAAGAACCTAAAGAAAAAAAGAACCTAAAATAACATGATGAAAGTGAATCATTTGAGAAAGGTGTAATTATCCAACGAGAGAGATGAAAAAGGGATTATATAGTTCTGATGGTCTTTGAAGATGGTCTGTCTGTCTCCTGGGCCGATTATGCGCATCAACCAAACCTTGGACAAAATGGGCAGAAGCAAACTGCATTCTAAAATGCCTTCTTTTGGGTCACACTTCTGTCTGTGAATTTCATCTCCTTGTTTTTTTTGGGGTAACGCTTTTGAAACCTTGATCAGAGTCAGATGAACTGTTTGTTTCTAATCCATGTTGCTGTTCTGTGCCTTAACCCTCTTAGTCCCGACCCGGGATTAAATTATTCCCTCCTCTTATCCCAACCCGGGATTTACACGCAGTAGTTTTTTGTCCCCTCCCAGACACAAAAAAATATAGTACAAGTTATTATCATCTTATAAAGCCACCTGCCGAGTTTCGTTCTTGTAAACATTGGAACACCGTTGAAATGAATTACGGTTTACACCTACCCGATTTTAGGCCCAAAGTAATGAAAGAATGTGAAATATAGGGGCAATTTGTGTTCAGAAAATCCGACTGCAAGAGGGTTAATGAAAGTAACAGGAGAAATCTGGCAATGTGGGAAGGGTCTGAAACCTTGATCAGAGTTGGATCAAGTGTTTGTCTCTAATTCATGTTGCTGTTCTACGCCCTAACGAATGTCTGCAGCTGTGGGAAGTGCAGTCCACAGCAGTAAACTTCCTGATGCCTTCATGCATTGAAGTTTTGCTGAAGCAGCTCATGCAATTCATAGGAAGAAGGAAGATAAAAGCACAAAGTGATGAGTTAGCTTCCATTTTTATTTACATTATTCTTTCTTTTTTCTTTCCTTTTTTATTTTGAGGATAATGGAATAGGCATTCATGTGCTTTTTTTCATCCAGTCCCTGTGTGCCTGCAGTTTTGTAAATTTTGTCATCCGTTCTCATGGCACACAATGGCCTACTCTTCTGAAAAGCAGAACGAGTTTTAACATGTGTGCAAGATGTTCCGAGTTCATTATGGTTCATATACCATCAGAAGTCCTATTGCAGATTTTGGGGAACTGATACCCACAGGCAGAGAGACACTGTGTGTATAAATATTGCACACATGTTAAAACCTGTTCTGCTTTTCGGAAGAGTAGGCCATAGTGTGCTTGAGGGAAAAATTGACAAAACTACAAACACACGGGGATTGAGTGTAAAAAAAATACACAAAGTATTTTTTTCCATTATCCTAAAAATAAAAGAATTATTTTTAAAAAATAGACACTCATGACATCCTCTACCTCTCTATCAGCTTTTCAGCCACTTTTGAGAAACTTGAAAAAGTAAACAAAAAGTAAAGAGTGCATATTCATTGTACAATTGTCTATGAAGCTATACAAAATGATACTAATGAGGCTGGGACAAATTCATGTAAATATTAACATTTCTGGGCCTGTTACATAAAAGCTCTTGGCTTGTTGCTCACTCTTACACAAAAACATGATATAAAAAAAAGATAACAGGCTTTGATTAGTTATTTCTGAGATAACCCTGTGCAAAAGCTGGAAGACCACGGAGATAGATATTGGATTTTCAATCTTCAGTCCAATCCAATCCTGTTGTTCACAGCCCCGCCGACCACAGAGGCCATATCAGGGCTGTCACCTGTCAACTTTTAAATCTCAGATTAAAACTGTGCAGCTATGTACAGATTAAAACAGGGTATAAAACTCAACTGTCATTCCTTGTAGCAACGCCCTGGTCAACCATAAGGGTCAACAACCCAGGACGGGCACCACGTTGTGGGGGAAACCACATCAACCACACATAAAATGAGATAAAAAACAAAACCAGATTCCTGAAAAGAACCTTGTTCTTAGTGACCAACTGTAACACTTTTACTCGTTTCAAACAAAAAAAAGCCTGATTCTCTCAGGAAGTTAAAAATGGTGTCCGGTGGAACATCACGAAAAAGGATCTTCAGGGAGTCTGCACAGTAAAATGCTTGTGGTGCCTAACATCCTGGACATCTCGACACTCCAGAAGCAGATGCTTGATGGTTACCCGCACATCACAAGTCACACACCATGGGTTGCCTCTCTTGAAGCAAATGAAGGTGGGTGATGTGAGAATGCCCCGTGTGTGGCCTGGTGAGCACTGTTGCCTCCCTTCAGTGTTTGACACACAGAGGGAGAACTTCTGTCAGGTTAGTAGGGCCAGTCTGGAAAAGTGTGTTGTCCGTCCGAGCGTTCCATTCCTCTTCTCTTGCCATAAGGGCTGGGCGTACCATTCACTTTTAGGTTTCAGATCTGTGTATGGCACAGCAGACCTAGAAATCTCCTCCGTGGCACACCTGGTGAGTCGGTCCACCGTTTTACTGCCCCGAATGCCCACGTACCCCGGGATCCATACCAACAATTAATTATCACAGCCGTCCTGTCTCAAGGAAGTATGCAATTCGTAGAACTCCTGAAGCTAAGGATGATTTATGTTCCTACAAGCGACAGCCTCCAGAGCTGAGAGTGAAACCGCACATACCAAGAAGCCTTTCCCTCCAGAACGCTGATTCAGTTTGAGGGACAAAACAAGAGCGCTAAGTTCGGCAGTCAGTCTATTTACACCCTCTATATACAGAACAAAAACTGATTCAGTCAACCATCATATCTGTACCTGGATGTTAGGCTATCACTTTCCCATGAACAGTCTAGGAGCATGCTTGCTATACACACTTCTCTCACAACTCTTTCACGTTTTCACACAAGCGCACAATTCAAACTGCTCTATGTACACGTTAACTGTACAGGTACTGTCGACTGCTGTCCAAGTCAGTGATGAGTGAATCCACCAAATTGTCCACTGTCGGTTTTTCTCCAAGCATTCCTGCAACACATTGCTGTTTGTCAGATCACGATAGGAGTTTCGCTTAGATGGCATCACGCCACTCTTACTCTTTGCCTCTTTCCAGGTTACAAAGTTGAAATATTCTTTTTTCTTTTCTTTTTTTCCCCCATTCTTTGGCTACAGCTTTGAGATTCACCACCGGTGACGTTTTTGCATATGCCAGAGTTTTTATAGGAAACCACATTTCGATTTAGGGGAATTAAAAATTTTTTTTTGCAAATTCTCCTAGCTGTCAAATGTCTTTCAGTTTTATAGAGCTTCTTTTGGAGAGGAAATGATTCATTTTTACCTTAAAAAATCTTTTTTGAAGCATTGACATTACAGGTCCTTTGAACTGCTCTCCATATTTTCCAACGTATGTACCCCCCCATAAAAAAAAAAATCACTCTGTACGAGTCAGTTGTGTTTGTTATTTGAGATCAACAGACCCCTGTGTTTGCAGGCAAAGGTTTGCCAAAATTTGGAGAACATACCACAATGCCCCAGTAATTAGAAAAGGGCTTAACAACATTCCAGGTTGTCTATATTCTCTCAAATTGTCTAAACCCAGAAATGAAGAGAGGTGTTTTTTTGTTATTGTTTTTTAAAGAAATGAAGAGAGTATGTATATAGAAATATTCAGGACCAAGGAAAATAATAAATCCATACAAAGTTAGGAGTAAAAGAACAAAACAATCAATCCAAGTTTTGTACGAAAGAAATGAAATGAAAATGTGTTCCAGAGTACAGATCATAACCGTTCTGTTGTCTCTGTTCCACACTTACCTGTGTTGTGACTAACTGTGTTGTGACTAACCTTCCACAAGCAGGCTGGGATGAATGCCTCCTCCGTGTTGTAGCATCTCCTCACGATAGCGCTGACCCATGCTCCTGCCAAGCATAACCCAAACAAGAACAGTCATCTTCCGAATAACAACAGATTCACGCACTTTTCAGATTATAAGGTACAGATGCACTGCCATGTAAGCTGAACTCCTTAACTTACAGAATTTTTTGTTGTTGCTGAATTCTGATCATAAGCTGAGTTATTGTTGTTGGTTGCATGACTGTTCGAATGCAAGTGCTTTGATTTGTCTTTGCAAGATACAACGCTATATAAATTCCAGTTAATTATTATCATTAGACAAACCCAAAGCTGATGAGATACTTGGATTACTGTTCCACACATAGCAGGCCAGTCTGATGGTCAAACTATTGTCAGTGCACTGTATTTCGTAACATCAGAATAAAAGTATGGTCACATTTGACGGCAAATGATTTGTTGCATATTTGCTGAAATATCTTATGGAGAAGTTGGGTGGCTTTGATCTTAGACGATGAACATAGTTTTCAGTAGTTTGCCAAGTTGAACACTGCCACAGGGGATACTGCATTAGACACTGCTGCAAAACATGCAGAAAATCAGGGAGAACTGGACTTGAAATAAATCTATTTTGATAAAAAAAAGATCTATCACAACATGCGCATCTGAGGTCTCAGTCATGACCAGAAACAGACAGATTTCATCGCTAAAGACTGCCAACAGGACACCCCCCCTCCCACCAAACCCCCCCCCCCCAAAAAAAAACCCAAACACCCAAAAGGCGTATAACCTAAAAAACATGATAACTGAATGATTGATACAGACAGCGCTTCTACGCTGACCACTTTCATTCCAGACCTGTGAACAATAGCAGCCAACAACTTTATAAATCAAATGAAGCTGCCAACCATTTCTCTTCAATAAAATCTGACTTCCGACTTAACAGCAATAAATTCTGCATTTATTCACATGCAAGTAAGTCTGATTTGTCACGTAGCAGTGCGGACAAGTTAAGTAACAGAGGTGTATATATATAGACAGAGAATCATTATATACCTCTATATATATATACCACTACCCTCACAAAGACAACAGCAATGATAAGCAATAAACAAAGTAGTAGTTGTTTGGGTGGATGATAAAACAATACATGCTACAGTGTCCGAGAAGAGAAATCAACCCTTAGCATTAAAGTACAAAGCTTAACATCCCCCCCCCCCCCCCAACACCTCCCCCCCCCACTCTCAGCCCACTACTCTGCTCTCACCTGCTGAAGGGGTCCTCCCTGAAACAGCAATGCCACAGTCTGGCCGCCACAGCTCGGGAGATGAGGTAGGCGTAGTAACGCGCGCCATAGCCCACCAAGTGACCAAACCGAAGCTGCCACGCCTGTTCCAACAAAATATGCAAATATTCCTAAACAAACTTTAAAAAAAAACAGACTACCTTAAACTGGAAAAAAATTTCTAAATGAAAAAAAGTACATGTATGGTTTGCATTCTATCTCTTGTCTCTGCCTCTCTCACACACACACGCACACACACAGACAAACACCCTTCGGATGAGACTTTAAACCGAGGTCCCGTGTGCAAACGCAAGCAGAACATCTTGCACACATGTTAAAACCTGTTCCGCTTTTCGGAAGAGTAGGTCATTATGTCCTGGTGGGAACGGATGACAAAATTTATAAAAACTGCATACACATGGGGACTGGATGACAAAAAGCACATGAGTGCTTATTCCATAATCCTTGAAATAAAAGAATAAAATAAAAATTAAATAAACACACACACACATGCACGCACGCGTGCACACACACACACACACAGAGGAAATGGACATAATCTAGTATTGTGTACAAACTTGTACATTTGCATCAATAGAAACACCAAAATATATAAAAATGGCAGAGTATTGTATCATAACAGTACAGCACTCTTGAATAACACTGCTATAAACAAACAAACAAACGCACACACACACATGCGTGCATACACACAAACACACAACAGTAGGCCTATGGTACATTGGAACAACACTGCTATAATCACACACACGCACATATTACCATTGCTCACATTCTTTAAGAATGCAGCGATTTGAAAAACTTTTCACCTGTTTTCACAGTCCATTGCTTAGAGCAAATTCTAAAAGACATTCCATTAATGAAAGAAATTGTATTGTTATAGTTTAATAATGTTTACTAGTTGTATGAATTGCAAAAATCGTGTTTAAGCTGTTTTTCTTTTCTCTCCTTCAACTTTCTTATTTATGATTATAATTGGTGTTTCTTATAGTTGTTTAATGCGGATAATCAGCTATGTGCACACCCCAACCCACCCATCTCCCTCCCCCCCCCCCCCCCCCCCCCCCCCCCCCCCCCCCCACTTTCCCATCTGATATCACTAATTAGTGGAGGGACGTTAAACTGAAGAACTAACTAAGTAACACGCACACACATACTGTTTAAAATCACTTTTTAGTGGATAGTCATTAAAACCCAACCAAACAAACAAAGTGTGTGTGTGGGTGTTACAGTACCGTATCATGGACGTAGGGAACACTGGAGTAGCGCTGCTGGACGTCGGCCAGAATGGCGGTGGTGGAGGGGCCCGGCAAGGGATGCGGCCCATGGTACACCTGGTCCAGGCCGAGTAAAACGTCTGCTGCTGCAGATCCTGCACACACACACACACACACACACACACACACACACACACACACCACACACACACACACACACACACACACCCCACACACCACACACACACACACACACACACCACACCACACACACACACCACACCACACACACACACACACCACACACCACACACACACACACCCACACACACACACACACACCACACACACACACCACACCACACACACACACCCACACACACACACACACCACACACACACACACACACACACACACACACACACACACACACACCACACACACACACACACACACACACACACACAACACCACACACACACACACACACCACACACACCACCACACACACACACACAACACCACACACAACACCAACCTACACACCCACCAACAACTTACACACACTCACACACAGCACCAGTGGACAAATCAGACTACCCACACACAACGCACAACCAGACACTGAATACCACCACCCTCACAGAAAATTGAAACACTGCACGCAACTGCTACACCCTTAGAAGAAGCAACAATACGCCACACACCTACAAGACGCAGAGACCCCTCCACGACTAAGCAATGTGGCCTGACCCATACGCTCATCTGGCAAGCATAAACCATGTGTGAGTGACCTGCAGGCAACTGCTGAATTCCTTAGAAGATATGGCCTCACAACATAACCCAGGCAACGCAAAGAAGAAGAAGAAGAACCCCTCTACCCAATGAGCCAAGCATGCTCCTGATACGATAACTACGGTCCCCATAACCTATGTGGTCGTAGGGGAGCGAGGCATCAGAGACCTCACTTATCTAGGGCCAGCATATTGAGGGCGGCGCCCATCTCCTCTCCCTCGCTGCTTTACCTTCCCTGACCCTAAAGTGGGCAGGAACCCATTTACAGCTGGGTGTACTGGAGGACTGTACTGAAGCTAAGGTGCACAAATGGTCACCCATCCACTTGGTAACCACACTTGATGCTGCTTAACCTTAGCTGGGAGAAAATGAGTGCTCCGACCACTGAGCTATCCTGTCCCCACAACAGATATACTACCATAAAAAAGAGAAGAAAAAAAAATTGAAAAAAGAAATTGATGAAGCATCATAACTACCAATTCGTTGTTTGTGGATGAAAAACACAATAACTCAAAACCCTGAAGCAACGAACCATAGCCAACCTGGAAAAAAAAACTATGCAAGAGACCCTCCCCCCACCTCCATTAATCCTCCACCCCCCCCTCCCAACCAATCTCCCCCTTCAAAATGAAAGTTTTCAATCATCAACTTTAACTGACAAATAAACCTGATCAACCCTCCCTCCCCCCACCCCCCCTCCCAACCCCACCCCCCCCCCCAACTAAACACACCCACATTTCACCCAAACATACGCAGATAAATAGAAAAGTAAGGTTTATCTTATAAAAAAAAAAGTGAAAAGATCAAGTGAAAGAAATGTTCTGTCCAATTCTTTTTTTCTTTCTAAGGTTAATAGGATTTTTTTCTCTCCATAATACTCAATAAAAATAAAACAAGACGCATACACAAAATCTCACCATTGGTGAACCTCACAGCTCTAAGCCAAGGAAAGGAAAAAAGAAAAAGAAATGAAGGCTGGCCTATTAGAAGAAATGGAGGAGACAGACAGACAGACAGACAGACAGAGACAGACAGACAGACAGATCCACTTAGGACGACAACACACAGACTTACAGATGCAGCAAACAGATGTTTAGCAGCGCACATGTCTTTCACAACAGACTCTGGCAGACCTTCCCCTGTCTTGTAGTGACGAGCAAATGAGGAGATCACCTGCAAAAATAAACCGCATATATATTTATATGACTTCGGCATGGGAGAGAATTATCAAATTTTTAAGTCTTTCTTGAAAAAAAACGCAGGAAAATGGACCCAGAAGGCAGAAAACAGACAGGAAGGAGGTGACAGGAAGAAAAAGAACAAGGGAGAAACAAAGAGAGGGATAGAAAAGAGGGAATTCCTGGCACAGAATTTACAGAAGGTGGGGATGCTATTTACACTGACAGGCCCCCTACAAGGGATTTCTGAGGAGTGAAACCCATGTTTTCTTGAGTAACACCCCCTACTTCACACCCCCCCCTTCCCTCTCAAACTTCAATCTGAATTCATAGATGACCGTTCAGTTTCTTCAGTCACTTCACACCAATGTGTGCAACTCTTACAGCTAGTGAATCAATTGCAGTGATATTTTAAAACAGTTTCTAGAAACCGAAAACAAAAGCTCACAGCACGCAGATCCAGCATAGCTCAGTCAAGGGTCCAGGGCCCAGTATTAACATTAGCATTCCCCTTCCTTTTACTGAGCTCTACAGCGGTCAGTTCCTGCTATAGTTATCACCAGCTGTCTCCAGCAGGGCTGGGATGGGATGGGATGGATGATAGCAGCTGAGAGCAGCTGAAAGTGGGGGAGACTGACAGCCGTGAATGGTTTCTGAGCCACATGCAACCATTTCCCCCCCCCCCGAGCCACATGCAACCTTTTTTTTTTTTAATTTTTTTATTATCCTAAGGCACATGCAGCCTTTTTTTAATTATTATTATCCTAAGGCACATGTAACCTTTTTTTAATTATTAATATCCTAAGGCACATGTAACCTTTTTTTAAATTATTATTATCCTAAGGCACATGCAGCCTTTTAAAATTTTTTAT
Source organism: Rapana venosa (assembly GCA_028751875.1). Classification (NCBI taxonomy): domain Eukaryota; kingdom Metazoa; phylum Mollusca; class Gastropoda; order Neogastropoda; family Muricidae; genus Rapana; species Rapana venosa. The sequence goes on along the minus strand of CM054155.1, from coordinate 44,251,516 downwards.
CCTAAGGCACATGCAGCCTTTTTTTAATATAATCCTAAGGCACATGCAACCTTCTTTTTTTTATCCTAAGGCACATGCAACCATTTTCCCCCCGAGCCACATGCAACCATTTAAAAAAAAAAATTCTTAGGCACATGCAACCATTTTCTTTTTTAAAAATTCTTAGGCACATGCAACCATTAAAAAAAAATTCTTAGCCACATGCATTCATTAAAAAAAAATTCTTAGCCACATGCATTCATTAAAAAAAAATTCTTAGCCACATGCAACCATTTTTCTCCCAAGCCACATGCAACCATTTTTTTCCCAAGCCACATGCAACCATTTTTTTCCCAAGCCACATGCAACCATTTTTTTCCCAAGCCACATGCAACCATTTCCCCCCCAAGCCACATGCAACCATTTAAAAAAAAATTCTTAGGCACATGCTATCTATCTGTCCCGTAGTCTGACGACCGTGGGGGCACCCTCAAAGACTCAACAACCAGTTCCCTCCATTCCTCTCTCTGTTCTGCCTTTCTCAGGGTTTTGTTGAGTTCTAGGCCTGTCCATTCGCTGATGTTATCCTCCCAGCTCTTCCTTGGTCTGCCTCTTCTTCTTCCTCCCTGGACAGTGCCTTGTAGAACTGTCTTTGCAAGTCCTTTGGATCTTGTGACATGCCCATACCATTTAAGTTTGCGTTTTTTCACGATCGTTAGAAGGTTCTCATAGGGTCCAATGGTTTGCTGGATTCTGTTATGCACGCTTTCGTTGCTTATGTGGTCTTTGTAGGAGATGCCAAGGAGTCTCCGAAAGCATCTCATCTCCACCGCCTGTACTCTTCTCTCCAAAACTGCAGTCAGGGTCCATGATTCAGGCATACAGAAATATGGATATGACAAGGGAGCGCATTAGTCTGATCTTGGAGATAAGTGAGATATTTTTATCTCTCCAGATGGTGTTTAGTTTTGACAAAGCTGTTATTGTCTGTGCAGTCCTGCATACTACTTCTGGCTTGGATCCCTGGTCTGATACAATGGCTCCCAGGTACTTGAAGCTTTGAACTGTTTCCAGCTTCTGGTCATTAACCCTGATATCAGTGCTAATGCCGTTGGTGTTATTAGTCATCAGTTTGGTCTTCTCTGCACTGATTTCCATGCCGTATGTTTTGGAGGCCTTATTCAAGTGTTCTGTTAGGCTGGCAAGCTCTTTTTCTGATCCTGCTATTCCATCAATGTCATCTGCGAAGCGGAGGTTTGTGATTGTTCTGCCACCAATGCTGACTGATCCTTCATGATGTTCCAGTGCATCAGCCATGATTCTCTCAAGGAAGATGTTGAGGCACATGCAACCATTTAAAAAAAAAAATTCTTAGGCACATGTAACCATTTAAAAAAAACAATTCTTAGCCACATGCAACAATTAAAAAAAACAACTCTTAGGCACATGCAACCATTAAAAACTTTTTTTTTAGGCACATGCAACCATTAAAAAAAACAATTCTTAGCCACATGCAACCATTAAAAAAAAAATTCTTAGGCACATGCAACCATTTTTTTTCGCACATGCAACCATTTTTTTTCGCCTGTGCAACAGGGTATACATGACAAGTACACTCAGCAACACACAACCAAAAAACAAAAGGCTTACCCTTGGATCATTGGCAAAGAATTCCATCAGGACGGAGGGTATTTCAGCAAAGTCTGTGGAACACCTCGTTCCTGTCAAACATAAACCGGCATGTAAATCCTCTATTCTGTGCCTGCAGATTGAAAAAGAAATTTTACTTCTCCAGCTAAAAGACTCTGACATGGGAAGAGGCCAAGACCCTTGCCAGAGACAGGAGAAGGTGGAGGGATGCTGTTGAGGCCCTATGCTCTGCTAGGAGCTATAAGGAATAAGAAGAAGCTAAAAGACTCAACTTCCAGCTATCTCTTTCTCTCTCTCTCACACATAATGGGTAATAATGTGCTTGTAAAGGTGTCTCATAACCTACATGGTCATAGGGGAGTGAGGCATCAGAGACCTCAGCTTCTCTAGAGGCCAGCATATTGAGGACGGCGCCCATCTCCTCTCTCTCTCTCTCACTAATCTACCTTCCCTGACCCTAAAGAGGCAGGAACCCATTTACAGCTGGGTGAACTAGGGGACTGTACTGAAGCCAAGGCATGCAAACTGTCACCCGTCCAAGTGGTAACCACGCTTGATGCTGCTTACAACCTGCACTTTCCTTTTTAAAGGAGAGAAAAATCCTCTGAAGTCAGAGTATGGCTGCCTATATGGCGAGGTACTTAAAAAACAGTCATACACGCAAACTTCTCAAGCAGTGTGCAATTTCAGTCTCACAGTGATTCCCAGGTGGGATGAGTTGAGTCAGAGTGCACATTCTGGGTGACCCCCAGAGTGTAAAGCTGGGGAACGCACAACAACAACAACAACAACATTACATTTGCTCAATTACTTAAGTATACGCAACTGATTTTGACAGCATAAGAATCAGTCATCTGTTGCAAAAATACTGTGAAGTCATCCATCACAATGTATGTAAATTACGACAGGAATTTAAATGATTTTTGTGTGTGTGTGGACTATCATAAGTTTCCTTTTTTTTTAAACACCACTTTAAGTGAAGGCAGGTTTCTCTACATGAAATTCGGGCTGCTCTCCCCGGGGAGAGCATGTCGCCACAAGAGCAGGGCCACCCTTTTTTTCTTCTCCTCCTGTCTCTATCTTTTGTTTCCCCGATCAGAATGGCTTCTTTCTACAGAATTTTGCCAGGGACAACAATTCTTTTATGTGTGCTAAATAATTTTGTGTAACACATGGGACTCGGTTTATCGTCTCAACCAAAAGACTAGCACCCAGACCACCACTCATGGTCTAATGGATGGGGGAAAAGTTTCAGGCCAAACGAGGATCAAACCACCGCACACTTCTGAGCCAGACATTTTGCTTTCTAGGCAGGCACGTTACCTCTAGACCACCAATCCACTGTGAAGTTATTCATCACAATATGTGTAAATTATGACAGGAATTAGAACTGAAATTGTTGGTTTTTTTTAAGACTATCATTAAAAAAATTTTTTATTTATTTATTTTATTCTTTTATTTTGAGGATAATGGAATTAGCACTTATGTGCTTTTTTTTTACATCCAGTCCCCGTGTGTATGCGTTTGTGTTAATTTTGTCATCCGTTTCCATATCATAAGTTTACCTGTTGTCCTGTCAAGGCTATGCTTGCGTTTTTGTAAGATCCTGTTCTTGAATACATTCAGTTTAAACCAAAAGAAAAGAAAACAGAAGGAAAAGAAGGTAAAGAGGTAAAGGTAAAGGAGTCCCATAACCTATAAGGTCGTAGGGGAGCGAGGCGTCAGAGACCTCAACTTGTCCAGGGGCCAGCATATTGAGGGCGGCGCCCATCTCCTCTCCCTCGCTGCTTTACCTTCCCTGACCCTAAAGAGGGCAGGTACCCATTTACAGCTGGGTGAACTAGGGGAGGACTGTACTGAAGCCAAGGCGTGGCGCAAACGGTCACCCATCTAGATGGTAACCACGCTCGACGCTGCTTAACCTTGGCTGGGGGAAAGCGAGTGCTCCGACCACGGAGCTATCCCGTCAGAAAGCAGAAGGAAGAGACACAACAGCAGCAGCAGAAGACAAAGACAAGGCGTCCCCACCTGTGACGTGTTGGTACTTGGTGCGTCCCAGCATGGAGTGCATGGCGTGGCCAAACTCGTGGAACAGGTTCTCCATCATACCCGGGGTGAGGAGGGTGGGGGTGTGGCCTGCTGGCGCCGCTAGGTTCAGCTGCAGAACCACCACCGGCAGCTGGTAACTGCCGTCGCTGCACTGCCGCCCCCCGCGGATCGTGAAGTGGCAGTCCTGTGAGTGACATGTCGTCGTCACTGCCGTTTATGCCGGAACTTTTTTTTTTGGGGGGGTGGTCAAAATGTGTGAAGTTTTTTTTTTTAGAGCTATTTAATGAAAATAATAATACCAACCCCCACCCTCCCCTACACATACAATGACTATCATTATTGTGAAAAGATTTTCATCATAAGTTTTGTAGCATTTTGATGTTTTTGTGATTTATTTTATCTAAACAGAAAAGAATTTGGAAGCTCAAAACAGAGAGAGATGGAGAAGGCTCATCAATGTCAAACCTCCCCTTGAAGAAACATGACAAAAAAGGAAGAAGAAGAAACAGAAAAGAATTCAAAGTCACTATTACCATTATCAAAGTTTTTTTTAATACCTTTTGCAGTAGTTTTAATTCTTTCCATATCTACCTTACAGTAACATATAAAAATAACTACAAACACTATACACAAATAAAGCTGCTGAAATGCAAAACTGTAAAGTAAACAGGCATTTAAAACTTTCAAATGTTCAAAACATCAATAGATAAATATCAAGAGATAAACTTTTCATCATCAACCATAACTTCACCAATTGAATATTAACCTCTTGAAAACTGTGTGGCATTTCCTCAACCATAATACCCCCCAAATAAAAAAATCCAACTTGAAAATAGCTGTAATGTTTTCAAAAACACAGTTTCATCAAACACACAAAAAGTTACCTGGTTCGATTTTCCGGGCCGCTCAAAGAAATCACAGTAGATGTATCCCAGAGTGCCCTCGCTTTCGTGTTCCACAGCCTGTGCGAAAGAGAATTATCGGCCAGAAAATTATCATCATCATCGTTCCATAACTCTGCCAAAGGACTGGCAGGGAGGAGGGTTCACAACTCAGCTGTCAGTTTCCTCCACCTTCAACTGCTCTCAGCAGCTATCCATCACACACACACACACACACACACACACACACACACACACACACACACACACACACACAGCACTTCGGATGAGACTATAAAGCGAGGCCCCATGTTCGAACGCATGCAGAACATCTTGCGCACACGTTAAATCCTGTTCCGCTTTTCGGAAGAGTAGGCCATTGTGTGCCGGTGGAAACAGATGACAAAATTGACAAAACCGCATACACACGGGGACTGGATGTAAAAAAGCACATGAGTGCTTATTCCATTATCCTCGATATAAAAGAATAAAAAATAAATAAATAAACACAAACACACGCATTGATGACCTGGGTTTGATTCCCGTTCAAGGGGATATTTTTGCCCTAGAGTTAACATCAGTGCCGATTCCACTCTCCCCAAAAGTCCTTCGGATGAGACTATAAACTGTGGCCCCGTGTGCGAACGCACGCAGAACATCTTGCGCACATGTTAAATCCTGTTCCGCTTTTCGGAAGAGTAGGACATTGTGTGCCAGTGGAAACAGATGACAAAATTGACAAAACCGCATACACACGGGGACTGGATGTAAAAAAGCACATGAGTGCTTATTCCATTATCCTCGATATAAAAGAATAAAAACAAAATAAATAAATAAACACAAACACACGCGTTGATGACCTGGGTTCAATTCCCGTTCAAGGGGATATTTTTGCCCTGGAGTTAACATCAGTACAGACTCCACTCTCCCCAAAAGTCCTTCGGATGAGACTATAAACCGAGGCCCCATGTTCGAACGCATGCAGAACATCTTGCGCACACGTTAAATCCTGTTCCACTTTTCGGAAGAGTAGGCCATTGTGTGCCGGTGGAAACAGATGACAAAATTGACAAAACCGCATACACACGGGGACTGGATGTAAAAAAGCACATGAGTGCTTATTCCATTATCGTCAATATAAAAGAATAAATAAATAAGCACGCACGCACACATTGACGACCCGGGTTCGATTCTCGTTCAAGGGGATATTTTTGACCAGGAGTTAACATCAGTGCAGACTCCACTCTCCCCAAAAGTCCTTCGGATGACACTATAAACCGAGGCCCCGTGTGCGAATGCATGCAGAACATCTTGTGCACATGTTAAAATCCTATTCCGCTTTTCATAAGAGTAGGCCAATGTGTGCTGGTGGGAACACATGACAGAAGTTACAAAACTGCATACACAAGGGGACTGGATGAAGAAAAGCATGAATGCTTATTCCATTATGCTTGAAATATAAGAATACACTAAATATATAAAATAAATAAATAAATACCACACACAGAGCAAATAGTTCACTAGATATGAGAGACAAACTAACACAGCCAGCCAGACAGACAGACAAACAGGGGCATGCACAGACCAGAAAGACACCAAGAGACCAAGAACACCACACAGAGAGAGACAACAGACACAGAGAAACAGGGGCATGCACAGACACAGAAAGACACCAAGACACCAGAACACCAACAGAGAGAGACAAAGACAGAGAAACAGGGGCATGCACAGACACAGAAAGACACAAGAGACCAAGAACACCAACAGAGAGAGACAAAGACACAGAGAAACAGGGGCATGCACAGACACAGAAAGACACCAAGAGACAAGAACACCAACAGAGAGAGACAAAGACAGAGAAACAGGGGCATGCACAGACACAGAAAGACACCAAGAGACCAAGAACACCAACAGAGAGAGACAAAGACACAGAGAAACAGGGGCATGCACAGACACAGAAAGACACCAAGAGACCAAGAACACCAACAGAGAGAGACAAAGACAGAGAAAAGGGGCATGCACAGACACAGAAAGACACCAGAGACCAAGAACACCAACAGAGAGAGACAAAGACAGAGAAACGGGGCATGCACAGACACAGAAAGACACCAAGAGACCAAGAACACAACAGAGAGAGACAAAGACAGAGAAACAGGGGCATGCACAGACACAGAAAGACACCAAGAGACCAAGAACACCAACAGAGAGAGACAAAGACAGAGAAACAGGGGCATGCACAGACACAGAAAGACACCAAGAGACCAAGAACACCAACAGAGAGAGACAAAGACAGACAAACAGGGGCATGCACGACACAGAAAGACACCAGAGACCAAGAACACCAACAGAGAGAGACAAAGACAGACAACAGGGCATGCACAGACACAGAAAGACACCATAGAGACCAAGAACACCACAGAGAGAGACAAAGAAGACAAACAGGGGCATGCACAGACACAGAAAGACACCAAGAGACAAGAACACCAACAGAGAGAGACAAAGACAGACAAACAGGGGCATGCACAGACACAGAAAGACACAAGAGACCAAGAACACCAACAGAGAGACAAAGACAGACAAACAGGGGCATGCACAGACACAGAAAGACACCAAGAGACCAAGAACACCAACAGAGAGAGACAAAGACAGACAAACAGGGGCTATGCACAGACACAGAAAGACACCAAGAGACCAAGAACACCAACAAGGAGAGACAAAGACAGACAAACAGGGGCATGCACAGACACAGAAAGACACCAAGAGACCAAGAACACCAAACAGAGAGAGACAAAGACAGACAAACAGGGGCATGCACAGACACAGAAAGACACCAAGAGACCAAGAACACAACAGAGAGAGACAAAGACAGACAAACAGGGGCATGCACAGGACACAGAAAGACACCAAGAGACCAAGAACACCAACAGAGAGACAAAGACAGAGAAACAGGGGCATGCACAGACACAGAAAAGACACCAAGAGACCAAGAACACCAACAGAGAGAGACAAAGACACAGAGAAACAGGGGCATGCACAGACACAGAAAGACACCAAGAGACCAAGAACACAACAGAGAGACAAAGACAGAGAAACAGGGCATGCACAGACACAGAAAGAACAAGAGACCAAGAACACCAAACAGAGAGACAAAGACAGAGAAACAGGGGCATGCACAGACACAGAAAGACACAAGAGACCAAGAACACCAACAGAGAGAGACAAAGACACAGAGAAACAGGGGCATGCACAGACACAGAAAGACACCAAGAGACCAAGAACACCAACAGAGAGACAAAGACAGAGAAACAGGGGCATGCACAGACACAGAAAGACACCAAGAGACCAAGAACACAACAGAGAGACAAAGACAGAGAAAAAAGGGCATGCACAGACACAGAAAGACACCAAGAGACCAAGAAACACCAACAGAGAGAGACAAAGACAGACAAACAGGGGCATGCACAGACACAGAAAGACACCAAGAGACCAAGAACACCAACAGAGAGAGACAAAGACAGACAAACAGGGGATGCACAGACACGAAGACACCAAGAGACCAAGAACACCAACAGAGAGAGACAAAGACAGGACAAACAGGGGCATGCACAGACACAGAAAGACACCAAGAGACCAAGAACACCAACAGAGAGAGACAAAGACAGACAAACAGGGGCATGCACAGACACAGAAAGGACACCAAGAGACCAAGAACACCAACAGAGAGACAAAGACAGAGAAACAGGGGCATTGCACAGACACAGAAAGACCAACAAGAGACCAAGAACACCACAGAGAGAGACAAAGACAGACAAACAGGGGCATGCACAGACACAGAAAGACACCAAGAGACCAAGAACACCAACAGAGAGAGACAAAGACAGACAAAACAGGGGCATGCACAGACACAGAAAGACACCAAGAGACCAAGAACACCAACAGAGAGAGACAAAGACAGACAAACAGGGGCATGCACAGACACAGAAAGCACAAGAGACCAAGAACACCAACAGAGAGAGACAAAGACAGACAAACAGGGGCATGCACAGACACAGAAAGACACCAAGAGACCAAGAACACCAACAGAGAGACAAAGACAGAGAAACAGGGGCATGCACAGACACAGAAGACACCAGAGACCAAGAACACCAACAGAGAGAGACAAAGACACAGAGAAACAGGGGCATGCACAGACACAGAAGACACCAAGAGACAAGAACACCAACAGAGAGACAAAGACAGAGAACAGGGGCATGCACAGACACAGAAAGACACCAAGAGACCAAGAACACAACAGAGAGACAAAGACAGAGAAACGGGGCATGCACAGACACAGAAAGACACCAAGAGACCAAGAACACCAACAGAGAGAGACAAAGACACAGAGAAACAGGGGCATGCACAGACACAGAAAGCACCAATGAGACCAAGACACCAACATGAGAGAGACAAAGACAGACAAACAGGGGCATGCACAGACACAGAAAGACACCAAGAGACCAAGAACACCAACAGAGAGAGACAAAGACAGACAAACAGGGCATGCACAGACACAGAAAGACACCAAGAGACCAAGAACACCAACAGAGAGAGACAAAGACAGACAAACAGGGGCATGCACAGACACAGAAAGACACCAAGAGACCAAGAACACCAACAGAGAGAGACAAAGACAACAGAGAAACAGGGGCATGCACAGACACAGAAAGACACCAAGAGACCAAGAAAAAACCACCAACAGAGAGAGACAAACACACAGAGAAACAGACGTATCAACAGGCACTGGAAAAGAAAAAAATCACATCTAAGTTCAAAATTATTGTGATAACTAAAAACACCCCAATTTATCAGTTAGATGATTCAATTTTTCAGTTCAAAATTAATGTGACAAAATTTTTAATTTTTTTTATAATCAGTTTGATGATTTCATGAATTCTGTCATCAGTGAAGAAAAACAGAGTCATGTAGCCCACCCTTAAAGGGAAACAAGCATTCATGTAGACAGGCGCCCCCCCTCTCCCCTGCCCCCAAATGATACAAAACTATAACAGCAGGTTATCTCTTAAAAGAGCAGCCCTTATCCCTGAAGTCAGAATGCGGCTACCTTCATGGTGGGCAAGATTCAGATCTTCAACACCAATGTCAAATCGGTCCTACTTTATGGCTCAGAAACCTGGCGGGTAACAAAAACCAACACCCACAAACTCCAGTCTTTTACCAACAAATGCCTCAGGTACATCCTCAACATTAGGTGGCTGGAAGTCATATCCAACAAACAACTGTGGGACAGGACCAGACAAACCCCAATCGAGTCCATCATTAAACAAAGGAAGTGGGGATGGATCGGCCATACACTCCGCAAGCCTGCGACAAATGTCACCAGACAGGCCCTTGACTGGAATCCTCAAGGGAAGCGTAAAGTTGGTCGACCAAAGCAGACCTGGCACAGAAGTGTTGACGAAGAAACGAAGGCAGCCGGAATGACATGGGCCGAGCTGAAGAGGATCTCCCAAAACCGAGTTCGTTGGAGGGGTGTTGTTGCAGCCCTATGTTCCCCAAGGAACCAAGAGGCATAAGTCAAGTAAGTCAGTCATGGTGGGCAAAAATGGATAACATGCAAAAATCTCACGATAGGTGAACCTTGAAACTCTAGCCAAGGAACTAGGGGAAAAAAAAGAACAAAAAAAAGAAAAAAGAAGAGCAGCCCAAACTTCACACACACAAAAATCAGTCATAAACGTGACCCTCCACCACGAAATGAGTCGCTTTGCACCTGACCCACTTTTCTGCTGGGAGCCATTTTAGGCAGGTGGGGGTCAGGTTGTTGAGCTTGATTGAACATCAAACTATAGCCCTTATTCATTTATTTATTTATACCACTTTAAGTCACGAGATTTCTCTGCGTGAAATTTGGGCTGCTCTTCCCTGGGGAGAGCGCGTCGCCACAAGAGCAGCGCCACCCTTTTTTTGGGGGGGGGGATGGGGGGGGGAGAAGGGGGTCTGTATTTGTTTCCCTATCGGAGAGACTTTTTTCTAAGAATTTTGCCAGGGACAACTCTCTTGTTGCCGTGGGTTCTTTTACGTGTGCTGAATAATTTTGAGTAACACACGGGACCTCGGTTTATCATCTCATCTGAAAGACTAGCACCCAGACAACAACTCATGGTCTAATGGATGGGGGAAAAGTTTCGGGCCCAAACAGGATTTGAACCACTGCACACTTCCGACCCGGACTTTTCGCTTTCTAGACAGGTGCGTTACCTCTAGACCACCGATCCACCATATTGAATTGAAATATCAAGGCATCATTTTCTTTCCTTTTGCTTTAAAATGTGTTAAAAAATACCCAAGCCCTCATTCTGACCACTTATTATGATACTAAACTTCTCATTTTGTCATGTCCTGCAGTCTACCATTTCAAATTTGCAACAACTTTTCACAGAATTGTCCGATTTTCAATCTGTTTTCTGTATTGAATAGCCCTTTTATTGCAGGTTGATAACTTGTCAACAACTAAAAATTGACCTGTGGTGCAATGCGATTCAATATGTGGTGGAGCGTCACAAATACAAACGCAAATAACAAACAAATGTGACAAAGCTGCACAGAAACCAAAAAAGGACCACTTACCAGTTTGATGACATCGTAATTCCATGTCTCCCCTGGCTGTACTTCCATCGTGTGAAGCGACACCCCGTACAGCGACTTGAACAGGCCATCCAGGCCCGACATCACTGACCCCAGCGACAAGTAAGCCATGATCTCATTGGTCGGCACAGAACACCTGACATGTAACGTACATTTTCATTGGTCGGCGTAGAACATCACTGAAACCTTAAATGACTATAATGAAACATAAAAAAATATATGGCTTGCAATCTTATTTCTTGACACTGAGTGACAGACATAACTCGAAATCCTTTTAGCCGACAAAGACTACCCAAAAAATAAATAATATGAAACAAAAGCGCAATAAGTAAGATCTGAATATTTGACCAGAAACACCCAACAGTACAAAAGTGATTTCTGATATTTTTCTGAGTGGGTTGATAACAACAAGAGAAAAAACGGGCAAAGCCTTATTACAGAAAAATAGACTTTAAAAAATTTTTTTTCAACACAAGCAGTGCGGAGTTGAGCACACAGCATAAGCCAGTCGTATAGTCAAGCATGACAGCTAAAATCCAGGTTTGCAGCGGTAATTAGTGGAGTCTCACACAAGCCACTTGCAATAAACAAGTGCTGTAAGCCAAACCACGACTGCAGCATGCTCCATGTCACTGAAGACTAGATAAACTCGCGGATAAAGCGTTGCTGCGCATTGGGCTTACAATCTTCTGACCCAGGTTCAAATTCTGTTCAAGGGAGATTTTTCCCCTGGGTTTAATATAAGTGCCGACTCCACTTCCCCCCAAAACCCCTTTGGATGAGACTATAAACTGTCAGAACCAGGATTGCGAGTGCTTGGAAGAAATGGAAAGAATTGGAAAGTCTGCTCGGAAATCAGAAAAGCCCACTGGAGAGACGCTGCCTGATATATAAGGCCTGCATCAGACCTGTTCTCCTGTATGGCTCAGAGACATGGGTTTTCACAAAAACCGTCAAACATTTGTTGAAGAGCTGTGAAAACCAATGCTACGCTACATGACAAAGATCAAATGGGAAGACAGGATCATGAATAAAGAACTATGGAGAATGTGCAAAGTTGATGATCTGAAGTCTGTAGCTAGTACCCATAGACTGCGCTGGTTTGGGCACGTTCAACAGAAAGCAGACCACCACATCATAAAAAGAGCAATGAACTTCGTAGTGGATGGAAAGAGACCAAAGGGAAGACCTAGCAAAACCTGGGATGCCTGTATTGCAGATGATCTTAGAGAAAGGGGCATAAATAAGGAGGAAGCTCAAAACAGAGAGAGATGGAGAAGACTCATCAATGTCAAACCTCCCCTGGGAGAAACATGACAAAAAAGGAAGAAGAAGATAGCACAGCATAGCACAGACTACCCTGAACCAAGAAGCATCCTGATTGTCATCTATCACAAGAAGCAAGACGGACGCTATAGCAGAGTGGTTAAGATATTTTCAACTTCAAATCCCACAGGTCTATGAAGACGTGGGTTTGAATCTCAGCGGCATCTGGGGAATAAAGGGTGGGGAATTTTACAGTCTCCCAGGTCAACTTCAAGTGCAGACCTGCCAGTGCCTTAATTCCCTTTAAGTCTATACACCTGCAGAAGATTGAAAATGCATGGTAAAGATTCCATAATTCGTGTCAGCGTTCGGTGGGTTACGAAAACAAAAACATACCCAGCATACAACCCTTAAGTCGGAATGCGGCTACCTTCATGGTGGGCAAAAACGGTCACAAGCACAAAAATCTCACCATTGGTGAACCTCCGAGCTCTAGCTGAGGAATGAAAAAAAAACCAAAACCAAAAAAAAAAACCCAACAATAAAATCTCGTTTCCTTTTGTAAGGTAGCAGCATTAAGCAAACATGCTGGCCGCACTATGATATCATCACACATGCACTCAGCAAAAACGCTGGTACCTGTTCTGTCGTCCCAAGGCCGAGTAGTATGGAGGATCCCATGCATGCACAATCTGAAAAAGAACAACAGTATAATAAGAAAGTGCCAATAGTGATTCAGATTCAGATTCAGAATATTTCATTGCTATTTAAGTCATGTAGACTTATTTCACACAACAAAAACATCCATTATAATTATCTGTTTTGGCAAAAAGTGATGTACACTAAAAACATGTTGCATTCTACTTCTCTTTTTTCAAAACACTCATACACATATCTGATGCTAACTGCTTGATATATATATATCAACTGTGATTATGTCACTTACTTTATGTACACAGTTTTTGTGTTCTTTGGTTTTGATTTTTAATAACAAATTATTTCTGAGTTCATCATATAAAATACATTCATCGAGTAAATGAAATTCATCTTCTATCTTGTTACAGTATCTACATTTTCTGTCCTCTCTGGATATATTTTGGTGTCTCCCTTTCTCTATCATTAAATTGTGACAGCTTGTGCGAAATTTACAATACGTCTTGTGATGACTTTTGTTTTCATAGTTTACTAAGTATAGTTCCAGTCTGTATTCTTTGGTAGCAAAATCATAAAATGTTAGTTTTGCAAACTCTTTCTTCTGGTAGATCCAAAATGTTTTATACATGTCCTCAAGTTTTCTTCTAACAGCATAACTCAACCGATGAACATTAAGAGTACTTTGGTTCTTCCAGTCATGTTTGAATCCAATTGCGTACAGAATATTTTTTACTGTGTTGATCCATTTATCATATGTATTCATCTGATACATATAGTCGTATACTATTCTGATATAAGAGTCTGGTTTTGATTCTGTCAAATGAATCCAAAAGGATATTATCTGGCATATGATTTTAAGGGTCAGTGGAAATCTTCCTAATTCACCCAAAATGGGTAGTACTAATGTGTATGTATGTGTTTGTTTTGTTTTGTTTAATGTCTATTCACTACATGGTGATGTAGACACACCTGCATTTATACCAAAGTACCTATTATTACACACCCCATCTCTCTCTCTCTCTCTCCCTTATACGCACTCACACACATATGTATATATAGATACACACACACACACACACACACACATATATATATATATATATATATATATATATATATATAGAGTTATATATATATATATATATATAAAACTAATTACAGTAATGGTCTTACAGGTGAAGAATATATGACTTCAGCAACTTTGATTTTTGAGTGCTTTGATTTGTTGCTTTACAATATTCAGCGCTATATAAATTCCACACATTATTATTATTATTATTACTTCAGCAACTGACATTATGAATTGCTGAGAGTCATATAAAACTTCTTGACTAGTGGCATATTTCTTATGAATATCTAGACCTCTCCTTTTATACATGTCAAAAAGAATTGGGCAATCAAACAACAAATGGTGGATTGAAAGGGGAATAGAACAACAACATGTTACATTTTTTGAATATTTAGTATTCAATGCATTTAATCTCAGTTTATGTATTAGAATTTCTAATTTCTGTGGGGAAGGAAACTGCTGATAATGTTTTTTTAATAATCTTTGAATGTATGCATTTCATTAACTTTGAATTAATTTCATAAGATGACAATGCAAGATTAGAAGTAAACACTTCAGTACTGTATTCAGAGGCACCTTGTTTTGCCAAAGAATCAACCAGCTCATTCGAATAAATTCCACAATGAGAGGGGATCCAGCAAAAAGTTATGCTGATGCCTCTGTTTGCAATAGAATGTATCAGGAATTTAATCTCAAATACAATATCATTCCTTATTTTACCTTGCCATGTCTTTAATGCCATTAACTCTGCCTTTGAGTCGACACAAAACAGAATTTGGCAAACACCAACAGCAGTATCAGACAAAAAATTCAAAGCTATAAGAATTGCAAATAATTCAGAAGTAAAAATAGAAAAATGCTGTCCTAAATGGAAAGATTTTTGAACTTTTAAAGTCGGAATCACGTATGCAGCACCACTTTTGCCTGTTTCTAATACAGATCCGTCAGTATACTCCTTTAAGTGATTAGAATAATTACTAAGTGACTTTTTACATCAACGGTGAGAAGATTTTGATCTTCATTTTTCTTTATTTCTGTGTAGTCGATGTCAAATTTAGCTGAAATATGTTCCCAAGGAGGAAACTGAGGAACAACCGGTAAAATTGGAATTGTTGATATATTGATGTCATTTTCTTTCATAAGTGTGTCTATAATTTTTAATTGGCTGCAGACATGAAATATTGCGTGCTCGTTTAGGAAAATCAGTGTCTTGATTCATAAATATTTCCTCTTTTACTGAATTTGGAACAGAGGGACTACGAACTACGTATTTTGATACTGCCAGTTTTCGCTGATCAGAAAGAGATAGTAAGTGAGCTTCTTTATAAGTATTACCTGTATTTGCATGAGCCGGAACACCAAGAGCTATCTTTACTTGTTTACTGTCTAAACTTTGCAATATTTTAGGAGATAATCTGCAGCAGAAAATAAACTTCTTGTCCGTATATTAATTGTGAACGTACCAAGGACAGAGCCAGATGTATCAGAGTTGTAGTGTCTTGACTCCATGCCCGAGAACTTATTATCTTTAGAAAGTTCAGTCTTTTCCTAGCTTCAGTTATCATTTGGTTGATGTGCATCTTCCAGTTCAACTTTCTAGTTAAAAATACACCTAAGAATTTGACATCTTGTTTGTATTGAAGCACCCTTCCTTCTAATTTCAGGATTGGTAATTTTAATGGGTTGTCACCATTATTAAAAAGCACAAGACATGTTTTTTCTGCTGATAATTCTAACCTATTTTCTTTCATATAACTACAGAATTTATCTAAATCTTCCTGATATATTTTTTCAATTTTGGTATATTTTTTCAATAAAATTGATCACTCTCTTTTTCGTGATTTTCCTAACTGACGTATTTATCCAAATAGCAATATCATCTGCATACTGAACAACTTGAGTGTGTATGTGTGTGTGTATGTGTGTGTGTGTATGTGTTTGTGTACGTGTATGCGTATGTGTGTGTGTATATATGTGCGTGTGTGAGTGAGTGAGAGTGTGTGTGTATGCACGTGTGCATGCATGCATCTTGAGGATGCTCATTAACTAGTCTTGTGCCTTTTTTCCCTGATGCAACCGCCCCCCCACCCAAAAAATTTTTTTATGTGTCACGCAGCACACTACTGCCTTATCCTCAGGGTAAATTCCACTCAGAGATAATGACAATTTCAGGGCAAAACAAACCCCTACAAAAAAAAAACCCAAATACCCCCACCTCCCCCCACCCTGACTACCATTTGCGCTAATATAAAAACCGACATCACAACACGTCAAAAATGTTTTAACGCACCACAGTAAAAGATCTATCTTTTATCATGTAATCCCTACTTTAGAAGAAGGAAAAAACAACACCCCCCCCGCCCCCAGTCTTACTTTGCTGGTTGGGGACTGGTCCTGCTTCAGTCTGAGCAGTTCTTCCATGTCTCCCTGCACCCTGCACAACACACAGCCCCGACCTGTGAGCACTGAACAATACAACTGTTCACTGTTCAAGATACGGAAGAAAAGCATTACCCTGATGAAAAACTGAATAGAAAAGGCCAAAGAAAAAAGTTAGCTGAAGGAAATAAGTAAAATATACAAATGAACCCATATGTAAAAAAAGGTTATGGTGTTCTATAACCTATAAGGTCGTAGAGGAGTGAGGCATCAGAGACCTCAACTTCTCCAGGAGCCAGCATATTGAGGGCGGCGCCCATCTCCTCTCCCTCGCTGCTTTACCTTCCCTGACCCTAAAGAGGGCAGGTACCCATTTACAGCTGGGTGAACTGGGGGATTGTTGTTGTTGTTGTCTTCAATTTAACGTCTGTTCACTCTTAGTGATATTAGACAAAGGATGTGGAAAATGTAGTGGATGTAGTGGAGAGGGGAATGTACAGAGAAAAGACTGATTAGGTAACATGTGTGTTGGTATTTTCATGCAATTAAAGGGGTGGGGGGAATCTTAAACATGAGTAAACATTTAAATTCAACAAATTGTTAACATGAAACATCTATAAAATAACTACAACAAATACTCTAATGGGCTGTGCAATAGACATTTAACAATGGCAAAGGCTAATTTCGGATTTTTAAAAACACTTTCCACAGACTGCTCACAAAATGTGGGTTAAAAAGGTTTTACAATTGAACACTCAAATATGATGTGAGTGTTGGAAATATGTTCCCCACAGAGGCACCTCACATTTTTACAAAATTTTGTTATAAATGCATTTAATTTTAATCTAAAATATAGTGCATTAACTCTTCTTGTGGTTGCAATACTTAAATGTGTTTGAGAAGGAGTCATGTAACATGAAATAAGGCCATTAGTCAGGCAATTCTTTAAAGATGGTTCCTTGAATTGATCTGATTCTCTCCACTTACTCCACGACGTCTGTTCTAATAAACAGTATCCCTCCTGTAGAGATAATGGGACATGCAGTTCTATTGATTCAAAATGATGTCTTGCCCCCCTTTTTGCAGCTCTGTCAGCCCACTCATTTGAAAAAACTCCAACGTGCGAAGGTACCCAAGAAAAGGAGACAGGAATACTTCTTAAACTTAAAAGGTGTATGACATATTTAATTTCAAAAATGATTCTGGATACTTTCCTGGAATTTGGGGATTTGATAGCATGCAGTACCGACTTAGAATCTACACAAAGTAAGATAGGAATGATGGGAAATGCAAAATCAAGAATATAGTTAAGCTGGGGGATTGTAATGAAGCCAAGGTGTGCAAACAGTCACCCATCCAAGTGGTAACCACGCTCGATGCTGCTAAACTTTAGCTTGGGGAAAGTGAGTGCTCTGTCCACTGAGCTATCCCGTCCCCTATATATAAATGATATAAATTTGAATATCTTTTTACCACAAAATAATGTACATAAAAAAAAAACAAGTCCAAATTTTATCACATCCATGAACATGAGCAAGAAAGACAGTAGAAGAAAGATAGCTGGAACAAAGAAAACCCCAAACAAGCACCCCACCCCCCTCGAAATTCTGAAAGAAATTGACCCAAAGGATAAAATCTTAAGCCCCCAAATTTTGACAAAATACAGAACACTGAATTCCTTAACCTGCTATTCTTTTAACTTATCTTCTTCTTCCTTTTTTGTCATGTTTCTCCCAGGGGAGGTTCGACATTGATGAGTCTTCTCCATCTCTCTCTGTTTTGAGCTTCCTCCTTATTTATGCCCCTTTCTCTAAGATCATCTGCAATACAGGCAGCCCAGGTTTTGCTAGGTCTTCCCTTTGGTCTCTTTCCATCCACTATGAAGCTCATTGCTCTTTTTATGATGTGGTGGTTTGCTTTCCACTGAACGTGCCCAAACCATCGCAGTCTATTGGTACTAGCTATTCTTTTAACCTCCCCTCAAATTTGGTTACGACGGATTAAAGACTGCATAGTACATCATAAGTAAATTTTAAAAAAGTGAATAAATAGACTGATGGAAAGATAAAAATAAAACCCCACTGACAAAGTCACCTTGGTTTCAGTTTTTCGGACAGAAGATCCAGAAACGCCATGACAGAATCTGCACAGAAAAAGAGTGACAGAATTATCCCACAACAAAGTCACCATGGTAAATTGTTTCACAGTTTAAATACCAGTATTTTTTCTTAAATGCTAAAAGAACTTTAACAGAAGTATACTCCCCCCCCCCCTCCCTCCCCCCAAAAAATAAAGTCTCAATGTTCGAAAAATGAACCTCTAGAATCTATATAGAAAGAAATCTTTTTTTTTCCTCAAAAGCAAGTAGTATAAAATAAATTTTAAAAATGTATAATCTGGCACACCTGTTGTGTTTTTTTTTATCCACTATGAAGCTTAAACCACTGAGCGCATGTGAGTGCGCAGAAAAAACACACACACACACACTCACACACACACACACACACACACACACACACACACACGCACACAGGGATAGCCTGGTTGGTTAGAGAGTTGCGCATTGCGCACGTGATCTACTGACCCGGGTTTGAATCTTGTTGAAGGGGATATTTTCCCCCTGGAGTTAACATCAGTGCCAACTCCACTACCCCAAAATATTCTTCGGATGCGACTATAAACTGAAGTCCCATGTGCAAACACACGCAGAACATCTTGTGCACACGTTAAATCCTGTTCCGCTTTTCGTAAGAGTAGGCCATTGTGTGCTGGTGGGAACAGATGACAGAATTTACAAAACCGCATATACACAGTGATCGGATGTAAAAAATCACACAAGCGCTTATCAATAATAACAATACATGGAATTTATACAGCGCTATATCTTGCCAAAACCAAATCAAAGCACTTTCATTCATCCTAGTCTTAGTCCTCGATATAAAAGTATAAAATAAATAAATAAACACTCGCACTCTCCCTCTTTCTCACATACGCACGTGCACACGCAAACACACACTCTCTCTCTCAATCACACATACACTCTCTATCTCTCTCTCACGCACACACACACACACTCTCTATCTCAATCACACATACACTCTCCATCTCTCTCTCACGCACACATTTTCTCTCAATCACATACACTATCTCTCTCTCTCTCTGACATAAACATGCACACACTCTCTCTCAATCACACATACCCTCTCTATCTCTCTCACATAAACACGCACACACTCTCTCTCAATCACATACACTCTCTATCTCTCTCTCACGCACACACACTCAATCACATACACACTCTCTATCTCTCTCTCTCACGCACACACTTTCTCTCAATCACATACACTCTCTATCTTCTCTCACGACACACACTCAATCACATACACACTCTCTATCTCTCTCTCTCACGCACACACTTTCTTCAATCACATACACTCTCTATCTCTCTCTCACGCACACACACTCAATCACATACACACTCTCTATCTCTCTCTCACGCACACACTTTCTCTCAATCACACACACTCTCTATCTCTCACATAAACACACACACACACTCTCTTTCTCGCTCACATACACCTCCCCCTCTTCTCTCTCTCACTCACACAACACACACTCTCTTTCTCACTCACATACACCTCCCCATCTCTCTCTCTCTCACTCACACACACACACACACACACTCTCTCTCTCTCTCACTCACATACACTCCCCCCTTCTCACTGTCTCTTCCTCTCACACACGCACACACACACACACATATCAATCACATACACTATCTCTCTCTCACAAACACACACCACACACCTCCTCCACCACCCCCACCCTACACCCCCCCACCACCACCACCCAAGAGAAAACCCCCCCCTCACCAGGGGACTCCATCATGGTGCCGCGGTTGGCCCTGTGGGAGTATGTGGGGAAGCCCACCAGGTTGGCCAGGTGGTGGCGGGCAGAGAGCAGGGCCGTCAGCAGATCCTCCTGGTGGCCGTCAGGGCACAGGAAGATCCGGTATCCCGCCTCCCGCACCTGCCCACACCCCTCGCCGTCACCCTCCCTCCTTCCCTCCTCCTCAGCCACTACTACTACTACGTGCTTGTGTGTACGTTCGCTCCCAACACACACACACGTGTCTTTCCCTCTCTATCTTCTCTACCCTTAGGATGAGACTATAAACCGAGTGATGAGACTATAATGAGACTATAAGTCCTTCGGATGAGACTATAAACCGAGTGATGAGACTATAATGAGACTATAAGTCCTTCGGATGAGACTATAAACCGAGTGATGAGACTATAATGAGACTATAAGTCCTTCGGATGAGACTATAAACCGAGTGATGAGACTATAATGAGACTATAAGTCCTTCGGATGAGACTATAAACCGAGTGATGAGACTATAATGAGACTATAAGTCCTTCGGATGAGACTATAAACCGAGTGATGAGACTATAATGAGACTATAAGTCCTTCGGATGAGACTATAAACCGAGGCCCCCGTGTGCGAACGCATGCAGAACATCTTGCGCACACGTTAAATCCTGTTCCGCTGTTCGAAAGAGTAGGCCATTGTGTGCCGGTGGGAACAGAGGACAAAATTTACAAAACCGCATACACATGGGGACTGGATGAAAAAAAAGCACATGAGTGCTTATTCCATTATCCTCGATTAAAAAAAAAAAGTAAAAAAAAAAGTCAAAGTCACCCAGTGCCTCTTTGCACTGAAAATGCTAAAAGGCTACAGTTTATTTATTTTTATTTTATTTTTGTATATCGAGGATAATGGAATAAGCACTTATGTGCTTTTTTTTTACATCCAGTCCCCGTGCGTATGCAGTTTTGTAAATTCTGTCATCCAGTCCCCGTGCGTATGCAGTTTTGTAAATTCTGTCATCTGTTCCCACCGGCACACAAGGGCCTATTCTTACGAAAAGCGGAACAGGATTGAATGTGTGCGCAAGATGTTCTGTCTGCGTTCGCACACGGGGCCTCGGTTTATAGTCTCATCCGAAGGACTTATGGGGAGAGTGGAATCTGCACTGATGTTAACTGCAGGGAGAAAAAAATATCCCCTTGAACAGGAATCAAACCCAGCTCGTCAGATTGCGAGCGCAATGTTTTAATTAACCACTAGGCTATCCCGTCCCCAGTGGTAGTAGTAGGCATCCATCAGTCTCGTAAGACTATGGAGATGCGCTCTAGGTGTTTATACTCCAGAGTGCAAAGCCTGGGTAAGTCAGTATGGAGGGCAAGCTGTTACCCATGCAGCAGACCCCCCCCCCCCCCACTTTCCACGTTGCTGGAATGGTCAATTCGAAAAACTACAATCCTACTGTTTATAGCCACACTGACCACAGAAGCCCTGTCAGGGTTGTTGTCTTGTTGTTATAATTTAAATCTCAAGGTTTTTGATGGATGACAGAGCTGAGTGGTTAAGACTGTTCGACTTCAATCCCATGGGTCCATGAAGTTTGTGGGTTCGAATCTCGGTGGCATCTGGTGTATTTACCACTAGCCTGCCTTACCCTGGAAATTTTCCGGGGCTAAACATGCACCCTATACGCCAACAACCCGGAAAATTTCCGGGGTGTTGAACTGAAGTAAACAAGCCAGCTTCCTTGACTACAGTTAAAGGGAAAGAACTCCAAAATTAAAGGAGATCACTCTCCTGTTGCTTGGCAACATCTAGCTGCAAAAATCATGGCAAAAACAATCGCTTTTTAGCTTGTATTTTGTGTTTTTATGCATGACTGCTTAGGCAGTTCTTGTTCAAAATGGCTGACACTTATTGTTGAAGGTATCAATAACTTTACACAGTGGAAAAAGTGGCAAATAAAACTTTAGATTTACCTGATAGTGATGAAAACGATCGTGCATTAAAAAAAAAAAAAGAATGAGATTTGGCCTGGACTTATGTTTGACGTTATTGAGATGGGGGGTACACAGAATGAAAGTGGTGATGAGGAAAGTCTATATTTTGTCCATTTTTTACATTTTAAATATATTTTCGCAATGAAATATCATGCTAACTAATTTGAGCTTGCCTCGAAGTAATCTATGATATATATACTGTCACTGGGTAGACTATCAGGATTATTCATGTAGTAATTTCTGAGTAAGAGGGATATGAACATAGCAAGTGGTACATGCAAATTTTATTCCCCAGCATATAGGGTGCACTTGCACTGGGCAGTTAATTAAGAGGTTAAGGGTTGGGGATTTTTTTACGATCTGCCAGGTCAACTTCAAGAGCAGATCTGCCAGTGCCTTAATTCCCTTCACGTGTGTTTTACACTTGCAGAAGATCAAACATGGATGTTAAAGATTCCGTTATTCATGTCAGCGTTTGGTGGGTTACGGAAACACAAACATACCCAGCATGCATCCCCACAGTCGGAATGTGGCTACCTTCATGGTGGGCGAAAACGGTCGTATTCACAAAATCTCACCACTGGTAAACCTCAGAACTCTAGCCGATGAATGAGAAAAAAAAATCACCATATCTAAGGCTGAATATGACTCGCATATATTCTCACAACAACCAAATAATTCACCCTCAATAATCCAAATGATTTTTTTTCTTGTTCTCACATTCCAAATGTTTCATCACATCTTTGCGATATCCAAAATGACTAACTTTATCACTGTAGTAGTTATAGTGACTTACCATGTCCGAAAAGGACTCAATACATTCCTATAGTGCTTTAAAGAAGGTGTCCCATAACCTATGTGGTCGTAGGGGAGCGAGGTGTCAGAGACCTCACTTCTCTAGGGGCCAGCATATTGAGGGCGGCGCCCATCTCCTCTCCCTCGCTGCTTTACCTTCCCTGACCCTAAAGAGGGCAGGTACCCATTTACAGCTGGGTGAACTGGGGGACTGAACTGAAGCCAAGGCGCGCAAACAGTCACCTATCCACTTGGTAACTATGTTCAATGCTGCTTAACCTTAGCTTGGGGAAAGTGAGTGCTCTGACCACTGAGCTATTCCACAATGCTCAAAAGATCATGATTACAAAAACATCACCATATCCTCACAGTTACTTCAATAAGAACCCATTTTTATTTTTATATTTATTTATTATTTTATATCGAGGATAATGGAATAAGCACTCATGTGCTTTTTTACATCCAGTCCCCGTGTGTATGCGGTTTTGTAAATTTTGTCATCTGTTCCCACCGGCACACAATGGCCTACTCTTTCGAAAAGCGGAACAGGATTTAACATGTGCGCAAGATGTTCTGCATGCGTTCACACACAGGGCCTTGGTTTATAGTCTCATCCGAAGGACTTTGACATTCAGTTCGATTTTTTAGTCAAACTGGGAAGAAAGGGCGAGGCTGGGAATCGAACCCAGAACCTCACGGTTTACTTGTTGGCAGGCAAACGTCTTAACCATCCTGCCACCTTCCTTCGAACCCATGGCAACAAGAGAGTTGTTCCTGGCAACATTCTGTAGAAAAAGCCACTCAGATAGGGAAACAAATACAAATGCAAACAGCAGAAGAAAAAAAAAGGGTGGCGCTGCTCTTGTGGTGACACGCTGTCCCCGCGGACAGCAGCCTGAATTTCACGCAGAGAAATCTGCCGTGACTTAAAGTGCTATACAATACAATACAATACAAAACAATACAATACAATACAATAACTCACCATATCACTGTAGTGTTCAGAGAACAAGCCTGTCACCATTACATTGTCCCCGTCCAAACCAAATCTGTAAACAATCCATATATTATATATGAAACAGTCCACTATTATTCTGCTGCTAAACCTGCATTCACACACACACACACACACACACACACACAAACACACACACACACAAACTCTCTCTCTCTCTCTCTCACACACACACACCCCTTTAAACCAATGTTTAAATGAACTTTTAAAAATATAAAATCATTTTTAAAAGACCCAGGAAGGAACAATACCCACAACTTTCTTCATCTCTCATTTTCTCAAGTTTGCAAAAATGTCATCTTTTGGATATGACTGTTTGGTTGGCTCGTTTTTTTCTGTTTTGTTTTGTGATAAATACTGATCTATCCTTTTTTAACATGTTTATGTGCCTACCTGAAAATGTCAGGGGTAAAAATGTGTATCACTGACTTGCTTTCTTTCTTTTTACTCTACAAACATTCATTCTATAGGCACAGTCTTAACCTTGAAATACTTTTTACTTCAAATAAAAAAACAACAACCCAAATCTTCAAAACTGTCCCAAATGTACTTGAGGAAATACAGCCTCCCAAAAGATGGACCAAGACATTTTCATACAGTTGAAAAAGGCAGTGACTAGTAATCAACACTTTATTTCCTGTACTTCTATCCCCTCAATTCAACACATTTGTGTTGCTCCACCACATAATGAGTCACATTGCACCAGGGGTCAATTTTTAGTTGTTAACATGTCATTAATCTGCAGCAGATAAGCTACTCAATACAGAAAACAGATTGTAAATCGGACACTTCTATGAAAAGTTATCACAAGCTGAAATGGTAGTCTGCAGAAAGTGGCAAAATGAGAAATCGCCAAGTTTTTGCATTGTAATCCGTGAATGTCTTAACCTGTACACTCCTTTACGTTCCCTCCGCTCTGCTGCAGATACCTTGTGCCTACGAATACCTAGATTCAACCAATCTACTGTTGGCCGCCGCTCTTTCTCTGTTTCTGGTCCATCGACCTGGAATGGAACTCCCTCTCTCTCTTCACCAGAAGCCTAGCTATGACACTTTTAAATCAAGCCTCAAGACATATTTATTTCAAACCTAAGATTTCCCCCCTCCTGTTTCATATCAGAATTATCCCACCTTCACTAACCCATGTCCTATCACCCTGCTAAAGTATATGACCTGTGTGAGCGTGTGTGTGTTTTTGAAAAACATTTGACTATTGAAATTTTATTTCATAGACTTTGTCTGCAGCGCACCATGTTTGTAATATCTGTTCGTTTAAACTATTGATTATTTATCATTGATTGCATGACTGTGTAAGATTAGGTTGAATGCATGCGCTTTGATTTGTCTTTGCAAGATATAGTGCTATATAAGTTCCATTTATTATTATTATTATTATCAGAATGAGGGATTGGGTATTTTAAAATACATTTTTAAAGCAAAAAGAAACAAAATTATATCTTCATACTTCAGTACAAGGTAGAAAAATGGCTTTATTATTTTTATAATTGATAAAAATCTCAGAATCGACAACCTGACCCCCACCTAAATTAACTCCTAGCCAAAGAGTGATCAGGTGCAAAGCGTCTCATTTCGTGGTGGAGTGTCACACTGATAAATTTCAGAAGAAAAAGAAAACAGTCCCACGCCCCATCTTGGTCTTACACGTGTCTGAGGTTTTCCGGCAGCCTGTCCTTGGAGACGGAGGTGCCGCGCTGCGTCCCCTGCTGAAAGTAGCTGCCCAGCATGTGGATGCTCTCGTTCAGCTCCACAAACTTCTGCCTCTGCCACACAGACATCGTTCTTACTGTTATTTCTGCACCGACACTTACAATGAACTGTTCATAGTGTGATTTCTGCACTGACACTTACAATGAAATGTTCATAGTGCCATTTCTGCACCGACGCTTACAATGACTCATAATGCCATTTCTGCACTGACGCTTACAATGAACTATTCATAGAGCCATTTCTGCACCGACACTTACAATGAAATGTTCATAGTGCCATTTCTGCCCCGACGCTTACAACGAAATGTTCATAGTGCCATTTCTGCACCGACGCTTACAACGAAATGTTCATAGTGCCTTTCTGCACCGACGCTTACAATGAAATGTTCATAGTGCCATTTCTGCACCGACGCTTACAACGAAATGTTCATAGTGCCATTTCTGCACCGACGCTTACAATGAAATGTTCATAGTGTCATTTCTGCATCGACGCTTACAATGAAATGTTCATAGTGCCATTTCTGCCCCAACGCTTACAACATGTTCATAGTGCCATTTCTGCACCGACACTTACAATGAAATGTTCATAGTATGATTTCTGCACCATCACTTACAACAAAATGTTCATAGTGCCATTTCTGCACCGACGCTTACAACGAAATGTTCACAGTGCCATTTCTGCACTGACGCTTACAATGAACTATTATCATAGTGTGATTTCTGCACTGATGGTTACAATGAACTATTCATAGTGTGATTTCTGCACTGATGGTTACAATAAACTATTCATAGTGCCATTTCTGCACCCACGCTTACAATGAAATGTTCATAGTGCCATTTCTGCACCGACGCTTACAATGAAATGTTCATAGTGCCATTTCTGCACCGACGCTTACAATGAAATGTTCATAGTGCCATTTCTGCACCCACGCTTACAATGAAATGTTCATAGTGCCATTTCTGCACCGACACTTACAACGAAATGTTCATAGTGCCATTTCTGCACTGACGCTTACAATGATTCATAGTGCCATTTCTGCACCGACGCTTATATTAAATGTTCATAGTGTGATTTCTGCACCGACGCTTACAATGACTCATAGTGCCATTTCTGCACCAACGTTTACAATGAAATGTTCATAGTGCCATTTCTGCACCGACGCTTACAAAGTTTTCATCTCATCACTATGCACGACAGACGCTATAGCCGAGTGGTTAAGATTGTTCGACTTCAATCCTGCAGGTCCATGAAGTCATGGGTTCAAATCTCGGCAGCACTGGGTGAATTAAGGGTGGGGATTTTTACGATCTCCCAGGTCAACTTCAAACGCAGGCCTACCAGTGCCTTAATTCTCTTGGTGTATATATGCTGCAATTACATATGCATGTTAAAGATCCCTTAATTCACATCATCCTTCAGCGGGTTACAGAGACACGAACATTCCCAGCATACACCTCAGAAGTCAGAATACAGCTACCTTCATGGTAGGCCAAAATGATCGCATACGCAGAATCTCACCACTGGTGAACCTCGGACCTTTAGCCAAAAAAAAAAAAAAGTGTCCTATGTGATTTCTGCACTGATGCATACAGACTTGTCATCTGCTTGTTTCATAATAATTATGCACCCATTTGAACAAAAGCTATTAACTCCAAATCTGGACTATCTGTAGGGATAACGTTAAACACTATACTATGCCATCTTTTAACCAAGAATGATAATCAGGAGAAGGGGGTGGGGGGTGGGGGGTCACTTTATAAAAACATAAGCTTTCTCCATTTGTGGCGGTGGTGTACCGATTCCTGGTCTCGGCAAAGCTTTTCTTTGGGTCTATTCAGTGATACTGCCCACCCATATTTCTCCCTGTGTACCTCACCTTCAGCCCCCTAGGTTGTGCCTTGTGAGATATCTGTGAACGGATTTTGTCCCCCATGGGTATGCCAGGGCCCTGTCAGTATAAACAGCATCCCCACCTTCTGCAAATTCTGTGCCAGGAATTTCCCCTTTTCTATCCCTCTCTTCATTTCTGCCTTGTTTCTTTTCTTCCTGTCACCTCCTTCTGGTTTATTTTCTGTCTTCTTGGTCCATTCTCCTGCAATTTTTGTTTTTGAGAAAGACTTCACAGATAAAAGTTCTCTCCCATGCTAAAATCAGATGTGCTAGGCCTGACTTGTCAGGCGCTTAACGACAGCGCGATACATTTTTGCTCATATGACAGACAACAATAGTTGCTGAAAGAAAGGATAATGGATCTGTCAATACATTAAAAAGGTAAAGGTGTCCCCCCATAACCTATAAGGTTGTAGGGGAGCGAGGCATCAGAGACCTCACTTCTCAAGGGGCCAGCATATTGAGGGCGGCGCCCATCTCCTCTCCTTCGCTGCTTTACCTTCCCTGACCCTAAAGAGGGCAGGTACCCATCTACAGCTAGGTGAACTGGAGGACTGACTGTACTGAAGCCAAGGCGCGCAAACGGTCACCCATCCAACTGGTAACCACGCTCGACGCTGCTTTAACCTTGCACTGGGGGAAAGCGAGTGCTCCGACCACTGAGCTATCCCGTCCCGTCAATACATTCTATCTATCTATCTATCTGTCCCGTAGTCTGACGACCGTGGGGGCACCCTCAAAGACTCAGCAACCAGTTCCCTCCATTCTTCTCTCTGTTCTGCCTTTCTCAGGGTTTTGTTGAGTTCTAGGCCTGTCCATTCACTGATGTTATCCTCCCAGCTCTTCCTTGGTCTGCCTCTTCTTCTTCCTCCTTGAACAGTGCCTTGCAAAACTGTCTTTGTAATTCCTTGGGATCTTGTGACATGCCCATACCACTTAAGTTTACGCTTTTTCACGATCGTTAGAAGGTTCTCATAGGGTCCAATGGTTTGCTGGATTCTGTTATGCACGCTTTCGTTGCTTATGTGGTCTTTGTAGGAGATGCCAAGGAGTCTCCGAAAGCATCTCATCTCCACTGCCTGTACTCTCCTCTCCAAATCTGCAGTCAGGGTCCATGATTCACAGGCATACAGAAATATGGATATGACAAGGGAGCGCATTAGTCTGATCTTGGAGATAAGTGAGATATTCTTATCTCTCCAGATGGTGTTTAGTTTTGACAAAGCTGTTATTGTCTGTGCAGTCCTGCATACTACTTCTGGCTTGGATCCCTGGTCGGATACAATGGCTCCCAGGTACTTGAAGCTTTGAACTGTTTCTAGCTTCTGGTCATTAACCCTGATATCAGTGCTAATGCCGTTGGTGTTATTAGTCATCAGTTTGGTCTTCTCTGCACTGATTTCCATGCCGTATGTTTTGGAGGACTTATCCAAGTGTTCTGTTAGGCTGGCAAGCTCTTTTTCTGATCCTGCTATTCCATCAATGTCATCTGCGAAGCGGAGGTTTGTGATCGTTC
>CM054155.1:44204629-44217129 GCA_028751875.1 Rapana venosa | reverse complement strand
TCACGCACTAACCGTATTACTGCGGCGAAGACTCAGGTTAATCTTGCGCTGAGGTTTACTGTTGAAAGCGGCCGCCAGCGGAGAAAGCGTCGACACTCCATGACTGCCACACCTGGCTGCTTTGCACGCTCGCAGCAGCTGAGATTTCGACACGTTGCTGCTGCCATGCGGAACAACAGACTGGCTGCTCAGGGAGCGAAGCAGGTGAGAGCAGGGTGGTCTCATGGCGGGATAGGCAGACACAACCCAGTCAGCTTACAGTTCAACTTTTTGAATAAGGTGCAATGAGGTTTTCTGGGGTTTTTTTTTAAACTGGCTGATAGTGATGCAACTGGCAGACACCCATTCCTGCAACAGAGAAAACAAGTCAGCATATTTACAATTTGTACATATATATATATATATATATATATATATATATATATATATATATATACACTGACAATAAAATTACATTTTTACATCTTTACATTTTTTAATCTTGCGTCATGTTACATTTTAAACTTTTTTATCATGTTTTATGTCTAAATTTGTATGCCTTGGCTTCAGTACAGTGCCCCAGTTCACCCACCCGTAAATGGGTACCTGCCCTCTTTAGGGTCAGGGAAGGTAAAGCAGCGAGGGAGAGGAGATGGGCGCCGCCCTCATTATGCTGGCCCCTGGAGAAGCTGAGGTCTGATATCTTGCTCCCCAATAACTGCATAGGTTATGAGAGCACCTTTATCTTTTAACTTTTGTATTCAAATTTGTCAGTTTGTACAATACGATCACTGAAATGACTCAGGAACTTTCTCCAAAATTCTTCTTTCTTAGTCCTAGATAATCAGCAATACTACAACTAAACCAACCCAGAGTGAGAGACAAAAGAAGCAGAAGACCGAGAAAAGAGAGAGAGAGAGAGAGGAGGGGGGGTATGTGTGTATACATCATTACATGTGTGTGTGTGCATGCGTGTGTATGTTTTATTTTTATTTATTTATTTTATTTAGAAATTCTTCTATTTTGAGGACAATGGAATAAGCACTCATGTGCCTTTTTAATCTAGTCCCAGTGTTTTTGCGGATTTGTACATTTTGTCATCCGTTCCCAACGGCACACAATGGCATACTCTTCCAAAAAGTGGAACAGGTCATTACATGTGCACAAGATGTTGAGTGTGTTCACACACGGGACATATGTATATGTGTATGTGTGTGTGTGTGTGAGTGAGTAAAGTCTATCAGAAATTTTATTTCCAGATGGTACATTGAATAGGCAGTTGATGCATTTCCTTTTTTCCATTAAGTCAATCCCCTCCCCCCCTAAGAACAATAACATGTAATTCATGTGTGTGTGTGTGCGTTTATTTTTTATTTATGTTAATTTAATTTTATTTATTTTATTCTTTTATATCGAGGATAATGGAATAAGCACTTATGTGCTTTTTTACATCCAGTCCCCGTGTGTATGCGGTTTTGTGAATTCTGTCATCTGTTCCCACCGGCACACAGTGTGTGTGTGTGTGTGTGTGTGTGTGTGTGTGTGTGTGTGTGTGTGTGTGTGTGTGCAAATTAGAGACCAGTTTTACAATCCTGAAATATCATTCCTGTTTTATGGTTATGTTCTACTCATATCTCAAATTGAGAGCACTCAAACATGTACACATATCACACTGTATGTGTGTGCCCTTGCATTAAGTTAACATGAATAGTTTATTTTAATATTAATTATATTTGCATGCATACACGCACACAGTCACCCCACTAACAGTAGAGTAACACTGTCCACATTCACAATGGGGATACCAGAGGCCTGTCAGTAGAAACAGCATCCTTACCTTCTGGAAATTCTATGCTAGGAGTTCCCTCTTTTCTATCCCTCTCTTCGTTTCTACCTTGTTCCTGTTCTTACTGTCACCTCCTTCTTGTTTATTTTCTGCCTTCTTGGTCCATTCACCTGTATTTATTACAATTCTCTTCCACGCTGGAGTCAGATGTGTTGGGGCTGACATCGTTATTTATAAATTAAATATAATGGCGGGCACTTACCAGCAGCGCAATGTATTTTCGCTCATATGACACACGACAATAGCTGCTATCTGAGCATACGAGGAAGACAGTCGTACTACTAGTAGTTGAGGTGTTGGACTTAGGAGGTGTGGTACTTTCGTTTTTCTTAGTACTACTGTACTACGCTATGTAATATCAATGGTCGGCAGTGCCAGCGTACACACATGCACACGCGCGCGCCCAGAGAGAGAGAGAGAGAGAGAGAGAGAGGGTGACACTCACGACACTGTCTACTTTACACTAGACAGTAAGACACTGTTTGTTATCAATGTCCCCCAATTTCGGCCAATGACATGTCATTGGTGAGTACAAACCGGTGCATGCTGCATAGATACGTTTGTCACAGTTATTGAATTAACGATACCGACAGTGACACAGCCACTACAAGACAAATTCAAATTGCAAGGGAGAGATAGTACCTTATTATGTGCGTCTAAGGAACGTGGTGTTTTCATCCAGATATTCACACGTCTGTGTTCGCCTAAGTTGCGACTCTCCGACTGCAGAACACCAGTTTTGGTCTCTTCTTGCCATGTTTCCTTTCCATTCGCAAACCAGACTCTTTGAGATATATTCAAAATGAAGATAAAGAATATGTCTTAATACTGGTATATCAAAGTAAAATGGCCTTAAAAGAATATTTTACGTACATTACAGCTGTTTTGTTCTGTGTGACACCTTCAAATGGAAAAGATTTGTCCTTTATCTGATAAAGACTACTTTTTTTTATAAACTCGTACATTTTTGCTATTGTGGTTAGGGCAGCATCAGTAAGTAAATGACGTATATATTAATTTTAATTAAGTATTTGTTTCTGTTCATATGTATCCATTTATGCTTTCTATATTATTAATTTAATATTATTATTTACTATTAATTCATTAATTGTTCCTATATATGTTTTGTTTAATTCTTTTTGTCCCTTATTTCCATTGAAATATTTATTTATATAGTTATTTTTTCTCAGTTTTATTTTTTTAGTCAAGGTATAATATTTTATTTATTTATTCATTGTGTTATATCGAGGATAATAGAATAAGCACTCTTGTGCTGCTTTTTTTTTTTACATCTAGTACCCGTTTGTATGCAGTTTTGTAAATGTTGTCATATGTTCCCACTGGCACACAATGGCCTACTCTTCTGAAAAGCCAAACAGGTATTAACGTGTGCGCAAGATGGTTCTGCATGTGTTAACACACAGGACCTTGGTTAATAGTCTCATCCAAAGAAAACCAATGGTAATGTGAGTGTGTGTGTGTGCGCGCGAGCACGCGTGTGTGTATGCATGCACACCCAGGCATATAATCATGTGAATTTATAAGTGAATGAAATGGTATGTGTGCCTCTGTGTGTGCATGCGTGTGTTTGTGTATGTATATGTGTGTGCACACGCAAGTGCATATTAGTGTGCTACATACATTTTTAATTTTTAAAAATTTTATTTAATTTTTTTATATTGAGGATAATGGAATAAGCACTTATGTGCTTTATTTTACATCCAGTCCCCGTGTGTATACATGGAAATGAAGGTACGGTAAAAAGAACAGTCTCTGGCAAAATTCTGCAAGTAAAAGCCACTCTCACAGGAAAGCAAATAACCAGTAAGACAATGACGTTATTTATTTGTGTTCTTTGAAGGGGTGGCACAAACCTCTGTGGCCATGCACTCTCCCTGGACATTGAGACTTTGACTGAATTTTATGTAGACAAAATTTGTCCTGACTAAAAGTGGAATGCAATAATGTGTGTGTGTGTGTATTTTATTTATTTTGTT
Source organism: Rapana venosa (assembly GCA_028751875.1). NCBI lineage: Eukaryota > Metazoa > Mollusca > Gastropoda > Neogastropoda > Muricidae > Rapana > Rapana venosa. The sequence goes on along the minus strand of CM054155.1, from coordinate 44,213,307 downwards.
CTTTTATTTCGAGGATTACAGAATAAGTACTCATATGCTTTTTTGCATCCGGACTCAGTGTGTAAAGAATTTTGTAAATTTTGTCATCCATTCCCATTTGAGGATGGGTGTGTGCATGTGCGTGTGTGTGTGTGTGCGCGCGCTTGAGTGTGTTTATGTGGTGTGCATGCATGTGTGTGCATGGAGATAGACCAATGACGAATTCTTTTATTTTGAGGATAATGAATAAGCACTCATGTCCTTTTTTACATCCAGTCCCCACCCCTAGGGATACACCTTAATAATAAACCCAATACTCATACTCTCACACAATAAAAACAAAGGAAAAAAATCCCTTTAAAAACAACCAACCAACCAACCTCCCCCTCCCAAAACCCCCGAAACAAAACAACAACAACAAAAGAAAAACAAACCCCTCCCCCACCCCCCCAAAAAAGGCAAACTTATAAGTCATAAAAATGAACATCTCCACATTGTAAATAAGGTAAACATAGTTGTTACACGCAACAATACGATATATTGAGAGAGAGAGAGAGAGAGAGAGAGAGAGAGAGAGAGAGAGAGAGTGAGAGAGAGAGAGGAGAGAGAGAGAGAGAGAGAGAGAGAGAGAGAGAGAGAGAGAGAGAGAGAGAGAGAGAGAGAGAGAGAGAGAGAATGACAATTTCTTTTATTTCGAGGATAATGAATAAGCACTCATGTGCTTTTTTACATCCAGTCCCAGAGAGAGAGAGAGACAGAGACAGAGACAGAGACAGAGAGAGAGGCCTAGAGCTCAAACAGGAACACAATCATACAGAAAAAAACAACAAATGACCCCTAACTGATCAAAACTAAACAAGCAAAGTTGCTGTGATTTGTCTCCTTTATTCAATATCGTACAAAATCCATTTCAAGCTGTGTAAACAAAACAAGGACAACAAGAGCACTCTAGTCATAGTATGGTTGCATAGATTTTGATTTATATACAATGCTGAATAGTATATCATTGTGTAATATTCATACATTATAACCACTGGAAGAGGAAAAAGAACTTCTTTGGGGAGTGTAAATATACGTAGCAAAAACAGTATGGCAACTCAGGTGATATGTTTTCTTACATCTGTGCAATAGAGAGGGAGGGAGGGAGAGAGCAAGAGAGAGAGAGAGAGGGAGGGAGGGAGGGAGGGGGAGAGAGAGAGGGAGGGAGGGGGCAGAGAGAGAGACAGAGAGAGAGAGAGACAGAGAGAATGAGAGAGATTTATAACAAGTCCCATACCAAGTGAATGATAGCTGGAAAAAGTCTATGAAAAATAGACAGACTCTCTCATCATCTCTCTTCAATACAATTCTTCATTTCTCAGCATTTTTGTTTCAAACATGCCAAACTTGCTTACACATAAATGCATACACACGGGGACTGGATGTTAAAAAAAAAAGGCACATGAGTGCTTATTCCATTATTCTCGAAATACAAGAATAAAAAAAAAAAAAACAAACAGGTACATTCGTGTATGGATCTGCCAGCACGCTTACCAACTTACAAACTCACAAAGCATCATTTCCACTTTCGTTTCATTAGGACAGGAATGCTGCATGTGTGTGTGTACGCACGTGCATCTACCCTACCTTTGACATCTCTTTCAGACATAAACAGCAGTTTCACCTGTGCAAAAACAACACTGCATTCACATCTCAAAAGAAGCCGTTTGAAAAATAAATCTGAGCTTGTATGATAATACACGTAGTTTTTTTATAACACACTCCATTCCTCATTGTATATGCGTAGTATAAACATCCACTGAACACGATTATTTTGTCATGCACAGGATATCTGGAATATGTCGCAAGGAACACAAAATATCAGGAAGATTCGTGGTGCACAAAACCATATAAACCAGGCTCACATTTTGGTCCCTATGGCCTTGAAAAGTTTCAAGACAACAACAAATATAATACTTTCAACAAAAAGTAATCATCCAAAAATATAATCTAAGAAAACATGTAAACTGCGACAGTCCTCCTGAAAATGATATATAGATCTACACACACACAAGCACGCATGCATGCACGCACGCACGCTCTCATGCACGCACGCACACACGTGCGTGTACACACACACGCACACACACTACACTACACCACACACTACACCATTCCCTACTATACTGTAGAAGAGACGATAATGCATAGAATCGTCTGCTAAGCCACTTCTGATGTTGCTCCAAACAACACAGAAATAATGACAAAAAAATCACAAGCTTCATCCCCCAGACCAGAAGGAGCCTACAGCATACGATGCCGTTCACTGTATCAGAGAATGATTCCACGGCTGTCTAGCTGCATTAATCACCAACCACTAAGCAACCTTCATTTATCATCATCTTTTTTGCTGTTGTTTACAGCCAACCCCATAGTTCCGGTGTGGGCTGAAAAGAAAAACAAAGCAAAAAAACAAACAGGGGGTGGGGGTGTGGGTGGGGGAGGAAGGCTTTTCAGAAGAGTAGGCCATTGCGTGCCGATGGGAATGGATGACAAAATTTACAAAATGCACACACACGGGGACTGGATGAAAACAAGCACATGAGTGCTTATTCCATTATCCTTGAAATAAAAGAATTTTAAAAAAAGACTCAACACAATAGATATATTCTAATACTAAATCTAGAGTATGCCCATGGAAATACCTGTACCACAAACATCATTTTATTCACTAGGACAATTAACAAAACTGTATACAAACTACAGGATATAATCAATGAAAAAAACCCCACCCCACCCAACAACCCCCAAACACATACAACGTACTGCACTGCACACACAAAAAAAGTACTTATGAGCAAATCACATGTCCCAGTTACAAAAAAAATATTAACAGTACACGCATGTTACATGGAGAAACTATAAAAAAAATCAATTAAAAAAAATCTGATTCTTTGGCGCAGAAAAAACAACCTGCAAAATGTAAGCGAGACAAAGACAAATGAAAAGAGTGATAAGGAAAAACAGACATTTTTTTCCTAGCAAAAATATTTTTGAGTGGGTGGAATACACTGTATCTACTGATGAAAAACAAACCCTCTGGCATAACCCTAGCAAAAATGCATTCACAATAAAAATTAAATGTCTGACAAATATATCAGAGATGTCAATACTTTAACAGCACCCCCCTCCCCCCCCAACAAAACAAAAACAAAACAAATCAATCATTAGAAGACTAAAGAAACGGAAGAAAAAGATAAAGGAGGAGGGGAAGGTGGAGGAGGCTGAAGAAAAGAGAGAGAGAAAGAGAGAAGGAAAGAAAGAAGAAGAAGAAGAAGAAGAAGGAGGAGGAGGAAGAGGAGAAAAAGACAAATTCTTACACAATGTTCTGTCAATACACGGCTTATTCACAATTAAAAGAATCTTATGTTTTAAGTATATTTGAAAAAAAAAAGTTTCACAACTATTGTGAAAATTGTTGGAAATATCAGTGCAATTCTTGCACTCACACGCATGCATGCATGCACATGCACGCACACACACAAACATCCACGGGTAAGATCAGATAGATTTTATGCTTCAATTCCCCAATACTTATGCTGCTTTCACCGCAAATATCAAACATTCCACACAACGGTTTTCATTAATATCAAAAGAACGTGTATATACACAGGTTGGAGAAAATAATACCTGTATGAAACCGATCAAGTAAAGGATTTGCAATAATCACCAAAGAGAGACAATGTTTGTAATACAGATGTGTAAAGCAATTTTTAAAAAATCGAACCGTTACACAATCGTCACAACAGGAAACAGAAGAATCAAGGATCTGTCTTACAGATTATCACGGTGGCATGTGGATGCCATAGCCGAGTGGTTAAGACAATTTGACTTCAACCCCAGGGGTCCATGAAGCCACGGGTTCAAATCCCAGCGGCGGCTGGTGATAAAAGAGTGTGGATGTTTATGCTATCCCAGGTCAACTTCAAGTGCAGACTAGACCTGCCAGTGCCTTAGGCCAGCGGGCAGACCTCCTGCAGAGTGACCAGCACAGGAGAAGACCTGGCACTATGCATCTCACCCAGTAAGGGAATGCAGAGAGAGGTAAAAAAGGTAAAGATAAAGGAGTCCAATAACCTATACGGTCGTAGGGGAGCGAGGCGTCAGAGACCTCACTTCTCTAGGGCCAGCATATTGAGGGCGGCGCCCATCTCCTCTCCCTCGCTGCTTTTACCTTCCCTGACCCTAAAGAGGGCAGGTACCCGTTTACAGCTGGGTGAACTGGGGATTGTACTGAAGCCAAGGCATGCAAACGGTCACCTATCCAACTGGTAACCATGCTCGACGCTGCTTAACTTGGCTGGAGGAAAGCAAGTGCTCTGACCATTGAGCTATCCCATCCCCGCAGAGAAAGAGGAGAGATAGGTTGTCATGTTTGGTACAGGCCCGGGGAAACAAATGACCTCACACAGCCTTTACCACGTCGATCATCTTTCGCCAAATGAATCATACTTGCTATCGTCCATTTATACTATCACATAATTTCTGTTTTCCCCGACACACTGGACACTTAGACACCATCATGCTACGTTGTTATTAACAATTTTTTTCTATCATGCTATGTTAAGTCTCAAGTGACGGTACACATCACCACTATGGTACTTTCTTAGTAGCTTTTATTCCAAACGACTGGCGAATCTGTCATCTTTTTATTTCCCAGTTCCCATGAAGATGAAAAAGCATCGGCCATATACTAGTACTTGGCAGATTCCATGAAAGTCAGCTTGCACTCTGCTTCTTTCTTACATCCACGATCTGAAATCAAATTTGTATGTTTCTACGGTAACAGATAGGTCAGACCTATCATTTCAAACATACTGACACACAATGGATGAATGTACCAAAAACGTACAACGTTGATACCCACACAGGAATCAGTGATAACGTTTAACACACTTCAGTGCACAACATACGTTTACATGCATGCGCATAGGTAACAGGTGCATAGCATCTAACTTTCAAGAAGACATACAAATATCACATTCTATTTGTATCCCTCTCCCCTTTGATTTTAGAATATCATTTCATTATCCATATGTATTTTTTGATCTTATGATCTTAAAATATCATTTCAGAATCATTTGCACAAATATACAAATCCTAATATTATCCTTTTACCGCCAAGCATTTTGCACTGTTTAAGAAGAGGTTCAGAATTTAGCGATTTCGTGTAAGCCTATTGCACGCTGAACGTTAAGAATACAAATCAGACAGCATTGTTCTAGTGATACTTTTGGGTTTTGAGAAAGGCATAGCAAAGGTTGTCGTAATACATCTCTACTTTCCCACATGACTGATGCAGACATACCGAACGTTGGTTTAAAGACACACACTCCTGCAGGATTCATCACCATGATCACATACCAATCAACAATTAAAGCAGTCTGAAATTCCCATACGCAATTATGTTTACTTTAACATACAGATCATTGTTTCGATTATTACACTCACACACACACACACACACACACACACCATCTGTCCATGGTTTGTCTTCATCAGCTTCCTTCCTGAGATAATTATGGTGTCCCCTAGGGTTCTGTCCTGGCTCCAGTCCTTTTCCTTCTCTATACCCAGCCTCTTTCACACAGGGTCCTAAGGCACTCTGTGTCCTATCACAGTTTCCCTGATGATAATCAGCTCTACATGTCAGGTCCTGTCTCTGAGATAAACTAACACCAGGGTTCAAACTATTTAGCTTTGTATCTCTGATACAAAAAAAGGCTGGGGGACTCAAAACATGTTACAACTAAATGAAGATAAGCCTGAAAGGATTTTCATCACACCAGAGGAGTTTTCTCAACCCCTATGGTACTGATATTACTCTTTCCCAGATATTTATATATATAAAAAAAGAGGAACATTGCCACTTACCACTGACAATACTTCAAGCTTCTAGCAGCGTACCTCAAACATCTGTCCATATTTCCTATCTAGAACTGTTCAGAGTACGTTCAATCCGACACATTCTCACTGTCAAAGCTACCTAAACTTTAGTTTGTGCTTTCATTCCCTCTTCTCTTGATTACAGCAATGGCCTGCTGTCTGTATCTTCAAACCAGCTCACTAACAAAGTTTTCAACAACAAAATGCAAAGCCATGCTGCTTATCTTGCGTTTTTCTTTCCCAAGTTCTGGCTTGTTTCTCCATGAATTACACTAGCTTCCTGTAAAGAAACGGATTCAATATAAACTTGCAACTCGGGGCTTTAGCGACTTTGATAACTCTGTTTAGTTGTACCTTTCTGACCTCCCGCAACTTTAATGTTTCATCTCCTAAACTTCGCACCTCTGCTGATGCTTGTTTGTTTTGCATCCCCTCTCTTTAAATAAAAGAATCATCTGTCTCCTTTCAAGCCCATTCTCAGTGGAATTTTCTCTCATATTCTTTCTTGTCTCAGGCACAATACAACTTCTGTTGTCATTCAAGTCTAACATAAAAACACACGTATTTCAGTCATTGTATGTTAGTGGGTGTGTTCACGCATGCATGCACGTGTGTTCGTGTGAATGTGTGTGAGGACACAAGGTGGTGAGTGTGGGAGGGTGGGGTGCTTTCATGAGGGTGGTTGGTGTGTGAGAAAGAGTAGTCAGTAGGGAGAGTGGATGGGGTGAGACAGCGTGGTTGGCTGTACATTGCAACAGCATTTTTGTTGAGAGAAATATAATATATATGTAAACTTGTATGTATCATGTTTGTTAGCGCTTAATTAAAGCTTTTATAAGAAAGGTTAGGTGCACAAAATATCCGTCACCTACATTTACACATCAAAGTAAGGGCAGTGGGCACTTTTATAGAAACAAACAAGCTGGTGGACGATTATACCCAATGTGTATGTAGTGCGTAGCAATTAGTGTCAGGGCAGTCTGGTTCCATGTAAAAGGTAAAAGGTAAAGGTGTCCCATAACCTATAAGGTTGTAGGGGAGCGAGGCGTCAGAGACCTCACTTCTCTAGGGCCAGCATATTGAGGGCGGCGCCCATCTCCTCTCCCTCGCTGCTTTACCTTCCCTGACCCTAAAGAGGGCAGGTACCCATATGCAGCTGGGTGAACTGGGGGAACTGTACTGAAGCCAAGGTGTGCAAACGGTCACCCATCCAACTGGTAACCACGCTCGATGCTGCTTAACTTGGCTGGGGGAAAGCGAGTGCTCCGACCACTGAGCTATCCTGTCCCCATGGTTCCATGTGCAGACTCACAAAACATCATTTTCCCCACACAAAACAGTATCACCAATATTATGGATGAGGAAGAGAAGAAAAGTGTGGATACAATGGCAGGGTAGAGTAATTTTTGGACAATCACATCACATTGTCAAAACAATGGCACCCACAGAAATTGACTTAACCACACAGTAAAAAAGGAATCAGGTATCTGTGACACAAGATATGCAGTAGACACTTCTCACAAGATCATAAGCAGAAGGTAAGATGGGGGTGGATACTAATGCTGCCCAAAAACAAACAAACAATTCACGAAATAACTGTTATTGTGTGAGTAAGAAAAACCCCCCACCCAAAAAACACACACACACAACAAAAATTCAACATCAATTTCACAATAATAACAATATGCAGAATGCGGTGTGCTAAACATAATTCTTAAGCACCTTTTCTTTTTTATCTTGCTGTAAAATATTAAGGCTTTATTTCAGCTCAGTGTAAACAACTTTGGCATTCTCTACTTTCTGTGAACGATTGAGCATTTCTTGCAATTTGGGAAAATATAGAATTTTTGCTTTTGTCTTTTCACGAAGACACTTGTGTGTGTTTTGGTGAAAACACAGGCACTTTTCGGCAGGTGTAAACATTTTAAAATTTGGAGTCAACATGTTGGCACTGCGAGGCCTTGTGTATCATTTCTAAGCAGCAATAAAACATACAGGGTAAGATTGTCCAATTATTATGTCAGTCATACCGTATCAATGCAACCATCAATTCACATCCGTCATACCATTAGGCTGATAGGTAGGCACTCCCAAACTGCCAGTCTCCTACCTCCGTTCAGTTATTCATCTGACCGTTTTCATTTCTCACTGCCATACAAAGAGAGCATGTATAACTGGAAGGTGGTTTTATACACATACATAATTCACTGTCTGGTTAAAATGTAGGTTTTCAATGTTGCTGTCGCTGACGTCATTTCGGTGAGACTGCAATGTCCATGGCTGAATATACTTGTCAGAGCATTGGCTGAAGTAGGCAAGTCAAACCAGACACTGAACAGTTCCTTAGTGCTAAACATTGTCTCTGTGGTGATGTTCCTTTAATTACCAATATCGCTTTACATGTAAGAATATTTCCCTGTTCTAAACCTTTACATTACAAGAGGCTAACTACCTTGTTCTCCTGAAGCGATGAAAATCAAACTTGAGTGGCTTACACTTGGAATCAGTTTCACAGAAAATGAAAAAAATGTGTGATTCTTTTACAAAACAAAAGATCCCATCTCAACTACTACTCAACCACCCATGAGTATGTACCAAATATGTCACAAAAGGACAGAAGCCAAATTTATGTTCCCTCAAGGTGAGGGGGAGTTGGAGAGATTCCTGAATTGTCTTAGCATAACGGAAATTCAAACTTCATTTGGCGACTTTCCAACAATATAAAAACGCATAACACAATCTTAGAATCACAAGTACATTTGTAGAATATGGCG
>CM054155.1:44182129-44199629 GCA_028751875.1 Rapana venosa | reverse complement strand
GTGCTGCACACAAGATCTCGGCGTTTGTCTCATCCGAAAGACCAGCTCCCAGACCACCACTGTAAAACCAAAAAAAAAGTCTGGTTAAAAAGATGAGATTCGAACCGTGGACTTTTCGCTTTGATTCTGGACGGAGCTGTAACCTCTAGACCACCAAACCCACCCTTACCACCACCACCAAACCACCATCACCACCACCACCACCAAACCACCATCACCATCACCACCATCACCACCATCACCACCAACGACTGCAGATTGTGCGTTGAACGTAGCTCACCCGGTTCTCTTGAGGTAGAAGACGATGCTGAGCACAGCCACCCCGACAAGCAGCAGACACAGGAGCAAGGCAATCACCCCTCCCGGCACACCTGCTTGTTCAAAGGACAAGGGTCAGTCAGTTGCTGAAGGTATGTATGTTGTGTACGTTTGTCCGTCGTGTCCGACGATGACCTCCAAAACTGCAGAGGAGGCAGCTGCTGCTTTGGAAACTGGGCAGAAATTTGATTAAGTGTGGAGATGCCTTTCCCACAGTACATCCCCACTCTCTCGGCCAAGTGGGCATAAGGACAGTCAGCGTTAGAGATGTTCTCCAAAGGCCAACCAGCCCCCAGGGCTGCAGCACATAAGGACTGTGCTAGTCAAGCCTCCTAGTCAGAGAGAGTCATAGTCGATCAGTAAAGACTAAGCTGTAAAGTGGAATTCCATGAGTGGGAAAGCCACTGGTCATACAGCCTCTCACTTTGCTGTTTTTGCCCCCAGCGTCAATGGTTTCATCAAGAACTGTGATAAAGCCCAGGCGCCGAAGGACAGACACACCTGAGGCAGTGCCCTATCATTACATTGCGGGGTATATAGTTCACACTGGTGTTAGGTAGCGGGGTATATACTTCACACTGGTGTTAGGTAGGTAGGGATTTTTTGCTTACGGCAGGAACTTATTTGTAGCAATCTCTCTTTAAAAAACAACAAAAACATTTCGTTTGTTGTTTTCGGGTGGTTGTTTTTTCTTGAGATAAGGAGGTTCTTTCACGCGCGCGCACACACACATCCTTCGGATGAGACTATAAACCGAGGACCCGTGTGCGAACGCACGCAGAACATCTTGCGCACACGTTATAACCCGTCCTGCTTTTCGGAAGAGTAGGCCATTGTGTGCCGGTAGGAATGGATAGCAAAACTGACAAAACTGCATACACATGGGGACTGGATGGGGAAAAAAAGCACATGAGTGCTTATTCCGTTATCTTCGTAATAAAAGAGCGCGCGCACACGCACACGCACACACACACACACAGACAGACACACAGACACACTGAGGCCCCCATAATTCATGTCAGGGTTGTGAAGATGATGAGAAATCGGAACACACCCAGTTTACACCCTGGCTACATACAGAAGAACGCGGAGTTAAAACATGTGATAGCCTTCCACACAAAGGTTCGTTTGAATTTTATGATAATGGCTTGAATATCCACCTAGCACTTGCTTCCTTACCCTTCCCTCCAGTAGTTTACACTTCAAAATAATGAGGAAGACGACATCGAGATCTTCACCTTCGGATGAGACTATAAACCGAGAGGCCCCGTGTTCGAACGCACGCAGAACATCTTGCGCACACGTTAAATCCTGTGCCGCTTTTCGGAGGAGTAGGCCATTGTGTGCCGGTGGAAACAGATGACAAAATTGACAAAACCGCATACACACGAGTGCTTATTCCATTATCCTCGATATAAAAGAATAAATAAATAAAATAAATAAATAACTTAGGCTGTTAAGTCCTCTTAGGAGATGCATACGAAAATATCGAGGAAAGAAGTGCACTGAAGAGGCCTGTTGTATTCTACACCTAACAGCTGATGCAGCCGTGAAAATCTGAGTACAAATAGATGTAAAAGAGAAAATATATATATATATATCACTCCTTGGCTGGAATTTTGAGGTTCACCAACGGTGAGATTTCACGATCAATTTTACCCACCATGAAGGTAGCAGCATTCCGACTTCGGGGATGTAATATTGCCACAAGTTGTTTATATATATATATATATATATATATATATATATATATATATATATATATATATATATATATATATATAAACAACTTGTGGCAATATTACATATTGCAATATACACATATATATCTTCATCTTCTAGTGGGTTTAAATTCTAAAGCAATACTTACTTGCGAGTGGTCGCTGTAGCCGTAATGATATCTGCACCTTTAACGAAAGTAATGACTGAATCTGACACCAGGACAAAAATCTAGTCTGCTTTGCTGGAGAGGACTCGGTCTTTTTTCAAGTATGTCTAGGTACTTCTGGGTTAAATTCACCATCAGACTATTCTGACAACCCTCCAGTGTAGGTCTTCAGGAACACATTCAGAACACAATTGGGCTAGCAAGTTGAGCACACCATGTTCAAAGAGAAACAGGGGGTGGGGGGTGGGGTGGGGGTGGGAGGGAGGCACTATAGCCTTTGCTTCAAATGATCTTTTTTCCTGAAAATCAAAGACATTATCAAAAGTATATATAAAAAAATGTTCGAAGCCCCCTTCCTTGGAATACATTTGTGAATATGGAGAACATTTGTTGCTGCCCTACGTGCCAATAAGGCACAAAGGCATTGATGATGATCCTTGGAATCCTTGAAAATTTTGCAAGGGGTTTGTGGATAAAGGCGGCTAAGGAAAAATTTATATAAAGGTAAAACAAACTTTTTCAAATAGGCAAACACACGTCAGCTCATATGGGTACTTTGTCTAATTTTAATAATTTTTGTGTGTGCGTGTCAAGAGTGTGAGCGTGGATATTCCTGTGCAAAAAAGCGTGTGTAAACGCACACGTACTCACTGACGCACACACGTGGGTGTACACACACACACACACATACACACACACACACACACACACGCGCACCTGCTTCCCCTTCATCCTGGCTGGTTGAAGGCTGAGCCGTCATGGTGGCGTTGATGACGATACCGCTGACGTTAGAGGCACTGGCTGCTGACCCGTGGACCACGCTGTTGGGGCCGTCATGCCGCGTGACGTTGCCGGCGTCAGGGAGGACTGGTTGGCCATCCTGGACCACCCAGAGAGAGGGAGAGCTCTGCAGAGTTGGATCTGTCGCTGGGTGACTTCACACACCTGCAACAGGCTGGCAGGTGAGGTGGCTGGGTTGGTCTGGGGGGCGAGGGCTAGCCTGGCTCGGCCAATAAGCAATAAGCCGACTGCGTTGGTTGTGGTCAGGTCAGTTGATAGATCTGCGAGTTGAATCGGCCTGGTTGGTTGTTTGGCAAGGCGTTGATTGGCCGATTAGTTGGCTAGGCGGTTACTTGGCTGTTTGCATTTTTTAAAAAAAGTTTGTTGAATCGGCCTGGTTTATTGGTAAGGAGTTGATTGGCCAGTTACCTGCTAGACGGTTTAATTTAATTTTTAAAAAGTTTGTTGGCTGGTTAACTACGGAGAGAGAGAGAGCTCTGCTTGTCAGAAGCTTGGTTAGTTTTGTTAATTATTGATTGATTTCTTGCTTTTTGAGTGTCTTTTTGAACTCATGGACTGGCCGGTTGGAGACTGGCTTGGGAGAACAACCTGTATGCTGGTTGAACTCGGAGGGAGGGGGGATGATGGTCCTGTAGCCAATTGAGGCAGTTGAGCAAGAGTGATTGGATGCACGAACGATTCTGTAAGTTAATTCAACGGACAGTTCTGTAAGTTAATTCAACGAACAGTTCTGTAGGTTAATTCAACGAACAGTTCTGTAAGTTAATTCAATTCAATTCAGTGACTGGATGCGCGGAAAGGCCTGCAGGTTAGGTTTACCTAAGACTGAGGTAAGAATCAAACAGACTGGCTAAAAGACTGGCTACAACTTGGTCTTCACAAATACAACACTCGTGAGCGGTTTCAAAACTAGTTGGTCTTTCCTTTCTTGGTGATCAGCTTCACTCAGGTTCTCGATTTTTCTCGGCTTTGATTGGAATTATTCCAGACCAATTTTGACTGAATATACCGGCTTGATTCAGCCTGTCTTGGCTTAAGCCAGGCTTGGGTTTTGCTGTGGTGTGTTGGTTAGTCTGGCTCTGGTCTGCTGTTGGCTCGGAGTGGCTCAGCTTCCTGGCTAGGTGAGGCTCACAAAGGGCCTGAGGATAACAGACGAGCAAGGTTCAGTGTGTCTGTGTGTGTGGGGTGACAGGTGCACGCTTTCCCCTGTCTGTCTTTCTTTGTCATTGAATGTTTGTTCAGGTGTTGGTTCACCTGTGGGCCTGGTGTTCACAATCCCCCGGGTAAACTGACCCCACCACCACCGCTGTTTTCGCTGCTGGCCTCAGGAGCAGCGACAGGTAAAGGGAACCTTCCTCTGGGTCAGCATCTGGGGACATAGCAACCAGCGTTAGAGATTCCTTTAGCTAAGAGCGGTGCTGCAGGTAGGCAGGTAGGTAGGTAGGCAGGTAAGAGAAAGGAAGGTAGGAGGGTAAATAGGTGGGCAGAGTAGGTAACAAGGAAGGGATGTAGTTGGTAACTACGCTAGATAAACAGACAGATAGTTTTGGAGAAGGATATATGGATAGATGGATGAATAAATGGATGGTTACTGGTTGGATAAATAAGTAAATGCACTCGCACGCACACACACATACACACACGCACGCACGTACACACGCAATAAATCGATAGATTTTTGCTGGTTGGATGAATGAGTAAAATTAATGTGCACGCGCATAGACGCATGCACCCCCCCCCCCCCCACACACACACAAAGGAAGAGACCTACCTACCTATACCTCCCTACCTACCTGTCCATCCATCTATCTATCTATCTATCTATCTATCTATCTATCTATCTATCAGTCTATATATCTATCAGTCTATCTATCAGTCTATCTGTCTGTCTGTCTATCCATCCATCCATCTATCTATCAGTCTTTCTATCTATCTATCAGTCTCTCTCTCTATCAGTCTATCTATCTCTCTATCTCTCAGTCTATCTCTCAGTCTATCTATCAGTCTGTCTATCTATCTATCTATCTGTCTGTCTGTCTATCTATCTATCTATTATCTATCTATCTATCAGTCTATCTACCTAATCTATGCCGTCAGCGCCTGGGCTTTATCACAGTTCTTGATTAAACCATTGACGCTGGGGAAAACAGGAAAGTGAGAGGCTGTATGACCAGTGACTTTCCCACTCATGGAATTCCACTTTACAGCTTAGTCTTTAGTGATCGACTATGACTCTCTGACTAGGAGGCTTGACTCGCACAGTCCTTATGTGCTGCAGCCCTGGGGGCTGGTTGGCCTTTGGAGTGAATCTCAAACGCTGACTGTCCTTATGCCCACTTGGCCGAGAGAGTGGGGATGTGCTGTGGGCAAGGCATCTCCACTATAATCAAATTTCTGCCCAGTTTCCAAAACAGCAGCTGCCTCTGCTGTTTTGGAGGTCATTTATCAGTCTATATATCTATCAGTCTATCGATCTATCTATCAGTCTATCTATCAGTCTATTTATCTATCTATCAATCAATCAATCGATCTATCTATCAGTCTATCAATCAGTCTATTTATCTATCTATCTATCTATCAGTCTATCTATCAGTCTATCTATCTATCTATCTATCTATCGATCGATCTATCTATCAATCAGTCTATCTATCAGTCTATCTATCAGTCTATTTATCTATCTATCTATATCTATCTATCTATATCTATCTATCAGTCTATCTATCAGTCTATCTATCAGTCTATCTATCTATCTATCTATCTATCTATCAGTCTCTTGCTGTTGACATTACTGTTGCTCTTGTTGTTGCCCTCCTTTTCCTCTTCTCCTCGACTCGATTATCAACCCTCCCCTCCCCTCCATTGCATTCACCAGTGGAACATGTAAGCACATACCCAAGCACAAACACCCGGATACAGTACAGAACTTCACATTGCCCAAACAACATTGAGTGAGCGCACAATGCCAGCAAAGCCCCCCCCCCCCCCCCCCCCCACCCACACACACACACTAACTTCGAAATGACAGGCCTGATGTAAGCAAGCGAGGCGTTGTCCTTCATTCATCACAGATAGAATACCCGATTCAGGTTCTGAGGTTGACAGAAAATAGCTGACTTGATTTTTGAAGTGAAATGGTTTCCATACGCAAATCTTGTTGAAAATGGGAACTCTTCCATTCATTGCAAAGAAAAAAAGAAGGATAATCTTTAAATGTGGCTCACGGAGAGATGGGGGTCTTACCTATTTATTTATTTATGTATACCACTTTAAGTCACGGCAGATTTCTCTGCGTAACATCCGGGCTGCTCTCCCCGGGGAGAGAGCGCGTCGCCACAAGAGCAGCGCCACCCCTTTTTTCTTTTTCCTGTCTGCAACTGTATTTGTTTCCCTATCAGAGTGGCTTTTTTCTACAGAATTTTGCCAGGGACAACTCTCTTGTTACCGTGGTTTCTTTTACGTGCGCTAAATAATTATGTGTAACACACGGAACCTCGGTTTATCGTCTCATCCGAAAGACTAGCGCCCAGACCACCAGTCATGGTCTAAAGGATGGGGGAAAAGTTTCGGGTCCAAACCTAGTGCTTTATAAATTATCTGCTTTTTTGGGGTGGTGGTGGTCTGGTTCTTCTGTAGCCATCATGCTGATGAATCCTCTTATAAAAACAGGCGTGTAAACATCACACAGAATGGAACAACATGCACATGTGTGCGCTCATTGTAAAGCAGGAGGAGGGAAGGGGGGGAGGGGGAGGACAGCAAGCAGTTCTATCCAAAGAAGCCTGCAGGAAAGAAACGCCCTTCGGCTGTGACCGGCTTTTTGGTCATAGCCTAGTTGACAACGCTGGCTTTCTCTCCCTTCTCTCTGGGACTTGTGTATACATGCGTGCTTTGCTGCTGTTGAGTGCACATTAGCAGCTTTTCCTTCATGAAAACATCAAAGCAGTTTTTAAAATTATTATTTTGTTTAACATCAAAGTAGTTGTACGTGCTCACTATATACTTTGATCTGTACATCTTTGTTAATTGCAATTTTTTAAAACTTGACTTTTGTTGCTGCTATTGTGTTGCTTTTGTTATGGTAATAATGAAGACAGGATAACCGTATTTCCGCATCTGTTTCTCCTTTGAACAAAAAAAATCCTTGCACCATAACTGAAACAGCAGACTGGTGAGCACATCCTTTGGCAAGCGCACGTTATTCAGCGACCTGAGGAAGACTGTGTGGGCTGACAGAGATAACATAACCCTGCAAACCAAGCTGTACGGCCCACGAGAGGAGCTGGAAAGGAAAGGACTTGCCACCATTTCTCCCTAACTCATCTGACGGTGTAAAAAGCGAACGAGAGAAGAAGACTGAAACTGTGATACGCGTACTAAAATCTCAATGTCATCATGCCACATACTGCATAGGAATGGGATATTTTGTAATGATGGGGATGTACATGCTTTATGAGAGAATAAAACTTGGATGGCAAGGGATAGGGCGGTGCCCATCTCCTCTCCTTCGCTGCTTTACCTTCCCTGACCCTAAAGAAGCAGGTACCCATTTACAGCTGGGTGAACTGGGGGACTGTACTGAAGCCAAGGCACACAAACGGTGATCCATCCAAGTGGTAACCATGCTCGATGCTGCTTAACCTTAGCTGGGGAAAGCGAGTGCTCTGACCACTGAGTTATCAAAAACGTGCAACGCTTTAAACACCACCCATCTGAAAGCAGGCAGTGTCACTTACACCGATGAATACCCAATTCAGATCAGCAGAAGTTAAAAGGACTTTTAAAAAAAGAGGAGTATATACTGAAGAAAGACCCTGGACAATTGCAGGCACTGTGTGGAAAGAACCTAAGGTGTCTTCTTGTCACAGCCCTAAAAAGAAGGGGGAAGTGGAGTGGGCGACTTGGGGAGAACTTTGTAGGCATGTCACTACACAGGCCGGTTGAATCAAGGGTTACATGAATGAATGGGTGAGTGGGTGGGTGGGTAAGTGTATGAGGAAATGTGCGGCGGCACGTACACAGCGCGTGCATTTTCATATGTGCACGAGTGACACACACACACACAGAAGCAAATACACACATAAGCATACACACACAAGCATGCATACACACACATATAAGCAAACAGATCTACACACACACACACAAGCATGACGCACTCACACATAGGCACATACAAGCACAAGCACAACATCACACACACATTCACACACACACACACACACACATACATACACACACACACACACACACACACACACACACACACACACACAATGCTCACCTACAGAAAAAAACAACACAGAAAATCAACCGCTATGACAAAAAATTACAAGAATTTTTCTAGCTACCCCTTCTTCTCTCAACTTCGTGTTCTCTACATTAGCTTTGAAGATGACAGGCAGGAGATGGCGCAAGGCAATCATTATCCAGCATTTACCAACAAAACAAACGTCAACACTATACAGAAATCCAGGCCAGATCCAGGCCGGAAAAAGCAAACAAACAAACACTGATGTGGGAATAAACGACAGACAGACAATTCCAAAACTGCTTCCAAGAAAAAACAAAACAGGGACAGTAAGAATGCAAGGTGGAGAACATATGAAAACAAAAGTGAACAGGCACAAAAAGCTACAATATACAGTATGTATGATAGATCTTTTTCCCACACTCTTTTCAGATGAAACCGTTATCATACATAACACAAATTTGACAAACAGCACTAGTTATAAAAAGGTGAAGGTGTCCCATAACCTATTGGGGAGCGAGGCATCAGAGACCTCATCTTCTGTAGGGGCCAGCATATTGAGGGCGGCGCCCATCTCCTCTCCCCCGCTAGTTCTAACAGCACAACAAACCACTGCTGCAGTAAATGACCGTTAATCGATCGTACATACACAGACCGAAGGTAACACTTCCTGGAGTTTAAGGGCCTTTGTTTCATTAACAACACACGCTGACGCAACCGACAGGGTGGGTGTCGTCTGGTGTGCGTGTCTGTGACATAGCTGATAACAATCATCATCATAATAATTATCCTTGTTGACATTGTCCATAGGGGATTTGCTGGAACACAGCCCACTGCCTGTATTAACGTGCCGCCATGCAATGCGATCCAATCCAGTCTTGTTGTTTATAGACCCGCCCAATGTGCCGTCATATGTTGCCCCCCCCCCCCCCCCCACCTCTGTACTCCATCCCCACCTACCGCCTCTGTGTGTGTGTGTGTGTGTGTGTGTGTGTGTGTGTGTGTGTGTGTGTGTGTGTGCTGTTGTCATCTCATCTCATCTCATCTGCTCCCATAACCCCCTCCGGGGTCGAAGGGGCACTGCATTGACGAACGTTGCACCACTTGGCTCCATTTGCGGCGGTTGTGTGCAAGTGCCTGGGTTGTGGAGAAGCTCTTCCCTGTCCATTCAGTGACGTTGTCTTCCCATTTCTTCTTCTTCGGCCTGCCTCGCCTTCTCTTCCCCTGCACTGTTCCCTGCAGTATGGCTTTGGACAGCCCATCTGATCTAGTCACATGTCCGTACCATCTGAGCTTCCTTTTCTTGACTGTGTGGTCAGCAGGTGCTATTGTATTTGACAGTAAAAACTTAGGGCCGAGAGGATAATATGATGGACGGTTCTGTGCTTTGCTCCAAAATCTACTTCTTCCTCAATCATTTACACATGGTTTTCTACCCACTGATGTTTTTTTGGAAAGAGAGAGGAGAGAGAGACAGAAACAGAGAGAGAGACAGACAGAGAGAGAGAGAGAGAGAGAGAGAGAGAGAGAGACAGACAGAGACAACGGAGACAGAGAGAGAGAGAGAGAGAGAGAGAGAGAGAGAGAGAGAGAGAGAGACAGAGACAGAGGGAGGGGGGAGAGGGAGTAGTCTTATTCAGAACGTGTGTGGATACATTGCTTAATTAAAATATTTGCCACTCCACAGTTCTTGTCAGAATTGTCAGACTCTCCTTTTCATGCATTTACATTCTTACGAAGTTAACCCTTTCCAAACAAACAAAAAACCAAAACCACCCCCCAACAAAAATAAAGCAACAATAAAATCAACAAACCCACACAAAAACCATTGCTACAAGAGGAAGGAGGCCTTTTAAAACAAGAAAGAAAGAAAAGCTAGGAAACAAGATAGGTCAGCACAATTGCATTTGCATGCTTCAGCATTTCTACATTACTTAACTCTATCTGGACCCGCACTCTGGCTCCCCTTTTTCAAATTTTCAATACCAGCAGTCGTCTCTTCTTCCAACGTGGGATTATCAAAGAAAGGTTGAAGCCCATCATCCTTCTCTTATACATTGTATTCTTCACTTGAGAGGTAGTCAATGTCTATGCCATGGTCTGGCTCGGCATACATTTAACTATTTAGCATATTAATTGATGTTATAGCACAAGTAGCTCGCTATTCTTTTATTCGTGGAAGGTTGCATGTGTGTAAATGATATGAATGCAAGCGCTTCGATTTGTTTGCTTTACAAGATTCAGCGCTATATAAATACCATACATTATTATTATTATTATTATTAAAATCGCAGAAAACCTCAGAGAAATAACAATACAACTCTTGCATATTTTAAACAAAACTTTTCAGTTAACAGGTTAGGTTCTTGACCAAATTACTCTGGAACATCGGTGGAATCTTTAAGTTTGTTGTTGTTATTGTTGTTGTTGTTTGTAATCTCTTTTTATGATGCTCTTGTTCTTTTGCTTTCCTTAGTCTTACGCGATCATTTTGTTATCTGAACAGAAAGCGTGATACATGACAGGATGTTAAAAAAACACAACCACCAGCAGTTTAGAAAGATACCGGCCTACTAAACTTTAAGTAATAATCTCTTAGCATCAGTTTACAGATTTCATAAACTTTAAATGCATATTACAAGACTGACAGATCACTTCACAAACATATTGTCTAGTACACTTCAGTTCACCTCTTTCACAAAATTTCAATTGCATAAAACAAGACTGCCATACCATTTAAGAGTATATATGTATATATGGTCTCGTAAGCTTCAGTTTACATGTATTATAAATTTCACATGCATACAAACAAGACCGACACACCATTTTTATAGGGTTTCGTGTACTGACAAATCCTGTTGCATTGCGGCTCGATTCCAGCCAAACATGGCTTTAATGGCCCTAGTCGGCTCATTCACGCGTCTCTCCCCTTCTCATTTTCTCTCTCCCCTTTCTTAATTCATTCACGCTGTTCCTTCTCCTTTATTCTCTCCCCTTCTTTCTCCATTCATTTTGTTTTTCGCCCAAGCGATCGGGCAACTATGTCATGGCCGACACTACTGGAAAACTTCAACGAAAGTAAAAGGTGAAGGTAAAGGAGTCCCATAGCCTATGTGGTCGTAGGGGAGCGAGGCGTCAAAGACCTCACTTTTCTAGGGCCAGCATATTGAGGGCGGCGCCCATCTTCTCTTCCTCGCTGCTTTACCTTCCCTGACCCTAAAGAGGCAGGTACCCATTTACAGCTGGGTGAACTGGGGGACCGTACTGAAGCCAAGGCGCGTAAACGGTCACCCATCCAAGTGGTAACCACGCTCAATGCTGCTTAACCTTGGCTGGGGGAAAGCGAGTGCTCTGACCACTGAGCTATCTCGTCCCCTCAACGAAAACACTGAGGTCAAATCCCTTCGTTCCTTTCTGACAATTACGCGTTCTTAGTATTCTCGCATGACTGATGTTTTATCTGCACTCTGACACACGCAGCATTGTCAGCAACATCAGCATTACTGGTACTAGATGCGTTCTGACGTATGAACCACCCCAAACCGATTTGTTTGTTTTTTACAAGATTCAGCGCTATATAAATTCCATATGTTATTATTGTTATTATTGTTAAACCATCTCAGGTTGTTTCAGAGGCAGAATACAGACAGAGGCAAAATCCTTACCTTCAATGGTCGTAGATAAGCCATACAGAAGTAGCTGGGTGCCTGACACAAAGCATAGTGAGATATAAAAGCAAACTGGATCTGAACAAGTCGCGTTTTAAGGGGCTGCATGCAATTTCAAATTTGGAAATGGGACGGGGGGGGGGGGGGGGGGGTGTCCTGTAAGGTAAACCAGCCCAAAAGGCATACTGTATAAAAAGCCAGGACTCAATCTATTCTCACTCGTGTATAATATAGTCAGTTGTATGTGTTTTACACACACACACACACACACACACACACACATATAGTGTGTATGTGTGTGTGTGTGTGTTCTTGCGCGCGCACGTATTTGCGACATTCGCGAACATGTTCAAAAAAAAAAAAAGACCTCCACAACAATACAATCCCATCCACGCACACAAGTTGTCATTATTTATAAGCTAGTAACATGACTCGCTCAGCAACAACTGGGCTCCCATCTGAGGAGCCTGCCATGTACACACACAGTCTCAGGTTACGACAGCACTGGCCCAATTTCATCATGTCAGCTTTCCTGTGTCCTTCAGACTTCCTTCCCCTTTGTTCTACCCGTTACCGATCCATCCACAGCAAGTCATTTAAAACTTCTCTTCAGATAATTATACACTTTTATTATCTTGTTGGTCTCGTTACTTAAGTTTTCTTAAGATTTTTTAAATTCTCTTACGGATTTTTCTTTGGTGGAGAGGTGTGGGGGTGGGGGGGATTCTGTGCTTTTATTCTCAATTTCTTCTTCTTCTGCTGCCGCTTCTCCTCCTTCTTCTTGTTCTTGTTCTCCTCCTCCTCCATCTTCTTCTTTCTCTTCTTCTTTTCATATGTCGTTTTGATTATCATTTCTTGACATTTTCCAACTTTCAGCTCTTAAGTTTTATCCCCTTCCCCCTCTCTATCTTTCTCTCTCTCTGTATATATATGGAGAGTGGGTGTAAAAAAAAAGCACATGTGTGCTTATTCATTATCCTCGAAATAAAAGAAATCTCTCTCTCTCTCTCTCCTCCTCTCTCTCCTCTCTCTCTCTCTCTCTCTCCTCTCTCTCTCTCTCTCTCTCTCTCTCTCTCTCTCTCTCCTTCTCTCTCTCTTTCCTGTTCAATTCCGTCCTCCCCCCGCCCCCCTTTCCTTCTCGTTCAAATGAATTTTATTCAAGTTTATCACCGCAGTAGACACTTTATGTACATTGGACAAGACCTTCCTTCATTTTGTTATTAGTGATATTATTTTGTTGTTGTTACCTAAACATGTGAAAGACGTGTCCGGTTACTCTGCCTATTACCCCATTATTCGTGGCTTTCAAAACACCTACATCCGGGTTTCTTTCTTCCCTTCCCTTTAAAATATGCAAATTTGTTTTTATACCTTGAAGTATGGCCAAGGTCAGTTGCATCAAGGCAGCTTCTATGTTCTGTTTGGTCTTTTTGGCCCGCTTGTGACGGGTACATACCCTGGTTGTATGGTGTGTGTGTGTGTGTGTGTGTGTGAGAGAGTAGTGAGAGTGATGAGAGAGAAGAGAGAGAGAGAGAGAGAGAGAGAGAGAGGAAAGTAGAGAGAGAGAAGGAGAGCGAGCCGTACTGACTGAAAAATAAACAGGGGGGCGTGTTCTCTCTCTCTCTCTGTCTGTCTGTCTCACTCTGCCTGT
This sequence comes from Rapana venosa, assembly GCA_028751875.1. Lineage (NCBI taxonomy): Eukaryota > Metazoa > Mollusca > Gastropoda > Neogastropoda > Muricidae > Rapana > Rapana venosa. The sequence continues at coordinate 44,186,055 of CM054155.1, read as the reverse complement.
CTGTGTGTCCGTCTGTGTGTCTGCCTCTGTCTCACCCCCTCTCTCCCCCTTCCTCCATCCCTCCTCCCTCTCTCTCTTTCCCCATCCCCTGTAAATTCCGCTCGATTTTTTCCACGTGGCCCTTTCCCATTTAAACAATAGCACAGCAACTACTTCCTTCTTCCTCGTTGTCGGCCCCTAGAATTTCCTGCTTCCATTTATAATCGTGGAACTTGAAATACCTGGAACTTTACCAAGGCAGGGATTTTTGGTGAAAGGCAGCTGAAGAAAATACGCGCAGAGGCATACAACTTGCTGCACACATGCTCAAACAGACAAAAACGTTGGTACACACACACACACACACACACACACACACACACAAATCTTACGGATGCTGTGTATGTTTGTGTATGACAGGGTGTAAATGTGCGCATAGTCTTGTGTGAGAAAAAACCCGTGTGTCAATGCGCATGAAGACACACACACATGCGTGGGTGCACGTACACGCACGCATACAAACGCGCACGCACGCAAACACACACATTATTATACATGCTCATTCGCGAGCGCGCAAGCACACACGCATACATTCACACACACTCACACGCACGCACACTCACATACAAACACACACACACACACACACACACCTCTCTCTCTCTCTTCCTCATTCACAAACACAAACACATGCGCGCGCACACACACACACACACACACACACTCTCTCTCTCCCTCTCTTGCTCATTCACAAACACAAAACACTCACACACATGCGCGCACACACACACACGAATATATACCTATTTTTTTCTTTCCTCTGTTTGTACTTGTCTCTTCTTCCTAACGTGGTGTAAGTCCTGTACCATGCACTCGCTTTAAAATCATGTTTTTTCCGTTCTCTTTTGTTACTGCTGTTGAAGCTCCGCATTCTTAATTTCATATTATGCTCTCTTCTTTACCCCCCCCCCCCCCCCCCCCCCCCCCCCCGTCTCTCTCTCTCCAGGATATGAACACGCTGTGTTTACACAATATTCATAGGACTAAACATCCACCCATTATATTTCTCCTTGATGCATAATGTATACACCCTTCGTTCATCTTTTTGATAATAAAATACTTCACGATGTTAGCCTTTAATGGATATATATATACACAGGGTTTTATGGGGGGCACTATCATTAACTATGTTTTTAACCAGAGACCTTTAGTCCTTCACATTTATGGAGTCTACCAAAATGAAAATCTCCTGTTCAATCGCTGGTTAGTTCTGTCTGTCTGTGTGCTTGTGTGCCTGTTTGTCTGTGTCTATCTGCAGCTCTCTCTGTCTGTGCTTTTCGGAAGAGTAGGCCATTGTGTGCCGTGGGAACGGATGGAAAAATGTACAAAACTGCATATACACGGGGACAGGATGTAAAAAAGCGCATGAGTGCTTACTCCATTATCCTCGAAATAAAAGATTTCTATATATCTCTCTCTCTCACTCCCTCTCCCACCTCTCACTCACATCAACAACACACTTAATTACTCCTCTCTCTCTCAAACACCCACCCAACCAACGACAACAACAACAAAACAACAACAACGAAGCTTAGAAGTTTACTGAAACAAGGAAGCGTAGTAAAAATCAACAACAAACACAAACCAATCAAACCAAACCCCCCCCCCCCCCCCCCCCCCAAGCAAAGACAACGAAGAGAGATTTTTAAACAATGAACAGGGCGTTGGTATGAACAGCCAAGCATGCTGACTGACTGGCTGACTTCACCGTTGAAAAAAGAATTCGTAATGACATGGAAAATTACCGGTGAGCCAGGCTATGCTTTGGTTCGGAGTTATGACCGTGTTTATGGGACTAGACAGAACAGTGTGAAGAAAACATGTCGTCTGGGTTTGATTGCTTTCTATTTTTTTTACTTTACGCTTTGCCAGACTGTGTCTAGGTGTAGGCCTACTCTTCCCTAGTAATTCCCAGGAGTGTGATCGTCATCAATGTGTTGTTGTTGTTGGTGGTGGTGGTGGTGGTGGTGGTGTTGGTGGTGGTAGTGGTGGTGTGGTGTGATGTGGTGGAGATTTAAAAAATATGTTTTTTATAAATGCTCTCTAAAGAAAATGTTTTTATTGGAGGTCAGCGGTGTGTGTGTGTGTGTGTGTGTGTGTGTGTGTGTGTTAGTCCTTCCACAAAATTTAGCCACACCCAAACAACATGGAGCAAGAGAGAGAATGTTCACTATCGTAAATGGTTTGGGTTTTTGTTTTTTACACAACGGAATAAAGTATGAACATTCACTGAGCAGTTTAGAGCGATTTAAAGAAGCTAATTTTAATCTGCGTAAAAGAAAGATAAACGTTTTACTATGTAGCAAAATATTTATGTCAATATTTTCTTTATTTTCGGCTAGAGCTCTGCGGTTCATCAATGGTGAAAGTTTTGCGTATGCGACCATCCATCCCCCCACCCCCACCCCCCACACACACACACCACCATTGAGGTAGCCGCATTCCGACATCGGGGACACAGGTGGGAACTAAACCTACACATTTTTTGTCAGGACTGTCGGGAGGTACCTCCCTACTTCTTTCGATGTTCAACTGTCGTGGGTTCCTCTGACGTGCACAAGTCGGTAAGCGCACGGGTCTGACTGGTTGAGAGTCTCCTCCCGAAAGGTTTAGCATTCAGATCAAATTTTCCCGTCAAATTAGGAAGAAAGGGCAAGGCTGGGAATCGAACCCAGAACCTCACAGTTTACTTGTTTGGCAGGTGAATGTAAAAGCCGCCCTGCCATCTTCTTAGAAGTCAATGATTCAATGAGTGGTTGTAGTTACCGTATCTAGTATTCCATCCAGAAAGAATCGCCGTCATCGTAAAGTGGTATGACTATTTTCACGATAAACCAGCATGAGGAATGAGCCATGTTTTCACGAACAATTCAATAAACACAGGGATTACCTAGAGGTCAAGGAGCGGGCGGGGGTAAGGTCACTGAGAGTACAGCCTGCACAGGGTTGAAAGGGTTAAATTCATTGTTATCCATGATCGTTATGTGTATCAACGGCATTGAAAGAAATGTTTAGAACCAAGATTTGTTTGAGCGAATAAGTCGAGAGTATTTTGGTAGGAACATTCGTCCTCGTATCAAACAGTAATGAATTATTAATAAATTACTTCTTTCTCTTTTTGAACACACACAAATACAGACACATACAGTACACGCACACACACACACATAGTATGTACACACTACACTACACACAGAGAACGTACACACAGTACACAGAATACATACCCCCCTCCCCCCAACACACACAGTACTCCCCCCCCCCCCCCCCCCCCCCCCACACACCACTCACTCAACAATACAATTTTCTTGCTTACGTAGTTCCCTACAGTCATAGTCACTTGACCCAGTACCATCCCACAGCGCTTGTGTCCACAATGGTTTTATTAATGAATGACTGACAATCACTCACAGATACTCGGAAGTCCGCGGCCTCAGACTCGACACTACTACTCTTGTATTGCGCTAAGTGTAACGTCCGTACCCAGCAGCTACAGAGAATCAGCAGAACAAAGACAGCTCCAGAAAAGCTGTCTCATTGGAAAGCTGTCTGCAAACCAAGCTGTACGGCCCACGAGAGGAGCTGGAAAGGACTTGCCAATATCATTTCTCCCAACCACATCTGACGGTGTAAAAAAAGCGAACGAGGGAGGAAGAAGATTTGAAAGCTGCGCCCAATTGTATTGTATTGTATTGTACTGTATAGTATAGTATAGTATAGTATAGTATAGTATAGTATAGTATAGTATAGTATAGTATAGTATAGTATAGTATAGTATAGTATAGTAGTCTATCTATCTATCTGTCCCGTAGTCTGACGACCGTGGGGGCACCCTCAAAGACTCAACAACCAGTTCCCTCCATTCCTCTCTGTTCTGCCTTTCTCAG
>CM054155.1:44112129-44172129 GCA_028751875.1 Rapana venosa | reverse complement strand
CTTTGCGTGTGTGTGTGTGTGTGTGTGTGTGTGTGTGTGTGTGTGTGTGTTGTATGTACGTTGTACGTGTGTGTGTGTGTGTGTGTGTGTGTGTGTGTGTGTATGTGATTACACACACACACACACACACACACACATATATATATATATATATATATATATATATATATGTGTGTGTGTGTGTGTGTGTGTGTGTGTATATATATATATCTGTGTGTGTGTGTGTGTGTACACGATTGAGCGTAGAACTATGTATTTAGTTATGTTATTGTTGTGTCTATAATGTATTTCGATGGGAGCAGATGACATAAATTACATACCTGCAAGCACACAGGGACTGGATGTTAAAAAAAGGCACACGAGAGCTTATTACATAATCCTCGAAATAAAAGAATGAATTAAAAAAAAAAAAAAAAAAAATAACCGCCAATGAACAAGCTGCCGAAACACGTGAACCTTTGTGTAACACACAAAAATGGCTTGATGTTTGGCGCCTGTTAGTGTTACTCGGTTCGCAGATAGGCCTGGGAATAAACGTGCACATGTTGCTGGTGCACGCACAAACACACGCATGCACGCGCGCGCGCGCGAGCAAGAAAGAACTCGAATTCTCGAACTCGAATTTTTTATGAGAGAGAGAGAGAGGGCAAGAGAGAGAGAAAGAGAGAGAGAGAAAGAGAGAGAGAGAAAGAGAGAGACAATGACAATGACAATGACAAATTCTTTTATTTCGAGGATAATGAATAAGCACACATGTGCTTTTTTACATCCAGTCCCCGCCCGTTAGGGATACATCTTAATAATAATAACCCAATACTTATACAGTCTCACAATAAAAACAAGGGGAAATAACCCTTTTCAAAACAGCTCCCCCCCAACAACCCTCCCCCCCCCCCCCCCCAAAGCAAGCAAGAGAGAGAGAGAGAAGGAGAGAGAGAGGGGGGGGGGGGACAAGAAAGAAAGAGAGAGACAGAGACAGACAGAGAGACAGAGGGGGAGAGAGAGAGAGAGAGAGAGAGAGAGAGAGAGAGAGAGAGAGGAGAGAGAGAGAGAGAGAGAGAGAGAGAGAGAGATCAAATTCCATCATTACAATGAAGACAAACAAATGACTGTTTTCGAAAACAAGAACATCAACAACACACACACACAGATAAGCAGGCACAGAGACAAGAGCAGACGGCCTACATGATTGCACTCTTGCAGAGATAACTGCATACATGTAGGCAAAAAGAATAAAATCACTTTGTCTGAAGTAATCAGTAGCAACAACACAACGAAAGGTAAAGGTGTCCCATAACCTATGTGGTCGTAGGGGAGCAAGACGTCAGAGACCTCAGCTTCTCTAGGGGCCAGCATCTTGAGGGTGGCGCCCGTCTCCTCTCCCTCGCTGCTTTACCTTCCCTGACCCTAAAGAGGGCAGGTACCCTTTTACAGCTGGGTGAACTGGGGCACTGAACTGAAGCCAAGGCACGCAAACAGTCACCTATCCAAGTGGTAACCTCTCTTGATGCTGCTTAACCTTGGCTGGGGAAAGCCAGTGCTCTGACCACTGAGCTATCCTGTCCACAACACAACTACCAACCCAAGATTGTGAGAAAGGGGGGTGGGGGGGGGGGGGGGGGGGAAACAACACTTGCAGGTTGTCTCCCTTTGTTCTTCTTTCTCATATGCCGTGATACTTTTCTTCTTTTATTATTTATTCGTTTATTTCGAGGATAATGGAATAAGCACTCATATGCTTTTTAACACCCATTCCCCGTGTGTATGCAGTTTTGTAAATTTTGTCACCAGTTCCCACCTGCAAACAATGGCCTACTCTTTTGAAAAGCGGAACAGGATTTAACGTGTGCGCAAGATGTTCTGCGTGCGTAAAGCACACGGGGCCTCGGATTTTAGTCTCATCCGAATGATTTTTGTGACGAGTGGAGTCTGCACTGATGTTAACACCAGGGGAAAAAAAATATCCCCTTGAACGGGATTCAAACCTGGGTCGTCAGATTGCGAGCGCAATGTTCTGACCACTAGGCTATCCCGTCTCCTATGTCATGGTTGAAACTGGAACAGAGCCTACTTTTAAAATTGCGCAATTCAGGATAGCGTACTGCGCGTTGCGCAATGACGAAAGACAGCATGCATTACCGGCAGCCTACATCCCAAGCTTGCCTAGGAAACACAGTCACACCATACAACCAGGCCAACAATCTGCTCCCTACGTTAGTGTTGTTGTTATTATTATTATTATTTTTTTTGTTGCTAGATGTGGTGTAGCCTATATGGAATATGCCCCACTGGATGAATATCCTAGCTTCCTTATTAAAAATCAACAACAAAAAACAAAACAAAAACCCGAACGAACAATGATGTAGCACACAGGTTCAACTGAGAAGAATAGAGAAAGGGCGACTACTCAGGCTCAGACAAAATGTGAGCGGAAAGGTGAGTTTTTCCTCTTTGACCACGTTCCTCTTTACGTGATCCTGTGCGGTTTGCAAGTAAGTGTGCTCGCGCGCTCGCGCGTGGGCACGCGCACACACACGCACGCACGCACGCTTACACACACACCCTTCATGGGATGATAAAAGTGTTTTTTTGTGACTTGACACACACACACACGCACGCACGCACATTAATAGACTGAAAAAAGTCTAACAAAAACCCCACCTACACAACCACCTACTCAACTAACCAACCAACCAACCAACCAACCATCCGAACAAACAAGCAAGCAAGTTCCCCCCCCCCCCCCCCCAAAAAAAAAGGGGGAAAAAAAGGAAAAAAAAAAGAGCTAGAGATACACTTAAAGAGAGTCAGAGTCAGATAACGTACAGTGATAGTTTGCTTCTTTTTTTTTAAGGAAAAAAAAAGAGAATCATAACTATAATTAACACAAACAGAGGCAGAAGGAGGAGACAAAGAATCAAGGAAGCAGAAAAAAGGGAGAAAAAAAGAAGAAAGGAAAAAAAAAAAGGAAAAAAAATCGGTCAGGACAGGTGGTAACAGATCTGGTCCAGACTGTTCCGCCAATGGCTACACACCTGTATCAAAATTCGCACTTCACTTTTCCTTCTGGTTTTATAAAAATGATAGTAATAAATGGAATATATATACGCTGTATTTTGCAAAACCAAATCAAAGGCTTCCATTCAACCCAATCCTACACGGGCAACCAGCACTGATTATTTAACAAATTCAAATGTATGTACACACACAGACACAGAGAGAAGAGAGAGAGAGAGAGAGAGAGAGAGAGAGAGAGAGAGAGAGAGAGAGAGAGAGAGAGAGAGAGAGAGAGAGAGAGAGAGAGAGAGAGAGAGAGGATATACACTTCAGGAGGGTGATGGGAATTTTGGCTATGAAGGCAGGGACAGATATGAGATGAAACTGGAGGGGAAAGTCGTAGGTTTGAAATAGGTATGTCTTGAGGCTGAATTTAAAAGTGTCATAACGAGGCTTTTGGCGAAGAGAGAGAGGGCGGTCATTCCAGATCGATGGGCCAGAAATAGAGAAAGAGCGACGGCCAACTCTTGGTTGAATCTAGGTATTCGTAAGCCCAGGGTATCTGCAGCAGAGCGGAGGGAGCGAGAAAGAGTGTACAGGTGAAGACATTCACATAAACAGCAGGGTGCTGCTTTGTGTAGGCATTTTTAACAGAGGGTTCTGATCTTGTACTTTACTCTCTGTGACACAGGCAACCAGTGGAGAGATCGCAAAAGATGAGTAATATGCTCAGACTTTTTTTTCCTTTTGAGGACTTATCGAGCAGCAGAGTTTTGTAAACGTTGAAAGGAGTGGATAGTTGATGCTGGCAGACCAGCCAAAAGGGAATTACAATAGTCCAGACATGAAAGAATAAGAGATGTGGCAAGTTTGGATGTTGCATCAGCGGACAGGTACTTTCGGATTGAACTTATATTATGTAATTGATAGTGGCAGGACTGGCAGGATTGGGTGATGAATTTTTTCATGTGACTCTTATATTCATACCGCACGTACTAAGGCATCCACAGAAATAAAAACCACTTTTTGTGAAAGACTAGCCTCTGACTCAAAACTCATGTGATTTTGCCCAAATTTGGAAGATTTGAAATTTTTTTTTTCTCTAGAAAACACTGTACCCCCTCAGTCCTTTGTCGTCTTCTAGCTTCCTACCGCAATATGCATGCACGGGGTCAACGCTGTAGGAATACAAGCAATCCTCATATGATGATTATTTCCAACTTTCTCGTGACTACATGATATTGCTCTATGTACTCAATCTCCAAAACAAGTACATAGAGCATTTTTTCATACTTTAAAAAATTTGTGAAAATCACCAAAAAAATGTCCCACTCTATACAAGATACTATATGACCCGCAAGCTAATACAGGAGTGTAACCAATACAGTCTCTCTCTCTCTCTCTCTCTCTCTCTCTCTCTCTCTCTCTCTCTCTCTCTCTCTCACACACACACACACACACACACACACGTTGTCACATATGACGAGATCATATCAGTGATCACCAAACTCCTGGAACAGCAAACCGGACGCTGATGTGGTTGAATCAACGTCCATGATGACTACCGGTTTCGGGAAAATTGTTTTGTAGTTATTGTACTCTATTGCGTTGTATTTGCACTGCATGGCATTGCTTTGCAACGTATTGTTATTGCATATCTGTACTTTGCATTATTATTGTATTATACCAGATCTGAACACTCACTTTCCCCAGCTAAGATTAAGCAGCATCGACAGTGGTTACCACTTGGATGGGTGATCATTTGCGTGCCTAGGCTTCAGTACAGTCTCCCAGTTCACCCAGCTGCAAATGGGTACCTGCCTCTTTAGGTTCAGGGAAGGTCAAGCAGCGAGGGAGAGGAGATGGGCGCCGCCCTCAATATGCTGGCCCCTGGAGAAGTTGAGGTCTCTGATGCCTAACTCTCCTACGACCACACAGGTTATGGGAACACCTTTACCATTACCTTTTATACCAGGTGTGTTGTTCAGTGCTGTGGGGGTATGTTTTATGAAGCTTCAGACGGGGAATTGAATCCATAACTTCTCGTTTATTTGTACAGACGTATTATTGCTAAACTTGTCATCATCATCATCATCATCATCATCATCATCATCATCATCGTCGTCGTCGTCGTCGTCGTCGCCGCCACCACCACCACCACCATCATCATCATCATCATCATCATCATCATCATCATCATCATCATCAGTCCCTTGACCAAAGATGGTCGTCGGAGGGACGCGTTGGTGGACAGTTTTCTCCAGGCTGGTCTGTCTGTCAGTCTTCAGCTTTTCACAGCAACAGCACTACAGCCATGTCCAGGCTGGTCCAGTCTGTGATGTCAGTTCTGCATCGTCCAGTTCTTCCTCTATCTGTCTGTCTGTCTGCCCCTGCCATGTCTTCCTCCTCCCTCAAGTGTCCCCTGCAGGACAGTCTTGGTAAGGGAGCTGTGAGTCTTGATGGTATAAACCGCGCCAGCTTCCTCCTCTTGACAACAACAGCCAGAAGGGGTTTGTTCCTGTGGCCCAGCTTTCATGACTATCACCTCTTGCCTTCCACACTGACTCTTTGGTTCTGTGGTCCTGCCAGTAGATATGTAGAAGCCTTCTAAATGTTAGACCGCTGGACTTTATATCCACAAATGTAAAAAAAAAATTCTTCTTTATTTTTTGGTAATATTTTCGGCGCATGAGAATGTGCACAGGGACTGCAACTGTAGCGTCTCACTATTACGGGTCATTTACTTCCCTTGTTTTGACAACGTCACTTCCGTGGTAATCTAGGAATCGGCCCAAATCGAAGACATTAAAGTTGTGGGACTTGTGCAAGAGTTTCCAGGGCTTTTATTATCAACACAGTAGTCAATCATTGTGAGCTTACACAACACCACAGTGTAAGGGCCCCTAGTCTCTCATTCTTCAGTCATCTGCCAACTGCGAGACCATATGCGCATGTGGGGCAACTTATTTTTTTATTATTAATTATTCGTGTTCAGAATTTGTGACTGAGTGAAATGTATGTCAAACAAAGATGAGAAGGAATGCAGTTTATATTTTCTAGCTGACATGGCTCACAGTATTACCTATAGTAATAAAACGAATGAAAACCACACACACATACACAGACACACACACACACACGGACACACGCAGACACACACAGACACACGCACGCACGAGAATAGGGCTGGTCAATACTACAACAAAATAGAAGTCGAGTTTCATTTACTGGATGATAAAGGTGGTAAAAGGTAAAGGTGTCCCATAACCTATGTGGTTGTAGGGAGCGAAGCATCAGAGACCTCAGCTTCTCAAGGAGCCAGCATATTGAGGGTGGCGCCCATCTCCTCTCCCTCGCTGCTTTACCTTCCCTGACCCTAAAGAGGGCAGGTACCCATTTACAGCTGGGTGAACTGGGGAACTATACTGAAGCCAAGGCGCGTAAAAGGGTCACCCATCCAAGTGGTAACCACGCTCGATGCTGCTTAACATTTGGGTCGGGGGAAGTATGTGCTCTGACCACTGTCCCGCGCTTTCTCTGTCATTTACTGGATGAGTGCATTTTAAATACCGAACAAAGAGAAAACTTTTTTTTTTTAAACCTCTAAATGCTGTGTCAAACTGTATGGTATAAAAATCAGTATAAATGTAACTGATAATCATCAAGCTGAAATACTAAATCACGTTTTTACCTGTTTAAAAAAAATAAAACGAAGAGAGAGCAATTTAGATAAAATGCAACGTGATTTTTCATGCACATCATTTCAGACACACCGACCCATGACAAATACGTTGTACTGAATCATGATGAATTTTTCTTCTTCGATGTGTCCATAAAAGCCACACAGATGATAAATTATAAGAAATTATTCCTGATTCTGATCCTTATCCACACACAAATAATCACAACAACAACAAACGAACAGCAGCACTAACAACGACAGGTGGGCATCATTGATTTCACTCTCTGACCACCACGCATAAACAGGATCTTCCCTCACAACAAATCGATCCACACACACACACACACACACACACACACACACACACACAGAGAAAGAGGGTATTTTATTTGATATTGTCCACACTCGTCAACATGAAATTTATTTGTTGACGTGGCTAGTGCAGATCAGACAAGCAGATTTGCTTATTTTGTCATGACTTTGAACGAGCTGTTTGAGTCCACGGATTGGCACTTCGTATTTATATTAACGTGTGTGTGTGTGTGTGTGTGTGTGTGTGTGTGTGTGTGTGTGTGTGTGTGTGATAAGTACTAAGTTCTGTGTGTGTATGTGTGTGCTTTCTTCACTTTAACGTCTCTTAACTCAGTGATATCCCACGTGTGTGTGTGTGTGTGTGTATGTGTGTGTGTGTGTGCGTGCGCGTGTAATAAGCACTAAGTTCTCTGTGTGTGTGTGTGTGTGATAAGCACTAAGTTCTGTGTGTGCGTGCGTGCGTGCGTGCGTGCGTGCGTGTGTGTGTGTGTGTGTGTGTGTGTGTGTGTGTGTGTGAGTGCGTGCGCGCGCGCGCGCTAATCACGAAGAAAAAGAAAGAAAAGAGAGGAGGGATGGCAAAAAATTCTATCAAAAGAATCCCGCAGTAGAAAATGACAATTCGGTATGACTGTTTTTGTTATGTTTGTTTTGGTAGTTTTTTTACTTATGGTTACGCTGGCTTCCTCCCCCCCTCTCTCTCTCTCTTTCTCTCTCTCTCGGCTTATGCAGTATGCTTTGCTGTTATTTATTGTAAATTAGCAGCTTCCCTACACCCCCCCCCCTCCCCCATAAAACACCAAGTAGCTGTATACATTCACTATATACTTTGATGATAAGCGCTTTGATTTGTTTTCTGCAAGATATAGCGCTATATAAATTCCATGTATTATTATGATGAATAAGCATTCGACAGTGTGAACCGCAACACTCTCTGGAAATTGCTTCGCCACCATGGAGTGCCAACCAAACTGGTCAACTTGATCAAGAACTCCTACGAAAGAATGACCTCCCGGGTGGTCCATGGAGGACAACTCACAAACAGCTTTGAGGTGAAGACCGGAGTCGGACAAGGCTGTCTCCTGTCACCTTTCCTCTTCCTCCTGGCGATCGATTGGACCATGAAGACAGCAGCATACAGAAGAAATGGAATCCAGTGGACACTGTGGGACCAGCTGGATGATCCCGACTTTGCATACGACCTGGCCCTGCTTTCCCACAGCCGCCAACAGATGCAGGACAAGACTACAGAACTAGCAGCCACCTCATTACAAGTTGGTCTCAAGATCCATGAAGGCAAAACCAAGATTCTCAAGACCAACGCAGCGAGTGAGGACCCAGTCACATTAAATGGGAAGGAGCTGGAAGAAGTGGAGACATTCACGTACCTGGGTAGCATCATTAACATGCAGGGCGGCACAGACGCAGACGTCAGAGCAAGAATTGGCAAGGCGAGGGCAGCGTACTTGCAGCTGAAGAACATCTGGAGCTCCAAGGTGGTGTCGACCCGCACAAAGATCAGGCTGTTCAACTCCAACGTCAAGTCAGTCCTACTGTATGGAGCGGAGACATGGACAACAAAGACCACCATCAAGAAAGTGCAGACTTTCATCAACAGCTGCCTGAGACGAATCCTCCAGATCCACTGGCACCACACCATCAGCAACGCAGACCTGTGGCAACGTACCAACCAGCTGCCAGCGAGAATGAAATCCGGCGCAGGAGATGGGGATGGATTGGGCACACCTGAGAAAGCCAGCCAGCAACATTCACAAGGCAGGCACTATCATGGAACCCCCAGGGAAAACGAAAAAGAGGAAGGCCAAGAAACACCTGGCGACGCGACCTTGAGGCAGAAACCAAGAAGATGGGATATACCTGGAGACAGCTGGAGAGAATAGCCCAGGACAGAGGACTCTGGCGGACTGTTGTCGGCGGCCTATGCTCCAGGGGGAGTGATGGGCCTAAGTAAGTAAGTATTATAATGAATACATCTTTGTTTAACGCTATGTTTCTTTTGCAGCAATACCCTTTGTTTAAAACTGGAGTTTTGTTGTTGTGTTTATTGTTATTCTGTTACTTTTGTTCTAAGTACAAACGAAGATACTTAAGATAACTGTATTTCTACATCAGGTTTTTTGTTGTTGTTGCTCTTTACAAAAAAACTAATTTTATTCTCTCTGAGACAAGGTGGTGTAATACGGCTGAGATACGACATCACCCCCCACCCCCCTCATTCCCCTCCCCCAGCCAAACAGAACAAAACAAGAACAACACACACACAAAAACCACGAAAAAACCCCAAACCAGCCAAACAACTCCCCCCCCCCCCTCCCCCCCCCCCCCCCCCCCCGAAAAAAAAGCACACCAACCCACAGTCCCACAAACAATAATAATGAGAAGAAGAAGAACAACAACAAGAGCAACACAGCAACCCCCCCCTTCCCCCCCCCCCTGAAGAAAAGTACAACATGATTCATTGTTATTATTAGTCGTATGATTCATGTGGACGCGATTACTGTTATAACTCATAAGAAACGGGTCTTCTGAGAAGTCGCACACATGATGTTAAAATAAAGAAAAATAATGAGTAGGTGCGCCGGTAGGGGGAGATGAAGGAGGAGGGGAGAGAGCGAGAAGAGAGAGAGAGGGAGAGGGAAGGAGAGAGAGAGGGAGGGAGAGAAAGGGGGAGGGAGGGAGAGAGAGAGAGGGGGGAGAGAGAGGGGTAGAGAGAGAGGGAGGGAGAGAGGGAGGGAGAGAAAGGGGGAGGGAGGGAGAGAAAGGGGGAGGGAGGGAGAGAAAGGGGGAGGGAGGGAAAGGGGGGAGGGAGGGAGAGAGAGGGAGAGGGGAGAGGGAGGGAGGGAGAGGGAAAGGGGGAGGGAGGGGAGAAAGGGGGAGGGAGGGAGAGAGCGGATGGTAGAGAGAGAGGGGGGGAGAGAGGGAGGGAGAGAAAGGGGGAGGGAGGGAGAGAAGGGGGAGGGAGGGAGAGAGCGGGGTAGAGAGAGAGGGAGGGAGAGAGGGAGGGAGAGAAAGGGGGAGGGAGGGAAAAGAAAGGGGGAGGGAGGGAGAGAGAGGGAGGGAGGGAGGGAGAGAAAGGGGGAGGGAGGGAGAGAGAGGGGAGAGAGAGGGAGGGAGGGAGGAGGGAGGGAGAGAAAGGGGGAGGGAGGGAGAGAAAGGGGGAGGGAGGGAGAAAGGGGGGAGGGAGGGAGAGAGAGGGAGGGAGGGAGGGAGAGAGAGAGAGGGTAGGAGAGGAGGAGGGGAGAAAGACGGGGGGAGGGAGAAAGAGGGGGGAGAGAGAAGGAGAGGGAGAGAGAGAGGAGGGAGAGAGAGAGAGGGAGAGAGAGAGAGAGGGCGGAGAGGTAGAGGGAGAGAGGGAGGGAGAGAGAGAGGGCGGGAGAGAGGGAGGGAGAGAGAGAGGAGGAGAGAGAGAGGGAGAGACGGAGAGAGAGAGGGAGGGAGAGAGGGAGGGAGGAGAGAGAGCGAGATAGAGGGGGAGAGAGAGAGAGGGAGAGAGAGAGGGGAGGGAGAGAGAGGGAGGGAGGGAGAAAGAAAGAGAGAGGGAGAGGGAGAGAGAGAGGAAGGGAGGGGACACAGAGAGAGGGAGGAGAGAGGGTGGAGAGAGAGGGGGTGGAGAGAGAGAGGGGGGAGAGAGGGGGAAGAGAGAGGGAAAGAGAGAGGGAGAGAGAGAGGGAGGGAGAGAGAGAGGGGAAGAGAGAGAGGGAGAGGGAGATAGAGTGGGGGGGAGAGAGAGAGAGAGGGAGAGAGAGAGGGAGAGAGAGAGAGAGAGAGAGAGAGAGAGAGTGAGAGAGAGGAGAGAGAGAGAGAGGAGAGGAGAGAGAGAGGAGAGAGAGAGAGAGAGCAGACAGACTGACAGACAGACAGACACAGACAGAGAGATAGAAACACACACACAGACACAGTCAGACAGAGTTTATATCATTTTTATTTCGAGGATAATGGAATAAGCAGTCATGCGCTTGTTCTTTTTTTATTTTTACATCCAGTCCCCGCGTGCATGCACTTTGGTACATTTTGTCGTCACGTTCCCACCGGCAATAATTGGCTTACGCTTGCGAAAGGCGGAACAGGTTTTACCATATGTTGCAGGATGTTCTGCGTGAGCGCGCACGCGAGAGAGGAGAGATGAGGATGAGGGATGAAGAGAGAGAGAGGAGAGAGAGAGAGATAGAGATGAGATGAGAGAGAGAGAGAGAGACAATGACAATGACAATATTTTATTGTAATAAGCTGTTAAGCCCATTTACAAGGGGACAGTGGGAAGGGGACTGGGCACAAACACGTATTTTCAGAAATACAGATGTATCATTTCTACAGCCAAATGGTCGATATGGCTGGATTCCACGACATGGTGAAGTGTTTTACATTAAGATTCAGATGAATTGGTGCCTAACACTTTCGCCCATTACTAATGGGGAAAGGGGGGGGGGGGAGGGTACAACAACCACAAACAACATTTAAAACACCGAGTCTGTGACAGGGCTTCCTGTCCCTACATTCCGTCTGATCCGGTAATCATGCTCTTTCCAACACGTGAAAAACCTAACTCACAATACGCCTAACCTCCTGTTTTGCCCTCTCTCTCTCTCTCACATATGCACACACATATGCATGCACACACGCACACACGCACGCACGAACACACACACGCACGAACACGCACACACGCACGCACAAACACACGCACGCACACACACACACACACACACGCAGGAACATACACAAACACACACATACACACACGCGCGCACGCACGCCAAGAGGGTGCCCATGCACACACTCACACACGCACATATACAGGCAACCACAGTCACTTCTAACCCAGAAAAAATCTGATAGCATCCATCATAACATGTAAAACATCCAGTCCAGCACTAATTCTGTCTTTGATTCTGTCATGATCGGCAGGTGTTCCACAGCTGCAGCTTGGAATAAATGTCTTTTTCCTCCTGAGTCAGTGCCTGGTGTTCTTTTTGCAAACCAAAAGTAATCAGCAGGGTTGTAAGTGTCATCTGTCCAGATAAACTGAAAAAATCATATCTTCACTTTCACAAATGATAGTATCAGGTATTTCATCAGAGGTATAACATTAAGAAAGTCCTTGTTTCTAGAAACGTCCCTGAGATTTCTCTGCAGGGATCTGTTTCTCAGCCCACCCACATAGTTCTTTATAGTATTCCACTGTAGCCTGCATCCCGAATCTGATCTAGATATTTGTCACAGTCCTCCCCCTCCATGGTAATGTCAGGTACAGGCACCTCAACCGGTCAATTCCACCTTGTTGTTCAGCCACTGTGTCAGCTTCCAACACTGTGGACAGCACCCGATTTTACGGCGATAATCATTGTTTTGGGAAGCAGCGATTGCGAAGGCGTGTGGTTTGGAGAGGCTGGGGTGTTGGTGTGTGAGACAGACTGGGTGATGGGGGGTGTTGGCATAAACAAACTTGGCGAAGTTTCGAATGGGAACAATGCACTTGCCTTGTCTTCTTGCCTTTCCTCTGTCTGTCTCCTCTCCTCTGCCCGCCTCCTCTCCTCTGCCCGCCTCCTCTCCTCTGTCCTTCTTCGGTCCCTGTTGGTCTGACTGGGCGGCTTTCTGCGGAAGTACACAGGTGTTTGTTGATCCGCCATGTTCCCCTCACTTGAGCCAGCCTTCAGTCGAAGCACAACAGTGGTTTGCTCGCCTTCTCCACAGACCTTCCATGAGGTGATGCAGTGTTGTTGCAGCAGGGCACCTAGCGTCACTTCCAGCGTTGTTGGTAACCCGACAACTGGCATGGTGCTGGTTTATTTGGCAATTTAAACACAAAATTTACGCAGCAAAATTTCGCCCTGCCTATATCCAAGGGAGATCACCCCGCCCGCCGAGAGAGAGAGAGAGAGGAGAGAGAGAGAGAGAGAGAGAGAGAGGAGGAGAGAGAGAGAGAGAGAGAGAGAGAGAGAGAAGGGGAACAGGTGGAATCCGGGAAGTGACATTAATGAATTAACGGACGTTTCTTTGTCCCCGTGAAACGGAAGTTCGATATTCAACACATTGTTGCTGTTATTCTTTTTCCTTTCTTATATACACACATACATACATATTATATATATATATATATATATATATATATATATATATATATATATATATATATATATATGTATATATATATATATATATATATACATATATACATATATATATATATATAAATAAAATTTTTAAGTTTAACATGTGATACACCACCCACGTACGTAGTTATGGAATTACACTGCACTCACCTAGCAACAATTTATCATCACCGGGAAATTTCCCTCTTTTCCTCACGAATAAGTCAGTTGGGAGTTTTTTTTTAAAAACACCCCAACAACCCCCAAAACAAACAAAAACACAAAAGCAAACAACAACAAAAAGCAGGAAAAAAGGTGAAACATCATTGTAAAAACCGGCCGAACCAATCCCTGAAAAAAAAATGGACTTGTGATTATGCACCGCTTGTCTGCCCGCTGAATTGATGATGCTCTATCGTGCAATTCCCTTTCTTCTTAACTCTCCTTGATTCTGCGAAAGTACCCAGCACGTAAGCGTAACAATCCCCCCTCCCCCCCCCCCCCCTTCCCCCCCCTCCCTCCCCCCCTTTCCCGCCCATCCCCCTCCCCGCCACTACCCCCAATCCCCATTCCCTCAACAAAAACAACCAAACCTTATGTACTATTTAATCATTGGTTACGACGGTAAATATCGCACATGGGGGGACGGGACAGCCTGGTGGTCAGAGTGATGTATTCGTGATCTGCCGACCCGGGTTCGAATCTCGTTCAAAAGGATTTTTTCCTCCGGAGTTAACATCAGTGCCGACTCCACTCTCCCCCATAAAGTCTTTCAGATAAGACTATAAACCGAGGTCCCGTGTGCGAACGCACACAGAACATCTTGCGCACACGTTAAATCCTGTTCCGCTTTTCGGAAGAGTAGGCTATTGTGTGCCAGTGGAAACAGATGATAAAATTTACAAAACTGCATACACACGGGGAATGGATGTAAAAAAGCACATTCGTGCTTATTCCATTATCCTCGATATAAGAGAATGAATAAATAAAATTATAAAAAAATAAAATAAACACACCAACACACACACATACAACACACACACAAACACAGAGGCCTGTCTACCTCAACTAATGTCAGGCTTGTGGGTTTTGTGTGTTGTGTGTGTGTGGTGTGTGTGTGTGTGTGTGTGTGTGTGTGTGTGTGTGTGTGAGAGAGAGAGAGAGAGAGAGAGAGAGAGAGAGAGAGAGAGAGAGAGAGAGAGAAGAGAGAGAGAGAGAGGAGAGAGAGAGAGAGAGAGAAATCTACACGAAGCTACGAACATGGACACCTTAAATCCGGGATGACACCGTTTGCAACAATGCAACCAAAAAACGGAAAAAAACCAACCAACAAAAAACAAAAAAAAGGAATTATCCCCTCTCCCCCCCCCCCCCCCCCACTCCTCCCCCCCTCCTCCACACACACACACTGGCATATATATATAAACTCCCAACACTGCCAGGTAAAGTGTGCACAATCAGGTGGTTTTTCCGATGACAATCTTCCTTCTCTCTCTCTCTACCACTACCACCATCACAATGGTACGTTTTGCTAGTTTGCTTGTTAGTTTGTTTCTTGTCTGTGTTATGTCTATTGACAACAACAACAACAACAACAAGTTGCGTAGAAAATAAAGTCAAAGTTTTATTTTCAGATGGTACATTGAAGAAGCAATGCATTTGCTTTTTTTCCCCATCATCTATCTAAAGAAAAAAAGCGAGAGAAAAAAAGATAATGTATATGCAGACATGTGTGTGTTTTCTTCAGTTTAACGTCTCTTCGCTCATAATGATATCACTCGAGCGAGTGAGTGAGTGAGTGTGTGTGTGTGTAGGTGTGTGTGCGCGCGCGCGTGCGTGCTTGCGTGCGTGCGTTGAGTGTGTGTGTTCGTTAGAACGTCTATCCACTAAAAAGGGATATTAGACAGGATGTGTGTGTGTGTGTGTGTGTGTGTGTGTGTGTGTGTGTGTGTGTGTGTGTGTGTGTGTGTGTGTGGTGTGCGTGCGTGTGTGGTGTGTGTGTGTGTGTGTGTGTGTGTGTGTGTGTGTGTGTGTGTGTGTGTGTGTCCGTGTATGTGTGTGTGTGTATGTGAGTGTGTGTGTGTGTGTGTATGTGAGTGTGTGTGTGTGTGTATGTTTGTGTGTGTGTGTGTGTGTGTATGTGAGTGTGTGTGTGTATGTGTGTATGTTTGTGTGTGTACGTGGGGGGGGGGGGGGTATCTCTTTCGTTTGCGGATTTGGGCATTTTGCTTTCTCTTTTTTGTTTTGTTGACGCATTTGTATTCTTCAATTTAACGTCTGTTCACATGAATGGATATCAGAAGCAAGAAAGCACAAAAAGGTTTGTAAAAGAACTGTCTCACTGTTGTAATAACCATGATGCAGTCAAAGAAACTACAGTAAAAGGTAAAGGTGTCCCATAACCTATAAGGTCGTAGGAGAGCGAGGCATCAGAGACCCCAACTTCTCTAGGGGCCAGCATATTGAGGGCGGCGCCCATCTCCTCTCCCTCGCGGCTTTACCTTCCCTAACCCTAAAGAGGGCAGGTACCCATTTACAGCTGGGTGAACTGGGGGAACTGTACAGAAACCAAGGCGCGCAAACGGTCACCCATCCAAGTGGTAACCACACTAAATGCTGCTTGGCTGGGGGTAAAGCGAGTGCTCTGACCACTGAGCTACCCCGTCCCTGAAACTACTATACACTGTGAAATAGCCACATAGCTAATGTCTCACTGTCGGCATCCACGGGTAATCAAAGAAATGACCACACATTGGGAAAGAACCACATAGCTAATGTCTCACCTGTGTGTGAGCCGCCGCCTTAGTTGATCCCAAAGAATCTTTCCTGGTCTCCATTTGCGTCGGTATTCCATGGTCCTGCTGCCTTCATGGATGCTCCGCTGATGTAACTGCAACAAATTCATTTTTTTTAAATCATTGTAAAATGAAGATTGCCAAGATTAGAAGAAAAAAGATCAAACCCCACCACTAACCCCTCACGACCAAACCATACACAACCGCACGCGCGCGAACACGTGCATGCATGCCTAGATAATACATATATCCCACAACTATTTACAGTAAATGTCTTATAGGAGAAGAATATATAACTCCAGCAACTGATATTATATGTCGCTTGGAATCGTATAAAACTTCTTGAACTGTTGAATAATATTTATGAATATCTAAATCTATCCTTATAAACTTGTCAAGAAGAATTGGGCAATCAAACAATAAATGGTGGATTGAAAGGGGTCTAGAACAACAGCATGCTATATCATTACAATATTTAGTACTCCAGGCATTAGGTCTTATTTTATGTATCAAAATGTCTATTTTTCTTGAGCAAGAAATAGTTTCAAAGTGCTTTTTCGACATTTTAGAATGCATACAGTTTATCATTTTAGAATTTATTTCATAGGACGACATTGCAAGATTGGAATCAAATGCTTCAGTTCTGCATTCAAAGACACCTTGCTTTGTCAAAGAATCAACCAGCTCATTCCAATAAATTCCGCAATGAGAAGGGATCCAGCAAAAAGTTATTGCGATGCGTCTGCTTGCAATACAATGTATCAGGAATTGAATCTCAAATACAATACCATTCCTTATTTTCTCCTGCCGTGTCTTTAATGCCATTAATACTGCTTTTGAGTCAACGCAAAACAGAATTGGGCAGACATCAATAGCAGCATCAGACAAAAACCATTCAAGGCCATAAGGATTGCAAATAATTCAGACGTAATAATAGAAAAATGTTCTTTTTTAGTTTTGCTTTTGCTTTTGTTTGTTTGTTTGGGTTAAAAAAAAGTTCTCCTGAATGAAATGATTTTTGTACTTTTAAAACGGGAATGACAAAATGCTGCCCCACTTTTGTTTGATTCTAAAACCGATTCATGAAAACATCCGTGTGAGCTGCTCGGGTTACTTATTAGAGATGGTGTCAGGAGATGTCACTGACACGAATATATAGATATGTAGAGATATATAATACACTCTTTTTCCCTTCACTGATGTTTGGGATCACACCCTTGTCATAATTAATATAGCATTGCCATCAATATGTTGGTGTTATTGGAGCGGTAGTAGTAGTAGTAGTAGTAGTAGTAGTAGTAGTAGTTAGTGGTGGTGGTGGTGGTGGTGGTGGTGGTGATAGGAGTAGGAGGAGTAGGAAGAGTAGTGGTGGTGGTGGTGATAGAGAGAGGAGTGGAGGAGGAGGAGGAGAGGAGGAGAGGAGGAGGAGGAGGAGCAGCAGCAGCAGCAGTAGTAGTAGTAGTAGTAGTAGTAATAGCAGTAGTAATAGTAGTTGTAGTAGAAGTAGTAGTCATCATTGTCATCAATGTCGTCGTCGTCGAAGTGGTGGTGGTGGTGGTGGTGGTGGTGGTAGTAGTGGTAGCAGCAGCAGTAGTAGTATTAGTAATGTAGTAGTCGTAGTGTAGTAGTAGTAGTTGTAGTATTAGTAGTTGTAGCAACAGAAGCAAGAGTAGCCACAGTACTAGCAACAGTAAGAGCAGTTTAAGTCACAGAAGTAGGAGTAGTCTCGGCAATAGGCTTTTGTTTCTTCATTATTGTATTTGTCTATTCATTTATTCCATTTATTGATCTTTGTTCATTTGTTGTTTATTTTCAAAAAATATTTATCAACTTTATTTCTCTGCATAATCGATGACTGAATTACATTACTTTTCCTATTGTGTCGGTCGTTGCGGCTGAATTTTTTTACAAAAAATAATTTAGTTTTTACTTTAAAAATTCATTTTCTATATCTATCATCATCTATCATCCGTGCCAATACATAATACTTTTAATTCCATTCATCTATCTATCTATCTATCTATCTATTCTATCTTATCTATCTATCTATCTATCTATCTATCTATCAATCTATCTATCTAATCTATCTACTATCTATCTATCTATCTTCTTCTGTCTATCTATCTGTCTGTCTTCTGTCTACTTCTGATCTGTCTGTCTTTCGTTGTGGCCAAATCTATATTTTTTATAACTCTCTACTCTTTCCCCTTATTTCTCTCTTTCTTTTTTCCTGTAACTTTCCCCCTCTTTTTCATTTCATTTTTTTCTTTTTCTTTTTGTCTTTCTTTCATGTTCTCACCCCCTAACCCATTATTCTGTTCCCATTCTCTCTCCCCCTCTCTTTTTCAGAAAAGAGAGATGCTTTCTTGTAAAGCTGCCGTCTGTGCATTGGTCTTCGTGATCTGCCTCAGAGGTAAGTTATGACTTTGCACCTGTATTCACCTTAGAGAATGAGTTTGGCGTTCTTTCTTTTGTGTGTTCAGTGTTTTTCAATCATCTTCCCTCCCACTCTTTAATTTTTTATGTTATTTTTTTTTTTTTATACACGGTATTGAAGCTGTTTGTCTTTTGTCTGTCTCAGAGAGAGAGAGAGAGAGAGAGAGAGAGAGAGAGAGAGAGAGAGAGAGAGAAGGAGAGAGACAGAGACAGAGACAGAGACAGAGAGACAGACAGAGTGAGAGAGAGGAGAGGAGAGAGCCAGACAGACAGACTGAGACAGACAGACAGACACAGACAGACTGAGACATACAGAGAGAAAGAGAAGACAGACAGACAGACAGACAGAGAAAGAGAAGAGAGAGAGAGAGAGAGAGAGAGAGAGAGAGAGAGAGAGAGAGACAGACAGACAGACAGACAGAGACAGACAGACAGACACACACAGAGGGACGTATCTACTGCTATACATCACTGTCGTGTACATAATGATGTATGTGCTTTGATTTGTCTGTGCAAGATACAGCGCTATATATCATCATCATCATCATCATCACCACCACTATCATCATCATCACCACCACCACCACCATCATCACATCATCATCGTTGTCGTTGTCATGATTATTATTATCATCTTCACATTCATCATGATTATTATCATCATCACCATCATCATGATTATTATCACCATCACCATTATTCATCATCATCATCATCCTCATCATCCTCATCAACATGTCTGTGCCGCCAGAAAGCGCAGGAGAGGACACGAAGTGTACCATCAATTTCGGCTTCTGTCAGGACACTCAAAACAGCTGCTCTGGAGTCTACCTTACCTACCTCTGCGATGGACCCCTCACCCGCAAGTGCTGTGTACCCGGTATGTGAGTAGGTGGGGGAGTAGGGTTGTGGGGTGGTGGGGGGGGGGGGGTGGTGGGATGGGGGTGGGGGGGGGGTAATGGTGGGGAAAAAGGGAGGGAAGGTAAGGGTGATGAAATATAATCAGAAGACTGTAACAACAATAACAGCAGCAACAACAACAATAACCATAACAACAAAACCCTATCAGGCTGGGGGTGTCCGAAGTTACGAGAAAAATGTTCTTTCGTTCTTTCTTTCCTTCCTCTGTGGGTTCTTTTCCCCCTTCTTTGTCTTCTGTTTTTGCTGTTTTGATTAACTTCTTCGTTTTTTGCCTACTTCCTGTTTTTCGTTTTAAAACAGGAATACCAAAACCAGGCTTGCCTGACATCCTTGTTCTTTTCGTTTTAAAGATTATTCATTCATCCACATTCCTCCTCCTCCTCTTCCTTTTCCTCCGTCTTCTTCTTCCTCCTTCTTCTTCTTCTTCTCCTTCTTCTTCTCTCCAATAAATGCTCTTTCAACGTTTTCAACTGCTGATGGGAGGGGTGGGGGTTGACGGGATAGATCAGTGGTCAGAGCACTCGCTTTCCCCAGCCAAGGTTAAGCAGCATCGAGCGTGGTTACCACTTGGATAAGCGACCGTCTGTTCGCCTTGGCTTCAGTACAGTCCCCCAGCTCACCCAACTGTAAATGAGTACCTGCCTCTTAGGGTCATGGAAGGTAAAGCAGCGAGGGAGAGGAGATGGGCGCCGCCCTCAATATGCTAGTCCCTGGAGAAGTGAGGTCTCTGATGCCCCACTCCCCTACGACCATATAGTTTATGGGACACCCCTTACCACCCAATCGCTGATGCAGATTAAATCTACATTCTTTGGAACCACACCCACAAAACATGATTAAAGCTTATCCGAGTTGACTGAGACCATTGTATTCAATGTTTTGTCAGAGAGTAAGCGTTTGACAGTCTGTGATTTGACGTTTTTGTGTAATTAATTCCCTTGACTGTATTTGATCAAACTTGAATGTTCGGGAAAGGAAGTGATGTTTTTGTCTATAAATGCGATACTTTGTTGTATTGTCTACTTATGCTTTGTTGTATTGTCTACTTATGCTTTGTTGTATTGTCTACTTATGCTTTGTTGTACTGTCTACTTATGCTATGTTGTATTGTCTACTTATGCTTTGTTATGTCTACTTATCTTGTTGTATTTTCTACTTATGCTTGTTATTGTCTACTATCTTTGTATGTCTACTTATGCTTTGTTGTATTGTCTACTTATCTTTGTTGTATTGTATTATGCTTTGCTGTCACACGTTCTTGTGTTGTGACATTTGAGAGAATAATTTGTTTCGTACTCTACTACTACTACACTGCTGCTGCTCTACTGACAATACGATACGACTACTTACTACTACTACTGACTGCTGGCTGCTGTGTCACTACTACTTAGCCTGTGCTGCTGCTACTACTACTTCTGCTGCTGCTACTACTTCTGCTGCTGCTGCTGCTACCACTACTACTACCCTGTGTGTGTGTGTGTGTGTGTGCGTGCGTGCGTGCGTGCGTGTGTGCGCGCGCGCGTGCGTGCGTGCGTGCGCTGGCGCATGTGTGCAGCGCGTGCGTGTCACGTGCGCCTGTAGCCTTGTGTCAAGAAGCTGACATGGCATGACATGACATGACATGACACGCGCGATTGTGATTGACAGCTTTCAATGACAAGCAGTGTCAGGCGCGAGGGGGCAAGTGTCAAGGCACGACAGTCACCTGTTACGGGGGTCGCTACTACACGGGCCTGTGTGGGGGGCCTCGCGACCGCCGCTGCTGCATTTCCGATGCCTCCGACAGCGGTACGTGAAATCCCGGCCATAGCATGCTGCCACAGCGATGTACCGATACTACTAATGCTGTTTTTGTTGTTGTTCCTGTTGTTAATGTTGCTGCTGTTTTTGTTGTTGTTACTGCTGCTGCTGCTACTACTTATGCTACCCCCCCTACACACACACACCACCACCACCACTACTACGACGATGACGACGGCGACCACCACCACTACTATAACTACCACTACACCACAAACTACCGCCACTACTTACTACTACTACTCTACACACCACCACCACCACACCACACTACTCACACTTACTACTACTAACTACTACTACTACTACTACTACTACTACTACTGCTACAGCTGCTACTACTGCTACTACTACCATTACTACTACTTCTACCACCACCACCACCACCACCACCACGACTACTACTGCTGCTGCTGCTGCTACTACTGATCAGTGATGATGATGATGACGACGACGATGATGATAACAATGATAATGATGGTGATGAGGACTATGACGATTATGATGAGAAACATAATGATGATGATAATGATGAACATAATGGTAATGATGAACATGATGATGATGATGAAAATACGCTAAATTTTGAGAGTAGGCCCTAAGTGCAACAAGACCTTGCCCCTTAAATCAATCTAGACAACCGACATGCACTGAAGCAGGGAATAAAACAAAACCTTAGCAGGCATCCGTCAGTCTCGCAAGACTCTGGAACTTTGCGCTCTAGGTGTTTGTACTCCAGAGTGCAAAGCCTGGGTAAGTCAGTATGGAAGGCAAGCCGTTACCCATGCGGCAGAACACCCCTCCCCCCAACCCCTCTCTCTCTCTCTCCACGTCGCTGGAATGGTCCATGGGAAAGGCAATCGCCGATACACATGGTTCCAGTGCCGTCGCAGGAGTTGCCAGAGCGATGCTGTATACAGTTCTTCAGATCCGACCGACCTCCGGGATGGTGTCTAAACACGACACCTGTGTGCGTAGTGGTTGGGTTTTTTTTTTACTTTGTCATCCGCTCCTACCGGCACACAATGGCCTACTCTTCTGAAAGGCGGAACGGGTTTTTAACGTGGGCGTAAGATGTTCTGCATGCGTTCTCACACGCAGTCTCGGTTTATAGTCTCGTCCGAAGGACTTTGACATTCAGTTCGACTTTTTCTCGTCAAACAGGAAGGCAAGGGCGAGTCCGGGAATTGAACCCACAACCTTACAGTTGAAGCCTTGGCAGGCGAACGTCTTAACCATCCTGCCACCTTCCTTCTTAACAAAACCTACAGGAAAAGAAAAATACCCCATGCCTCATCAGTTTTTTGTTTTCTATTCATCAGTTTATTCATTTATCTATTCATATCTTCTGCTGTCTCACCCCCCTCCCCCTCCAATTCCTGCAGCGTACAATGACGAAAAGTGCCAGAAATCAGGCGGAAGTTGCCAGTACACAGACATCGCATGCGTGGGCGGAAGTTACGTGGGTGGACTGTGTGGGGGACCAGTCAATCGGCGTTGCTGCATTCCTCACGTGATTGGTTAGCGGCTTTTTACAGTCTCCGAATTCCAGCCTTGCCTGTCTGACCATCTGTCTGTCTGTCTGACCTGTCTGACTGTTTGTTTGTCAGTCTGCCCGTCTTCTGAAGGGGAGAGTATGGGAGCGCTCCCACGTACTATAGATTACCCAAACTAAGTGACTCACAAACTCACACACTCATATAGCCTACACGTGTACATGTATACACACTCATCTTTGTCTGTCTGTCTCTCTCTCAGTCTCTTTCTGACTATGTGTCTGTCTGTCTGCCTGTCTCTGACTGTCTCTCTCTCTCTCTCCATCAGTAATCTAGCTTCATATTCATACAAAGCTGTTATGATGAGGAATATCAGGATGTCAAGGGATTTTCCCCTCTGTGGATTTGTTTACATTTGTATGTCACAGCTGTACTTCACAGTGTATTCTTATAAATAATCCTTAATTCGAAAAGCAATCCCCTTCGTGTATCGGCCAATGGCATCTTTATGAACAAATCTTTTCAGAGTTCAGAGTTCTCTCCCTCCCTCCCCCTCTCTCTGTGTGTCTCTACCCATATGCAGTATGATATGGTTTAATTTGATATAAAAGAATATACTATAATATACTATGATAAAATATAACATGCATGATATAATATAATATTTACACACTTTTGTTGAGCACGAATGTAAATAACTACCAAGTAACCAACCAAAATTCAAACAGAATTGAGACCAGCTAAGCCTTAAGCAATGAACAGGTAAAGGTGTCTCCCATAACCTATGTGGTCGCAGGGGAGCGAGGCATCAGAGACCTCACTTTTCCAGGGACCAGCATATTGAGGGAGGCGCCCATTTCCTCTCCCTCGCTGCTTTACCTCCCCTGACCCTACAGAGGCAGAAACCCATTTACAGCTGGGTGAACTTGGGAACTGTACTGAAGCCAAGGCTCGCAAACGATCACCTATCCACTTGGTAACCACGCTCGATGCTGCTTAACCTTAGCTGGGGGAAAGCGAGTGCCCTGACCACTGAGATATCGTCCCTTACGAACAGCAGCCAGGCAAAAATGAAATACCACTGGGCCATCACATCAACAAACAAGAAGTCAACCAAGCACACCAGTAGCCTACTCAAACAACACAACAAACAATCAAAAACCAAACAACCAGGATTTATTACACATACAGCTAAGCAATTAACCGGCAGCATAACCAATCATCTGACAAGCCAACAATCACACACCAGTGATCGTAATGCCCACATTACAACAAAATCTAGGCATGTATTTAATAATGATAATTAATATTAAATACCATCAAATCAGTAGTATCATAAGCAACTCTGAGATAAAGGATCTAGCAGAAACAGACAGAATGGCTGAAACAGAAACCACACCAGATCTAACAACCACAAAGAAATCCATACCCCATTACCATCACAACAAATCCTCCTCATCATTCTTTTCATAGTCATCACCATCACCAAACACCGCCACCATCATTATCATCTTCACCTTCTTCTTCTCCATCGTCGTCGTCGTCACTTTCAACTTTCATAACCACCGCCATCAAAATCGTCACTTCTGTTCATTGACTCCGAGCAGAGAGCACCAGCCCTGCCTGTGGTAAAAGCAGACAGCGCCTGGCTTGTGAACTGCTCAACTCTTCAAACGTCCTGGCTGCCGGTAGCCAAGGGTCCAGCGCCACTTACACAGACACACCCTACGCCAATCTGAGAGACATGTGCGAAGGTCGAAAGGCGATACGATCCAAGTAAAGAATGATTACTTTTGTGAATTTGATACGTTTGAAGAGTGTTCATTTTAATGACTGTTTTTTTTAAAAATATATTTTAAAAAAATGTAAATTAAGAATAAAGTTTGAAAGAAAGCGGTAGTTATTTTACCATTTCTTTGGGTACGGTTTAGGAAAGCGGGGGGGGGGGGGGGGGGGGGGGAAGATAGTATGTGTGTGTGTGTTTTGTTGTTGTTGCTTCAATTTTACGTCTGGTCACTCCAAGTGATATTAGTGTATGTGTGTGCGCGCGCGCGCGCGCGCGCGCGCGCGTGTGTGTGTGTGCGTGCGCTTTTATTTCGAGGATAATGGAATAAACACTCTTGTGCTTTTTTACGTCCAGTCCCCGTGTGTATGCGGTTTTGTCAATTTTGTCATCCGTTCCCACCAGTACACAATGGCCTACTCTTCCGAAAAGCATAACAGGTTTTAACGTGTGCACCAAATCTGTGTGTGTATGTGTGTGTGCGCACACTCGCAATATAACACAATCGTGTTTGTACGGAATTGTTTTAAGTGGAGTTTCTTTCTTTCTTCATTTCTGTTCTGCTCTTTATCTTTTTGCTCGTCTTTTTACCTACATCCCAGCCTTAGCAGGCATAGTTTGAAATGATTTCTTTTTTCTACAGTTCCTCGGCTAGAGCTCCGAAGTTCACCAATGGTGAGATTTTTGGGTATGCCACATACACATTGATGTCGTGAGCAGACACCCTCCATGAAGTCGGAATGCCGCTACCTTCATGGCCAGCAAACGGTTGCATACGCAGAATCTCACCATTTCAGAGGTCTAACATTGGCCCCGGCCAAAAGCTGTGTCAGTTAGTGATGTCAGCTCATTGCCAAGGCCTACACTAAAATGTTATGTTATACACGTTGTGTTGAGATTGCCTTTAGCCATGGCAAGCTGTTAACATAACCTGCACTCTTCTTTTAAAGGAGAAAAATCCTCTTAAGTCGGAGTATGGCTGCCTATATGGCGACGTGCTTGAAAAGTCATACATGCACACTTCTCATCGGGTGTAGTGCTATCTCACAGTGATTATTCCCAGGTGGGATGAGTGAGTCAGAGTGCATGTTTGGTGACCCCCAGGGTGTTAAGCTGGGGAACGCACAACAACAACAACAGAGGTATAACAGAGGATTGAAATAAAGAGTGGATTTGAGTTCTCAGTTATGACAATGAACTGTCATCTTTTGCCGCAGAAAACGGTGCCAGTCACAATGCCAAGACACCAGCAGGTTTGTCTGTCTCCATGAAAAAGTGCTGCAATACCTTGTCAACCTAAAAAACAATGGACGTATCGTGGTCAGTATCATTTTGTGTTTCTTTTCGATATTGGTGTTACCATTGGTGTTGTTGTTGTTGTTAACTGGTGGTGGTGGTGGTTAATGCTGTTGCACATTGGAATTATCATGGTATATTTTCATTCCAGAACAGAAATAACAGGATTTACATCACTAACAGCCTTGAGATTCAACGAATTCAGACGTTCCTATGACAATGTCACATTTCCCCTGTTACAGTGTTCTGCGGATGATTACGTTGATTATGCACAATTATATATACACATTTCAAATGTCAGATTCCACATTATATAGAAGAACTGTGTGAAACATTGCAGCTACAAACTAAGTTTACATTCAGGATTACAAAGCATGATCATTTGAGGTAACTTTGTCACTGCATTCTTGAACTGAAGCATTTGGCAGCATAAGCATGATTGCCTCACCAGCCTCCATTATTGATCAGTCAACCAACGCGACAAACAGCCATCAAACGTGGCAATACACATTGCAAGCACATCTAAAACAACCATAAAACCCCAAATCAGATACCACACAGACCATCTCTCAATATTCCTCCACTCACATAACCAAACCCTAGATTTCCATCCAACCACAGCAACGATAATGCATCACGTGACACACGGTGACCTACATTTCCTCCAATCGTTGTTGTGCAGATCGAGGAGCTGACAGGCGGATGTCATTTCCAAAGCTGCAAGCACCAGTGGGGACTAGCTGTGGACCTGCACAGGGACTGGAGAGTCACCGACTACATCCAAGAGTGCCTGAGCATGGGAGGCATTCCCAGACCCCACGCCAACATCCTCCACTGCCACTTCGCCAACGAATGAGTCCGTGCAGCTTTCTTTGTCCTGTCTTCCATGTCAACTACAGTTTGTTCTCTGACACAGAAGTATTTTCTTCCGAAACTTTCTTTTGCTTTGACTGGGAGCATCAATCACCCTTTCACGTTAATAAACGCCGTCTTTTGAGAATCCTGGGAACTTGATCTGAGCTTGGAACATGTTTGAGTCATTGGGAGTGGTGTGTGACTGATGTTTGATCCATGGAAGAAAAGGTTTAAATCCCATTTGCAGCAGTCGGGTTGGAAGAAACTGTGTCTGGAGGCAATGTTTTTAAAAATTGACCCATTTCGCTCAGTCCTTCCCATGAAATGACTATTGTCAATAGAGTTACTAGTTTTTTATTTTATTTTAACCTTTGCATTTATAATTTGGTATGCGTGTTAAAGCCAAGACCAGTTATCAATGAACAGTAAGCTGTTGCATCCCCTTACGAATGTGTTCATGGACCGTCAATGATTGATGACAGGGAAAAAAAATGCATGGTGATCTTGTTTTTGATATTATTCCTTAAGACAGGTATATGGCGACTGTGATGGTAAGGTTGAAAATAGTAATTCAAAAGAAAAAGGATCTCACAAAATCATGAATTGGAACAAGGTTTGTTCATGCTTCACTGTTAATTATACTGAACAAGAAAGCAAAAAGGGACCTTCATTCAGGTTTTAAAAAAAGTTTGAGAGAAAACTATTTCTGTCTCATTGAGTTCAACAGGAAAAAAAAGTTTCTGAATTGATGAATAAATGTACATGAGGCATTTATGATGGGTTTGAAGTGATTTTCCATTCTATTTGAACACCTCCCGCACCCACCCATCCACCCACAAACACACACCCCACACATTGCACCCTCACCCACAATGTTCCACCAGCTGTTATTTCTGTTTATTTTCAAATATTACAATATACTACATATATGAACAATTGTTACTTTCCACTCTCAATAATGTTGTCAGTACACTTCTGTAACATTTCATAAAGAAGAAAACTTTTGTAACATTTCATTAAAAAATACAACCCTCCCCTCCAAATAAAGTGAGAATCCAGCAATAATAGTAAAAGTGAATACAAAGCCTCTAAAATAAATTACTGATTGCACAGACCAATCTGAATATATTGGAAAAAAAAAGAAAGAAATGATTGTATTATATAACACTGTCTAGACTAACAGAAAAAAAAAAAAGAGAATTAAGATTTTTAAAAAAAGTGGTTTTGGATTTGTATATACAACTAATGGCACATTAACAGCAAAAAGAAAATTTCGTTATTATATGAGTGAAATCAATGATAAGAGTTGTCTGATACCATAAAATGATATATGTAAGCATATATATATATATGAAAACATGAGAAGACCCTCAAAATAAAATTTCTTTACCACCCCACCCCCCTCACCCAAGAAAATATCGTTCAATTTATTACTAAACTTGAAAATCCGGGGAGGGGGGGGAATCAATTAAGCACAACAGATTTCTTACTTATTGACAGAACCAGTAACCAAAAAACATCGCAAAGTGGAATTAAAGAAAAGATCTGAAATTAAAACCGACAACAAACACCCCCCACCCCCTTCCCAAAATCCAAACAAACAAAACAACAACAAACAAGAACACAACAACAACAACAATCACACCCCACAACCTACACTGAAAACATGCTGGTTCATAAACTCATTGTCTGCACAATTAAACACACACACACACACAGGAATCTATTGTCTGAACAATGAACGATACTGGTTAGTGAAATTCATTGTCTGAAGAATTAATGAAACACGCAGATTAATGGATTAATTGTCTCCACAATTACACACACGGGTTAATGAGTTCATTATCTGAAACAATCAACCATACTAATTAACAATGTCGTTTTTAAGAAACTGACACATACTGGTTAATCAACTGTACAATTAAACACAATGGTTAGTGAATTTATTGTCTGCACATAATCTCTCTGTAGATGCCAAAACTACATAAAAGAAAAAAAAATTTAAAAATAAAAACTCCATTGAAACAATTATAATAATATCACAAAACAGTATCAATAAACAGCAAATTTATTGGAACAATAATATCATTAAAAAAAAAAAAAGTATGGTAAGTGGCAAGTTAAGTCAGTGTAAGTAAAAACTGGTTGAAGAGGGGAAAAAAAGAGAAAAAAAAGTATGGTAACATATTCAAGAGAAAAAGTATGGTAACACGTTCTTACCACATATTGGAAGAGAGCTCACAGATGCTAAATACAGGCTTTAAAATACTGTACCTTCTCTAAACATTCACGTGTACCCTATCTCTCCCAACACCGAGCAAATGGTCCTTGTTCTGGCCATTTCCAATTCCTTACATTAATTTTTGTTGGTTTTTTGTGTGCTTAGGTCTGTCCAAAAGCATGAAAATTTTATTTTAGACATAAATCAAGATGATCAAGCCATACAAGTCTTCCTCACTTCTGTAGATAGAACTTTAAAAAAAAGAAAGAAAAAGACATTGATAATATTTGTCATAGGTCTGAATTAATAAGAGAATGTTTGAAGGCTTTCATGCTTTACTTAACAACTGACCAAACTGCAAAATGTAAAATAGTAATAATAATAAATAATAATAGCAGTGATGATGATGATAATGTCAATGATGATGATGATAACAACAACAACAACGATGCCCTTTCTCTGTAATACCTCAAATCATCTGTTATCTTCTGATTGTCAGTCAGGCTAGTTATATGTGTATCTGACAGCCACTGATCTTCTGTGAACATTTCAGCCCCAACCCACCAACGATATTTGTGCGAAGAAAAAGGTTGTCCACTTTAGGCAGTGTCACACAGTTAGTTCCTGTGCACTGACCTTAAATAAAGTCATGTGGTTACCTTAATGGTGGGGGAAAAGAACTGTCGCATATGCAAAAGTTTCAGCATTACAGAACATCCGAGCTCTAGCCAAAAAAGGCATACTTCTCTGTGTTCATTCATTAGGAAGGAGGGGGGGAGGGGGGGGGGAGATAGCCCAGTGTCAGGTCTTCTCCTGTGCTTGTCACTCTGCAGGAGGTCTGCCAGCTGGCCTCAGCCAACACATTCCAACTTCGGAGCAGCTCATTTTTTTGTACAGGCTGCATGCTGGGTATGTTTGTGTTTGCGCTAGCCACCAGACACTGGCATGAATCATGGGGGTCTGTTGTGTCAAAAGTTAATCTTTTGCAGGTGTGTACACACGAAAGGAATTAAGGCACTGGCAGGTCTGCACTTTAAGTTGACCTGGGAGATCACAATAATCTCCACTCTGAATTCACCACACGCCACTGCTCAGATTTGAACACACAACTTCATGGAACCATCAGATTGAAGTTAAATGATCTGAACCACTTGCTATACCTTTGTTATTAAGGAACATATATAAACCATGCATCAATATATATATATATATATATATATATATATATATATATATATATATATATATATATATATATACAACACATATATATATGCATAAGTGCACACGACTAAATAATTAAAAGATTCTGGGGAGAGAAGAACAACAACCCAACAACCCGCACCCTGTTTTTATCATAATCTTATGGCTGACTGTTCAGTCACATGCACATGTCTGACAAGTATATATGAATGTTACAATATTGCAGCAAACTAGATGATGAAAAAAAAACGTGGAATGATTTACAGCATGAAATGGCAGTGCGCTACACAGCATAGCAGAGCGAAGTATGATAATCAACAAACAAAAAATATATATATCAGCACTACTACAATAAGTCAAGAGTATTCAGAAGGCACAATCTACAGAATACAAAACCCTAAGCATTTAGAAGAATAGAACAATAAAGCAAATATAAAAACAAAAATTTTCACATAGAAAACAAACCATGCCACGTCACACGCACCCCGCCCCCCCTTCCCATAACATACATATTTAATATCGATATTTTTGGAAGACATACGCCCACCCATCCACACCACAACATACATATTTAATGGTATATATTTTTGGAACACACACACACCATCACATCATCACCCATACCACACAACATTCATATTTAAAGATATATATTTTTGGAAGACACACACACATCACACCAGACCACACAACATACATATTTATATAATATATATTTTTGGAAGACATATACACACCCACAAACTAATAATATATTATCGACCAAAAATGTGCATGATTAATAGGAAGAGGAAGGTGAGATCATTGAGAAAACATCACACCACACGGTCAGTATGTGTATTATATATCAACATCTATTCTAATACTATATTATATAAAGAACAATCTCACATCCACTTTTCCTTCCAATTAATATTTAACCCACATAACCATTCCACAAAATATGAATGCAAACAGCACAGGCAAAAAAACCACCATGGAATGAATTAGCTCGACTTGGTATATGATAGATTTCATGCAAATTCTATCATGTGCACATGCAACAGCAACAACAAAATTGATGATGAAGAAAGAATAAACACAACTGTATCATAATAAAGGAAACGTGCACATCTAAATAAAAGAGTACATACGCATGTGCCTGCAAGCGTGCATGCACACACACACGTAATCTAAAAAAAGTACTAGCACACACACACACACACACACACACATGTAGACAAACATACATACATTATATGCAAAATAACGATAAAGAGCACCGATTTCTATCACAAGCCAGTGATTGTTTTCAAAAGTAGTCTTTTCAACAAAGTACTTACACCCATCATAAAATATCAAAAAGTAACATCGGACATCGAACAGCAATAATAAATTATTTTTAAAAGATTTTCCTTGCTGACGTTAATAACACTGTAATAATAATAATAATTTAAAAAAGGGCCAGAGATACTACACATTCAACACATAATTCACACACATACCCACGGAAAAAGCATACGAGCAAACATACACACACAATCAGTGTGATCTTCCAACCTGGGATGCATGCACACACACGTGCATGAACGCACACACATGCATACACTAACATGCAAACACACATAATAACAAATCATAATGTTGCTTTATAACCCTGTCAAAAAACAACAACCCCCAACCCTGACAATTGTGTGACACTCCAAAAATGGACTACAATATGCCATACTGTTACTGACTGCTACAAAATGTCAAATACAAAATAATAATTAAAAAAAGAAAACCTTTGATCCATGCAAAGAAAACGAACCAAAACATATTGTACATACAAAAGCACAGACAGGGCGGATCATACATAAAAATAACAACGTTGTGTAGTAATATCTGGGGAAAATTTTGATTGCTCTTAAACGCATCCTCCCTCCTTTCCCCCCCCCCCCCCTCCCCTCCCCTCCAGACCCTGAAGTAACCAGCATGCTAACAACAGTGTATCATTAAAAAAAATTTTAAACAGGTAAAATGATTCTCTTCAGCTGATATTTGCTGGTAACAGGGGACCATTTTCATCATCAATAATAATTTTTAAAATGCCCCCCCAAAAAAGGTAAAGGTATCAAAAAGACACACAAACAAAAACGACTACTCTCCCCCCCCCCCCCCCCCCCCCTCCAGATAAAGATCAAACCTGATTTACATAATTATAATATCAATGATTGAATATATATATATATATATATAAATCAACTAACAAAATAAACAGATCCATAACCAGAGTTAACATCAGATCATTCTCTGCCCTTATTTGTAACAAACTCCTTTTGCACTTTTTTTTAAAGTCCCCAAAAGTTGGACGCAAACATCAACATCAAGCGCATGTCAGTAAAATGTTACCCTATTCTTACGTTTTTGGTTTTTAAAATATTTTTATGATTCACTGCCATTAAATTTTGATTATTCGGAAACCTGTCATCGATACCTTTGTAAATGCCATGTTATTGCGATTTTCTTTACGACACAAAAACACAAACACGCATATTTTTACACTTATAAAAAAAAAAAAGTGGAAAAAGTGACATTTGGGGTAAAGAGGTAAAGGTGACGATGCCATATTCTCTTTGGTCCTAGTGTGGCTTGTATTTTGATCATCACACAAACACACACACAGAAATCTCTCTCTATATATATCTATATATGTATATCCCCCCCCCCCCCCATCCCCCCCCCCTCCTTTGAATAGCATGTTGGAAAACTGATAAGCAGCACAAAAGCCCTCCACAATATCAAAATCATATCCAAAGCCCTCACACAACTTCTCATTATACACGCTTTTGTTTGTGTGACCCTGAGCCAATAGTTTGTGCTGTTGTCGTCCACAGAATCCGGTCACACTTCACAGTGAAGAAGCATTTTTTTCCTTCCAGAAAATAAACTTTTTCAAGTCTCAGACAAAAACCAGACAAGAAGCATAAATCAGTTAAAACACTGGGGAAATATATATTATATATATATATATATATATATATATATATATATATATCTCTATATATGTATATATATGTATATATATGTGTGAAGCAAGAGTCGGTTTTAATGTTACTGATATTGTTTTTTTTATTATTATTATTATTATTTTAAATTATGAAGATTATTTTCTCACGCCAAAGTCGGCCGCGCTGGGCCTGACTTGTCAGGTGCTTCATGGCAGTGCAAAGCATTTTTGCTCATATGACACTGACATATACAACAATAGTTGCTGAGTGTTCAATGAAGAAGAAGAAGAAGAAGAGTAATTTCTTTACATCACAGTGTTGAAAATCTCATCCACAACTTCAGAAAACTGGCATAGTACACTAACAAACTGGCATAGTACACTAACAAACTGGCACACTACACTAACAAACTGGCATACTACACTAACAAACTGGCATACTACACTAATAAACTGGCATAGTACACTAACAAACTGGCATACTACACTGACAAACTGGCATACTACACTAACAAACTGGCATACTACACTGCACACCAAACTG
This sequence comes from Rapana venosa, assembly GCA_028751875.1. Taxonomy (NCBI): domain Eukaryota; kingdom Metazoa; phylum Mollusca; class Gastropoda; order Neogastropoda; family Muricidae; genus Rapana; species Rapana venosa. The sequence continues at coordinate 44,138,713 of CM054155.1, read as the reverse complement.
GCATAGTACACTGACAAACTGGCATACTACACTAACAAACTGGCATACTACACTGACAAACTGCATACTTCACTAAAACTGGCATACTACACTAAAAACTGGCATACTACACTAACAAACTGGCATAAAACTACACTAACAAACTGGCATACTACACTAACAAACTGGCATACTACACTAACAAACTGGCATACTACTACACTAACAAACTGGCATACTACTACACTAACAAACTGGCATACTACACTAACAAACTGGCATACTACACTAACAAACTGGCATAATACTACACTAACAAACTGGCATACTACACTAACAAACTGGCATACTACACTAACAAACTGGCATACTTCACTAACAAACTGGCACACTACACTAACAAACTGGCATACACACTAACAAACACAGAGCACAACAGACAAAAGTCCTGATACACACAGGACAACTGGCCTTGTCACTTCATTAAAAATATAATACACATATCTGTCAACATAATAAACGCCTTTCTGTTTTATGAATACATGTACAAAAAATTTTGATCAGCCGTAATAAAATCAAATAAAAAACCAGTATTGCTACTTTGATGATCTTTCGAGGACTTCTTGTTTGAGTGTGACAGAGGAAACCTGCCGTGTATGTGTGTGGTGGTGAGTTCAGAGTGATAACCTGCTGTGTATGTGTGTGGTGGTGAGTTCAGAGTGATAACCTGCTGGGTATGTGTGTATGTGGTGGTGAGTTCAGAGTGATAACCTGCTGAGTATGTGTTATGTAGTGGGGGTGAGTTCAGAGTGATAAACTGCTGGGGATGTGTGTATGTGGTGGTGAGTTCAGAGTGATAACCTGCTGGGTAGTGATGTATGTGGTGGTGAGTTCAGAGTGATAACCTGCTGGTATGTATGTGGTGGTGAGTTCGAGTGGTAACTTGGATGTGTATGTAGTGGTGGTGAGTTCAGAGTGATAACCTCTGGTATGTTGTGGTGGTGAGTTCAGAGTGATAACCTTTGGGTATGTATGTGGTGGTGAGTTCAGAGTGATAACCTGCTGGGTATGTGTGTATGTGGTGGTGAGTTCAGAGTGATAACCTGCTGGGTATGTGTGTATGTATGTGGTGGTGAGTTCAGAGTGATAACCTGCTGGGTATGTGTGTATGTATGTGGTGGTGAGTTCAGAGTGATAACCTGCTGGGTATGTCACTATGTATGTATGTGGTGGTGAGTTCAGAGTGATAACCTGCTGGGTATGTGTGTATGTGGTGAGTTCAGAGTGATAACCTGCTGGGTATGTGTGGTATGTGGTGGGAGTTCAGAGTGATAACCTCTGGGTATGGGGAGTGTGGTGGTGAGTTCAGAGTGATAACCTGTAGTGTGTATGTATGTGGTTGAGTTCAAGTGATAAATGCTGGGTATGTGTGTATGTATGTGGTGGGAGTTCAGAGTGATAAACTCTGGGTATGTGTGTATGTATGTGGTGGTGAGTTCAGAGTGATAACCTGCTGGGTATGTGTGTATGTATGTGGTGGTGAGTTCAGAGTGATAACTGCTGGGTATTTTTATGTATGTGGTGGTGAGTTCAGAGTGATAACTGCTGGGTATGTGTGTATGTATGTGGTGGTGAGTTCAGAGTGATAACCTGCTGGGTATGTGTGTATGTTGTGTGGTGAGTTCAGAGTGATAACTGCTGGGTATGGTGTATGTATGTGGTGGTGATTCAGAGTGTAAACTGCTGGGTATGTGTGTATGTATGTGGTGGTGAGTTCAGAGTGATAACTGCTGGGTATGTGTGTATGTATGTGGTGGTGAGTTCAGAGTGATAACCTGCTGGGTATGTGTGTATGTATGTGTGGTGAGTTCAGAGTGATAACCTGCTGGGTATGTGTGTATGTATGTGGTGGTGAGTTCAGAGTGATAACCTGCTGGGTATGTATGTATGTGGTGGTGAGTTCAGAGTGATAACCTGCTGGGTATGTGTGTATGTATGTGGTGGTGAGTTCAGAGTGATAACCTGCTGGGTATGTTGTAATGTGGTGGTGAGTTCAGAGTGATAACCTGCTGTGTATGTATGTATGTATGTGGTGAGTTCAGAGTGATAAACTGCTGGGTATGTGATGTATGTATGTGGTGGTGAGTTCAGTGATAACCTGCTGGGTATGGTTATGTATGTGGTGGTGAGTTCAGAGTGATAACCTGCTGGGTATGTGTGTATGTGTGGTGGTGAGTTCAGAGTGATAACCTGCTGGGTATGTGTGTATGTATGTGGTGGTGAGTTCAGAGTGATAACCTGCTGGGTATGTGTGTATGTATGTGGTGGTGAGTTCAGAGTGATAACCTGCTGGGTATGTGTGTATGTATGTGGTGGTGAGTTCAGAGTGATAACCTGCTGGGTATGTGTGTATGTATGTGGTGGTGAGTTCAGAGTGATAAACTGCTGGGTATGTGTGTATGTATGTGGGGTGAGTTCAGAGTGATAAACTGCTGGGTATGTGTGTATGTATGTGGTGGTGAGTTCAGAGTGATAAACTGCTGGGTATGTTGTGTATGTATGTGGTGGTGAGTTCCGAGTGATAACCTGCTGGGTATGTGGGTATGTGTGTGGTGGTGAGTTCAGAGTGGTAACCTGCTGGGTATGTCACTATGTATGTATGTATGTGGCCGTGAGTTTGGAGTGAGTGACATGGTAACAGTGCTGGCACATCACAAGACAAGAGGCAGTGTAACCACCTCCCACCCTCTCTCCACCTTAAAAATGTAGGCGAGTGGAAGGGGGGGGGGGAGGGAGGCTAAACAAAAGCATACAAATTTGAAAAAAACAGCGTTGCATCAAAGTAAATTATAAAAACAAGTACACGTGGGAAACAAACACAGAACATCCTCATCAAAGTGTTAAGCTACCTTACCAGATGAACAATGTCAAAACACAGGCAAGAAAAACACACGTATACATGTACAAGGGAGCCTTTCTTCAAGACGGAATCTCAACTTTTCCTGTAATACCTGTACACTAGTGACAAAGTATCGTCAGCATAATGATAATCGAAGGCTTGTACTTCAGTGGTAGTCACATGGCTTTGGTTAGCATGAAATTATTGTACGATGTTGTTATTGTTCAGCTACACCACACTATAAACATTAGGCTACATGTTTTCTCTAATTTCACAAACATAAATCTATCCAAAAAAAGTTTCCCAGGAGTTGGAACACGATTACCTAAATGATGGGCCAAAATGATTGCATACGCTAAATCTCATCATTGGTAAACCTTGGAGCTCTGGCCCAAGAACGAACCCCCCATCCCCCCCCCCCCCCAAAGTAACTTGTATAGCCAAAAAAGCAAACAAGCTAGCAAATACACAACTAGGAAAAGTTGCAAGCAAAACTTGTGTGTATATATATAAAGGCAAGCCCAGCAGACTTTTTCATTACAGATCCAAAATACATCAGTAATTCACAGGGGGGGGGGAAGTCTTTTAAGTGTGGCAGTTTGAAAATATCATTCATACAAATACTTCATGCTAAAGAGATAAAAAAACAAAACAATGTTAAAGACTACCAAAAAAAAAAAGCTTAAATCTGAACAGTAATTAAAATCCAAAATACAGTGAAAGAGTGGCAAAACTATCAAAACAATGAATGAATTCATGAATAAATAAAAAGATAAGATCTAGATACATAAAGGAAAGGGCAATGCAGGAAAGCAGAGGAAAAGAACTGGAAAAAACAAAAGAGAAGAAGAAGGAAGAAAGAGAAATAGCAAAAACGAAAGAACAGCAGAAACATTTTATCAAATGGTAGCCAAGGCAAAATACTTATACTGGCATAATTCAAGAACAAATTTTTTAAGTGCATACAGCACACACACACACACACACACCACACGCACACCACACACACACACACAACACGCACACACACACACACTTCTTAGCATGTATTATAGTTTGCAGACAAGGGTTTGTTTTTCAACAAAGAAACAGTTTTAAAGCAAATTGAAGACTTATAAAGTACAGCCATAATATATTTTGATTATGCTAGAAAATATAATCAAGCCTATCAAGCGATTAATAATCGATGAATTAAAGCCAGGAGATCCTTGTTAACTAAAGCTCAAAGATTATGAATGAAAATCAGAGATATGAAATGAACTGATTACTGAAGTTCAGAATCAGAGACATTGGATTACCCCCCCTTCCTCCCTCTCTCTTCTCTCTCACACACACACACACACACAGAAAGAAAAGTTTCATAAAATAATGTTTCATTCATAGATGATAAACTAAGGCTAACCAGGTTTGATAGAACTCAGATTTTCAGATGAACGAAAATTGCAAGACTTATACATCTAAACTAATTCTCAGTTTTTAGTGAAAGAAGATTAAGAGATACAAGCCCAGAGACTAATTGAAAATTGACTAAATCAGAAATAATGTACAGCTCAAAGTCAGCAATGTCAGAAGCCTAGTGACTTTTTTATTTTTAAAATTATTTTTTAATAAACTAGAATAACACTTGCCCTTTATAAATAATAAACTTCAAACTATTTACAATGTGAAAAGCTTAGTGATTTTTAAAAAACCCTACAATAACGTGTGTATTTTTAAAAGAAACAAACTTCAAACTGATTACAATGTGCAAAGCCTTGTGATTTTCATGAATTACAATAAAGTTTGCCTTTTTAAAAATTTGATCATATTTCTTAACTTTAAAGAAAAATTCCATGCTCTTAAACACACACACAGACATACTGACACACACAAAAGATACACACAATGCATAGTATCTGCCGAGGTAAAAAAAAAGAAAAAAATTAATTCAGCATAACTTCTATGGGAGACTGTGAGATTCAACAAAACACACGTCAAAAGTCTCATTTTCATCACAATAAAACCTATACTGCACATGATCAGTACACCTTGGAGGGGGGGGGGTGAAACTCATTACCTACTGAATGAAACCCACATAATCCATTAATAATCAGCACCAAACATATCCGTACAAAACAGCCCCTCCCTCAACATCACCCCCCACAGTTCATCGCTCTACAAACCGGCCAAAACTCAGCTTGGTTCCGAGTCGAGCCCATGACGACTTATCAAACGTTTGTGGCGGATGATTTCATCCTCAGCGTCTCCTATCTCCGCAGAAACACTGTTGGGGCTGATGTTTTTGTCTAGGATGAAGGAGGGCAAGGGATAGGTCTGCCTCTGGTTCGTCAGGAAGCTGAACTGCCTGAGGAACTCCGGCACTGGGACGTCCTCGTCAAGGAAGGCCTGCTTCACTCGCTGCAGGAACAGATCCTTGGCAAACTGGTACAGCTCCACATCCAGGTAGTTCAGCTCGGCGATGCGCTTCAGCTCTCCGGCCGTCAGGTTGCGGGCGCTGCTGTGCGTGCGGTTCTCCTGCTCAAAGTCGTTGATGAAGTTGATGTTGAGCGTGTGCTCGAAGAGGAACTGCGTGTAGGTCTGGAACTCCACCAGGCCGAAGAAGGAGAGGTTGAGGAGGTTCTGCTTGGCGCTCTCCAGCATGTGGTGTTGTCGTCGGGAGTCGGCGTCGGTCCAGGCGCTGTAGCAGTTGATCTGAGACAGGTTGGCCAGCATGCGCGTCTGGCGGTTGAAGGCCAGGTTGTGCTTGCAGGACATGAAGTCCTCCAGACTCACTCCCTGTCAAGGGGAAGAAAAGGAGGGGGGAAAAATTTATGTGGTAGTGAAGAAACTGGATCTAGTGTGATGAACTGTTCAGTAATATGAAATCTACACGTCATTAAAAAAAAACAGAGACAAACACACACACAAGCAAAAGAAACAAGTAGTTAGAAAAAATAGAAGGCATCAACAATTTGTCAGATTTTGTATTCAATTTTGAAAAAAAAATACACATGCAAAAGCATTTAGTTCTAGATCCTCTTAAAACACACATACAGACACAGACACACACAGACACAGACATACACCACACATACGATGAAAAAACCCAAATCAACATGTACCTTTTCATACACACCCCATGTTCTGGTAGCAGAGAAGAATGGCTAATGCAACAAAAGTACGAACTGAAATATGTAGCAGCATGTAACATGAAAAGGAAAAACAAAAACCCAGACAAATAATCTTGATTACTTTGGCAGCATTAAAATCATTTTTCAATCAAGCATTTATGAAAACAATCTACAGCTGAGGTAAAACAATCACTTTTTCAAATCAGTTTCTCTACCTGTTTTCATCGCACTATGGTATAGTAGTTCATCAACACAAGACATGTACATATGTACATGTATGTCTCTCATTCTCTCATGTCTCATCATCATCATTAGCCATTACACCCAGCGGTGTGCAGGGCAGCAACAAAGCGCTTCCACTCCTGCCTATTCTGGGCCAACCTAGTCACTGATCCCCAAGAGAGCTGCATGGCCTTCATCTCACTTTCTACAGTTCTCTCACGTCTGGACTATTGCAATTCTCTTCGAACTGGTCTGCCAGCATCATCTATCCACTCCCTTCAACGTATACAAAACTCTGCAGCTCGCCTAGTCCTCAGAAAGAAAAAATCTGACAACATTACTCCTCTCTTGCAACCTCTCCACTGGTTGCCTGTGCCACAGAGAGTAAACTATAAGATCAGTACCCTCTGTTACAAATGTCTCCATAAAACAGCACATTCCTACCTCTGTGAATGTCTTCACTTGTACACTCCTTCTCGTTCCCTCCGCTCTGCTGCAGATACCTTGTGCTTAAGAATACCTAGATTCAACCAGTCCACTGTTGGCCGTCATTCTTTCTAAATTGGCCTCAAGACACATTTACTTCAAAACTAAGACTCTCGTTCCATTTCATTTTTGTCCTGCCCTCAACAGCCAAAACCCCATCACCCTGCCGAGTGTACAACCCTAATGTGTGTGAGTGAGTGTGTGTGTATGTGCGAGCGTGTGTGTATACATTTGAATTTGTAAAAAACAAACAAAACAAAAACAAACAAAAAACCCTATTAAATGTAACTGGCTGCATGTGAATGAGTAGAATGAATGAAAGTGCTTTGATTTGATTTTTGCATGATATAGCGCTATATGAATTCCATTTATTATTATTATACGCATCCACAGGCGACAGTATTCACTTGTTGTAAAGATGCAAACTGTTAATTTTTCATTTCATATTTCAAAATTTCATTTATTCAAACACTCATTTTTGCTGCCTCATATTCTCGACTTTTGTGTTAATAACAATTTATTAACAAATGGAATTTACATATAGCAATATATCTTGTAAAAACAAATCAAAGCACAAGTAACCAACAATGATGAATAGTTATTAACAAACTCAAATGCACACACACACACACACACACACACACACACACACACACACACACACACACACACACACACACACATGTACACACATGTACACACACACACACACACACACACACACACACATTTCCCTCCACACTGACTGCAGTTATGGCAGATGGGTTTCATCACTCATGTCACGCTGCAGAAAGTTCTACACTAACGGTGGAACCTTGCCAGTTCTCAAACTTACCTTCCAGTTTTGGGAGGTGAAGCAGAATGGGACTTCTTCCAGTGTCGCCTGCCGTCCATTGCACCGCAACGCTGACCCTTTCCATGTTGCCCCTCTCCGCACGTGCATCCACTCGCTGACAAAACGACTCACAGGGTCTCGTAACAGAGTGATGTAGTGGAATCTAGGGACAAGTGTAGTAATGCCATTAGTCAGAGGACTTTTTCGTCTTTTCTGATTTCAAATATGTACCCCAAAAATGGTTCATTTCTTACAAAATTTCTCATAACACCCTTTATTCTGTAGTTTGTCTTTCTGCGATGATTTGTCACTGTGTGTTACTCAGCAAATGTGTTTAATAAAATGTCATAAAACTTTCATTTACCTGTATATTTTAATGAAGAAAAGAAAAACAAAACAAATGAAATGATTTCTTCTAGTGCAAACCCCCCCCCCTCTCTCTCAATATCTTTGGTGATTAGTATGCGTTGTAAAAATTGTTCCTCTAACAGTCTACTCTTAGTCTTCTTCATCATCCCTCAGCTGAGAATTAAATGATTTTTTTAACATCTTTTTTTGGTGTATCACATCAATTTTCATTCATATATTGACGATTATTTCTATTTATTTTATTATTATTTTTACAATTTTAGTGTTCATAATTTCATCATGACAGTAGACATTTTTCACCTGTGGGGATTTTAAAATTTTATTTTCAAATACACCAATTTGAGATTGGTGTACAAGTTAGTGTTTTAATAAATATATGTAATGATTATACTATATAAAACACACTTGCACTGGTACATAACACACTGTTAATGTTATTAAACAAGGTGGTATCTGCAGTATCTACTGTTTTATGCATGCATTCATGCAGGTGACCTTGGTTGAAATTGGTGGTCTACAGGGTACAATGTATTAGACTATTACATTGCATTCATTCAACAACTGACAGAATGTCTGAGGAGTTGACTCCTCTAGCATTATACCTTATGATGTTGCACACAGAGGCATTTCCTTTTGACTGACTTCAGTTTTATTCACAACAGCAATCTTCAGCAAAATTTCTCTTGTTACATGAATTATGACCCCCGCCCCCCTTCCAATATACAAAACCCCAAATAGACACCTTAAATAAATTAATCCCAAGAAATAGTTAGAACTGCATGAAATTCAGGCTTACCTCCTCTGGTGCAATGGCTTTCATGCATGCACTATGTATAATACATATACATGTGTGTGTATGTGCGTGTAGGCATGCATGTATACATGCATGCATTTGTGGGTGTGTGCGAACATGTGCGAGAGATTTATTTATTTATTTTATTTTATTCTTTTATATCAAGGATAATAGAATAAGCACTTGAGTGGTTTTTTACATCCAGTCCCCATGTATATGCGGTTTTGTAAATTTTGTCTTCTGTTCCCACCAGCACACAATGGCCTACTCTTACGAAAAGTGGAACAGGGTTTAACGTGTGCGCAAGACGTTCTGTGTGCATTCGCACACACGGCCTCAGTTTATAGTCTCATCCAAAGAACTTTTGGGGATAGTGGAGTCTGCACTGATGTGAACTTTAGAGGAAAATATCCCCTTGCACAGGAATCCAACCGGGTGTTCAGATTTCCAGTGCAATGTTCTAACTACTAGGTTAGTAAGAGAGTGAGTGAGTGAGTGAGTGAGTGAGTGAGTGAGAGAGAGCGAGAGAGAGAGAGAGAGAGAGAGAGAGAGAGAGAGAGAGAATTTATAGGCCATACATCATACCGCCTTTTCTTGGAACCGTAGTTCGACTGGAACCAAGCATCCACACAAGCTGTCAACTCTGTCCAGTCAGCATGCAACCCACATTCCCAGCCAGTGGAAAAACGACTGAACAGCCACAGGTGTTTGTTTTTCGTCAAACAATTGCAGCGTTTTTTCACCCTCCTGTGCCTATTGTGGCAGTTGCATGGTGAATCCACATCCAAATTCTTCACCAGATGTCTACCAAAAGCAGTCCCGCCCGTCTTCTGGATGTGCAAAAACACGATCACATCTTCGTTCTCTAGGTCTAAGGTGTAGTCTTTGTTCAGTTCGTTTTCAGCAAACTTCCTCTGCAAAAATCGACCTGCGAAATAAGCTTCAAAATTGGACTTGAAAACCGGTGATGAACCTTTGTCCCGTCCGTGAAGAAACGAGACAGATAAAATGATGCTTAAAACACTGAGCGCCAAGATAGTTAAAAATATAAACTTTCGTGATTTCATGGCTACCATTCTGACCCAAACGTAGCTGAATTGCTCTGGGCTGTCTCACACTTGGTTTCACCGTCAAAACAAAAGCCCCGTCAAAACATGACTGTCTTTAGCACATACCACTTCCGGTTTTCGGACTGTGACCTCACCTCACAGTGCTGACCTGATCAGCAGATCAAGGACCTTAACCTTGCTTGGGGGGGGGGGGGGGGGGGAGTTTCCCCCGGCGATGTTCGGTAGTTTCGTAACAATTGTACTTAGGTTGAAGCCTGGTTTTGATGAAATCTAAAACTCTTCTTGTTCGTTTGTTTTCCATAGATCCATAAACACCTACACGCATGACTTTCTACAATTTCCGTGTTTTACATGAACCTGATTAACTATGCTTTTTGGTACGATAAAACATAATACTTCTGAAATCTTTGCAGTCACATTGATCCTACGACGTATACAAATCTGATGAAATCATTACATAACGTGAATCTTAGAAACATCTCTCTCTCTCTCTCTCTCTCTCTCTCTCTCTCTCTCTCTCTCCTCTCTCTCTCTCTCTCTTCTCTCTATCTCTTGTTATAGTTGTTGATATTGCTGTTGTTGTTCTGGTTGCTTTAAAGAGTATATTGATAGTCATGCAGAGTTGAGATTTTGATATGATGCTTACATTTTATTTACATGTGTGGGGTGTGTGTGTGTGTGTGTGTGTGTGTGTGTGTGTGTGTGTGTGTGTTGTGTGTTGTTGTTGACTTCAATTTTACGTCTGTTCACTTTTAGTGATATTAGACGCCCCCCCCCCCCCCCTCCCCCCATTCCCTCCAAAAAAAAAACCAAACCAAACAAACAAACAAAAAAACCACAAAAAAAACCGGGAGATGTGGATGTGGTGTTAAAAAAAAAAAATAATAATAATAATAATAATCTCGAAAAACTTGGCAATGCGACAGGAATTTAAAAAACAACAAAAAACCCCAACAAGTCATTAACGTTAATGTAACTATAACAAATGTCCTATGGGACTGTAACAAAGACCTTTCACAATTTCAAATGCCAATTTTAAATTACTGAATATGCTGGTGAGGGAGTTTTCAGAAAAATGGGGCATGAAAGGTTTTACACTCTGGCAGTCAAAAAGTATATGAGTATTAGTGATATTCTCACCACACAGGCATTTACCATTTTTGCTGAATTTGGTTATCAATACATTTAGTTTCATTCTATAGAATAAAGTATTAATTCTCCTTGACGTAAAAACACTTGTACTAACTTCTGAATGGTTCCCCACTGTTAGATTATGGGTATTGATTGCAGTTCTAGTTAAAAGTCTCTCATTTTGCTGATTACTATCAGTGACCTTTCTCCATGACCTTTCTCTATATTTCAAATTCTTCTTTGCGTTGATTCTAAATCGGTATTGTATGCTTTAAAATCGCCATGTTACAAGAAAACTTCGAAAATCATATTAGAGATTAAGCATGTGTGTGTGTGTGTGTGTGTGTGTGTGTGTGTGTGTGTGTGTGTGTGTGTGTGTGTGTCCTCTCCCCCTCGATGTTTTATTGATGTACATATTTTTTATTGACTGTTTTGATGTATGTCTGTTTACAAGGACAGATTCCCTGTGTATAAAAGATAATTCAGTCATGCAATCAGTTTCATGCCTAACAGACCATGCCTCTGTTTAGTGGTACATAAAACAGGACAAGAAATACATACTAGACTTTTAGGGAGATTGGAGTCTTCACTGATGTTAACTCCAGGGGAAAATATCCCTTTGAACGGGAATCGAACCCGGGTGGTCAGATTGCGAGCGCAATGTTCTAACCGCTAGGCTATCCCGTCCCTGGCCAAGGTGAGAATGGAACACTGAAACCTAGCACAGAGTAAACCAAGACTCCAGACAGAAGTAGCCGTGCATCATCTGCACGACTTACGCAGTCTTCTACTGTTACCCACTGACTCAACTCAACTCCAATGTCTTCATCCCAGCTGTCGTCGGTAGGAGCTCCAGGCAATACCACCAGGGTTCACCATCTCTCTCTGTGCTGAGTTCTACCATCTCCTGTAGCCCTCCTCCCAGACCACTGATTTCAGTGATGTTGGCAATGTAGGATGTATGTGGTCTGCCTCTTTTCCTTCTGCCCTCAACCTTACCTTGGAGAATAGTTGTCGTCAGATTTGGTTGTGTTTATGTTTTCATGACCTACACAGCTCAGTCTGCGCTTGTCAGTTGCAGCCAACACTTGTTTTTGAACTGAGAGTTCATCCAGAATGCTTTCATTTGTTCTACTGCTTGACCACTTGACTCATAGAAGTCGCCTGTAGAGCCACATGTCTCTTTCCAATTTTCGTAGTATCCAGGCTTCTGACCAATACAGTAATACAGGCCAGATTAGTGTTTTGACAATTCTAATTTTGAGATATTTAGGTATGCTTCTGTTTTTCCAAGTGATGTTTAAACTGAATCGTCTTTTGCATGACCATACCGATTTTGGCCTTGACGTCTTGTAGACAGGAGCCATTATTCTATTTAAAGAGCCTAAATATTCAAAAGTTTGACTGCAATCCAGATCTACTCCATTGATTTTGATATTGGTGGGGGGTGACGGGGTAGCATTAATGTGCATCACTTTGGTTTTTTGTGCTCATGCTTGTGACATTGGCCCAGTGACTAGTATGGCCAATACCTTTCTTTCTCCTCCTCGCCTATCTTTGTGGAATGATTATTTGCGGGTGTATCCAATGAACTTCCCTGAAGTGGGGGCCTTTATGAATTTGCTGAAATATTGCTGTAATCTCCAGCAAGAATACTTCATGAAAATTTCACATAGAATTTAATTGGAGTGTTGAATTCTTGAATGTTCTGCTGTAAATGGGTACCTGCCGTCTTTAGGGTCAGGGAAGGTAAAGCAGCGAGGGAGAGGAGATGAGCACCGGCCTCAATATGCTGGCCCCTGGAGAAGCCGAGGTCTCTGACATCTCTCTCCACAACAACCACGTAGGTTATAGGAGCACCTTTACCATGGTCTGGATGCGTGCTTTTTTGGTTGTTTTTGTTTTTTTATCAAAATAGAAGTTCTCTCTCTGTGGTCTACTCGAACATCTTGCGCACACGTTAAAACCCGTTCCGCTTTTTGAAAGAGTAGTCCATTGTGTGTCAGTGGGAACGGATGACAAAATTGACAAAACTACATACACACGGGGACAGGCTGTAAAAATGCACATGAGTGCTTAATTAATCCATTATCCTCGAAATAAAAGAAAGAAAGAATGAATGAACATATGGCGGGGAAAATAAAGCAGTTTTTGAAGATTCATGTAGCAACACATGTTTCATCAGATTCTCTCAGCGTGCTAGGCTAGAGCATACCCCTGTAGGAGAAGTATTCTAAGGGACACAACTCCACTTCCCTGTTCGAGAATTGTTTCAATGCCCTACCATCAGCCGCGTGGAAATAATGTTTTCTGCAGAGTCATGATGGCATTTTTTATACCTTTGTAAATGGTTGTATTTGAGAGATGGCAACAGCTGGAGATATCAAGTATGATGGTAAGTGCAAAAATTCTCAACGATCTGTGCTTGGTTTTCCCGGAAGTAAAACTGAAACTTGCTTTGGTGCCCTGTGTTTGGCTTTCTTGAAAGCAAAAACAAACAAAAAACCCCAAAGGACCCCCCCCCCCCCCCCCTCCCCCGTCCACCACGCACACACACAGAGGAAAGAAAACAAAGAGAGAGAAAATGGCAAAAATGAAACCAGAAATGAAATGAAAATAAATTGTTTGTATGCCTTTTCATGAATTATAAAATGAAATGATGATGGGAAAATCCTGTTGTTGAGTTGTTTGTTTTCAGCTGTCTCTGAGAAGAAATGGGAGTTTTTAACACAGATGTAAAACTGAAAGTTTAATGTACATGTATACGAATATGGAAAAAAAGAGGAAAAGTTTTCTGGAGTTTTGAAGCTGACTGTGAAATCACAATGGAAAATGCTTAAGTTAATGAGACAACTCACACATGCACACATCATTCCTTCATCCCCACCCCCCACCCACCCCCCCAAAAAAAAAAATCTGTGGAAAAATACTGAATATTAAGAATCCAAAGCTGAGAGAAAATGTTGCGGAAAACATATAGTAGACACACTTCACCCTGAAAAAAAAAATGGACACATAATGGAAAACAAAATGTGTTTTAGTCTTTTTACTTTGTTGCAGTAGACTTGTGGTATTCGTAAAGATGAGGAAGAATATCCCATTTTATGAATTTGAGCTAGAAGACTTTGACAATTTTAGGAAAGACAAAAATAATGTATGTTTTACAATGAATGTTGCAGTGACGTGTGGCGTTTTGGAAGAGGGGAACTCCATCACCGTGATGTACACCATACCTGACCCTAAAAAGAGCATCACATGGGACTGGGTTCCACAGAAATCTGAAGAGTAAGTTGTGAAAAGTGTTCCTCTAAAAGACATTTTTTTTGTTTGTTGTAATGGAAGGGTTACTAACTTACTATGCAGACATAATCTAATAACTGATAATCTATAACAAAATGCATTCAGGAAGTTGTTGCATATTATCAACACATTATTTATAGTTTTCAATGTTTTTCTATGCACTCACCAAGAGGTATGACTTACATATTAAGTTTAAACCATTGTGTGTGTGTGTGTGTGTTGTGTGTGTGTTGTATTGTGTTGGTACACATGTGTACCTGTGTGTATCAGAGTGGGACGTCGGTGAGTATGCATGACTGTGCTGTATAGTGTGCGTGTGTGTGTGTGCGTGTGATCATATTTGATAAGTTATACTCATACTGGTTTGATTTAATATTATCCATCACTTGTTTAAGTTGTACTGTGGTTGATGTAAGTGGTAAAAAATAAATTTTGGATATTGAACCAACTCTTAACTGTTTTTTACTCACCATGGTCTTTAACTTGTTTAAGACCAACATACCTTGCTGATTGAGGAGAACGATCAGGCCTCCATTAGTCATTACACACTGATGATAGGATTGCATTGTTTAACAACAATAATAATAATAAGTGGATTACATTGTGAGTACTTTCACATGCCCATATCTGTTTGTGTAATATTGTTAATTTTAAAAAAAATTATTTCATGTATTCCCCAGAGGGGTTTTCTTAAAATAAAATCTTGAATCTTGCTACATCTTGTACAGGTATTTCATTCAAGACTCAGATATATTATATATATTTGAAAAGTTTATTATTGAACAACAGTAATCCAATGGCTTATGGATCCTGCATCTCTTTCAGCATTTGATTGAGTTAGGGTACTCTAAGATGAACTACACTGGCTTTTTTCATGCAGGGGCATAACCACAGGCCACATTGCTCAGATGATTGCTAAGGAGAGCAAGAGAGGGCATGTGTCCAAGCCTGTCCCTGACGATGTCTTCAAGAAGCTGGGATCAAATGTAAGAAATGTGTGGTACAGGCTATATATACTAACTCAGTAGTAATTCTTGATTTTAAAAAAAAAGAAAATTGCTTTACAAGAGGGTTTTTTTGGGGGGCAAGAATTTTCAAGTTCATTTTATTGGCTTGGTTGCAGATTGTGCTACAAAAGAATTGCTGGGAAAAGGTAGTCAAACATGCATTACAGAGACACAAACATGTATAGACAGTTAGTATGTATTTAAACCCTGTGTGTGATGTGTGTGTGTGTGTGTGTGTGTGTGTGTGTGTGTGTGAGGCTGGTTATGATCCAGGGTATAATAATATTCATGAAGTCTATTTTGAATCTTCATAAACTGATGATACATATATAAGGAGTATGGAAAAGATGGAGGGTATAAGTGGAATATAAAAAAAAAGCAGTAACATTCACCCAAGATGTTGATAATAATAGCATTGATGATAATGTATAAAATTTTTACAGCGTTGAATCTTGGAAAGCAAACAAATCAAAGCGCTTGCATTTGAATCATTCACACACATGTGACTGTTCACAAAAGATTAACAGATTTTAAATTCACACACACACGCATGCATGCACACATTCACACACATACACAATGAAGCTGCATGGACACCAATAGCAATATTTCCTGGAAAAGTTTTGGATAACCTTTTAACTGTTGTCATTTTTACTGATGTCATTCCTGTGTGTGTGCGTGCATGTGGGTGTATGTGTGTGCAGGTGAAGAAGACTCGAGAAAACATCTATTTCAAGGTGAAATTCTCAAGAAAGGATGACGTGAGCATTGAGGAATTCTTCAACAAGCCCTAGAATTGACACCGTTATCTTTCAGGGATGCAGTCTAAAAACTGCAGTATGTGTGTGTCACTCTGTCCGAGTCTCTGTATGTGTGTGTGAGTGTGTTTGCCTGAGAGTGTGTGTGTGTTTGCATGAGTGTGTGTGTGTGTGTACCCCACCAAAACAATCACACTATCAAAAAATCATCATTTGAATTAATTAGCAAGAGACCTCTAAGAGAGTTAGAGGGTGGGAGAGAGAGAGAGGGAGGGGGAGGGGAAGAGAGAGAGATTCACTGCAATACTTTTAATGTATTAGTCTGTGCTTTCCTAGAAATTCATACCTTAGTATACACACTTGCTTGTGTGCATACATTTAAAAGTACACAGACAGACACAGATGAGATTATATATATACATGTATACATACAACACATGTAACGACATACACTGCACAGCTAGCAAAGATGATACGTCAGCTGTTATTGACGTTTGAAAGTACATTGAAGACAGAAGAAGATGACTAGAATTTGGACTGTAATAATTTACATTGTCACCACATGCTGTTTATCTGTTACTCGTGTATACAGATTACCACACAAAAAAATCAAAAAAATCTTGCTACTGTCATTGACAACAACCAAGAAGAAATGTACTATCTCACAAGCTTGCAGAAACCTTTCTTTTCATTGGTTTTGGAGTTGTGGTTTGATCTTTTTGTGTGTCTTATCAGTTTTAACTATGTGAAAAAAAAAAAATCAGTGTTTAAAAATACCCAAAACAGGTTTTTCGTTTTTCTGAAAGCATTTACATTAGTCCTGGTGTAAGCTGAGCTTGAAGCCACAAACAGTCAACATCGAGAAGTAATCTTTAAAAATAAAAAAAATTGTTATAGTTATTGAATATGATGATGATGATGTTAATCATGATGATGATTGTTAAACTGGATATGATTCTGCCTGGGATATCTATCTATCTATCTATCTATCTATCTATATCTATCTATCTATACATACATACACACTCTATTAATATTACAAAATAATCATAGTACATGTTTATCAGATGAATACAGATTCTTGAAATCTGTAGCAAAGATTTGTTAAGCTAACCATGGTTCTGAATTTAACTTTAAGGATGGGAAAATCTGTTTTATGTTTGTACCTTAATTACATTGGTATGAGTGGTAAAAAGAATAAAATGATAAAATATCAGTTATCAGAAAGAAAGAAAGAAAGAAAGAAAGAAAGAAAGAGGAGAGAGAGAGAGAGAGATTTTCAAAATACTGAAAAAATCATGAAACTATTTTTTGGTGACAAATTAGGAATACAGTTGAACAAATTTGATTCAGTGGTTTCTTGGAGATTACCCCCCCCCCCCCCCCCACCATTAATTTGATTATTTTAATTTAAAGTGATAAACTCATAAAGTATTATATTTGTATTCAGTATATATTCTTCTTATTATGATTATGATTGTGTTATCTTTAACATTGTTGGAGACCTTTGTGAAAAACAAAAGATAAAATTTATACACTAGCATTCTTTAGAATAAATCCTAACATAAATTCAGTATTTTAGGAGAATATATATTGATATTCACACTTGTTACAGTATATATATCCAAAACATCTAAAATCTTATGCATTTGTTTCTTTGTCTGATACATTCTCTTTATTTTTTTGAGGGGGGATTTTAAAACGTAGAACTGCTATTTCTTTTCTTCTCATAAATGCTAGTAAATTCTGTTCAGCATGGCATGGGTGTAGGTATTAAAATTTGTACGAGTTCTGTTTCCTTACATGCAGTCATCTACATCATGTATGCTAGACATTTTTAACCACACTAGTCTTTGATAGCAGATGCTGGCTAAGAATCTTGATTTGTGGAATGTAATTGCTCTCATCTTGTTTTGAAACTGATGAAAATACATGCATACTTATGTTGAAGATAGAGGTCATTTGAACACAGGAATCACCAAGTTATGTGGAAAAGCAAGGTACAAACCCCACATAGTCTTAGCATGAAAAATAAAATTCTGAGTACCTCCCTACCTCTTATGACAGTGGTATCAACAGCTTTTGATTTGAAAACCTTGTAAAACTAAGTCAAAATCATCTGTCAGCAATGACTCTTAATATCAAAAGTTTAAGATTCTAAGTCAAAGGTTTAAGAAACTAAGTCAACAGCCTCAGGAAACAACACATTTTTTTAAATACTAAAAGCTCAAGACATTGTCAAAAGCAACAAATCTGGATGTCAAAATCTCAAGTAACTTAAGTCAAAACGTTTTGGAAGCAACAGTTTGATGTCAAATGCTCAAGAAATGAACTAAGTCAAAAGAACAATGAAGCAATATTTTCAAGTCAAAAGTTCCAGAAATAAAGTCAAGACCGTATTGCAGACATATGCGGCTCTGAAGCTCAGCCTAAAAATAAAGTCTGCGCCATCTTTATTGCTGTATTTCTACTTTAAGGTGTGACTTGGAACACGTACAGATGTGGAGTGTTAAAAGGGGTCAGGTATATTGGAATTGTTGAACTGTTGAGTGGTTCTCATTATGCTTTTGTTATAATTTTGCAATATATAAACACACATATCTAACTGTTTTCAACAAGAGCATCTGAGTCTTACTAAGGAGTTGTACAGAATGTGGGCTTCCTATGGTATGAAACAATATTGTTATTATCAGTAGGTGTTGTTGTTGTTGTTATTGTTGCAATTGTTATTTTTGTTATCATAGTGGTGGTAGTGGTTATTTTTTAAAACAATTTTTTGGGAAAAAGTCTTGAATCAAGGTATTCCTTAAAAATTGAAGCTGCCGGACTGATTATTTTGTGAACAGATTGTTGTTGTTATTGTTGCATGTATTTTTTTGGTTATTGTTGAGGGTAATGGTGGTTGCTGTTTTTAACAACTTTATTCCCCCCAAAAATTGTATCGGATTATTCCTTTAAAACAGAAGCAGCTAAACTGATTTTCTTATGAACAGAAATGCAGGGACATACATTACATACATACTCATCAAAAATAATATGCGCACGTGTGCACACACACACACACATCTTGCACACACGTTAAAGCCTGTTCTGCTTTTTGGAAGTGTAGGCCATTGTGTGCCAGTGGGAACAGGTAAACTTTACACATGGGGGCTGGATGTACAAAAGCACATGAATACTTATTCCATTATCCTTGACATAAAAGAATAAAATAAATCACACACACAGACATTTTTAATACATAACATCATTATTGATCTGATGGGTTTTTTTTCTCGGCTATCGGTTAACATGTACATCACACATAAATTATGTAAATAGAGACTGATGAAACCATTTACCCACCTCACCTGCTTTCACATGTTACGCCTATTCTATAACCTTCTATAAATAAGATTTGTTGATTTTTCTTTTTAGCAATATTTCCACCTTTTTAATCCAATTTTTGTAAAGTTTTATGGCTCTTGGTGAATGTGTATATTCAATCGTATTACACAATATATAATATATATATATATATATATATATTGTAATACCACTGAATATACATATTTATATAATTTTTTTTTTAACCAAGTATTTTGTTTGGGATGCATTTTGATTTAATCCTGTGTAGATGATCTATGATAATGCTCATTGGCAATTATATCTTGATTTTTGAAGATTACAATACATGCATTTTGATTCAATCCTTTGTGCATGATCTATGTTATCCGTTTACAATAAAATCTTGTTTAAAAAAAAAAAATTGTGTGTTCAGAGAATATTTTTGTTTGTATTAATATGAAGATTCTTAGGCCATCTTCAGTTAGCACATACCCACACACGTGCACATGCACACCGACACACATGATTACGCATTCTTGCATGTGAAATGGGTTAGGTTGGAGGAGAGATTTGTTAGATAACTCTGTGTGGTGTGTGTGCGCGTGTGTGTGCATGCATGCAAGTAAGAGAGAGAGAATCTATGTACAAGCGCTCTGCATTTGCATGTGACTATACATGTGTGCATATATGTGTGTATATATATACATATAGTTTATATAGTAGATAAACTGAACTTAAACATATTATTGAGGATCATTACCATACTATAAAGAAGATTTTTTAACAACAACAACCCCCCCCCCCACACCACCACCACTTCCAACTTTTCAATCCTGAGCATACACATGTACAACCACAGTTGTAGAAACCAGCAATGATTGATTTTTTTTTTTAGTGAATGTTTTTCCATACAAGGATACAAATGTATTGATCAAAGGCCTCATCACACTTCTTTTCTCCCGTGAAAGTAACAGTCTGTAAACTAAATGATTACACATCTTAAAAAAACAAAGCTACAGACAAATGCAAATAATTATAGGTTGTTACGAGTTATCAGAATTATCACTCCAGAAGTTATCTGACTTGCATCAAGTAGCAATGGAAAAAAAAAAAAAAATCTGACAATCAGTAAGATGGTGTTCCAGAGCTCAAGAATTGGCAAATAATCTATGTCCAGTCAATCAGTTCACTGAAGTAATCAATCAATCAATCTATCAGTCAATCAATCAGTCAGTCAACCTATTAGTTACTTTACCATTCATCAATATCATCATTTATATATATATATATATATATATATATATATATATATAGATATATATATAATTAGCAAAGATTACTTGATCAAAGCTTCAACATCGTTATAACTGACTATAAACCATAAACATTTATCAATATCTGGTTTTTAAGAAAAAGGTCAACATGTTTTGATGAGCTGATGTATACAACCACATCATCTTTTATTATTGTACATGACATGCGGCTACCTTCATGGTGGGCAAAAACGGTCGCATACGCCAAATCTCACCATTGGTGAACCTCAGAGCTCTAGCTCAATATCCCCCCTCCCAACAACCCCCCCCCCCCCCCCCTCCATACACACATTCCTCCCCACCCACTCCCCCCCAAAAACCCACAACCGCCCATGGCATAAAAATCAAATTAAAATATATTGTTTTAAGTCACCAGCATTATGGAATACACCGAAATGAAATGGTCAACATTACTGAGGTGAGTTACAGTATGAAAACAGTAGTTTGGCAACAATACTTATTTACAAGTTCAACATGACAATATTATTATTTGTCTGCAAAGGAAGTGGGACCCAACGTCTGGTCAGCACGCACACATTACAGTGTTGTTGTTTTGTAAAATGCGTGTTATGACTTTAAAAAACAAATGGGTTTGTGATATACTGCTTTTATCCTCTGAAGTCGGAGTATGGCTGCCTATATGGCGAGTTACTTAAAAACAGTCATACACGCAAACTTTTCTCTCAGTGTGCAGTTTCAATCTCACAGTGATTCCCAGGTGGGATGATGAGTGAGTCAGAGTGCACGTTCTGGGTGACCCCCAGAGTGTTAAGCTGGGGAACGCACAACAACAATAACATATACTGCTTTTCATTCTAGTACAGCAGAAGAGCAATGGAACAAATCAGACTACAATTTATGATCTAATTAAAAAAAAAATTGTGATAAGATTAAAAAAACAACAAACCATTTTATCGATCTTCCTATTTGTATAGTTTAGAGGTAAAAGACAACTGAAGATATGTCAAATTAAAAAAACAACTACCCACCAAATAACGCCCCCCCCCCCCCCCCCCCCACCCCTTAACCTAAAAAAAAAAACGACAACCCCCCCCCCCCCCCACTAACATATTAAGTACGGAATGGTGCAATCTTAATGAGTGAATGGAAGACGGACATGGTGTACAAAAACACACGACCTCTGTTTAAAAAAAAAAGAAGTAAACAACTGATCTGGTCTTGCTCCAGACAGGTCAAGTTCATTCTTGGAAAATGATTCGTGTATTCTGTAGTAGCCAAACAGCAGTAACAGCAGCAGCAAGAGAAGCAGCAGCAGCAGCAGGAGCAGCAGCAACAACAGCAGCAGCAAGAGAAGCAGCAGCAACAACAGCAACAGCAGCAGCAACAGCAATATAAGTAACGACAACAACCACACTATCATGAACAAATGACTACGTATGTTTTCAATTCAGTAAAGATCTGTGCTTTGTTTTGTTTTTTCTTTCTCTCCCTTGGGCAAAATCCAAGTCTTCTTTTATGGACTTCTTCTTCTTTTATGTCTGGGTCCTGTCTAATATTCCTCTGCAGTCAGCAAATGGCAAAACCTCTGCCAGCATCCTTCCTGTACACACCACCACCGCTGCAGAAGGCTTAGCCAAGAAGTTACACCCACCCAAGAAGGAGCGAGAGGTCCTTGGTTTGAATCCCATTTCGTGCCCCTTAGTTTTGGAGTTCTTCTTATCCCACTAGACCTTGAACCACCAGCAGCCTGTATGCAAGTCTTCAGTGTCCTGGTCTTACAGATTAGACAGTGGTCCGTGTGTAGTTTGTACTCGTAAAGAACCCACGGCAACAAGGGATCTGTTCATACAAAGTTTCTGTAGAAAATCTCACTGTTACGGGTGCGGTAAATAAAATTTAATGTATGTACACGTATAGGAAAATTGGGAATATCTCTCTGTTTGAACTTGTCTGTCTGTCTCTCATATACAAACATACATTATATCTCCATCCCTACGTGCCCTCTAAGAAAAGAGCATCGTAAATTTCACATAAAAGAAATCCGTTGCGACAGCTCCGCTTACAACATACTCCACCCTTTCTAACACAACCTCCCCCCACCTCCTCCCCTCCACCCACCCACCAACACCAACCCAGTTAATCAGTTATACACACACACACACAAAAACCCCAACAATCACGCAAAGTTCACCTACAACACAACACACAGTCTCCTAAGACTGGCCTCCATGATCACCACCACCACCACCACCACAGTCGGTCTGCGTCTGTGTATGGCTCTCGGCTTTATGGTCCACCAAGTTGATCCGGTGACTGGACAGTTGCATCCCGTCCACGCGGCCCTCGATCAGGAATTCCACAGCGTCGGACCGCGTGTCTCCGTTGTCGTCCTTGAGGATGTTCTTGGGGAAGAGCTCGGCTAGGTTGCGGAGCTTGTGGAAGAAGATGGTGTCCCCGTCCTTGTTCTTCACGAAGGCCCGTGCCTCGCCCGCCGGCAGAGACATCTTCACCCACACCTGGGCAGCAGAGGGCAGACATCCTAAGTGCGTGCTTGGTGTTTCTTTTCTAGGTGATGGGAAGACTAGTCCTGTGTGTTGAAAAGATGGACTAAGCGTGGTTTTATATCAGTTTATCATGGCCCAGTCCAAAAGCTGTGTCAGGATATTGATGTCAGCTAATTGCCAAGGCCTACATTAATGAAAACGTTGTTATGTTGTAAAATGTTGTGTTGAGATTGCCTTCAGCCATGACAAGCTCTTAACATAACAACCCGCACTCTCCTTTGTTAAAGGAGAAAAAAAAATCCTCTGAAGTCGGAGTATGGCTGCCTATATGGCGAGGTGCTTGAAAAAGAGTCATACACGCATACTTCTCATCCAGTGTGTACTTCTTATCTCACAGAGATTCCCAGGTGGGATGAGTGAGTCAGAGTGTGGCATGTTCTGGGTGACCCCCAGGGTGTAAAGCTGGGGAACGCACAACAACAACTAAGTGCTTGGTTTTTCTTTTCTAGGTTATGGAAAGAATAGTCCTGTGTGTTGAAAAGATGGACTAAGCGTGTTTTTATTTTATTTTATAGGTTATGGGAAGAATAGTCCTGTGTGTTGACAAGATGGACTAAGCGTGGGTTTTTTTTTTTTAGGTTATGGGAAGAATAGTCCTGTGTGTTGAAAAGATGGACTAAGCGTGTTGTTTTTTTTAAGGTTATGGGAAGAATAGTCCTGTGTTGAAAAGATGGACTAAGCGTGTTTGGTTTTTCTTTTCTAGGTTACGGGAAGAAAAGTCCTGCTTGTTGAAAAGATGGACTAAGCGTGTGGTTTTTTTTTAAAGGTTATGGGAAGAATAGTCCTGTGTGTTGAAAAGATGGACTAAGCGTGTTTTTTTTTAAAGGTTATGGGAAGAATAGTCCTGTGTGTTGAAAAGATGGACTAAGCGTGTTTTTTTTTTTTTAAGGTTATGGGAAGAATAGTCCTGTGTGTTGAAAAGATGGACTAAGCGTGTTTGGTTTTTCTTTTCTAGGTTACGGGAAGAAAAGTCCTGCTTGTTGAAAAGATGGACTAAGCGTGTGGTTTTTTTTTAAAGGTTATGGGAAGAATAGTCCTGTGTGTTGAAAAGATGGACTAAGCGTGTTTTTTTTTAAAGGTTATGGGAAGAATAGTCCTGTGTGTTGAAAAGATGGACTAAGCGTGGTTTTTTTTTTTTAAGGTTATGGGAAGAATAGTCCTGTGTTGAAAAGATGGACTAAGCGTGTGTTTTTTTTTTTAAAGGTTATGGGAAGAATAGTCCTGTGTGTTGACAAGATGGACTAAGCGTGGTCTTATATCAGTTTATCAACGCACGCACACGTGCGTGCACGCGCACACACACACACATACATATAGATCTGTAATCAATACCGACAGTGTAGGAGTCGTGAACCATTCTAAGACCTGCACAAATATTTTCACAGCAAGAAGAGTAAACAGCTTGATTTATAGAATGAAACTTAATGCATTCATTACCAAATTCAGCAGAAACGGTAAATGTCTGTGTGGTGAGAATATCACTAATACTCATATAATATTTGAATGCAGGTACACAAAAGCTGTTTTTACCCCAGTTTTCTGAAAACTCCCTCAGCAGCATATTCAATAACATGAATTTGGTATTTAATATTGCGAAAGGTCTCTGGCACAGTCCTATAGGACATTTGTTATAACCTCATTAAGTTTAATGGTTGTTTTTTGTTTGTTTTTTACTGGTTTTCTTGCTGTGTGAAGTTTCTGTTTTGCCTATGTAAACTAGTTTTCCCTTGTACACATTTCAGTAGGACATTTACCACCACCCTCAAATTCCATGCATTTTTTCCCCGTCTAATATCACTGAGCGTGAACAGACGTAAAATCGACGACGACGACGACGACGACAACGACAACAACAACAACAACAACAACAACACACACACACACACACACACACACACACACACACACACACACACACACACACACACACACACACACACACACACACGTACACACATGGGGGCGGGATAGCCTGGTGGTTAGCGTGATGTGCTCGTGATCTGCTGACCCGGGTTCGATTCCCGTTCAAGAGGATTCTTCCTCTGGAGTTAAAACCACTATCGACTCCACTCTCCCGAAACAGTCCTTCGGATGAGACTATAAACTAAAGTCCCGTGTGCGAACGCACGCAGAACATCTTGCGCACACGTTAAAACCCGTTCCGCTTTTCGGAAGCGTAGGCCATTGCGTGCCGGTGGGAACGGATGACAAAATTGACAAAACTGTATTACACACGGGGACTGGGGGTGAAAAAAAAGCACATGAGTGCTTCTTCCATTATCCTTGAAATAAAAAAATAAAAAAAACCGAAAAGAATAAAGACCCCCTCCCCCCCTTCCCACGCCCCCAAAACAACAACAACAACAACAACAAACAACTCACCATGAAATCGGCGTACAGACTGCGCTCCTCCATATCCACAGTGGCGGTGTAGTGACTCTTGGGGCCCACTGTGATGTCACTGGTCGCGCACGTCGTCAACGTCTGCTCGAACGTCTCTCCTGTCGTCTTCGTCACCTACGGCGTCAGCAAGACCACAGGGCCGTCAACAGATTCAAGGGATTTTTGAATTTCAAGAAACCACCCACCCAACACCACCACCCCACCCCATGGGGTTACATTAAAAAAATATTTTTATTTTTATTTTTTGTCCATGGGGTTACTACATTTATCTGTTTGTCCGTCGTGTTCGACGATGACCTCCAAAACAGCAGAGGAGGCAGCTGCTGTTTCAGCAAGAAATTGGGCAGAAATTGGATTACAGTGGCGATGCCTTGCACTCCCCCCCCCCCCCCCCTGTGCCCTCCCCCCCCCCCCCCCCCGCCCCTACTCTCTCTCTCGGCCAAGAGGGCATAAGGACAGTCAGCATTGGAGATGTTCTCCAAAGGCCAACCAGCCCCCAGGGCTGCAGCAACACAAGGACTGTGCAAGTCAAGCCTCCTAGTCAGAGAGTCGTAGTCGATCACTAAAGACTGAAGCTGTAAAGTGGAATTCCGTGAGTGGGAAAGAAAGCCGCTGATCATACAGCCGCTCACTTTGCTGTTGCCCCCTGTGTCAATGGTTTAATCAAGAACTGTGATAAAGCCCAGGCGCTGAAGGCATTGGGTTACACAGACATTTAACCAACACCACAACTAGCAGAGCTGTGTTGTATGTACGCTCCTGTACGGTTCTGAGTGCTGGAGGATGACGGAAGCGGATCTTACAAAACTTCGATCCTTTCACACCATATGCCTCCGAAGAATTCTCCGGATCTTTTGGCCAGAGAAGATCTCAAATGAAGACCTACTAAGGAGATGCAGGCAAGAAGACATGGGACATCATCACCAGACGACGGTGGAAGTGGATTGGGCACATCCTCCGAAGAGACCTACAGTCAATCACAAGAACAGCATTGCACTGGACCCCAGAAGGAAGGAGAAAGAAAGAAGACCAAAAGCAACGTGGAGGACTGTAGAAA
>CM054155.1:44099629-44102129 GCA_028751875.1 Rapana venosa | reverse complement strand
TAGGAAGGCAGAAAGCGGGCAAGAAATACTCCCCTCCCCCGAGAAAAAAACAAAAATAAGAGAAAAAAAACCATCATCAACAATAACAACAACAACTCAGAACACAGACACACAAAGACACACACACCAACCGCACCTCACCCCCACCCAACACACAAAGAAGGAAAAAAAGTGATTAAAAATGGCATTGCTTACAACAGGAGAACAAGTATTTTACGGATACATCACTATTTATGATCACCAGATTCTGGGCTATTCGAGAGTGGAAATTTCACACACACACACACACACACACACACACACACACACACACACACACACACACACACACACACACACACACACCTCCCTCTTTATTTCTTATTTTTCCACCTCCTTTAAAAGAAAAAAGATTGAATCGCCTACTCAAGTACAATTTCAGTGCACCATGATTTTACTGCCACATATTGAGGAGATGATTGATTGTAATATAAAACTATGGTTTAGCTCTTTGAATAATATACTTGAATGCTATTAATACACTGCGGGACTTCCAGCAAAAGTTGAAAGTATACACATATCAATTGTAGAAAGAAAATCATTGTGATTGCCATTGTATGTATTTGTTGCTTTACAAGATTCAGCGCTATTGAAATTCCATACAATATCATCATCATCATCATCACCATCATTATTATTATTATTATTATTATTATTATTATTATCACCATCATCATTGTTTATGTACATACATGCAAACCAATTGCTTCTGGAAAAAGGTAAATCACTTTAACGGTAAGAACGATACCCAAAATGTCTTTTCAACCCATCCTCCCCCTCCCCTTACTTTTGTTTTTACTTAAACACACTGACACGTTCCACAAAATCACGGATGCTTTCACACATCAGCAGTTCATGACAGCCAGGACACCAGCATCATTGAAGCGACCCGTTTTTTGCCTGACCCAGACGACTGACCACAAGGAGGCCGTTGTTCATCGCCATCAGCGTGAAGTCTGTGGGCCTCTGGCCAAGTTTCTCTTGGCGAAATACGATCTGACCAGGTGCCACTGGCAACGTGCTCCTTTGTGGAACAGGTACACGACCAGGTAGGCTAGTATCGCATGTCTTTGTCGGAGACAGAGCATAACAGCCTCTGTGACATTGCTTTAAAAAAAACAAGCAACAAACCAGTGTGTGGAGAACACGGACATAGGTTAAGTCGGGACTGTCAGGCGTTTGGCTACAATAATGCTTTTATTATCTGAAGTTGACCATTTTTTTTAGGGGGGGTAATCATCGTTTTGATTTAGAATGAACCCCAGCCCCCCCCCCGTCTTTTCTCAGAGTAAGTTGTTTTCCTATGACTTAGATGTGTTTTTCCCGTTCCTTGGCTAGAGCTCCGAGGTTCACCAATGGTGAGACGGTGTGTATGTGACCGTTTTTACCCGCCATGAAGGTAGCCGCATTCCGAGTTTGGGGGGATGGTGAGTGACTACACGTGAACAGTGTGCATGCTGTTTTTGTTGTTGTTTGGGGTTTTTGTTTTGTTTTTGTTTTTAAAGTTTTGTCATTCATTCCTATAGAATCACAATGGCCTACTCCTCCGAAAGGCAGAGTGAGGTTTAACGTGTGCGCAAGATGTTCTGCGTGTGTTTACACACGGAACCTCAATTTACAGTCTCATCCTAACTTTCGGGAAGCGGAGTTGGTACTGATGTTAACTCAAACTCCTGAGGGAAAGCTCCCCTCGAACGGACGCGTAGGTGGAGGTTCAACCCTGGGCCATCAGAACCACAAGCGCAACGCTCTAACCACTAGGCTATCCCCGCCCCCCTGTGACTTGGGCAACATGGCTTGCAGTTTTGAGAATGCCAACAAGAATTGGGGGTGGGGGGTGGGGGGTGGGGGGGTATACCACATTGCAGTGGATAATGATCTTAATATCTCCTGACAGTTACCATTGGTCACGTGTCTGTCTGCTCTATGGTTGATTCCACGTCGTAAATGGTCTGCAGGGGACAGGATACAGACGAACGGGTGATGAAAACGGTACGTGGTAGGGGTGTTTTTAGATAGCAGGTGAAGGAGAAAAATAATCGAATTACATGTGACTTTGTTTTTGTCCTTCACACATACACACACGCACGCACGCACACACACACACACACACACACACACATTTTACACAAACATCTTTTATTTAAATGTGTGTGTGGACGTGAGCGCGCACGCGCTCAGGTGTGCATGAGTATGTGTGTGTGTGTGTGTGTGTGCGTGCGTGCGTGTGTGTATGTGTGAAGGACAAAAACAAAGTCACATGTAATTCGATTATTTTTCTCCTTCACCTGCTATCTAAAAACACCCCTACCACGTACCGTTTTCATCACCCGTTCGTCTGTATCTAATTCTTAAAACATCTTTTATTTAAATGTGTGTGTGGACGTGAGCGCGCACGCGCTCAGGTGTGCATGAGTATGTGTGTGCGTGTATATGTATATGTGGTAATTTGTATTTTCAA
>CM054155.1:44032129-44094629 GCA_028751875.1 Rapana venosa | reverse complement strand
TGTGTGTGTGTGAAGTCAAGTCAAGCCAAAAACACTTTAATCATCCCATGAATGGCAATTAAAATTACTGACAGGCACATTAATATGTATAATTAACTCGAAAGACACAAGAAAGCTACATTTCAAATTGGTGTGAACATATGTGTGTGTGTGTGTGCGCGCGCGCGCGCGCGTGCGTGCGTGCGTGCGTGCATTTGTGTGTTAGTGTGTGTGTGTGCGTGTGTTAGTGTTAGTTTAGTGTTAGTGTGTGTGTGTGTGTGCGTGTGTGTGTGTGTGTGCATGCGCGTGCCTGTATGTTACCCATGAAAGCAAATGCATTAGCACATGCACCTGTTCTGGTAAAGGTATATGAACATCACATGCACACAAAAACGATAATTGTGATGAGTAAAACAGTATTGTATTATCACTTCACTTTCACATCATATTTTCACGATTATCCCACACATACCTTGCAAAATTAAAAATCACACACACACACACACACACACACACACACACACACAAACACACACCACACAACACACACAAAACACACACACACACCACACCACTAACACACACACACACACACACCACACACTAACACACACACTAAAACCACACAAAAAACACAACACACACACACACACACACACACACACACACACACACACACACACACACACACACACACACACACACACACACCTTCGTATGAGACTATAAACCGAGGCCCCGTGTGCGAACGCACGCAGAACATTTTGCGCACACGTTAAAATCCTGTTCCGCTTTTCGCAAGAGTAGGCCATTGTGTACCGGTGGGAACAGATAACAATTTACAAAACCGCATACACACGGGGACTGGATGTAAAAAAGCAATAATTGCTTATTCCATTATCCTCGATATAAAAGAATTATAAAAAAAAATTACGCCGCGCACACACACACACACACACACACACACACACACACACACACACACACACACACACACACAACACACTAACACACTAGATTTAGATATGATTATGTTGTAATTCTTGCTTCACTTTTGGCACAGAATATATTTATCTGACGATATATGCAAATCCTAAACACAGTTAATCCTGTTTCAGTTAGAATGCTTTTGAAAGGCTTTTAACCAGAGGACGCAAAGATATTTCACTTATGTAACCCGTGCACAAATATCAGACAATTTACAGGGATATTTCGGCGTGGAAGATTCACACAATAGCAGCCCGAAATCTAATCGTTCTTTGTTTTCACTACAACAGAATTTGCATAGATTTTTTTTTCATCCACGAAGACGGAACATAGCTACCTTAATGGTGGGGGGCGGGGGGTTGGGGGTGGGAGTGGGGGATCGCATACACAAAATCTCACATTGGTAACCTCGGAGCAGTAGCACTGGAAAAAACAACAACAAAGAAAGAATTCATAGCTTTCACAACATTACAACAGTCATCACACCACCCACAACACACACCACACACACACACACACACACACACCACAACCACGCGCACACGCACACAAACATGGATATTGTTTCTGTTTAATGTGGCATCAAAGTGTATCAGATTTTGTTTGCTTGGTTTTTCTGTTTTTGTTTTACCGTCATCTTGTGTTTGTGTTTTTATTATTCTACCATATTGCCGTTCATAACAAGAGTTTTGCTGTTTTTATACAATACGTTTACCTGAAAAACGAAATAGATTCAAAATAACAACAATGATAATAATCAATAACGACCACAAAGACGACAGCGACGATGACGAGATTAATGACGTTGATAATGATATGGTTGTTTATGATGGTGATGTTGTTGAGGATGAAGAAGAAGAATTGTGAAGAAGAATTGGAAAGAAGAAGAAGAAGAATGCAAAGAAGAAGAATGCGAAGAACGCAAAACATCTTGCACAACACGTTAAAACCCGTTCTGCTTTTCGGAAGAGTAGGCCATTGTGTGCCGGTGGGAACGGACGACAACATTTACAAATCTGCATATACACCGGGTTTAGATGGAAAAAAACCCACACGAGTGCTTATTCCATTATCCTCGAAATAAAAGAATAAATAAAGAAAGAAAGAAGAAGAATGCAAAGAAGAAGAATAGCTGCGAAGAAAAAGAAGAATGCAAAGAAGAAGAAGATGAAGAAGTTGTAGTAGTAGTCTAGAAAAAGAAGAAGAAAAAGAAAAAGAACGGAAAGAATCCAAGGAACGCAAAGAAGGCGAAGAAGAACAACAACAAGAACAAGAAGACAAGAAGAACAAGAAGAAGAAGAACAACAACAATGTCACTTCTGCTGCTGCTGCTGCTGCTC
The DNA here is from genome assembly GCA_028751875.1 of Rapana venosa. Taxonomy (NCBI): domain Eukaryota; kingdom Metazoa; phylum Mollusca; class Gastropoda; order Neogastropoda; family Muricidae; genus Rapana; species Rapana venosa. The sequence continues at coordinate 44,092,323 of CM054155.1, read as the reverse complement.
AGTGCTACAACTACCACTGCTACCATGTTGAAGCTACCGTTGCTGTTGCTACTAGCTATACAGAACAATAGAACAATGACACTATGGCCGACAATACATCACAAGTGCAGAGAAACAAAGACCCATTTCTGATATCCGGGAACTCAACGCACGTAAACGGAAAGAAGGTTATCTCCCGTGAGCTTTTCATTTCCTGTACGGATGCGTAAAATTGGATGACAATGATACATTGCGTGTAACATCACGTTCTCTTATGGCACAATAAGTTAAAACTAATTTCTCTCACCTACATCAGCAAAGACACACACACACACACACACACACACACACACAATGTACCATCTGAAAATAAAAGTTTGACTTTGACTTTGACTTTGACACACACACACACACACACTAATAACCCCAAAAAACCCACTATGCCAAAAAATCCAAAGGGAACCCAGAGCAACCATCCACTTTTCAGTCCTGAAACAAGCTAAAAGGACCCAGTTGTCTCAACATAGATGTACATGGGTGAGCTCAGATAGTACCATGCCTAATAAACGATGTCACTTATGTAACAATAAAATTTAGAACCGTGTATTGTCAATGGCTTACATCATAGTTTGTACCTATACACTTCCAATTATAAACACGTTTGAAAATATGCCCTGAGTAGAGAAAGGACAGTTTCCAATTGATCATACTCTTTCTCACTGTCTCTCTCTCTGTCTCTCTCTGTCTCTCTCTCTCTGTCTCTCTCTCTCTGTCTGTCTCTCTCTCTCTCTATATATATATAGGCTACATATACATAATTTATTATATGTATATTCAATGCTTTAAAATTATGCTCTAAATTACATGCCCCGGTAATTTAAAAAAGGAAAGTTCCCAAACGACATTACTCTATACCTAGTCACCCGGTCTGAAGAAAATCCTTTTCTGTAATCTATCTACGCCCACACAACACATATATATATATATATATATATATATATATATATATATATATATATATATATATATATATATATATATTAATGACGGTTTGCTGACTACAGTCAAGAGAAATAGAAGCGGTATGACCCCATCTCGTGTCCATCAGGACCAGCCTTCCTATAGGGAACAGCAACATACAAAATCACCCAGGAGGCTCCTACACATCACCTGGCGGGACCACAGAACCAAGGAGTCAGTGTGGAAGGCAAGAGGTGATAGTCATGAAAGCAGGGCCACAGGAACAACAAACCCCTTCTGGCTGTTGTTGTTGTCAAGAGGAGGAAGCTGGCGTGGTTTATACCATCAAGACTCACAGCTCCCTTACCAAGACTGTTGTCCTACAAGAGACACTTGAGGGAGGAAGAAGACATGGCAGGGGAAGACAGACAGATAGAGGAAGAACTGGATGATGCAGAACTGACATCACAGACTGGACCACACGGCCTGGACATGGCTGTGTTGTGCTGTTGCTGCGAAAAGCTGAGGGCAGATCAGCGTGGAGTGAAATATCATCAACCAAGGCGTCCCGGGGTTACCCCTGGCAACCATCTTGGTCAGGGGACTGTAGAAGGAAGACCAACGGAGAGTAGGGGAGGTAACTTCATAGAGGGGACAGTGATGGTACTGAGTGAGACAGTCACACACACACACACGCATGAATGTGTGCGCGAGCGTGATTGTGTGTTTGTGTGTGTGTGTGTGTGGTGTGTGTAGTGTGTGTGTCTATGCTGTCTATTTGCCAAATTCATTTTTTAAAAAACCCAACCCAGAACCCAACAAAACAACAACCCCAAACAGAACCTCTCTCCCCACACAGCCTACATTTATAACATTCCTGCTGATGATGAGACAAAACAATAGCGCCAATGCTCCTGAAGATGACTAAAATACCCGCTGGGCAGTTTAACGTTAGCTCGGTACCGTAAATACATATATTAACTCTTCCTGCCAAGGGAAATAATAATGATTTGTTCCGTGATTCGTCGAGGTGGTATTGTTTACCAAGGTCAAGGCCTTCAACCTTCCACTACACGCTTACAGGTCGATTATATATAGACGATCATTCGATCACACACACACACACATACACAGTGATCAAAACCGAAAACTCGGTCGGAACACACACATACACACACACACATACACACAGAGTCCACACACATTCACACGGGCAGCGCAAGATAAGTTTTTAAAAGAGAATATCCACAAAGGGATCAGCAGAACTATACCTTTTGTGAATGAGGAAAAGAAGTTTGGACAAACTAGATTACAGAGTGTCGTCTGCTTGCTATTTCTGTCTATGTAGGCCCTTCTTAATTATTACAGTAGATTTTGTGTGAGTGGCAGTGTTATTGAAGGCAGACTTTGTCTGGTGACTGAGGAACGTGCACGGAATGAAGAATGGCGGAGAATACAGGTGGAGACATCGTGGAAGACATGAAGAGTGGAGGAGTGACTGAGGGGGAAGGCACCGTCTTTACTGTACGTACTCGCTGCTGACACACGCAGACACAGACAGACAGATAGACAGATAGACAAAGAGATAGACTGACGGACAGACAGATACAGACACAGACAGATAGACAGACTGACAGACACGGACACAGACAGACAGAGAGATAGATAGACAGACGGACAGACAGACAGACGGACAGACAGATACAGACACACACACACACACACACACACACACACACACATACACACACACACACACACACCTGTTTAATATCACTTACAATGAACAGATGTTAAATACAAGAACGAACGAACACACACACACACACACACACACACACACACACACACACACACACACCTGCTATATCATCATCATCATCATCATCATTATTATTATTATTATTACCACCATTATCAGCATTATTATCGTTATTATTCCATGTCTTGAATTATCTCACAGCTTCTAGACGGGATAGCCTAGTGGTTAGAACATTGCGCTCGCAATCTGACGACCCGGGTTCGATTCCCGTTCAAGGGGATATTTTCTCCTGGAGTTAACATCAGTGAAGACTCCACTCTCCCCAAAAGTCCTTCGGATGAGACTATAAATCGAGGCCCCGTGTACGAACGCACGCAGAACATCTTGCGCACACGTTAAATCTGTTCCGCTTTTCGAAAGAGTAGGCCATTGTGTGCTGGTGTGAACGGATGACAAAATTTTACAAAATCGCACAAAAGTGCTTATTCCATTGTCCTTGAAATAAAAGAATATAATAAGTAAATATATAAATAAGGCTTGTTAAATTTTCACCCGAGAAAGTTAGGTAAATGAAAATGAACTAGTGTTAGCCACCACAACCACCACCGCCGCCGCCACCGTAATTATCATTATCGTCTTCATCATCATCATCATCATCATCATCATCATCATCATCATCATCATCATCGTGTTTCTCATCATCGTCGTCGTCATCATCGTCGTCGTCATCATCATCGTCGTCATCGTCGTCATCATCATAGTAATTTTAATAATTTTTCATTGACAGGGTGAAGATATAGCGACAAGAGCACACGAAGAGATGAGTAAGTAGTTTTTAATGTTTTTTTCCCCCCCATCAATTATTAATTTACATTAAAAATTTTTTTTTTAGGTCGAAGGTGTTTATTGACTTATTTTGTTCAATTGCTTGTTTGTGTGTGTGTGTGTGTGTGTGTGTGTGTGTGTGTGTGAGAGAGAGAGAGAGAGAGAGAGAGAGAGAGAGAGAGAGAGAGAGAGAGAGAGAGAGAGTGTGTGTGTGTGTGTGTGTGTGATTAATATTAGTTTTATTTGTATGCTCGCACACACACACTCACATAACATCTATCTATCTATCTATCTATCTATCTATCTATCTATCTATCTATCTATCTATCTATCTATCTATCTATCCATCTGTCTGTCTGTCTATCTACACACACACACGCACGCACACACACACACACACCGCGCGCGCGCGCGCGCACGCACGCACGCACGCACGCACCCACCCACACACACACACACACACACACACACACACACACACAGAGGAAGAGGCTGGTTATCCCCAGCATACTTGTTCAGTTCTGGATATTGAGAACATTCTTTGCACTCAGTACGGTTTTCGAAAATCCTGTACTAGAAAAATTGTTTCTCTAATCTACAGATTGAAATTAAATGCCTTTCGAGCAAAATTTGCCAAAAATATACAATGTATATGCGTAGACAAATTTTCTAATGTTCATGTTCTGTATCAATGTCAAGGTTTAAAAACGTTTTTACCATCATTTCAAGATAAGTCTCTGCAGGAAGTTTTAAACAATCCAGTGTTATTATGTGAGATAGCCTTGTCTCTGTTGCAATCCCCAGTATTCTCTTTTTTGTAAAGTATGGTCGTGGGAATCTACATTTTGCTTGTTTCACAGCTGCCGTTACAAGTAGTTCAAAATTGTTTGTTTTCAAACATTTAGAGTATTTTTCAATTGTTGTGGGTTTTTGTTAATTTTTGTAGTTCTATGCAACATTTTTTGCAACATACTATTTATATAGATTGGAATAATCTTTTAATGTGCATTCATACCAACACGTATCTATTCTACTTAAAGCCCTTATCTCATTATGTTCCCCCCCCCCCCCCCCCCCCAATCCCCCCCCCTGCCTCCATCGTCTAATATCACTTTAAGTGAACAGACGTAAAATTGAAGACACACACACACACACACACACACCCACCCACCCACCCACCCGTCTATACTCGCATGCATACTTGGCGCACATCCATACTGGCGCGTTTGTCTGTGTGTTCAGTGAAGAAAATGAAGAACCGAGACGTGCTGACTATCAACATGCAGCCGAAGACCACCAGTAAGTTGACCTCTGTTTTCTTCATATTGACCTCTGTTTCCTTCATCTTGACCTCTGTTTTCTTCATCTTGACCTCTGTTTTCTTCATTACATCAGTATTAGGGGACGGAACAGCTCAGTGGTCAGAGCATTCGCTTTCCCCCAAGCCAAGGTTAAGTAGCGTCGAGCGTGGTTACCAAGTTTACCGTTTGCGCGCCTTGGCTTCAGTACAGTCCCCCACTTCACCCAGCTGTAACTGGGTACCTGCCCTCTTTAGGGTCAGGGAAGGTAAAGCAGCGAGGGAGAGGAGATGGGCGCCGCCCTCAATATGCTGGCCCCTTGAGAAGTTGAGGTCTCCGATGCCTCACTCGTCCTACGACCCATAGGTTATGGACACCTTTACCTTTTTAACTCATTTGGGGGGAAAAGGGCGAGTGCGGGGGGCGGGGGGGGAAGGGGGGGGGGGGGGGGGGGAGAGACATGGGGTGGATTAAGAGGGGGGAGTGGGGGGGGGGGGGGGTGCAGAATAGCCGAGTGGTTTGATCGTTAGACTCGTAATCTAACCCTAATTAAAGTTTTTGGGGAGGTCGAGCATCGCTAAATGTGGTTCGAAGTATCTAGTGACCCCTAAAAGTGACACCGGTGTAGTAGGACCGCAAACATCTGGACGGCATGATTTAATCGTGCCTTTATGTTTAAGGACAGGTTTAGCTTGCCTTAAAGAGATGCAACGCTTCGATGTTATGTATTTTAAAATTCAGCGCTATATAATAATTCATATATTATATTATAATGATTAATAATAACGACGACGATAACAGCAACAACGACGACGGCAATGACAACGACGACAAAAACAATTGCAACGACAACAACAATAATAAAAATAGCAATAGTGACGACGACTACGACAACAACAACAACGACAACAACAACAACACCACCACTTAATCTGTCATTCTTTTTACCCGTCGTCTTCCTCCGTCTATATGTGTGTGTGTGTGTGTGTGTGTGTGTGTGTGTGTGTGTGTGTATGTGTGTGTGTGTGTGTGTGTGTGTGTGTGGTGTAAATGTGTCCTATGTGTGTGTGTAGTATGTGTGTGTGTACGTGTGTCTGTGTGTGCGTGTAAGTGTGTGTGTGTCTTGTGTGTGTACGTGTGTGTGTGTGTGTGCGTGTGAGTGTGGTGTAAGTGTGTGTGTGTATGTGTGTGTGTGTACGTCTGTGTGAGTGTGTGTACGTGTGTGTGTATGTACGTCTGTGTGAGTGTGTGTGTGCTGTTGTTGTTGCTACAATTTTACATCTGTTCACTCAAAGTAATATTAGACGATGTGTGTGTGTGTGTGTGTGTGTGTGTGTGTGTGTGTGTGTGGCGCGCGCGCGCGTGTCAACTCATGTTTTATCTCCGTGCGTGAGCGGCTGTATACATGTGTGTGTGCTGTGGCGCTGCGGAGCGCGCAGGTTGTAGGAGTGTTGTGTAGTGAACGCATTGCGGTTGAGGCAGCCGCAAGACCTGCCTGAGGCAGCTTTGAGGTCGTTCGTGGCCGGTTCCTGGCGTCCGGAAAATGTTCCAGGGTCATCACCATGGCTGGCGCTGGCATCTCCACCTGTTCGTAGGCTGCTTCTGTGTGTGTGTGTGTGTGTGTGTGTGTGTGTGTGTGTGTGTGTGTGTGTGTGTTGTGTGTGACGTGTGTGTGTGGTGTTTGTTTGTTGTGTGTGTGTGTGTCTTTCTGTTTTGTGTGGTGTGTGTGTGTTGTGTGTGTGTGTGTGTGTGTGTGAGAGAGAGTCTGTGTGTGTCTGAGTTTGTGCGTGCGTGCGTGTGTGTGTACTTGCGTGCGTGCGTGTGTGTGTATGTGCGTAACTGCAGCCGATGACGAGTGATTTAGCAAACATGACTAGACTGGATTCTCCTCCTATTCTTTGTCTCTTTCCATCTCCATCTCGACCCCTCAGTTCTCCAGCTTTCGCCCCTTCTGACTGTATATAATTATCCTAACGCATTGTTGGCTAAACGGACACTCCTACATAATCATCCTCGTCGCCAATGTATGGCGAAACGAGCTGCACAAGACATTACCAGAGCTCTCCATTTTTATCGTAATTGTCTCAACCGAGTTCTTGAGTCCACGAAGGGAAAGACGGTTAAAGGGAAATAAGTGAATATAGTTCGTCTGTTAAGTTGGCTAATCTCCCCTAGATTTTGAACGCGCCAGACCAGACCAAACTTCGTTGTTTTGTGGATAAGAAGAATATTTCATTGAAAATTTTGTTTTAAAGCACCGAGAGATAGATAGGGAGGGAGGGAGGGAGGGATGAGAGAGGAGAGAGAATGAAGAGTCGCGAAGAGAGGACATGGGTGAGAGAAGAAAGAGAGAGAGAGAGCAAGAGTGCTTTTACCACTCTCCCTTCTTATAAACAAGAAAATGCTTACCTACCACTGAAAACAGATGTGTTGCAATAATTAGTATAAACAATAAGCATCAACTTTCAGCTTCTCTAAACAGAATTGTTGCAATAAGAATTCAAGGGAAGCCAGTCATGAAAATATAAACAGCAACAACAACGACTTCAAAGATAAGGAATGAGAATACTAATATAAAAACACGAGAAATCCACAAAGTTTAAAAAAACAAAAAAACACCCAACTATTCAGCAAGTAAACATTGTCAAATAAAACCAAAAAACATCCCCAAACATTGTCATGTAAAACAAATCTATAGTGACTGACGATGACAAAGATGATGATTTTGACGATGATGACGACAAAGGTGATGATGATGATTATGGTGTTACAGCGGCAGGGATACCCGACTATCGTACCCCGGGTACAGGGCTGTTTCACACGATGAAAGACCAAGACCTTGGAGTGACAGATGTCTCTGATATATTCAGCCTGGACTTCTTCAAGGTAACGTACTCTCTATATGTTTTCTCTCTTGCTGAGTCTCTCGTGTGTGTGTGTGTGTGTGTGTGTGTGTGTGTGTGTGTGTGTGTGTGTGTTTTATTCTTTTATATCGAGGATAAGGGAAAATAAGCACTCTTGTGCTTTTTTTACGTCCAGTCTCCGTGTGCATGCGGTTTTGTAAATTTTGTCATCTGTTCCCACCGGCACACAATGGCCTACTCTTTCAAAGAGTAGTAGTAGTAGTATGTTCTTTCGAGCCAGAAGGCCCATAGAGCCGGAGCTTATCCCGGTTTCTGTAGCGTTAAGCGAACTGATGGTTTTTTACCACCCCTGTGACAGGACGCTAGTCTGTCGCCAGATACTTCCCCAGCAGAGCTGGTACCCACTTGTACACCTGGGTGGAGTGAGGAAAATAGGAGTAAAGTGTCTTTCCCAAGGACACAACACCGAACCGAGCGGGGATCGAACCCGCGACCTCTGGATCACGAGTTGACCGCCTAAACCACTCGACCACGGTGCCTCCCTTTCAAAGAGTGGAACAGGATTTAACGTGTGCGCAGGATGTTCTGCGTGCGTTCGCACACGGGGCCTCGGTTTATAGTCTCATCCGAAGGACTTTTGGGGAGAGTGGAGTCTGCACTGATGTTAACTCCAGTGTGTGTGTGTGTGTTGTGTGTGTGTGTGTGTGTGCGCGCGCGCGCTTAGTTCTCTGTGTGTGCAGGTATATTACTCTCTAACTCTTTTCTGTTGCTGGTCCTCTGTGTGTGTGTGTGTGTGTGTGTGTGTGTGTGTGTGTGAAGTCAAAATTTTATTTCCAGATGGTACATTGAATAAGCAATGCATTTGCTTTTTTTCATCAAGCCATCTATCTAAGAACAAATTTCTTAATGATTATACTAAGATACTACATTATTGCATCATTTACCATTAAATTAAACCAGTGTGCGCGTGCGTGCGTGCGTGCGCGCGTGCGCGCGTGTATGGATGCAGACATGCGCGTGTGTGCTGGCCTTCCTGCGTAGAGTGCCCCGCGTGTGTTTGTGTGTGTGAAACACCCCAGTGTTGAACTGACTGTTGCAGAACAACCCCAAGCCCTTCTTCCAGCGGTTAAAGCACTTTTTTGCTATCAGTCCAAAGGTAAACATCGCTGTTTTCCTTCCTATCTATCTATCTGTCTATTATCTATCTACCTATCTGTCTGTCTATCTATCTGTCTGTTGTCCTTCCTTCCTATCTATCTGTTATCCTTCCTATCTATCTGTTATCCTTCCTATCTGTCTGTTATCCTTCCTTCCTATCTATCTATCTGTTATCCTTCCTTCCTATCTATCTGTTATCCTTCCTATCTGTCTGTTATCCTTCCTTCCTATCTATCTATCTGTCTGTTATCCTTCCTTCCTATCTATCTGTTATCCTTCCTTCCTATCTATCTGTTATCCTTCTTCCTATCTATCTATCTATCTATCTATCTATCTATCTATCTATCTATCTATCTATCTAATCTATCTATCTATCTATCTATCTATCTATCTGTCTGTTATCCTTCTTCCTATCTAACTATCTGTCTGTTATCCTTCCTATCTATCTATCTGTTATCCTTTCTTACTATCTATCTGTTATCCTTTCTTACTATCTTCTGTTATCCTTCCTTCCTTCCTATCTATCTGCTGTTATCCTTCCTTCCTTCCTATCTATCTGTCTGTTATCCTTCCTTCCTTCCTATCTATCTGTCTGTTATCCTTCCTTCCTATCTATCTGTCTGTTATCCTTCCTTCCTATCTATCTGTCTGTTATCCTTCCTTCCTATCTATCTGTCTGTTATCCTTCCTTCCTATCTATCTGTCTGTTATCCTTCCTTCCTATCTATCTGTCTGTTATCCTTCCTTCCTATCTATCTGTTATCCTTCCTTCCTATCTATCTATCTGTTATCCTTCCTTCCTATCCATCTGTCTGTTATCCTTCCTTCCTATCTATCTGTCTGTTATCCTTCCTTCCTATCCATCTGTCTGTTATCCTTCCTTCCTATCTATCCATCTGTCTGTTATCCTTCCTTCCTATCTATCTATCCATCTATCTATCTGTCTGTTATCCTTCCTTCCTATCTATCTGTCTGTCTGTCTGTGCCTGTCTGTCTTTCTACACACACATGCACAGAGCAAATGCATTTCTTATCCGATTTACCATGAGAGAAAGAGGCATAGATTATATTTCCACTTCTGTTTTGGGTGGCAGTCAATGATAACTCATAGCATGGGTAGGCTATACCTGTATATCAAGCGCTTCGATTTGTTTTTGTTTTTTTACAAGATTCAGCGCTATATAAATTCCATATATTTATTATTATTATTATTATTATTATTATTATTTTATTCGTTTATCACACCTCCCTACCTTTGAAAGCTCCTCCAAAAGTCTTGGATAAGAATAACGAATGTAATTACCCTTAATGGGTTGATAAAGTATTTTGACTTTACCGCTACTACTACTACTGCTACTGCTGCTGCTGCTGCTACTGCTTCTACTGCTACTGCTACTATTGCTGCTGCTACTACTACTTCTACTATTACTACTACTACTACTACTACTACTACTACTACTACTACTACTACTACTACTACTGCTGCTGCTGCTACTACTACTACTGCTGCTACTACCACTACTACTGCTGCTACTATTACTACTGCTACTACTACTACTGCTACTACTACTACTACTCCTGCAACTTCCTCTCCTCTACTACTACTTCTGCTACAACGACTACTACTACTACTACTGCTACTACAACTCCTGCTGCTGCTACTACTACTACTGCTGCTGCTACTATTACTACTGCTACTGCTACTACTACTACTACTACTTCTACTACTACTACTTACTACTACTACTCCTGCTTCTACTACTACTACTGCTGCTGCGGCTGCCACCGCTAATGATGATAATAATAATAATAATACTAATACTAATACTACTAGCAGATCATAGTACACAGTAATGATGATGAAGACTGTTGATTGTTGTTGGTCATCATCGCCAGCCCACCCCCTGCCACTACTTCATCCGTCTTCTGCACCAGAAAGGCCTTCTGTTGCGTCACTATACCCAGGTCAGTGTGTGTGTGTGTGTGTGTGTGTGTGTGTGTGTGTGTGTGGGTGTGTGCGTTATTTATTTATTTATTAATTAATTTTTTTTATATCGAGGATAATGGAATAAGCACTTATGTGCTTTTTTACATCCAGTCCCCGTGTGTATGCGGTTTGTAAATTCTGTCATCTGTTCCCACCGGCACACAATGGCTTACTCGTGTGTGTGTGTGTATGTGTGTGTGTGTGTGTGTGTGTGTGTGTGATTCAGATTATTTTATTGCCATTTAAGTCAAGTGTGTGTGTAGGTGTTCGTGTGTGTGTGTGAGTAGGTGTGTGTGTGTGTATAGGTGTGTGTTCGTATGTGTGTGTGTAGGTGTGTGTTCGTGTGTGTGTGTAGGTGTGTGTTCGTATGTGTGTGTGTTCGTGTGTGTGTGTGTGTGTGTCTGTGTGTGTGTGTGATTCAGAATATTTCATTGCCATTGAAGTCAAGTGTGTGTTTGTGTGTGTGTAGGTGTGTGTGCGAGTAGGTGTGTGTGTGTATGTTCGTGTGTGTGTTAGTGTGTGTGAGTGTGTATGTAGGTGTGTGTGTGTGTGTGTGTGTGTGTGTTTGAGTGTGTGTGTGTAGGTGTGTTCGTGTGTGTGCGTGAGTGTGTGTGTGTGTGCGCGTGAGTGACTGAGTGTGTTTATGTGAGTGTGTGTGAAAGTGTGTGTGTGCGTGCATGTGTGTGTGTGTGTGAATCCACACCCGTCCACAAGTAACCTGCATACCTGCTTGTTCTTTCACACATACCTACGTGCAGTTTGCGAGCTTTCCATGCATGCAAACATAATTATTTATTATGTGTGTGCGCAATTTAGCATGCCAAACATTCACAAACCACTACACGACAACAACAAAAAAACACCAACAAAACTTTGGCGTGCGTCACACGATAAGAAAACCTGCATTTTTTTTTTGGTCATATTAATTTCTGTGTTTTTGAAACTGTTAGAATATCGACATGCTGGAGCGCGGGGCGGGGTTGCCTGCAGAGACAGTGGTCGAAGCCCATGGCTCCTTGTTCTCCTCACACTGCGCCACGTGTCAACATGCCTACACCCTGCAGTGGATCAAAGGTAGGAAGGTAGGCTGGTTGGTTTGTTGGTAGGTAGGTAGGTTGGTTGGTAGGTAGGTAGGTGGGATGGTAGGTTGGTTGGTAGGAAGGTTGGTTGGTAAGTAGGTTGGTAGGTAGGTTGGTAGGAAGGTAGGTTGATTGATTGGTAGGTTGGTAGGAAGTTGGTTGGTTGGTTGGTAGGTAGTTGGATGGTTGTATGAAGGTTGGTTGTTAGGTAGGTTGGTTGGTTGGTAGGTTGGTTGGTAGGTAGGTTGGTAGGTAGGAAGGTTGGTGGGTAGGAAAGTTGGTTGATTGGTAGGTAGGTAGGTTGGTTGGTAGATTGGTAGGTAGGTTGGTAGGTTGGTAGGTAGGAAGGTTGGTGGTAGGAAGTTGGTTGATTGGTAGGTAGGTAGGTTGGTTGGTAGGTTGGTTTGGTAGGTAGGTTGGTAGGTAGGAAGGTTGGTGGGTAGGAAAGTTGGTTGATTGGTAGGTAGGTTGGTTGGTTGGTAGGTTGGTTGGTAGGTAGGTTGGTAGGTAGGAAGGTTGGTGGGTAGGAAAGTTGGTTGATTGGTAGGTAGGTAGGTTGGTTGGTTAGATTGGTAGGTAGGTAGGTTGGTTGGTAGGTAGGTTGGTTGGTAGGTAGGTTGATTGGTTGGTAGGTAGGTTGGTTGGTAGGTAGGTTGATTGGTAGATAGGTTGGTTGATTGTGGTAGGTTGGTAGAGTTGGTTTTGATAGGTGGGGTAGGTTGGTTGGTAGGTAGGTGTAGGTGTGGTAGGTAGGGAGTAGGGGTTTGGTATGGTTTGTGGTAGGTGGTTTGGTAGGAAGGTGAGGTAGGTAGGTTGGTGTGTGTAGGGTTTGGTTGATGGTAGGTAGGTTTGGTTGGTTGGTATGGTTGGAAGGTCGGTTTTGGTAGGTAGGTAGGATGGTAGATAGGTTCGGTTGGTAGGTAGGTAAGGTAGGATGGTAGATAGGTTGGTGGTAGGTTAGGTAGGTTGGTAGGAAGGTGGGTAGGTAGGAAGGTTGGTAGGTAGGTAGGATGGTAGGTAGGAAGGTGGTAGGTAGGAAGGTTGGTAGGTAAGGTAGGTGGTAGTAGGTTGGTTGTGTAGGTAGGTTGGATTGGTAGGTAGGTTGGTTGATAGGTAGGTTGGTTGATTGGTAGGTAAATATGTTGGTTGGTAGGTAGGTTGGTTGGAAGGTCGGTTGGTAGGTAGGTAGTGGTAGATAGGTTGGTTGGTAGGTTTGGTTGGTAGGTGGTTGGTTGGTTGGAAGGTCGGTTGGTTGGTAGGTAGGTAGGTAGGTTGGATGGTTGGTAGGAAGGTTGGTTGGTTGGTAGGTGGTTGGTAGGTTGGTGGTTGGTATGGTAGGTTGGTAGAAAGGTTGGTTGGTAGGTTGGTAGGTAGGTAGGAAGGTTGGTAGGTTGGAAGGAAGGTTGGTTGGTAGGTAGGAAGGTTGGAAGGTAGGTAGGTGGGTCCTAAAAGTGTTAATCTAAAGTCTTATTTTTTGTTGTTGTGCGTTCCCCAGCTTAACATCTGGGGGTCATCCAGAATGTGCACTCTGACTCACTCATCATCCCACCTGGGAATCACTGTGAGATTGAAACTGCACACTACTGAATGAGACGTTTGCCTGTACGACTTGTTTTTAAGTACCTCGCCATATAGACAGCCATACTCCGACTTCAGAGGATTTGTTTGGTCTCCTTTAACAAAGGAGAGTGCAGGTTGTGATGTTAAGAGCTTGTCATGGCTGAAGGCAATCTCAACTCAATATTTTACAAAATAACAACATGTTAGGACGGCTTGCACTAGTCTGGACCGAAATATTCCAGCTTTTGGCTGGGCCAGGTGGTGTTTGAATCGTATCTTTGATGAACGATAACCGTGAGTATTTTGATGCAGCGCTATTGATTGCTGCTTAAAAAGATCCGCGGCTATAAGAATTCCATTTGAAATATGCTTGATTAAACATTGTTGGAAACATCATATTAATATTTTCAGATAAAAAAAGGGTGAAAGGTAGCGAGCGTGGTGGAATAGGATTTGCCCGCTCTACCGGGGAGATGAGATCGATATTAGGAAGAAATCTGCCGTGATAAGTAATTGACTTGTTTTTTGTACAAGATTGGATATAATCTGCATTGTATTATATGATTGATTGATGATGATAATGTGTGTGCGTGCGTGCGTGCATGCAATATTGGGTTGATATTTAGTTCTTTCTTTCTGTGTACCTTCTTCTGCTCATTACGAACATCAAGAAAAACAACAGCAACAATATCATACACACCAAACAGTACCAGCAAACAGTGATAATGCCCAACGCCAAAGCAACGGTAATAAATAGTAAACCACCCACATGCACAACGAATACTACGACAATAACAACAATATTCAACGCCCAAAAATAACAGCACATTAATCACAGCAATACAAACGACAAATAGCAGCAGTGCCATCACCACACCCTCAACAACAACAATATAAAAAAACAACAACCAAAAAAGAATGCAACAAGGCACCAGCAACTACCACCACACCTCGACCATTACTACCATCATCATCACCACCACAACAATAACGACAATGACAGCGACAATAACAAAACAAGAACAGCATTATAATAAAACAAACAAAAAACCCGCAACAAACCACCATCACCACAACCACCTCCATCATCATCACCATCACAACAACAACGACAGCGACAACCACCACCACCACCAATACTGATCTTCTCGTTCGTGGCAGATCGAGTGATGAAAGATCGGCTTCCGACTTGCGAAAAAAAGGACTGCGAGGGTGTTGTTCGACCAGGTGAGTTCCCTGAAGTCGGAGTGTGGCTACCGAATTAATGGTGTGTGTGTGTGTGGTGTGTGTGTGTGTGTTGTGTGTGTTTGGGGTGAGGTGGGTGTGGGGGGAGCAAAAATCTCGGAGCTCTAGCTGAGGAACGAAATAAAAAAAAACACCAGGTGTGTGTGTGTGTGTGTGTTGGTGTGATGTGTGTGATTGTGTATTGTGTGAGTGTGAGAGTGTGTGCGCGCGCGCGCGTGTTTGTGTCTCTATATGTGTATGTATGTGTGTGTGTGCGTGCATCCGCGGGGCGCGCGCGCGCGTGTGTGTGTGAGAGAGTGAGTGCGAGTTGTGTGTGTGTGTGTGTGTGAAATATGTTCAGATGCTGACGGTTCTGATTTTCTCTGCAGACATAGTCATGTACGGAGAACCATTGCCTCCACGTTTTGCTGAACAGGTCCAAGAGGTATGTCCTGAGAGAGAGAGAGAGAGAGAGAGAGAGAGAGAGAGAGAGAGAGAGAGAGAGAGAGAGAGGGTATGATAGAGAGAAAGAAGAGAGGTATGATAGAGAGAAAGGGAGAGAGACAGAGAGAGAAAGAGACAGAGGGAGAGAGACACAGAGAGAAAGAGAGAGAGAGCAGAAAAGAGAGGAGAGAGAAAGAGAGGGAGAGAAGAGAGAGAGAAGAGGAAGAGAGTGGAGGAGAGAGAGCGGGGAGAGAGAGAGGGGGAGGAGAGAGAAAAGAGGGAGGAGAGAGAAAGAGGGAGGGAGAGAAGAGAGAAAAGAGAGGGAGAGAGGAGAGAGAGGAGAGAGAGAGAGAGAGAGGAGGGCAGACATACAGAGAAGACATCATTGTGTTGTCAACGGAAAGGAACTTCTTAATAGGATAAACTTACACATACTTGTTCTTTCTCTCTCTCTCTCTTCTTCTTCTTCTGTCTGTCTCTCCGTGTTTGTGACACACACACCTGGTCTTTTTGTTGTTAAGTCCTATAGGGCATTTACTGTAGTTCTTGCAGGTCTTTTTTTGATTTTTAAAATGTTTTATACTTTCCTTGATCTGTTCATGTTAAGAATACGCTTTCGTTTGTTATCCCTCTCTGTCTCTCTCTTTCTTTCTCTCCTATCCAGTCTCTTATTTTGGGGTGGTCCGGTATCACTCAAAGTGGAAAGACGTTAAAATTGAAGACTTATTTATTCACTTGCACACACACACGCGCACGCACACACACACGCGCGCGCGCACAGAGTAAGCATACATTTTGGGTAATAATATATCTATCTTGACAGGATTTCCCACACTGTGATCTGCTGATCATACTGGGTACCTCCCTTGTGGTACAACCCTTCGCTTCTCTCATCTCCAAGTGAGTTTAGTAGGGGGGTTAGTTTTGTTTTGTTTTGGGAGGGGATGGGGGGTGGTGGTGGTGATGGCTTTTGTTGTGTTACGTTTTTTGTTTTGTTGTCATCTAAGTCAAATATTTATTGACGGTCCCTTGCGAAGATGTGATGAACAAAAAACATACCAACAAAAAAAAGTGGAACCACTCGTTTAACTTTGGATACATCTCTGTCTGTCTGACTTTCTCACCGTTTGTCTGACTGCCTGTCTGTCTGCCTCACAGTCTGTCTGCATTACTCTTCTGTCTGCCTCACTGTGTCTGTCCATCTGCCTCACTGTCTGTCTGCCTGAGACAATGTCGGACTGTCAGTCTGCCTGTCTATTTCACTGTCTGTCCGCCTCACTGTCTATCTTTGTCACTGTCTATCTATCTCACTGTCTGATTGTCTGCTAGTGCATCATTGGTTTTGTCTCGCAGAGTCAAAGTGTCCACGCCTCGACTGTACATCAACTTAGACAACGGAGGCATGGACGTGAGTGTTCCCTGGCATCTGGAATGCTACCACGCTCCCGTGCAAATAATTTTTAAAATTTATTATTTTTTTTTTAGGGGAGGGGAGGGGGGGGTGGGGTGGTGGTGGTGGGGGTGATTCCTCGGCTAGAACTTCCGATGTTCGCCAGTCGTGAGATTTTGCGTATGCGTCCGTTTTACCCACCGTTCAGTTAGCAATATATCGACCACGGCAGAAACACCACGCTAGTGTTGCTTACAGTTTTGAAAAAAAAAGTTGGCATCCGTTCCTACCGACACACACACTGGCCTACTCTCCCGAAAAGTCAGAACGGGGTTTTTCACCTACGGAATGAAGATTAAAGGAAATTTGTGTTTGTTTGTTGTTGTTCGCCTCCGAGGTGAGATTTGTGCGTATGTGAGCGTGTGTGTTCATCACGAAGGTAGCCGCATTCCGGCTGAGGAATGGTGAGGGGATCAGTTGAAACTGGAACGGGGAGGGGACAGTGAGAAAAAGCGGGGGGGGGGGGGGGGGGGGTGAGGGGGTGGAGGTGAGGTTAGGGTGGTAGGGGTGGAAGAGTGAGGGTGGGGAATCGTCAAAGAAGAGACCCCCCCCCCCCCCGTTACAGTGTCGAGTGGAAGGGAGAGAGAACGAAATAATTATGTGTGTGGTGTGTGTGTGTGGGGGGGGGGGGGGTGTTGTTGTTGTGGAGTGTGTGTTGTGGTGGTGGTGGGTGGTAGGTTGTGGAGTGTGTGTGGTGGTGGTGTGTGTGTGTGTGAGTGTGTGCGCGTGCTTTCTGTTTTTAGTACAAGTCCACAGACATCTGTGTATTCCATTCTTTTATCTTGCTCTGTTGGAGATTTTTTCTTTCGCTCGTTTTGAACCCTTGCCTTGCTATATTTGCGTGCGTGCATGCGCGCTTTGTGTGTGTGTGTGTGTGTGTGTATGTGTGTGTGTATGTATGTGTGTATGTATACATGTATGTGTGTGTGTGCAGAAAAATGATATGGGGGTGGTGTTTGGCGGAGGACTTTACTTTGATGTGGCCGGCAATTTGACGTAAGTGATACACACACACGCACATACACTCACTCACATACATACGCGCGCGCACACACGCAATCAAGTGTGTGCGCATTCTAGAGCAGTGTGGCGAAGAACAGACAGATAGGCAGAATGAAGAATGACTGACAAAATGAATGACGGAATGAATGAATGAATGACAGAAGGCTCGATAAAATAAACGAAAGAATTCTATAAAGTGATTGGTAAATTAATTAATGAATGGATTGACCAAGGAATCAATAAAGAAATGAATGAATCGGTGAATAAAAGTATGTGTGTATGTATGTATGTATGTATGTGTGTATGTATGTATGTGTGTATGTATGTATGTGTGTATGTATATGTATGTGTGTATGTATGTGCCCAAATGAATGAAGGATCTTTACAAACAGTAACTAACGACTCTATCAATCAATCGATCAACTAATCAATCAATCAAATTAATTAACCAATCAATTAACTGTGATGCCTGAATCAGTGAATGAAAGTATTAACAAATGAATGACCTTAACAATCAGCTAACGGCTCTATGGATTGATAATCGATCAGCCAACCAATCAATCAACCAACCAATCAATCACTCTCTCAAATAACTGCAATGCTTATTTAGGCTTTCTTATCAACCGAGCTCTCATCACAAAGCTATTCAGCTAACCAATCAACTGTCAGTCTATCTGTAAGACTTAACAACCAACCCGTTGATGTTTATAATTTTGATTTTGAAAAATTTGGTGAAAGTACACTTTGATCAAGGTGCAGTCATATCAATAATGCTAGTGTGTGTGTGTGTGTGTGTGTGCGCGCGGTTTGTGGGTTATGTGTGTGTCGTGTGTGTGGCTTGTGTGTGTGTACGCGTGCATGTGTTATACAGTGATGTGTTCAAGCAAACGAAATGCGACGACGCTTGTTTGGAAATGGCCGATTTGGCAGGCTGGGGGGTAAGTTTCATTCCAGTTTTTTTAATCTTGTTTTTTTATTTATATTTTTTTCTTGTAATCTAGTGGATGAATTATCTAGTTCGTATTGCATACCACATCTTGCTAGATTTCCTGTGTGGAATTCAGGCTGATTTCCCTACCACAAAGAAAGAGAGAGACAATGACAATGACAAATTCTTTTATTTCGAGGATAATGAATAAGCACACATGTGCTTTTTTACATCCAGTCCCCGCCCGTTAGGGATACATCTTAATAATAATAACCCAATACTTATACAGTTACGCAATAAAAACAAGGGGAAATAACCCTTTTCAAAACAGCTCCCCCCCAACAACAAGAAGAGAGAGAGAGAGAGAGAGAGAGAGAGAGAGAGAGAGAGAGAGGGGGGGGGGAGGGGAAAAAGAGAGAGAGAGAGAGAGAGAGAGAGAGAGAGAGAGAGAGAGAGCGACAGAGAGAGAGAGCAGGACATCACAAAGACAGTGCCACACATTTTATTCCTGTTCATAAAAAGTGTGTGTTTCCCTTTGAGGGTGGTGTTTTTCTACAGAATTTTGCCAGCAGCAGAACCCTTTTGCTGCTGTGGGGTTGTTTAGCAAGAACTGTGATAAAGCCCAGGCGCTGAAGGCTAGCACACACACACACACACCTCATCTGTAGAATGCGTATAATTATGTTATTTGGTTACCTGAGAATTTGGACATGCACGTTTAACCATAATTTCATGTGCGTTTGTATGCATACAGGCAATGCATAGGCACGTTAACATTGGCGAGTGTGCGCGTGCGAGCGAGCGAGAGCAAGAACGAACACGCGAATGAGCTAGTAAATACCTTATTAGAGGATGCTTTTAAATAAAAAAAAAAATAATATATGGAATTTATATAGCGCTAAATCTTGCAAAGCGACAAATCAAGATGCTTTTAATAAAAATTATCCAAGCTAATTTCTGTCTGTTAATTTTTGTGTGTGTTTCAATCCCGCAGAAAGAGCTTCAGAATCTGATCCAGCGTGGACACAAATGTAACGAACGTCAGACAACAAGGAAGACATCCCAGCAGACGACAAGAGCGACGAAGACACCCAGCACCATCACAACCACTTAAAGTAGTATCCCACCCTCTACAACAGCAATGTCAAAGAAGCAGTCAGTCTGTGGAGGAAGACTAGTCTCTGTGTGAAAACTTGTGAACGAAAAGGATAGAGGTAAATGCTGTACACACATATATACATAGACAGACACACATACATATACACACAACTTGACAGAATAGCAAAAGGTGGAGCTGAACATAGGGATGGGTCTTGCAGCATAAGTGTTCCTCTATCCATCCACAAGGGCTATAACATGTGACAAAATGCATGTTGGAAACACTTGAAAAAGAAGCTACAAGGTACCAGTTATTCCTGGAGTGATGATGTAACCCATGTATTATCTTTTGATAAGATCAAATGTCGTAATTTACATGAATATAGAAATGTTGTGTCTATTATCTACAGGTTTAAGCTCAATGCTTTTAAAACTAAATTTTCCAAAAAAGCAACATGTATCTGTGGCGAAAATCTTACCAATGATCACATTCTTTTACGATGCAGAGATCTGAAAAACGCTTTACCTGCCTTCCCAGTCCGTAGCTTACAGCAAATTCTACAAGACATTCCATTAATGAAACAAACTGTTTTGTTATTAAGTCATACTCCTATTTTCAGAATCCTTTAATATGAGGATAGCTTCTAGTTATATGAATTGCAACGTTAATATTTTAACTGTTCATTTTTTCTGTTCAGAATTCTTGTTTATGCTTTTCCCCCCATAATATTTGTTATTGCAATGGATCATTTATGTGCATACCCCTCGCCCTACAAACACACACTTTCCCGTCTGATATCACTATTTAGTGGAAGGACGTTAAACTGAAGAACTACTACAACTTGATCAGTATTTGATCTCTCTTTAACCATTTTAGGGGTATGGAGGAAAGGTGAACATCAGGTAATACAAAGAGAAAGCAAAAAAACTATAACAAACAAGATTTCAATGCAGTACATAAATCATACACACAATCTTGTGCTTATCTTAAAACCTGTTCCACTTTTCAGAATAGGCCATGGAATGCCAGTGGGAATGGATGACAAAATTGACCAAACTGCATACACACAGGGACTGGGTGTAAAAAAGCTCACGAGTGCTTATTCCATTATCCTCAAAATAAAAGAAAGGGAGAAAAAAAATGTATGCAAATATACATGCAGATGAGGCCCCTTTCCTCCTCTTATTCCTCTCCCCCCACCCCCCTCCCTCTGTGAACATTTTTTTTAGGCCTTTGGTATCCTGTTTTGTTGTTGTTTGGTTTTTTGTTTGGTTTTTCTTTTGGTGTGTGGTGTGTGGGGGGGGGGGGGGGGGGGGGGTGTCGGTGGCTATATATGGAGAAAATATACCTTGAATGTCTTCCTATGCTGACACTGATTATGCAAAATTTTTTTTTTTTTAAATGTATGCAATGTATATATGAATTTTTGGATTGGTTTTTTTTTTTCAATTGTTGTTATCCATTTTACAGCTGTTTTCTTGTTAACTGATGTGTTTTGTTACATTTTTGGCAACCATTTTCTTCTGGTGTGTTTCATGGTTCTTTTAATTAAATCTAGTCAGTTATTATGTTTTTGAAAACTGACAACAACAACAACAAAAATGAAGAGAAAAATTGGCACAGGGGTGAAAAATCATTGTTATAAAAAAAAATTGTTTGTAATCGTCTATATCCCAAAAAGGTGAAAAGAATAAAATCTTGTGTCAAACTCCAGCCACATCTTTGTGTGTGTGTGTGTGCGTATGTGTGTGAGTGCATGTGTGTGAGTTCATGTGTGTGAGTGTGCATGTGTGTAAGTGTGTGTGTGCATGTGTGTGAGAGAGGGAGGAAAGAGGGAAATAGAGGGAGAGAGAGAGGAGGGGGAGAGAGAGGGAGAGGGGGGGAGAGGGAAGGAGAGAGGGGAGGGAGGAGGGAGGGGAGAGAGAGAGGGAGGGAGAGGGGGAGAGAGAGAGAGGGGGGGGGAGCGAGATGGAACAGGACGAGTTACCTAGGTCTGGGACAGAGACAAAGGAACAGCAGACACTACTGTAGTCTGGAGGAAAGTGATGGGTGTGTGTGTGTGTGTGTGTGGGGGGGGGGGGGGGTGGGGGGGGATTTTTGGGTGGTTGGGGTGGGGGGGGGGGTTAGCTGGTAAGGCAAGGAACAAATTGTAATTTCCATCAAATGACTTCAAACTGTTAAATGCATTCCTCAAACTCGTTAGTGTGCTACCAAGTAACCTTTTACCACATACAGACATCCCCCACAATATCGCAAATACTCGGCAAAGGAACCATAATACTTAGTGAAATTTGTACATTTCAGAAAAAGGACCTTTTCCTATTCCGCAATATCTGCAACCAATATTTTCCCTACTTACAACCACTCCCCCCTCTGACAGAAAAACAACAAACGTTCATTCTGGGCACAAACCTTTCCTCTTTATTCACACAAAGCATCCCCAAATGTCCACACAAAAAAGCACCGCCCTCGTCCGACACACAGATTCACGAAACAGATCCTTAGTCTTGAAGTGCTTCTGTTTTCTCGACACATATAATTATTATTATTTACACAGTTGTATCTCATTTTCACTTTAAATTATCTCCTGTACACATGAAGTTGCCAGTGGAAATAGATTTTCACTGACACTTATTTTCACTCAAAGTTCAAAATTTTACACAAAGCCCCACACACACAACCACCATTTCCTCAATTATATATAAATGTACAACACCTGTATACCCTCAGTTTCACAAAACACAATTATTTTCACACAACACATATATTCCCTCATTTTTACACACAAATTCCCTCATTTTTACACAAACATATATATTCCCTCATATTTACACAAATTCCCTCATTTTTACCCACACATCATTCATTTTCACACAACACACATATTCATTCATTTTTACACAACACATATATTCTCATTTTCACACAAACACATTATTCCCTCATTTTCACACACAATATATTCTCATTTTCACACAACAATATATTCCTGTTTTACACACATATTCCATTCATTTTCACAACAACACATATATTCCTCATTTTCACACAACACATATATTCCCGCATTTTTCACACAACAAATATATTCCCTCGTTTTCATACATATTCCCTCATTTTCACACAACACATATATTCCCTCATTTTCATATGACATAATATTATACCACCTCACAAGTTAACAAAAACAAAACCATATTTTATGTTTCAAAAACCATTACTGTTCACATTCATCCTCCTATCTACACAACACACTCTCTCTCTCTCTCTCTCTCCACACCACACTCTCTCCAACACACACACATACTATTTTTACACACCTCTCTCCTCTCTCACCACACACACTCACTCTCACACACACTCTCTCTCTCTCTTCCTCAAGAAAGAAAAAAAAAGCAATAATACTACACTGTGTCAAATCAAAACCCCAAAATCTTGATTTTCATACCAAACGTACTATGTTCTTTTCATACAAACCACCACTCAAAAGCTTAAAGTGTGTTTTGAGTATGTTACTTTACACATACAACCTTTTTGTGCTTCATTCTACATATCTAAAAAACAACCCCCCCCTCTAAAAAAAAACAAAACACCCCCCCCCCCTCCAAAAAAAAGAAGAAAACAACAAAAAAACCAACCCAGCCCCCACCAAAAACAACAAATCCTGCCGTGTACTGCTATAACACTGGTCCTCAGGTGCAGCAGTAGTGTACACGACAAAACAATAATAATAAAAATTTAAAAAATCACTCTTCAACTATTGTTCCTCTTTATCTCCCGCCCTCTTCCTTCCCTTCCCACAATGCCCTCTTCTTCTTCCTCCCCCACCCTCAACTGCTTCATCCCCTCCCTCCCTTAAAAAAGACACCCCCAGGCGTTTTATATCATATGTAGTGAAGTTAAAGTAAAAGGTAAAGGAGTCCCATAACCTATGCGGTCAGGGAGTGAGGCATCAGAGACCTCCAACTTCTCCAGGGGCCAGCGTATTGAGGGCGGCGCCCATCTCCTCTCCCTCGCTGCTTTACCTTCCCTGACCCTAAAGAGGTAGGTACCCATTTACAGCTGGGTGAACTGGGGAACTGTACTGAAGCCAAGGCGTGGCGCAAACGGTCACCCATCCAACTGGTAACCACGCTCGACGCTGCTTAACCTTGGCTGGGGGAAAGCGAGTGCTCCGACCACTGAGCTATCCTCCCGTCCCCTTGTAGTGAAGTTAGCAATAAAATAAAAGCCAAAAAAACAACAGAAAGCAAATCACTAAAGAAGACATGGAGTGCTCTCAGAAAAATTTAAAGAGTAACATTATCATGTTGTCACGACATATAAAAAAGGTTATCGCTCGGTAATGACACCAGCCTAAAACACATGACATCAACACCAAAAAACGTCAAGAAGTGGTGTAAACACCTCATGACATCCACAAAACAAAAATGACATCCCTTCACTGATGACACGAGTGTCAACACCACATGACATCCACAAAAAAAAGCACAAAGTACCTTCAGCACATACAATTTTACATGTTA
This sequence comes from Rapana venosa, assembly GCA_028751875.1. NCBI lineage: Eukaryota > Metazoa > Mollusca > Gastropoda > Neogastropoda > Muricidae > Rapana > Rapana venosa. The sequence continues at coordinate 44,068,178 of CM054155.1, read as the reverse complement.
ACATGACAACAAAGGAGTATTAACATCATGTTGTGATGACAACATTGTAGTATTAACATCAAGATGCCATGAGAACAGAGTAGTATTAACATTGTGTCATCATGACAACACTGTAATATTAACATCACGTTGTGATGACAACATTGTAGTATTAACATCAAGATGCCATGAGAACAGAGTAGTATTAACATCATGACAACACTGTAGTATTAACATTAAGTTGTCATGACAACATTGTAGCTTTCAGATCAGGTTGCGATGACAACATTGTAGTACTTAACATCATTGCAGCATTAACATCATGTGCACATAGCAATATAGTATTTACATTACGGTGACAATATAGCATTAACATCTTCTTGTCATAACATGTAGCATTAAAATCTTTTTCTTTTGTTGTTGTTGTAACAACATAACATACAGTGCCCTCAGCAAAGGGAGTATTAACATTATGTTAGCATAACAGAAAGAAAAAGCTAACACCCCCCCCCCCCCCCCCCCCCCCCCAAAAAAAAAAAAAGAACCCCCCCCCCCCCAAAAAAAAAAAAAAAAAGGATAAAAAACCCCTGACCAAACCAAACCAAACTAAACCAAACGACCCAACCAGCGACTAATTTTTCACTCTCGTGTTAATTAAAGTTGTTCCCCCTTGGTCAAGTGGACGCGTTTGTCAACAAATGATGATGACTTTCTTTCAATGGTGTTGACAGCACATTGCTGTTCTGTTGACAGTAGTATTAACAGCACACAGTCATGTTAATAGCACACAGCGTTGACAGCTCACAGACACCATGTTGACAGCACACCGTGTTGACAGCTCACAGACACCATGTTGACAGCACACAGACACCGTGTTGACAGCTCACAAGACACCATGTTGACAGCTCACAGACACCAACACCATGTTGACAGCACACCGTGTTGACAGCACACAGACACCGTGTTGACAGCACACAGACACCATGTTGACAGCACACAGACACCATGTTGACAGCTCACAGACACCTTGTTGACAGCTCACAGACACCGTGTTGACAGCTCACAGACACCGTGTTGACAGCTCACAGACACCGTGTTGACAGCTCACAGACGCCATGTTGACAGCACACAGACACCGTGTTGACAGCACACAGACACCTTGTTGATAGTACACGGACGCCATGTTGACAGCTCACAGACACCATGCTGACAGCACAGTGTTGACAGCACACAGACACCATGTTGACAGCACACAGACACTATGTGGACTGCATACACCATGTTGACAGCACAGTGTTGACAGTATACAGACACAATGTGGATTGCACACACCATGTTGACAGTACACACAGACACAGTGTTGACAGTACACACAGACACAGTGTTGACAGCAGACATGGTGCCCACAGAGCACACTAAGTGTTGACAGCACACAGAGACAGCGTTGACAGCACACAGTGTAGACTACACAAAGTGTTGACAGCACACAGACACGGCGTTGACAGAAAAGAAGCCAGAGTGGACAGATGCTGCTGTCAGAGACGTCTTAAAGCTAGCTGTACACCTACAGGCAACAGAGCACACACTGCACCTGACTCTCGAGTGTATATGCAATGTCTGTTTCTTTCCTTCCTAAACCAACAACACCACCACTGCAGATTTAATACAACAATGTCTGTCTGCTCTGTGTTCAACAGTGACCTTATTGTCTGTTCTTCACGTCTGTTCTGTGTACAACGGTGATGCCACTACTGTCTGTTCTCCATGTCTGTTCTTTATACAACAGTGATGCCATTACTGTCTGTTCTCCATACAACGGTGATGCCATTACTGTCTGTTCTTCATGTCTGTTCTTTATACAACAGTGATGCCATTACTGTCTGTTCTTCATGTCTGTTCTTTATACAACAGTGATGCCATTACTGTCTGTTCTCCATACAACGGTGATGCCATTATTGTCTGTTCTCCATGTCTGTTCTTTATACAACAGTGATGCCATTATTGTCTGTTCTCCATGTCTGTTCTGTGTACAGCAGTGATGCCATTACTGTCTGTTCTCCATACAACGGTGATGCCATTATTGTCTGTTCTCCATGTCTGTTCTGTGTACAGCAGTGATGCCATTACTGTCTGTTCTCCATACAACGGTGATGCCATTATTGTCTGTTCTGTGTACAACAGTGATGCCATTACTGTCTGTTCTCCATACAACGGTGATGCCATTATTGTCTGTTCTCCATGTCTGTTCTGTGTACAGCAGTGATGCCATTACTGTCTGTTCTTCACGTCTGTTCTATATAAATTCCATACATTATTATTATTATTACATGCTGTTCACTACAACAGCGTCACACCACGTCACCTGTTACCATGACAGTGATGTGACCCTCAATACACAACCAAAAAAAAGACACTTGGTGTGTGTCACTTGACACACTGGTGCCGTTACACTGGCATTATCATGTGGCTCTCAAGATACTGTCGCCACATCAGGACTGTTATGTGCCACTGAAATTATCATGACACTGCATCATCATCGTGTGACTCTTAATGCGTCGATATCACTGCAGGATTAGAGCTATGTGTTCACCAACATGTCGAATTGATCACACAATGTATTACTGCACCATGGTTGGTTGTTATGTGTACTTACTTCAGTGTGTTAGTATCACGAGAGTCTCAACATATTTCTCAGCATGCTATATCACATTATGGTTGTTATGTATGTCTTCTTCACTCACTATGCTGATATCACCACAATATTATTGTTGCTTTATCTTTTTCAATATGCTGGTTTTACTATATGATTGTAATGTCTTCCTCAGAATGCTATATCACAACATTATGGTTGTTATGTATGTCTTCCTCACTATGCTGATATCACCCCAATATTGTTGCTATATCTTTTTCAACATGCTGCTTTTCCCATATGATTGTTATTGTCTTCCTCACTATGATGACATCACCCCAATATTATTGTTGCTATATCTTTTTCAACATGCTGGTTTTACCATATGATTGCTATTGTCTTCCTAACTATGACGACATCACCCTAATATTATTATTGCTTTATCTTTTCAACATGCTGGTTTTACCATATGATTGTTAGTATCTTCCTCAGAATGCTATATCACAACATTATGGTTGTTATGTATGTCTTCCTCACTATGCTGATATCACCACATCACTGTTGCTATATATTTTTCAACATGCTGGTTTTATCATGATTGTTAGTATCTTCCTCAGAATGCTATATCACAACATTATGGTTGTTATGTCTGTCTTCCTCACTATGCTGATATCACCCCGATATTGTTGCTATATCTTTTTCAACATGCTGGTTTTACCATATGATTGCTATTACCTTCCTCAGAATGCAATGTCACCACATCACGGTTGTTATGCTTTCCTCTATACCTCGATATCGCCTCATCTTGGCTGATCCTCATTTCTCAACGTGTTTTGATAATATTTATGTATAATATGTGTTGACATCACCACATGTGAATGCTGTGCGTTCATCAATATGTTGACATCACATCACGACGCACAGCTGTCAGTTTCTCCCACTTTCAGCTGCTCTCTCAGCTGCTACCCATCCCAGCCCAGCTGGTGCTGATTACAGCAGATACTGACCACATTTGGACTTGGTAAAAGGAAGGGGAACGCTGATTTTAGCACTGGGTCCTGGACTGAGTGATGCTGGATATGGGCACTGTGGACTGTTAAGTGTTTATCTAAGTGTTGCTATCGTCACATTGTTATGTGTTAATCAATATGTTAGTATCACCTCACTGTGAGTGTTAACGTGTTCCTCAGCATGTTGATATCACAACAACGTTGACTATTAATTTGGCCATCAATATGTTGAATCACGCCTGTCACGTATTCCTCAATATGTCGATATCACAAAAATCGGGACTGTTTATGTGTTCCTCAATATGTGGACACCCCCACATCACGACTGTTATGCGTTACACATGTTGACATCACCACATCATGTTTGCTATGTGTTTCTCACTATGACGATATCACCGCATCATGTTTGTTATGTGTTCCACAATACGAAGAATTCACCACATCGTGACTTGTTATGTGTTTGACAATATGAAGAAATCACCCAATGATGATGATTGTTACAAATTCCTCAAAGTGCTGACATAATAACATCACAGTTGTTATGTGTTGTTCAACATGGTGACATCAGCACATCATGACTGTTATTACACATTACGCAACATGTTTGATATCCCCACTGTCGTGTTGTTCGACATGGTGACATCACGACTGTTATTACACATTACGCAACATGTTTGATATCACCACTGTCGTGTCACTCGACATGTTTGACATCGCAACACCTGAGGAAGAATCTGCCTCCACTCCCCGTCTTCTACACAGAGGTGATGACAGTTGTATCACTGCAACACACACACACACACACACACAGACACACACACACACACCACACAACACACATGTTGAGTTAACATCAGTGCCGACTACACTCTCCCTAAAACCCCTTTGGATGAGACTATAAACCGAGGTCCTGTGCGCATGCAAAACATCTTACGTGCATGTTAAAACCTGTTCCGCTTTTCGGAAGAGTAGGCCATTGTGTACTGGTGGGAATGGATGACAAAAATGACAAAACTGCATACACACAGGAACTGAATGTAAAAAAAAAGCGCATGAGTGCTTATTTCATTATCCTTGAAATAAAAGAATTTAGAAAAACCCAAACAGACAACCCCCCACCCCCCCTACACACACACCAAATCAACTGATTTGTTTCTTAAGGCAGAAAAATGACAATGTTCAAGACCGTTCTTACAAAACGTCACAAAATCCTGACAGTAACTGAAACCCCTGTTACAAAACGTCACAAAATCCTGACAGTACCTGTAACCCCTGTTACAAAACGTCACAAAGTCCTGACAGTAACTGTAACCCCTGTTACAAAACGTCACAAAGTCCTGACAGTAACTGACACCCCTGTTACAAAATGTCACATAGCCCTGACAGTAACTGAAACCCCTGTTACAAAACGTCACATAGCCCTGACAGTAACTGTAACTCCTGTTACAAAACGTCACAAAGCCCTGACAGTAACTGTAACAAAGCCCTGACAGTAACTGTAACTCCTGTTACAAAACGTCACAAAGTCCTGACAGTAACTGACACCCCTGTTACAAAATGTCGCAAAGTCCTGACAGTAACTGTAACCCCTGTTACAGAATGTCACAAAGTCCTGACAATACCTGTTACCCCTGTTACAAAATGTCACAAAGTCCTGACAGTAACAGTAACCCCTGTTACAAAACGTCACAAAGTCCTGACAGTAATGGTAACCCCTGTTACAAAACGTCACAAAGTCCTGACAGTAACTGTAACCCCTGTTACAAAATGTCGCAAAGTCCTGACAGTAACGCCTGTTACAAAACGTCACAAAGTCCTGACAGTAACTGTAACCCCTGTTACAAAACGTCATTAAGTCCTGACAGTAACTGTAACCCCTGTTACAAGACATAGCAAAGTCCTGACAGTAACTGTAACCCCTGTTACAAGACCTAGCAAAGTCCTGACAGTAACTGTAACCCCTGTTACAAAACGTCACAAAGTCCTGACAGTAACTGTAACCCCTGTTACAAGACATAGCAAAGTCCTGACAGTAACTGTAACCCCTGTTACAAAACGTCATGACAGTCACTGTAACCCGTTACAAAACATCACAAAGTCCTGACAGTAACCCCTGCTACAAAATGTCATTAAGTCCTGACAGTAACTGTAAACCCTGTTACAAAACGTCAGAAAGGTTGAGATTTCTCTGCATGAAATTGGGACTGGTCTCCCAGGGGCGAGTTTGTTACTACAAGAGCGGCACCACCCGTTTTCCCCCTGTCTGAATACATGTGTGTTAGTTTCCCTATGATAATGGCAGGGTTTTTTTCACTGAGGAATTTTGCCACGAACGACTCTTTTGCTATTGCTGGTTCTTTACAATATATACACACGCTGGACCTCTGATCACTGCCTCAGCCACAAGACCAGCACTCAGGAAAGTTCTTTAACTGTGCACTACAAACAAAAAACCAAAAAGAAAACCCGAACTAAAAGCCCATGGTAAAATGATAGTACTGATATAACTAACACACAATCATCACATTAACAAACAGAAAAGTGGGTTACACGCACTTCAAAATAAACGAGCCCACCAGCCATCATGGCGCAGTGGTTAGCGCCTTGGTTTATAGTCTGGAAGGTGGCAGGTTCGAATCTCACAAGAGTCGCAGGGATTTTTTTCAGACTCCGGCCAGCTCCTACCCAGAGTGAGTGTGCTGTGGGCTCAGTGGGAAGACTGGGACCACACAGTCGAGCTTCATCCACTTTACGGATGCGAGTTTGAGAGTGTTGCTCAAATTACCTGACTAACACTGCAGGAGTGTGTATCTCTCGGGCCCGGTTTACACTGAGATATACTATAATAGAAAGTATAGATTGCAGCCCTTCAAAACAAGATGCACTTCCACAGCAGCATTGTTACATCATCCTCATTGATCATCACGCAATAAAAGAACATTGTCTCTGATTCTGTGGCTCACAGAGGATGAGGCAGCAAAAAACCTAGCCCCCCCACCCCCCCTTCCATCCTAACAAAAACAAACCAAATGAAACTGTAACATGGTACAGTATGTACACAACTGACAGAGAATCATCAAACACAAATACAACAAGCAAACAGAAAAGTTGTTTCTCATGTACCACTGAAACAACCCAAACAAACTCTACCATGGCATTACTTTATATAACAACCCAAACAAACTCTACCATGGCATTACTTTATATATATATATATATATATATAATTTGAGAAAATATAGTGGGGAAAACAACAGCAGGTAACCTATTACAACTTCATTCTCATCATAAAAAATGGTTTTTGTCCAAGATTTGAAAAAAAAAAAATCCAATACAAGATAAAACTTTGAAGGCTGCATTTGGGGTATGATAATAATAATAAACTAAAACATATCTATCTATCTATCTATCTCTATATATATATGTATATATATATATAACTGACACAGAATCATCTAACGATAAGAAACAACAACAACAACAACAAAGGAACGAGCAGAAAAGTTGTTTTACCATGAGCTGCATCATCTTTGAGACACCAGGTCTCTACGCACACATCGTCATCTAGACACACCACGCAGAACATGATCAACACATTACACCAAAACACAACCGTCAATGCACGACATCAACCATGCATGAATGTACATACCATGCATTCATCACACATATCAAAAGCTATTCACCGCCAAAATCATGCTCTTGAAACAATTCAACACAAAAGGAAAAAAAGAAACCCTAACTCCCAAAAGTCCATCACTGTCAAAATCAAGGAAACCGATTTCTAACTTTGTTGGTGAAAATTTAGGACACCCCCTCCCCCCTTTCCCACCAAACCTTGTTGACTTTCTTTGTTAAAAACCAACAAAATATGTGATTATCTAAACAAAATAGAAAAAAACTGACCCACCCCCACCAACAAAAGGATAAAGAAAAAAAGTTGAAATTCACTTCCTAATGTTTACAAAATATTAGTTTTAACCAAAAAATGATAAAAGTGAGGCTCAAATGTATGCAGACTTGCCAATGCCTTACTAAATATTTACATGGTCAAAATATGCATGCCAAAGACGGTAATTCACATCAGTGTTCGATGAGATCCCCTGTGGGGATGCCAGGGGCCTGTCGGTATAAACAGAATCCCCACCTTTTGGAAATTATGTGCAAGGAATTCCCTCTTTTCTATCCCTCTCTTTGTTTCTGCCTTGTTCCTTTTCTTCCTGTCACCTCCTCCTTGTTTATTTTCTGCCTTCTTGGTCCATTCTCCTGCCTTCTTTCCAGAAAGACTTAAAAGATAACAATTCTCTCCTGTGCAGAAGTCGAATGTGCTGGGCCTGACTTGTCAGGCGCTTAACGGCAGTGCCATGCATTTTTGCCCGTACGACACACAACAATAGTTGCTGAGCATTCGACAATGGTGAAGAAGAAGGTGAATATAAAGCATATAAAAAGACCAGAAAAACGGGATGCATGCATCAGCCCTATGTTAGTCATTCCAACGAAAGACGAACGTTCTCTTCCAATGTTGTGAAAGCAGACGTAGCACATGTCACATGCCTAAGTGTGTGTACAGCACCACGGCACTGAATATCATCACTGCATAACACACACCATAACACACACTGCCATCATTTCATGTCATGCTAACAGTAGCACCAGTCAGGTCATCTACAGTGTCATGTTAACACCTGTCAGGTTATTTACAGTGTCAAGTTAACATCTGTCAGGTTATTTACAGTGTCATGTTAACATCTGTCAGGTTATTTACAGTCTAATGACAGCTGACATGACAAATGGCTCACAGTACACACAAGGCTATGAAATGTTACACACACACACGACAATGTTGGTAAGTACACACAAGGCTATGAAATGTTACACACACACATGACAATGTTGGTTAAGTACACACAAGGCATGAAATGTTACACACACACACACACGACAATGTTAAGTACACACAAGGCATGAAATGTTACACACACACACACACGACAATGTTAAGTACACACAAGGCTATGAAATGTTACACACACACATGACAATGTTGGTTAAGTACACACACAAGGCATGAAATGTTACACACACACATGACAATGTTGGTTAAGTACACACAAGGCATGAAATGTTACACACACACACAATGTTGGTAAGTACACACAAGGCTATGAAATGTTACACACACACAACAATGTTGGTAAGTACACACAAGGCTATGAAATGTTACACACACACACAACAATGTTGGTTAAGTACACACAAGGCATTAAATGTTACACACACGACAATGTTGGTTAAGTACACACAAGACATGAAATGTTACACACACACACACATGACAATGTTGGTTAAGTACACACACAAGGCATGAAATGTTACACACACACACACGACAATGTTGGTTAAGTACACACAAGGCATGAAATGTTACACACACACACACATGACAATGTTGGTTAAGTACACACAAGGCATGAAATGTTACACACACACGACAATGTTGGTTAAGTACACACAAGGCATGAAATGTTACACACACACGACAATGTTGGTTAAGTACACACAAGGCATGAAATGTTACACACACACGACAATGTTGGTTAAGTACACACAAGGCTATGAAATGTTACACACACACACGACAATGTTGGTAAGTACACACAAGGCATGAAATGTTACACACAAGGCATGAAATGTTACACACACACACGACAATGTTGGTAAGTACACACAAGGCATGAAATGTTACACACATGGCATGAAATGTTACACACAAGGCATGAAATGTTACACACAAGGCATGAAATGTTACACACAAGGCATGAAATGTTACACACAAGGCATGAAATGTTACACACACACAACAATGTTGGTTAAGTACACACATGGCATGAAATGTTACACACACACACACATAATAATAATAATAATGTATGGAATTTATATAGCGCTGAATCTTGTAAAGCAACAAATCAAAGCGCTCAGATTTTATTTCATACCACTTTAAGTCACGGCAGATTTCTCTCCGTGAAATTCGGGCTGCTCTCCCCGGGGAGAGCGGGAGAACGCGTCGCCACTTAGCGCTGCGCCACCCTTTCACCTCTTTTTTTTTTTTTCTGCAGCTGTATTTGTTTCCCTATCAGAGTGGCTTTTTTCTAAGAATTTTGCCAGGGACAACTCTCTTGTTGCCGTGGTTTTTTTTACGTGCGCTAAATAATTACGTGTAACACACGGGACCTCGGTTTATCGTCTCATCCGAAAGACTAGCGCCCAGACCACCACTCATGGTCTAATGGATGGGGGAAAAATTTCCGGTCCAAACGGGGTACGAACCGCCGCACACTTCAGACCCGGACTTTTCGCTTTCTAGACAGGCGCGTTACCTCTAGACCACCGATCCAGTGACACATGACAATGTTGGTTAAGTACACACAAGGCTATGACATGTTACACACACACACACGACAATGTTGGTTAAGTACACACAAGGCTATGAAATGTTACACACACATGACAATGTTGGTTAAGTACACACAAGGCTATGAAATGTTACACACACACACAACAATGTTGGTAAGTACACACAAGGCATGAAATGTTACACACACACACGACAGTGTTGGTAAGTACACACAAGGCTATGAAATGTTACACACACACGACAATGTTGGTAAGTACACACAAGGCTATGAAATGTTACACACACACGACAATGTTGGTAAGTACACACAAGGCATGAAATGTTACACACACACACGACAATGTTGGTAAGTACACACAAGGCTATGAAATGTTACACACACACGACAATGTTGGTAAGTACACACAAGGCATGAAATGTTACACACACACACACACGACAATGTTGGTAAGTACACACAAGGCATGAAATGTTACACACACACACGACAATGTTGGTTAAGTACACACAAGACATGAAATGTTACACACACACACGACAATGTTGGTTAAGTACACACAAGACATGAAATGTTACACACACACACACACGACAATGTTGGTTAAGTACACACAAGGCATGAAATGTTACACACACACACACGACAATGTTAAGTACACACAAGGCTATGAAATGTTACACACACACATGACAATGTTGGTAGTTAAGTACACACAAGGTATGAAATGTTACACACACACGACAATGTTGGTAAGTACACAAAGGCTATGACATGTTACACACAAGGCTATGAAATGTTACACACACACACGACAATGTTAAGTACACACAAGGCTATGAAATGTTACACACACACACACATGACAATGTTAAGTACACACAAGGCTATGAAATGTTACACACACACACGACAATGTTAAGTACACACAAGGCTATGAAATGTTACACACACACACGACAATGTTAAGTACACACAAGGCTATGAAATGTTACACACACACACACGACAATGTTAAGTACACACAAGGCTATGACATGTTACACACACACACACGACAATGTTGGTAAGTACACACAAGGCATGAAATGTTACACACACACAACAATGTTGGTAAGTACACACAAGGCTATGAAATGTTACACACACACACACACGACAATGTTGGTAAGTACACACAAGGCTATGAAATGTTACACACACACAACAATGTTGGTAAGTACACACAAGGCTATGAAATGTTACACACACACACACGACAATGTTGGTTAAGTACACACAAGGCTATGAAATGTTACACACACATGACAATATTGGTTAAGTACACACAAGGCATGAAATGTTACACACACACGACAATGTTGGTAAGTACACACAAGGCTATGAAATGTTACACACACACATGACAATGTTGGTTAAGTACACACAAGGCTATGAAATGTTACACACACACACGACAATGTTGGTTAAGTACACACAAGGCTATGAAATGTTACACACACACATGACAATGTTGGTTAAGTACACACAAGGCATGAAATGTTACACACACACACACGACAATGTTGGTTAAGTACACACAAGGCATGAAATGTTACACACACACACGACAATGTTGGTTAAGTACACACAAGGCTATGAAATGTTACACACACACACGACAATGTTGGTTAAGTACACACAAGGCATGAAATGTTACACACACACACGACAATGTTAAGTACACACAAGGCTATGAAATGTTACACACACACACGACAATGTTGGTAAGTACACACAAGGCATGAAATGTTACACACAAGGCATGAAATGTTACACACACACACACACGACAATGTTGGTTAAGTACACACAAGGCTATGAAATGTTACACACACACACACGACAATGTTAAGTACACACAAGGCATGAAATGTTACACACACACACACGACAATGTTGGTAAGTACACACAAGGCTATGAAATGTTACACACACACACACGACAATGTTAAGTACACACAAGGCATGAAATGTTATACGCACACACACACGACAATGTTAAGTACACACAAGGCATGAAATGTTATACGCACACACACGACAATGTTAAGTACACACAAGGCATGACATGTTACACACAAGGCATGAAATGTTACACACAAGGCATGAAATGTTACACACACACGACAATGTTAAGTACACACAAGGCATGAAATGTTATACGCACACACACGACAATGTTAAGTACACTCAAGGCTATGACATGTTACACACAAGGCATGAAATGTTACACACACACACACGACAATGTTAAGTACACACAAGGCATGAAATGTTATACACACACATACACACGACAATGTTAAGTACACACAAGGCATGAAATGTTATACACACACACACACACACACAACAATGTTGGTAAGTACACACAAGGCATGAAATGTTACACACACACACACGCCAATGTTAAGTACACACAAGGCATGACATGTTACACACAAGGAAACATGAAATGTTATACGCACACGCCAATGTTAAGTACACACAAGGCATGAAATGTTATACGCACACGCCAATGTCATCGTCAAGCATGGCCACCTTTTCCCTGAAGGGCACCTCTGCGCCCAGCTCATTCAGGATGAGGGGCACCTTCTGGAAGTCCTCCTTGTCCTTGGAATGCTTCTCCAGCTCGTCCCGGGACGGTGCCACGCAGCGCTTCAGCTTGAACATGACCATGATGATGGAGCTCCACAGCAGACACGACCCTGCAGCACACACAGCACAGCGCAGCGCACGTATACAGTCCTGTATGTACTGATGTACACCACAACACCACCATCAAGCATACTGATACGACTCAAATTCCTGTACTGGTACATGGCCTGGTATTCTGATACTGACACGGCTCATACATTCCTGTACTGGTACATGGCCTGGTATTCTGATACTGACATGGCTCACACATTCCTGTACTGGTACATGGTCTGGTATTCTGAAACCAACACAGCACATTCATTCCTGTACTGGTACATGGCCTGGTATTCTGATACAGCACATACATTCCTGTACTGGTACATGGCCTGGTATTCCGATACTGACACAGCACATACATACTTGTACTGGTTTGTACATGGCCTGGCATACTGATACATCTCATACATTCCTGTACTGGTACATGACCAGGTATTCTGATACAGGGCTCATGCATTCCTATACTGGTACACAACCAAGCATTCTGATACTGACATGGTACACATTCCTCTACCAGTACACGACCAGACATTCCGATACTGACTCAGCACATACATTCCTGTACTGGTACACCCACCACCAGGCATTCTAATACCAACACAGCTCACACATTCCGATAACGGCATGATACCAGGCACTGTCATACCAACACAAGATCACAAACCATGGAGTCACTAACGATGTCAAAAATACCCGGGGTATACTCCTCTAAAAGTGCTGCTTCTGTGGGTGGTTCGATCCCCGGCCGTCAGATCACAAGCACAAAGCTCTAACCACTAGACTACCACCCTCCTCCCCAATGGAAAATACCGATTTTCTTTTTGGTGAAAGATCCAGAGCAGTGTTAGTCAAGTCAAAAACACTTTAATCATCCCATGAAGGGCAATTACAATACTGACAGGCAGATTGATGCGCATAAAAAATCTCAAAGACACAAAAAGCTATATGTCATATTGGTTAAAACATTCCAAAATGACTTCAAATAAAAATGTCACGAACACACACACGCGTGCATGCGCATAAACACATCAATTGTGAACAAAATGTTAAACCCATTGACTAGAAGACATAAAAACTTATTATTTACACACACACATACGCAACACGTACACACGCGTGTACGTGCGTGTGCAAACACACCCACACCAATATACGAATTCAATGTTTTAAGACATACTTATTTCACACACAATTATGTATGGACTACACTCATAACAACGACAATCAGGCAAAGTAAGTAAGTAAGTAAGTCTTCAATTTTAACGTCTTTCCACTTTTAGTGATACCAGACGATCCTAAAGTAGGAGGCTGAACATGAGAGAGAGAGAGAGAGAGAGAGAGAGAGAGAGAGGAGAGAGAGAGAGAGAGAGAGAGATACTCTGTGTGTGAGTGAGTGTGCGTGTGTGTGGGCGTCCCTGCATGCATGTGCACTTGTGTGGTGTAATAAATAGTAATAACAAAGGAAATAGTATTCTTAACATGAACAAATCAAGAACAGTAATTTTAAAAAATAAAAAAATAAAAAATAAAAATAAAAAATAACTTCAAGAACTACAATAAATGCCCTATAGGACTTAACAATAAACCCTTAGCAATGTCAATTGTTAACTTAACATTGTTCAAAATTTCTTCAATGGAATTCTCAGAAAAGGCAGGGAGATGAGGTTTTAACTTCTCACATTCAAGTATGATATGGGTATTTGAAATATATTCACCACATAAGCATTTAACATCCTTGCTGAATTTTGTCATGAATGCATTTAATCTTATCCTGAAAAATAATGCCTTGAGTTGTCTTTCTTTTACAGCATTTGTATGAATCTCTAAGTTTTCAACTACACTATTCACACTCAGAGTTGAATGTGAAAGCCGATTGTTTTGCTGATGCCTTTCTATAAGTTTGTTTAATGATGCCTCTTCTAATAACCGATAACCCTCTGCAATGGATAGAGGGACATGCAGTACAATAGACCCCTTTTCATTACGTGCACCTTTTTTCGCAGCCCGATCAGCCCACTCATTAGAAAATAATACTATATGTGAAGGTATCCAGCAAAAGGAAACATGAATTCCTCTTAAACACAGAAGATTTATGAAGTATTTGACGTCTAGTATACGCTTAGCTGATTGCTTATAAGTTATATATTTTAAGGCATATAATACTGATTTTGAATCTACACAAAGTAATATATGAAAGAAAAAGTATGGATGATCTAAAATGAAATTCAAAGCCATGAGAATAGCGATCAGTTCAGCTGTAAAAACAGATTGATTTTTACCAACATGATAGGACTTTTCTATTTTTAGTGCCGGTATGACGAATGCTGAACCTGCTTGATGGTTGTCTAAAAGTGAGCCATCTGTATAAATTTTAAGACAATGACAGTAATTATGTTGTATATGCGAATGAACATTAACTGCCATTATATTTGGATTTTCATTTTTTTTCATGTTGATATAATCAACATCAAAGTGAGGCAAAGTACTTCAGAGAAATGTAAAAAGCTAGTGTTGTGAAGTCAGAAAGGCAGGGAATCGTCAGTTAGCAGCAGAAGGTGCAGGTGACTACTCACCAGCCAGGTAGAAGGCGTACTTGTATTCGTTCTCCTCCTGGATCAGCAGACCTGAAACAAGGCCAGGCCACAGTCACTCCCTCTGTGCACTACTGCAGGCACACACCGACTCCACGCCATAACAGTGAGATGTGTGGGATTTGTGCAGCGCTGAATCTTGTACAGCGAACATATTAAAGCTGCTTGCATTCGTAACATTTGCATGTGTGCGACCATTCACTAAAGATTTAACAGATTTTAACTCATTTAACTCCTCTCCTTCACTGTGACGTGCTGAAGCTTAACCACTAGACTGCCTTACCCCGGAAATTCTCCGGGGCTAAACGTGCACCCTATACGCCTTACAACCTGGAAAATTTCCGGGGTGTCGAACCGAAGTAAACAAGCTTGCTTTCTTGACTACAGTTAAAGGGAAACAACTCCAAAATCAATGGAGGTCACTCTCCTGTTGCTTGGTAACATCCAGCTGCAAAAACCATAGCAAAAACGATCGTTTTTTACCTCGTATTTTGTGTTTTTATGCATGACTGCTTGGGAAGTTCTTGTTCAAAATGGCTGACACTTCTTGTTGAAGGCATAAATAACTTTACACAGCTGTAAAAGTGGCAAATAAAACTGTAGATTTACCTAACAGTGATGAAAACAATCGTGTATGATTCAGCTGATCGTGCATTAAAAAAAAAAAAAGATATTTGGCCTAGACTTATGTTTGACGTTATTGAGATCGGGGTACTCAGAATGACAGTGGTGATAAAGAAATCGTATTTTTGGTCGATTTTTTTACATTTTAAATATTTTTTTCGCAGTGAAATATCATGCTAATTAATTTGAGCTTGCCTCGAAGTAATCTATGATATATATACTGTCATTGGGCAGACTATCAGGAATATTCATGTAGTAGTTTCTGAGTAAGAGGGATATTTCATAGCAGTGGTACATAAGAATTTTATTCCCCGGCATATAGGGTGCACTTGCACTGGGCAGTTAAGAGGTTAAGATTCGGCACAAATACGAATTTTTAAAAAATACACTGCGATGTTAAACTCAAGGGAAAGTACTCTGGCCTGTAGGGCAATCATTTTTCTAAACACAGTTACTTTCCTTGACCATAAGCTTGCCTAGTTTTTGTCTGTTGGCCAATTTTGTTTGATATGTCAACAAGTGATATCTTTGGGATTTCAGGCTCTCCAGTGTTATGCTTCTTTTAAAAAAAAAAATGTTGTACAAAAAGTGACATCAGATGGATTCAGCCAACTTCAGGGAAGTTTACTTTGGTGAAAAATCATCACATTGTTTGAAGGGGACTAGTTGATGAACAGTTCAAGCCATGTAAGATATGCAGCCCTAATTTTCAAAACTTTTTATTTTTCAGCATTCAGTGACATATTTTGCAAATTTATATAAATAGAGTCATCTATTGAAAAACTGTGAAACAATCTTAAAAGTAGACATTATAAACTTTTTTTAATGATGTATAACGTGTATGTTATTATTATGTTGTGCGAGTCTGCTGAATTTTTAAAATATAGCCAAAATCACGCGTCACCACAAAATGGTGGGATCCATTGTACTGCGACTCCATTGAGTTAATGTAACTCTGCATGCATCAATCTATCTGACTATCAATATATCTATTTTTTTTATTTCAATGATTTTTTTATGATTATTATTTCATTTTTTAAAATTTTATTTTTATTTTGAGGATAATGAATAATCACTCATGTGTTGTTGTTGGTTTTTTTTTTACATTTAGTCCCTGTGTGCATGCGGTTTTGTCAATGCTGTCATCTGTTTCCTACCAGCACACAATGGCCTACTCTTCTGAAAGGTGGAACAGGTTTTAACATATGCACAAGATGTTCTGCGTGGGTTCGCATATGGGACCTGGGTTTACATTCTCATCTGAAGAACTTTTGGGGGAGTGGAGTCTGATGTTAACTCCTGCAATGTTATGTTTGTGTGTGTGTGTGTGTGTGTGTGTGCATGAATTTGTGAGCATTATTTATTTATTTATTTTTATTTATTTATTCATTTTTTTATATCGAGGATAATGGAATAAGCACTTATGTTCCTTTTTACATCCAGTCCCCGAGTGATTTGTTGCTTTACAAGATTCAGTGCTATGTAAATTCCATACATTATTATTATTATTATTATGCGGTTTTGTAAATTCTGTCATCTGTTCCCACCGGCACACAATGGCCTACTCGTGTGTGTATGAATGTATTGTATAAGTGGGTGCGCGCGAGTGCATGTGTCATGTATGAACTGTATGTGAATATATGTGTGTGTGTGTGTGTCCCTACTCTCCTCCTGGTGTGTGTGTGTGAGGGGTCCCCTGTCCCCCCCCCTCTCCCTGAATCCCCACAAGGCCCCTACCCGCAGCAGGCCCTGCCGTCAGGGAGCCCAGAGCCACCATGAA
Organism: Rapana venosa; assembly: GCA_028751875.1. Lineage (NCBI taxonomy): Eukaryota > Metazoa > Mollusca > Gastropoda > Neogastropoda > Muricidae > Rapana > Rapana venosa. The sequence continues at coordinate 44,050,410 of CM054155.1, read as the reverse complement.
GGAGAGGTAGCCGTTGCCCAGGGCGATGTACTCGGGGCCAATCAGCTCGCGCGACACCTGCGACAGGAAGGTGGTCCAGAAGCCGCTGTAGAAGCCGAAGAGCAGGGTGTAGCCGATCTGGCCCGGGTAGTGCTCAAACAGCAGGGGGCAGATGCCCGTGATCACCACACCCAGGCCAATGGAGCACAGCACCGACGTCACCTGCAACATGCAGTAGGTCAGTGATGAGGTCACCTGGGAGATACAGTAGGTCAGTGATGAGGTCACCTGCAACATGCAGTAGGTCAGTGATGACATCACCTGGGAGATACAGTAGGTCAGTGATGACATCACCTGGGAGATACAGTAGGTCAGTGATGAGGTCACCTGGGAGATACAGTAGGTCAGTGATGAGGTCACCTGGAACATGCAGTAGGTCATTGATGGGGTACCTTGGAAATACAGTACGTCACTGATGAGGGTACCTGGAACATGCAGTATGTCAGTGATGACGGTACCAGCAAGATACAGTATGTCATTGATGAGGGTACCTGGGAGATAACAGTATGTCATTGATGAGGGTACCTGGGAGATACAGTATGTCATTGATATGGTCACCTGGGACATGCAGTAGGTCATTGATGAGGGTACCTGGGAGATACAGTATGTCATTGATGAGGGTTCCTGGAACATGCAGTATGTCATTGATGAGGTCACCTGGGAGATACAGTAGGTCATTGATGAGGTCACCTGGGAGATACAGTAGGTCAGTGATGAGGTCATCTGGGAGATACAGTATGTCAGTGATGAGGGTTCCTGGGAGATACAGTACGTCATTGATGAGGGTACCTGGGAGATACAGTATGTCATTGATGAGGGTACCTGGAACATGCAGTATGTCATTGATGAGGTTATCTGGAAAATACAGTATATCACTGATGAGGTTATCTGGAAAATACAGTATATCACTGATGAGGTTATCTGGAAAATACAGTATATCACTGATGAGGTTATCTGGAAAATACAGTATATCATTAGGGTTATATGAAAAATAGGGTATATCACTAGGGTTATATGAAAAATAGAGTATATCACTAGGGTTATCTGGAAGAGACAGTATATCACTACGGTTATCTGAAAAATAGAGTATATCATTAGGGTTATCTGGAAAATACAGTGTATCAGTTAGGTTACCTGGAACATACAGTACAGCATTTTATTTTATTCATTTTATTTTATTCTTTTATATCGAGTCATATTGAAGTCACCAGGAACATACAGAACATCACTACCTACTAACCAACCACTGACTGCACAGAACCAGAATGCATCGCAGTGTACTACACCCCCCCACACACATAAAACCACTCCATACAGCCTGTCCGACCCTCAACATACAGCAACAACCCCCCACCCCCCTCCCACTCACCCCACAACCCCGACCAATTCCCAATGATTTTACTCCCATTAACTCTTTCAAACCCCCACTTAAGCCCAACATTCCCCCCTTGAAAAGGGCCGTCACCCCACCACAGTGGCGCGGCACCTCATCGAGGGTGGAGTTGTGGCCCATGAAGGCGAAGATCATGCGGGAGCAGAAGCTGGCGATGCCGATGCAGGAGACGAGGAGGATGGAGGTGGAGAAGGAGGTGCCCACCGACATGGCGTAGGAGGGCAGGTACATGTAGATGACCGTGGACCCGAAGCTCCAGAACAGGTTGGCGATGCACAGACCGTGGAACAGCGGGTGTCGCATCGGCAGGCAGGACAGCAGCGGTAACAGCCGTAACTCCTGTGGTTACGTAACGTGCCGTAACATGCACACATACAGAGATACACACACATGCGTGTGTGAACACATGCATGCACACACATACCAGTGCGTGTGCAATGCACTCTCACGTACATACACAGAGATACACGCACGCACGTACGCACATGCTCACTCATATACATACATACATACGTATGTATACATACATACACACACACACAGAGATACACAAACGCGCGCAGACACACACACGCACGCTCACTCACATACATACATACACACATAGAATGCATGTGAGCACACACCACACACACATACTCACTCACATACATACATAAAAAAATGCTATCTAAATTTTGTGTGTGGCAAATTTAAGGGAACTGTAATATTTATTGTTTTCAATTTAAAAAAAAAATCTTACGTTCGCTACTATTTCTTAACACGTTTTCTGTTATGGTTAGCTGCTTACTCTTAAAACTGACAGGTGGACTTTTTTTTTTTTGTTTTTGGAAATCCCAAGACTTTTCCAAGACCTTACAGGCCAAAACTAATTTTTCCACTTCTGGGAAAAAGGAACTTCCCATCACATCCTCCTGCCCCCTCCCCACGACTTTTCTGAACTATCAAGACTTGAACAAGCTTGAGTATGGGAACAACAGGACAAATATGTCACAAAAGATCCAGTACATACCAACCATCCCCCCAACCCCCCCAAAAAAACAACAACACAACAACAAAAAACATAAAAACAAAACAAAAATATCAACAAACAACAACAACAAAAACCCAAAAGAAAGACTTCTGCCTCTGGGCAACAGACAGACAGACAGGCAGAGATACAGACAGATGGACGGACAGACAGACAGATTCGATATAGACAGACAGAGAGATACAGACAGACAGACTCAATACAGACAGACAGAGAGATACAGACAGATGGATAGACAGACAAATAGAGACAGACAGACAGAGATACAGACAGAAAAACACAAACAGACAGACGAGAGATACAGACAGACAGATCCAGACAAACAGAGAGATACAGACAGACGGATAGACAGACAAATACAGACAGAGAGATACAGACAAACAGAGATACGGACAGAGAGATACAAACAGACAGATGGATAGACAGACAAATACAGACAGACGGACGGAGGGACGGACGGACCTTGTCATTAGGCGCGGCCTCATGGTGGCCCCGCAGACGCAGAGGTTGAGGGCGATGCCGGAGAGGATGAGGAAGGTGCCACGCCAGGCGAAGTGGTCCAGGAGGTGGCGGATGAGGAGGGGGAAGGTGATGATGCCCGCCCCTATCCCCCCCACCACCACGCTCAGCGCCTGGTAACGCCCGTGGATGAAGAACCGCTCCACAGCCACGATGGAGGGAGAGCAGGCCAGGCCAAAGCCTATGCCTGCAGACACACACACAGACATAATAACAATAATAATAATAATCATGTATGGAATTTATACAGCCGTCTCACCATCGCCAAGAAGGAAAAGCTGACATGGTTCGGCCACGTCACCCGCCACAACACTCTCTGCCCAAAACAGTACTGCAGGGAACACTCGAAGGTGGCAGAAGGAGGGGAAGACAGAACAAGTCATGGATGGACAACATCAGAGAATGGACCAGGATGAATGACTCGGCACTGCTGCGCAGAGCCGAGGACCGAGATGGATGGAGGAGGCTTACCACGGCATCGTCTTTCGTGTCTCCCCCACGACCGCCAAGGTCACGGGACTGACGATGATGAATCTTGTAAAGCAACAAACCAAAGCGCTCAAAATGACTTCTTTTTTTGGGGGGGGGCGTGTGTATGCAGTTAAAAAAAAAAATTTGTCATCTGTTCCCACCGGCACACAATGGCCTACTCTTTCGATCAGCAGAACAGGATTTAATGTGTGCGCAAGATGCTCTGCATGCATGCGTTCGCACACGGGGCCTCGGTTTATAGTCCCATCCGAAATTTTATTTTATTCTTTTATTTTGAGGATAATGGAATAAGTGCTAATGTACTTTTTTGTTTTTTTTACATCCAGTCCCCGTGTGAATGCAGTTTTGTCAATTCTGCCATCCGTTCCCGCCAGCACACAATGGCCTACTCTTCCAAAAAGCGGAACAGGTTTTACGTGTGCGCACACACCCTGTCACTCCCTCCCTCACTCACTGGGGAGAAGACTACCAATAGTCATGTTATTTTTGATTGTGGACATTTAAAAGCATTTTTACCTGCTGTACCAAGTTTGTCACTGGATCAGATTTGGTCTGAACCATCGTTACTGTTGGACATTGTGTTAGGATTGATAAGGAGTCTGATAATTCAGTTTTGTAGTATCTTAAAGTTAGCTTTTATTCAGTACTGTTATCTGACACTTTTCTGTTACCGTTTGTGTTCTCTTGTTTAGATGACCTTTTCCCGTCTAAAATCACTAAATGTGAATAGATGTTAAATAATAATAATAATGTATGGAATTTATATAGCGCTGAATCTTGTAAAGCAAGAAATCAAAGCGCTCAGATTAAAAAAAAAAAAAAAAATTATTACTTTATATTGAGGATAATGGAATAAGCACTCAAGTGCTTTTTAACATCCAGTCCCCGTGTGTATGCGCCTTTGTAAATTTTGTCATCTGTTTCCACAATGGCCTACTCTTTCGAAAAGCGGAACAGGATTTAACATGTGCGCAAGATATTCTGCATGCGCTCGCACACGGGGCCTCGGTTTATAGTCTCATCCGAAAGGAAACACCTGGCGACATGACCTTGAGGCAGAAACCAGGAAGATGGGATATACCTGGAGACAGCTGGAGAGAATAGCCCAGGACAGAGGACTCTGGCGGACTGTTGTCGGCGGCCTATGCTCCAGGGGGAGTGATGGGCCTAGGTAAGTAAGTAAGAAGGACGTTAAACTGAAGATATCACTCCCTCACTGTTTATAGTGACTCGGGATGGGGATGGGGGGGTCTAGGTCGACCTTTCTCTCCCCGCGGGGCTGCAGGGACTCACCGACGAGGAGCCCGAAGGCCAGGTAGAGCTGGTACAGCTCCTGCACCAGGAAGCACAGCGCCAGGCCCGTGGCCGACAGCACGCCTCCCAGCATCACGCTCACCCGGCTGCCCCACATACTGGTCACGAACCGCAGCATCACGCCTGCAACGTAGCAACAACGCCATTCGTTTCATGTAGACCACTTTTATGTCGTGACAGATTTGAAATTCATGCTGCTCTTTCCCTTCCTGGGTAGAGCGCGTCACCACAAGAGCAGCGCTACCTTGTTGGGTTTTTTTCTTTTCTTGTCTTTGACTGTATTTTTTTTTCTACAGAATTTTGTCTTTCTTTTCATGTCTTTGACTGTATTTTTGTCTTTTTTCTACAGAATTTTGTCAGGGACAACTCTCTTGTTGCTGCGGGTTGTTTTTTCCCTCACGTGTGTTAAATAATTTTGTGTAACACACAGGACCTCGGTCTATCGTCTCATCCGAAAGACTAGTGCCCAGATCACCATTCATGGTATAATGGACGGGAGGGGGGAGTTTTTGAGCCCAAACGGGAATCGAACCACCGCACACTTCTGACCCAGACTTTTTGCTTTCTAGGCAGGTGTTACCTCTAGACCACCGATCCACCATAATCCCCATACAGTGCCACAACAACAACACCACACTGGTATAATTTACTGATATTTCATTAATTTACACTTTCTTCATTAACAGTCATTATATTCACTTTCGACATCACAAAGCCGGCATGTTTGTGTCTGCCATCCCATCAGCCGACTGCTGGTCTACTCTCCTACAAAAGGCAGATCAGTTTTAGCATACATGTATGTATGTGCACATGATATCATATACATGTACGTGTGTTCACACAGGAGACCTCCATTGTAGTGGGTGGAAATATTGACTCCTGAGGAAAGACAGACACCTCAATTAATTTCTGAAACCCTTGGTTTCCATCAGATCGCAAGTACGGTGCTCTAAACACACTACAGGACAGCACTCATACATGACAAACTCACCCCTGTGGGAATGCCAGGAGCTCTTTCATCATAAATAGCATCCCCACTTTCTGGAAAATCTGTGCTAGAAATTTCCCCTTTTCTGTCACACCCTTTGTTTCTGCCTTTTCCTTTACCTCTCTAGTGCTTATTTCCTGCTTACCCAGCCCATGCTCCTGCCTTTCCCCCCCAATAATTCTGATATTGCTTTCTATGATCTTTTTAATGAGCTGCACTGAAGTCAGAATGTGTCGGTCAAAGCCAGCAGGCAGACCTCCTGCAGAGTGACAAGTACAGGAGAAGACCAGACACTGGGCATTCTGCTCAATATGGCCATGCATTATTAACAACACACACTACAGCAGTGCAGGGCAATATTCATGAATACATCATTAACAACAGAAGCACTCAGACAAATCTGACGAGGACAGTCCTCCAAGGTAAGGTCGAGGGCAGAGGGAGAAAGAGGCAAGACCACCAACATCCTACATTGCCAGCATCACTGAGATCAGTAGTGGTCTGGGAGGAGGGTTATATACAGGAGATTGCAGAACTCAGCACAGACAGAGAGAGATAGGAAACCCTGGAGACACTGCATGGAACTCCTACCGACAATAGCGGCGATGGAGACAGTTACGCTGAATTGATTAACACCACACCCGGCAGTAGTAAAGAGCAACATTCAAACATTATTGATTTTATAACTGAGATTTAACTTGCAAAGGAAACACACACAGCAGGAAAACATTCATGATACGTTATCAATTACTCACAAACAGAACATGATACAGGGTAGCATTCAAACACTACCAAGAACACCCACACACAAACAATAAACACGGGATGCTACACTCATGACATGCAGCAACACAACTAACAAGGAAGACACTACATGTATACATGATACATAATTCATCAACACACAGATGCACTGTGCATTGGTGGTCTAGAGGTAACGCACCTGCCTAGAAAGTGAAAAGTCCAAGTTTGGTGTGATGGTTCGATCTACATTTGTACCTGAAACTTTTCCCCCATCCACTAAACCGTGAGTGGTGGTCTGGGTGCTAGTTTTTCAGATGAGATGATAAGCCGAGGTCCGGTGTGTAACATGCATTTAGCAAACGTAAAAGAACCCACGGTAACAAGAGAGTTGTTCCTGGCAAAATTCTGTAGAAAATAGCCACTCTGATAGGAAAACAAATACACATACAGACAGGAATTGTAGAAAAGGAAAAAATATGATGGGTTGCGTTGCTCTTGTGGCGATGTGCTCTCCCTGGGGAGAACAGCTTGGATTTCACGCACAGAAATTTGCTGTGACTTAAAAGTGGTATACAATAAAGTATTTACTAACATTAGTAACAAAACACATGTGTAAAACAAAGCATTTAAAGACGCATGTGTGAAGTGAAACATACAAAATCAACAACACACAGACCTGTACTTAACGCATTTAACAGCAATACATAGGTGTACAATAAAACATTTCTATAAATTTGACAACACATACTGTGACATAGCGGTACCTACACATATATATTAATTAACACACTAGTGTACAGAAACACATTTATCAACCACACACAATGGCACACTTATTGACAGCACACACAGGTGTACAGTAAGACATTCATCAACAATTAACAAGCGTACAAAAATTAACACATCTGTTAACACCACACAGGTGGTCGGTAAAAAAATTAAGGACCGGCACAAAACAGAGTGGGATCTCAGTCCATGGAAAGAGAGAAGCATGATTTAGGGAGCATGTAGAAGCCTGCATGTGTATCAATTTCAAGCATGGCTATGTGAATGGGGGACGGGATAGCTCAGTGGTCGGAGCACTCGCTTTCCCCCAGCCAAGTTAAGCAGCGTCGAGCGTGGTTACCAGTTGGATGGGTGACCGTTTGCGCGCCTTGGCTTCAGTACAGTTCCCCCAGTTCACCCAGCTGTAAATGGGTACCTGCCCTCTTTAGGGTCAGGGAAGGTAAAGCAGCGAGGGAGAGGAGATGGGCGCCGCCCTCAATATGCTGGCCCTAGAGAAGTGAGGTCTCTGACGCCTCGCTCCCCTACGACCTTATAGGTTATGGGACTCCTTTAACTTTAACTATGTGAATGGTTCATTATCAATGTCAGTCTACAGATATATCCCACCCATGCATCTGTCTGGTAACTGATGCACAGATGCCTTACCATCTAAATCATTTTTTACATCAGTACTATACAACACATGTGCCGCACGCATGCACATGCACACGCACGCACACACACACGTGCACACAAACACACGCATGTACGCATGCATGCACGCACACACACACATATATATATATATACACACACATACACACATCGTAAGGATTGTGAAATGAGAAAAGTCCCCAGTGGCGAGTGAACTTTAAGTTTAAGAGAAAGTCTAACCAACTCACTATTGTGTTTTATATATATATATATAATATATAAGCCAATATAAAATATAAGGATACAGAGAGGTATGTGGTCATACTACACAGTTGCCGTACTTGTGTTCCCAAACTGGTAGTGATGGTCCTCTCTAATAAACAGTGACAGATTTTTTAGTTACAAACCAAAATTAAAATACTCCAAATTTTTTATATGCTTGACAACTTTTTGTGTCACAAAACGCTAAAAACGCACCACAGTCACAAAACCTCACTGAGAAATTGCTTGAAACACACTGAAAAGATCAGTTGCCATTTGCAAGGAGGTAAACAAGGTCATGTGAGCAGCAAGGCTGCGAGTTATGCAATGACCCCTAAACAGCAGTGGTATCTGTGGTCAGGAGAGGACAGGTCAACTTAAACACAGTCTCATGACTATGACCGAACAGAATGGAACTAGAGCACTAAGTAACTGGAAAAGATAACTGCTGGTTAAATCACCGTTAACAGTATTGTGAGGCTAGCACATTAATATAACAGTTGGAATAACTCCCTAATTGGTGGATTTCTACAAGGGAAAATACAGAGCAATGTATTGCTACAGGGGAAAATACAGCACAGTGTATTCTACAGCACAAAAAACTGGCACAATCATGTACAGATGGACATAAAATATATGATATATCACAAAATACAGCACAATATTGTATAGTATAGATCTACAGAAGACATATCAAGTATTATATAGCACAAAATTGGCACAATAATGTATAAATCTACAGAAGACATGTCACATAGCACAAAATACAGCACAATAATGTATAGATCTACAGAAGACATATTATATAGCACAAAATACAGCACAATAATGTATAGATCTACAGAAGACATATTATATAGCACAAAGTACATCACAATAATGTACAGATCTACAGAAGACATACCATACAGCACAATAATGTATAGCTCTACAGAACACGTCATACAGCATAATAATGTATAGATCTACAGAAGACATACCATATAGCACAATAGTAGAGACAAATGAACTGAAAAACGATAGCTGGAAGTTATTATTATTTTTTAATTATTATTAATTTTATGAATATTATTATTATTAGTAGTAGTAGTAATTTATTACTGAACGCTTCGATTTGTTTGTTTTACAAGATTCAAAGCTATATAAATTCCATATATTATTATTATTATCTACAGAAGACATAATCATACAGCACAATAGTGTATAGATAGACAGAAGACATAGCATACAGCACAATCACGCATAGCTCTACAGAAGACATACCATACAGCACAATCAAGTATAGTTAGACAGAAGACATAGCATACAGCACAATCACGCATAGCTCTACAGAAGACATAGCATAAGCACAATAATGAAATCTTACAGAATCATAGCATATGCACAATCACGCACAGCTCTACAGAAGACATATCATACAGCACAATAATGTATAGTTAGACAGAAGACATAGCATACAGCACAATCACGCATAGCTCTACAGAAGACATAGCATACAGCACAATAATGTATAGCTCTACAGAAGACATAGCATACAGCACAATCACGCACAGCTCTACAGAAGACATATCATACAGCACAATAATGTATAGATAGACAGAAGACATAGCATACAGCACAACAATGTATAGCTCTACAGAAGACATAGCATACACTATACAGCACAATAATGTATTATATTGTATAGCTCTACAGAAGACATAGCATACAGCACAACCATGTATAGCTCTACAGAAGAACCAGTAGAAAATGGACACTGACTGGAGAGAGCCGTGACGTAGAGCAGAATGGAGCCGACCCATGAGGTGTCAAAGTGCGACTCGTAGAAGATGTCCTTGAAGATGACGTGGAACACTCCCAGGCTGTAGGTCACTCCACAGACGATGAACTGCGTGAAGAAGGCCGCCACCACCACCATCCACTTCTCGCAGCCCCCGTCTTCCTCCATTGTCGGCTTCCTGTTGGTCGACACCACGATCATCTAGAACCTGAAACAAAAAGTTTGACCCTGAAACAACTTTCGCCTAGACCCTGAAACAGCATTTTAAAAACCCTGAAACAACAGTAATCTAGACCCTGAAATAACATTTTGAACTTGAAACAACTAATATACTATATAGTCTATGGCTATAGACATAGTCTAGTCCCTGAAACAGCATGTTTGACCCTGAAACAACAATCATCTTGGCCCAGAGACAATACTAATCCTGAAACAACACTCATCTTGGCCCTGAATCAAAAATATTGACTCTGAAACAACACTCATCTTGGCCCTGCAACAACAATATTGACCCTGAAACAACAATCATCTTGGCCCTGAAACAAAAATATTGACCCTGAAACACCTGTCAACTAGACCCTGAAACAAACACGTAACATGAATTGACATTCACTAGTGATTCACACCAAAAACCCTCCAAAAAACAAACAAACAAACACACACAGCACACAGGTGTTTCTTTCAAAAGAAGTCTTGGGAATTTGATTCCTTTTTGCCTCTGAAAAGATCATAATACCCTGCAGACATGTTTAAAAAACAACAACAAACACCCCCAAAATCCAAAAAGATTTTTTAAAAATCCAGTCCACAATACTGAAACAAGTACTTACACAGCAGTTTACTCAATAAAGTTCTCCATAATCAATGAACACTACTAATAATACTAACTAGTACTGTCGGTGAAAAGCGCATCAAAGTTCTACCGCGCGCAGGAGGGAAGGAGAGTGCACTGAGTACAGGCACTTGTAGATCAGGGGAGACACTGCAAAATGGACTGTAGGCATTGTATGGTAGCAATAATACATTAACAGGTCTACACACTGTGCTGTACAACTTTCACCACAAAACCTCACCCCCCCCCCCCCCACCCCCACCCCCTTAAACAGACACACACACTTGAAGTTGAACACTCACACACACACTTGAACACACACACACACAACCACACACACAGACACACACACAACCACACACACACACACAAACAACCACACACACACACACAAACAACACAACACACACACAACCACACACACTGACAACAGTGGCAATGAAAGGCAAGTGAGTGGGGTAAGAAGACATGTAAACAGACTGGCTTGACAGTCTATATTCTCCCCTTCCCTAAAAAGTAAAACCCACCCTGACCCCTTTGGAGCACAAAGCCCAGCGCTGCAAACAGAAGACAGCAATGCAGAAAACGCCGGGAGAACAGAAAGAAAAAATAAAGAGCACACATATATTCAAAGCCCAAAATGAAAACAGCAAACACACACACACACACACACACAAACGTGTGCACACACATGTACACACACACGCACAGAACGGGATAGCCTAGTGATTACACAGAGAGAGAGAGAGAGAGAGAGAGAGAGAGAGAGAGAGAGAGAGAGAGAGAGAGAGAGAGAGAGAGAGAGAGCGATTCTCGTTCAAGAGGATTTTTCCTCTGGAGTTAACATCAGTGCAGACGCCACTCTCCCCAAAAGTCCTTCGGATGAGACTATAAACCGAGGTCCTGTGTGCGAACGCATGCAGAACATCTTGCGCACATGTTAAATCCTGTTCCGCTGTTCGAAAGAGTAGGCCATTGTGTGCTGCCGTGGGAACAGATGACAAAATTAAAAAAAAAACCGCATACACACGAATTATATTAAAAAAAAGTCATCTGAGCGCTTTGATTTGTTGCTTTACAAGATTCAGCGCTATATAAATTCTATACATTATTATTATTATTACAACACACACATACGTGTACACACACATGTACACACACAGAATGGGATAGCCTAGTGATTACAGAGAGAGAGAGAGAGAGAGAGAGAGAGAGAGAGAGAGAGAGAGAGATAGATTCTTGTTCAAGAGGATTTTTCCTCTGGAGTTAACATCAGTGCAGACTCCACTCTCCCCCAAAATCCCTCGGATGAGACTATAAACCGAGGTCCCATGCGTGAAAGCACGCAGAACATCTTGCGCAAATGTTCAAACCTGTTCTGCTTTTCAAAAGACTAGGCCATTGTGTGTTGTGGGAACGGATAACAAAATTTACAAAACTGCATACACACAGGGACTGAATGAAAAAAAGCACATGAATGCTTATTCCATTATCCTCAAAATAAAAAAGATAATGATAATAATAATAATAATAAAAAAAGAATAATAACACACGCACACACACATACAATATTATTATAAATTTAAAAAAAAAACAACAACACACGTACACACAAACAAAGAACACACACAAAGAACACACACACACAAAGAACACCCACAAACACACAGAGTACACACCAACAAAAAGAAAGGACAACCTGAATACAGGTCTACCCACTGAAGGAAAGCAGAGAGTGCGAGACAGAAAAAGACAAACAACTCATTATTATGTATGCAGACTTGTAGTTATAAATTGTGTAAGCAGACAGACAACCAGACAGACAGAAATGAGGATGACATACACACTGACTGACAGTGACGCACACTTGTCAGTTGTAAACTCACTCACTCACTACAAACTCTAACTCACCACGAACTCTAACCTCCTCTTCACCCTTACACTTACAGTATGAACTTTGTCACACAACACAGGCCCATGACATTGACAATTTTGTCTTTTTCTGCTGACAACTGGAATGGAGGTGGTGGTGGTTGGGAAGGGGGGGGGGGGAGGGGGGAAGAATAGCCTAGTGGTCACACACAGTGCCTACCCTGTGAACTGATGGCAACTAAGGTGACAACAGGTTTGTTGTTGTGTCTTCTCCAGCTTAACAGAAATAATACCCTGGGGTGGGGGGTGGGGGGGATCACCCAATAAGAAGTTTAATATACTGGGTCCAAGTCAAGTGTATTATTACTGTATGGCTGTTTTCAAGCACCTTGCAACACATACATATGTATAGAATGATCTAAAAACATACATTATATATATATATATACATACATACATTAATATATATATATATATATATATATATATATATATAGAGAGAGAGAGAGAGAGAGAGAGAGAGAGAGAGAGAGACACACACACACACACACCTTCGGATGAGACTATAAACCGAGGCCCTGTGTTCGAGCGCATGCAGAACATCTTGCGCACACGTTAAATCCTGTTCCGCTTTTGGAAGAAAAGGCCATTGTGTGCCGGTGGAAACAGATGACAAAATTTACAAAACCGCTGACACACAGGGACTGGATGTAAAAAAGCACATGAGTGCTTATTCCATTATCCTCGATATAAAAGAATAAATAAATAATAAACACACACACAGTCATACTTCAACTTCAAAGGATTTTTCTCTCTCAAATAATGGAGATTGAGGGTTGTTCTGTTAAAAGAGAACTTTTTTAGACTAGAGTAAGACACGAGCTTGTCCTGGCTGAAGACAACACAACACAGCATTTGAAACAAGAACAGTTTTAGACCTGTAGGCCTTGGCACTTTGCTTACATCAATAACTCGACTGACAAAGCGTTTAGCCCACTTTTGGATGGGTGACATGAGTACACTATGCTATAGCCAGAATGCACCCTGCATCTGGACCCAAGGGATAAATCCAGTCAAGTCTGAAGGCTTGATGTTCTTGATAGTTGATCCAATTCATAAATTATCAATTTTTGTAAGAGTCTAAGACTAAGAGCTCTCTTATATTTGATGATTATCAATTAAATATGGGACTGGCTTGGGCTAGACCATCTCTTTTTCAGCCTTTCTGTAAATTTCTGTATTCATTTTCAAGAATATGGCCTCAAGCAGATTCTTACAATGAGTAACTAAGCAGCCTCTGCCTTTTCTCAATGGACCTCTATGGAACATGTTTACCTCTGAAAATATGTTGCAGTTTGTGTGAGAATCAGTGTGTGTGTATACAACAATACATACATGTAAACTCTCCTTGTGTGCATGTATGTGTGAGTGTGTGTATACATATGTGAGTGAGTGAGTGAGTGAGAGAGAGAGAGAGAGAGAGAGAGAGAGAGAGAGATATTGCACATGTATGCACTGTGTGAGGTCTTACTCTTAGCTTTCTGTGCTACAATATTAAAAATCTTATTGTCTTCCTTGGAAACAAAAATGTACCACTACAAGACTGATTTGTCTTAGGATGTGTTGATAATTGTCAGTCTATCTAATCAATTTACTGGATCATAACCAAGGCAGCTGATACATTATTTAAATAGACAATGGCGACGACTGGATTGGTCTGCAGTCATCACATGAAAATTAATGACTTGTTCGTACCACACAGTGTTTCCATTTTACTAGGTAGTTCAGTGATGCCGAACAAGAGAAACACTCTCTCCAAACCTTTCGCATGCGCCAATTTTTCATTAACTACACACTGTGCGCCAAAACTGGAGAGAGAGAGAGAGAAAAAAAAAACCGCAGTTGGCCTAGCTTGTTTCTGTACCACGTTGTGTCGTCTGCTCTCATTCGTTCCAAAGGAAGCATCATACACGACAAAGACATACGGACTACACGCCATACTTGATAATTGAAACCAAACAAGAATAACAAAAGACACACTTACATCTGTTCCCAGAAGCTCTTGCTGAGCTAACAAGTCAATCGTAGGCCAACGCTGTCATTCTAGATCGAAGAAAAGCTGTAAGCACACAGTCACTGGCTAGCCTAGGCTAACACAGCTTGCCGAAACCTCGATGCAATTTATCAAAGCGAAGGTCACCGAAGGGTCAGGGGTGAGTATGGTCACGTGACGTCAATGTTTTGGTATTCGGCTGGGAGCGTTGCTTGAGTTTAAATGTAGCTTATTCTAAGTGAAACCGACAGACGAAATTCGTGCCGTTAATGTTACGTGTGCAGCTTCATTTTCACAGATATTTTGTCGCGCAATCCGTGGTGAAAGAAAACGTGGCACACTTCAGCAAGGCATGGAAGCCATGGCGCACTGCCAAAGCTATTCATTGTGACGTCAGCAATACATGGCGCAGCGCCGCTCAAGTGAACGACCACTGACAAAACTCATCGGGCGTGCGTTCAGTCAGGCTGAAGGGCTCAAGTCCCCCCACACACACACACACACGCACACACACACACACACACACACACACCACGCACCACGCACGCACACACACACACACACACACCACACAGAGGGGGGGGGGGCACCACAAAGGATACACACACACACACACACACATACACACACACACACACACACACACACACACAGATGGCTTGATGAAAAAAAAAAGCAAATGCACTGCTTATTCAATGTACCATCTGAAAATAAAAGTTTGACTTTGACTTTGACACACACACACACAGAAGCACCACAAAGGACACACACCACACAACCACACAACACACCCACACACACACACACACACACATACACACAACACACGCGCGCCGCGCGCGCGACACACCACACACAACCCAAACACACACAACAACCAACAACACACACTTACAAATGTGCGCGCGCGCACGAGTGTGCATACACCACGCAGGCCTTTAACGTGTGTGTGTGTGTGAATTGTGTGTGTGTGTGTGTGTGTGTGTGTGTGTGTGTGTGTGTGTGTGTGTGTGTGTGTTGTGTGTGTGTTGTTGTTGTTGTTGTTGTAATTGTTGTTGTTACTTCGATTTTATGTCTGTTCACTCAAAGTGATATTTAAGTCAAGTCAAAATGATCTTTATTGAGGGTAAAAGATTTTTATTCAACTTTTTTTCATCTTACCCTCACACACACAAAAAGAAAATCAAGAAAATTGACATATAAAAGCAATCAAAATACAATGTTCACACATGCTGAAGACAAAACTATGGAATTTTTTAAAAATCCAGACTAACAAAAATGATAAAGAAAATCAAGACAGTATAAATAAGCTAAAAAACATCAAGATATTATGCGCGCGCGCGCGCCCCGGCGTTGTGTGTGTGGGGGGAAGTCAAAAGTTTTTTATTGAGGGAAAAACGATAACTTTACACAACTGTTTTCACCGCCTTCACACACACAAAAAACAACTTATCATAATGGGTGTGGGTTGTGTGTGTGTGGTGTTGTGGGTGTGTTTGTATGTTTTTGTGTTTTTTTGCAGGTATGAAAAAAACATTGTGTGTGTTATGTTGAATTTGTGTTTTTATTAGTGTTGGCGTGCGGCGCGCGCGCGCGTACTGTGAGGGCAGGGTGAAAAAAAAACCAAAAGGTTAGATCACTCTTGAGTAGACGAGCTGACTCTAGACAAAGAAAGAGAGGAGGAAGAGAGAGAGAGGAGAGAAGAGAGAGAGAGAGAGAGGTGGGGTGGGGAGGGGGGGGGGGGGGCTGCAGTTGGCTAAAAAAAGGAAGGAAAAATTTCTGGACCGGGCGGGTTGACACAAAAAGCGACAGAAAATTTGGGGTTTATTTTAAATAGAAATAAAAGTGGTTTAGGTTTTTGTTTTTTTTTGGTTTTTGGTATTTAAAAAAAAAAAAAGGGGGGGGGGGAGGGGGCGGGGAAAAGGGGAGGGTTTTCTATGTCTTGGCATTGGGGAAAAACATACCAATTTGTGCCTAAAGGGTTTTTAAGGGCAAAAAATGATAACTTGTCATTATGCAGTTTAGCTTATTTAAATAGATGTATGTATGATAATATATAATTATAAAATTTTAAAAAAAATATATATATATAAATATGTGGTGGTGTGTGTGTGTGGTGTGTGTGTGTGTGGTGTGTGTGTGCTGGCAACCAACACCTCACTCCGGAGTGTCACGTTACCTTTCCCTTTTTATAAAGGGGCCATGACGCCCCTCAGTGCATACCCCACACATTTAATTTTAGCCCTACATGCAATGTGCAACCTACAACCCCTTATATTATAGCCCTACATGCAAATTTTCATGCCTACACCTTATAAAAAATAGCCCCACATGCAATGTCTTCCTAACACAACTCAATGCACGCACCACTGAACGAACTGCAGGGGACTGAACTGAACTGCAGGGGACTGAAATGAACGCACAGCACTGAACTCACTGCACGCACGAACGCACTGCACGCACTGAACTGAAAACCCCCCACTGAAAAAAAACGCACAGCACTGAATGCATGTGCACTGAACTGAACTACACAGCACTGAGCTGAACTGCACGCACTGCACTGTTTTTTACGCATCACTGTACTGGGACGCCTGAACGTACTGACGTACTATACTGTACTGTACGCCTGCACTGCACTGTTTTCTGTACGTACTGACTGTACTGCCTGTACTGCACTGTTTTGTACTGCGCTGCACTGTACTGTACTGACTGCACTGACTGTACTGTACTATACTGTACTGCACTGTACTTACTGCACGTACTTACGCACTTACGTACTGTAACCTGTACGCACTGACTGTACGCACTGACAGCACTGTACTTTTCTGAACAGCACGTACTTTACTGCACAGCACTGTAGTAATGGCTGTACGCACTGCCGCACCCGTACGCACTGTACTGTACAGCACTGTACTGCCTGCATGTATTATGCACATCCTGTACTGTAATGTGCTGTAAAACACAGCCTGTGCTGTACGACGTCTGTACTGCCCCATGACTGTACTGCACGTACTGACTTTACGCCCTGCACTGACTGAATGTTGGGTTTTAAAGCACTGCACTGTACTTTTACTGACGCACTGCCTTAAATGTACTGCACTGCACTGATTATACTGCACTGCACGAACTGATGTACTACACTGTACGTACGCACCCTTTACTGCACACAGTACTGTACTGAAATGCACAATTACTTAATTCCAAAACTGACTTTCTGTACTCAGTAATGTCTGCACAGCCTTTACTGCACACACTTTATGCACAGCACTGACTGTACTGACTGCCTGCCAGCACTGTGCGTACTTTTTGCACTGCGTAGCAAGGACTGATGTACTGACAGCACTGTACCACGTACTGTACGCCTTACGTAAAAATACGCACTGCATGTACGTACTGCACTGTACAGCGGCACTGTCGACACACTGCACACACTGTCGCAAAAGCATGTATTTATGCACAGCACTCTACTTACTGCACTGTACTTACTGCACACCCTTTCTGATGCACTGTACTGTAGCACGCACTGTACGTACGCACTGCACAGC
>CM054155.1:43987129-44002129 GCA_028751875.1 Rapana venosa | reverse complement strand
ATATAGTAACACGTCGATCTGATCACATGGGAGGTAATCTAATTACCGCACCATCACAACTTTAACATGTATTTGCAGAAAAAATAACTTTTTGGCGTAGCTTTAACACGAATGTACAGAAAAAACTTCTACTGTGTAACTTTGACATGTATTTGCAGAAAAACCCTACTTTGGTGTCATTTTGTTATTATGTATTTGCAGAAAAAAAAACCCGGTATAGTACAACTTTCAACCTGTATTTCCAGACAAAATAACTATATGCTATAACTTTACCAAACAACTTTATGGTGTAACTTGACATATATTTGCAGAAATAACAGCTATGCTCTAGGTATTTTCCGAAAAAATAACTCGAAGTTTGAACTTTAATCCGTGTTTACAGAAAAAAGTAACTCTAGGGTCCAAGATTAACCGGTGTCACAAAATGATTCTACGGTCTAACAGGAACTCACGCTTAACGAACCAGTGACTTCAAGAGTTTATTATTTCCAGAAAACTTCCAAGGGGTACATGAAATTTAACAAAACCACAACTTGCGGATGTGGGCGTGTGAAAAATACTCTCAAACACAAATTCATTCCAAAATGAAAAGCACAAATTATGGACATGAGCACAAATTAAGAGCACACATTGTGGACATGACTCATTTTGCCTGACTGGCTCATCAAAGGTCCAACCTGAATCCATTCCGGCTGAAACTGTCAGACTCTGGGGTCTAGTATTGGTATAATTACTATAGAACTAACTCTTTGGACCCGTTTGGACCCGAAACGTTTCCCCCATCCATTAGATCATGAGTGGTGGTCTGGGCGCTAGTCTTTCGGATGAGACGATAAACCGAGGTCCAATGTGTTCCACATAATTATTTAGCGCACGTAAAAGAACCCACGGCAACAAGAGAGTTGTCCCTGGCAAAATTCTGTAGAAAAAACCCACTCTGATAGGGATATACAGTTGCATACAGGAAAAAAAGAAAAAAAAAGGTGGCGCTGCTCTTGTGGCAACGTGCTCTCCCCGGGGAGAGCAGCCCGAATTTCACGCAGAGAAATCTGCCGTGACTTAAAGTGGTATAAATCAAGAAACCAAATAAAAAATCAACTCTTTCTGCCCGGAGTGTTTCATCCACGCAGTTTTTATGTAGGACCCACGCGAATTTCTCTATTTTGTGAGACAATAAAGTGTTTGAATTGAATTGAATTGAATTGAATTGTCTATTCTTATCAATAAAGATATGTTGTGTCGGCTCTCAGTCTTATTTACTTGCTGTGTGATTGTAACTTACACATAGAAAAACATTTTTTTGAGCCCCACCATGTTTCATGTTTGAATCCATATGTCTCAGCTCCAGTACAGAGAGAGAGAGAGAGCGAGAGAGAGACTAGTGGTTAGAGCGATTTCGCGGCCCGGGATCAAGCCACCTCCGAAACGCCCGTTCAAGGGGACCTTTCCCCTGGAAGTAACATCAGTACCCACTCCACGCCCTCTAAAGTCTTTCGGATGAGACTATAAACCGAGACCCCACGCGCTTACGCAGGGAGAACATCTCGCGCGCACGTCAAAACCCGTTCTGCCTTTCCGGAAAAGTAGGCCATTCGTGTTAGTTAGAACGAATGATAAAAAAACCCCATATCTAAAACAAAAACTGTATGAACTCTGGTATCGTGTCCGAAGTCAGAATGTGGCTATGGTAGTAGCGGGCAAACAACGGTCGCAAACGCAGAAATGTCACCACTGGTGAACCTCGGAAGTCTAGCTTAGGAACGAAAAAATAAAGTTCCCATTATTTCAGCTGTTTTCTGATTGTAAACACTACGTAACAGGTGTTTGTAGTCATTAGACAACAGTGGACTGTAGCCATTACACAACAGTGGACTGTAGCCATTACACAACAGTGTCCTGTAGTCATACAACAGGGGGAAAAACCCCTTCACAGTCCCTCTGAAGAAAAAAGTTACACCACAATAATTAAAAAAAAAAAACCCAACCTTTTACTGAGCAATATAAACCAATCTAACACGGAACTAGAGCGTAATTTACTCAGCAGTGAAGACCATTTTACCACAGCAGTAAAGACTGGCTTATTCAGCAGTAAGACCAGTTACCCAGAATAAGCCTCTGATCACTTATGACATCAGTACAGTTTACTCATCAACCTACGAGACCAGTTCTTTTTTTTTCTTTCCCAGAAACAAAACCATTTTGCCACGGAAAAAAGATAAGGTTGTTCATGAGTAAAAAAGAAATTTTCTAGAATATAGATAAATTTCCACAGCGGTATAGAATAGCTTAACCAACGATAGCAACGAACGAATTTTCTGAACAATGGAGAGGAATGTATTCAGCAAAAATAGAATAATTAACCCACCAAAAGAGACCACTTTACTCAGAAATTAATACACATAATCAAGCAAAAAATACGCAGGCACTTAAACAGCAATAAGGACGGATTAACTCGGCAATAATGATGAATATACTGAGCATTCAGTGCAGTTTACTCATCCACAAACAAGACTACATTCAGTTAAAAAAAAACAACACACACGATATTTTCCAACAATGCAAACACATTTACCCTTACATACAAATTTTACTAGGGAATGAATATGACTTAAATCCACATAAAAGGGCATATAGTTAAATTCAGCAAATAACTGGCAGTGTTACTTATCAAAAACACGAATTTACTCAGCAGTAACTGACAGTTTTACTTAGGAATAACACGAAATTACTCAGCAATAAAATACAGTTTAATTAGGAATAATGCGAATCTAGTCATCAGTAAATGGCGGCTATCTGAACAATATCGCGAATCTATTCAGAAGTAAAGCGCAGTGTACTTAGCAGTAGCACGAATTCACTCAGCACTAAAGGTCAGTTTACTCAGCACTAAAGGTCAGTTTACTCAGCAATAAAGGTAAGTTTACTTAGCAACAAAGGTCAGATTACCTACCAGTAAAGGCCAGTTTATTTAGCAATAAAGGTCAGTTTACTTAGCAATAAAGATCAGTTTACTTAGCAATAAAGGTCAGTTTACTCAGCAACGAAGGTCAGTTTACTCAACAACGAAGGGTAGATTAGTCAGCAATAAAAGTCAGTTTACTCAGCAACGAAGGGTAGATTAGTCAGCAATAAAGGTCAGTTTACTCAACAACAAAGGTCAGTTTAGTCAGCAATAAAGGTCAGTTTACTCAACAACAAAGGGTAGATTATCAGCAATAAAGTCAGTTTACTCAAAACAAGGGTAGATTAGTCAGCAATAAAGGTCAGTTTACTCAACAACAAAGGGTAGATTAGTCAGCAATAAAAGTCAGTTTACTCAACAACAAAGGGTAGATTAGTCAGCAATAAAGGTCAGTTTACTCAGCAACGAAGGTCAGTTTACTTAACAACAAAGTGCAGTTTACTCAGTAATAAAGGACGGATTACTTAGCTATACAGGTCAGTTTACTCAGTAATAATGGGCATATTACTCAGCAATAAAGGGAATATTACTTAGCAATAAAGGGCATATTACTCGGCATTAAAGGTCAGTTTACTTAGCAACAAAGGGCAGATTACTTAGCGATACAGGAATATTAGTTAGCAACAAAGGGCATATTACTCAGCACTAAAGGTCAGTTTACTTAGCAACAAAGGGCAGATTACTTAGCAATAACAGGCAACAGCACGAGTTTACTCAGAACATAGGGACAGCTTATTTAGCAATAACAAGAGTTTACTCAATAATAAAAGGCAGTTTATTTAGCAATAACGCGAATTCACTCAATAGTAAAGGGCAGTTTCTTGAGCAATAACACGAGTTTATTCAGAACATAAGGGCAGTTTATTTACCAAAAACACGAAATTACTCCATAATAAAAAGCAGTATCTTTAACAACACAAATTTACTCAGCTGAAAAAAGGCGGCTTGGCAATAACAGGAATTTGTTCAGCAAGAAAGGCGATTCTGCTTAGCACTTAAAACACATAATGATTCCTTTTCAAGGCAAATTTACTCAGAAGACAAATCCACCGAGCATTAAAGACGAAATCATTCAGCAACAAAGAACTGTTTACTGAACAGTAAAGATGAACTTACTCAACAACAAACAGGAGTTTAATCAACAATAAACATAAACTTATTCCGCAATGAAGCTGAATTTACTCAGCAATGAAGATGGATTTACTCAGCAATGAAGATGAATTTACTCAGCAATGAAGATGAATTTGCTGAGCACTACAGAGTAGTTTGCCCAGCAATAGAAATGTAGAAAAGAGCAGTTTACCCCAGCAATAGAAATGTAGCAAAAAGAAGTTTACCCAACAATAGAAATCCAGCAATAGAAATGTAGCAAAGAGCAGTTTACCCAGCAATAGAAATGTAGTAAAGAGCAGTTTACCCCAGCAATAGAAATCCAGCAATAGAAATGTAGTAAAGAGCAGTTTACCCCAGCAATAGACATGTAGTAAAGAGCAGTTTACCCAGCAATAGAAATGTAGCAAAGAGCAGTTTACCCAACAATAGAAATCCAGCAATAGAAATGTAGTAAAGAGCAGTTTACCCAGCAATAGAAATCCAGCAATAGAAATGTAGCAAAGAGCAGTTTACACCAGCAATAGAAATGTAGTAAAGAGCAGTTTACCCAGCAATAGAAATGTAGTAAAGAGCAGTTTACCCAGCAATAGAAATGTAGTAAAGAGCAGTTTACCCAGCAATAGAAATGTAGCAGAGAGCAGTTTACCCAGCAATAGAAATGTAGCAGAGAGCAGTTTACCCAGCAATAGAAATGTAGTAAAGAGCAGTTTACCCAGCAATAGAAATGTAGTAAAGAGCAGTTTACCCCAGCAATAGAAATGTAGTAAAGAGCAGTTTACCCAGCAATAGAAATGTAGTAAAGAGCAGTTTACCCAGCAATAGAAATGTAGTAAAGAGCAGTTTACCCAGCAATAGAAATGTAGTAAAGAGCAGTTTACCCAGCAAAGAAATGTAGTAAAGAGCAGTTTACCCAGCAATAGAAATGTAGTAAAGAGCAGTTTACCCAGCAATAGAAATGTAGTAAAGAGCAGTTTACCCAGCAATAGAAATGTAGCAAAGATCAGTTTACCCAGCAATAGAAATGTAGTAAAGAGCAGTTTACCCAGAGTAATTCACTCAGTAAACTGTACTCAATAGCACTTTACTCAGAAAAAAAATGTACTCAAGAGCTATTTACTCAGAAAAAAATGTACTCAAGAGCTATTTACTCAGAAAAAAATGTACTCAAGAGCTATTTACTCAGAAAAAAATGTACTCAGGAGCAATTTACTCGAACTCAAGAGCAGTTTACTCAGTAAACTGAACTCAAGAGCAATTTACTCAGAAAACTGTACTCAAGAGCAATATACTCAGAAATCTGCACTCAAAGCAATTTACTCGTACTCAAGAGCAATTTACTCAGGAAAAAAGAGCATCTTACTGAGCCTCCCCCTCTAAACAAAAAAAAGTACTAACGAACAATTTCCTCACCCCATCCCCCCCCCCCCACCCCACCCCCCAAAAAGTACTAAAGAGCCGTTAACTAGACAAACAAACAAACGACAGCGCCCAAGAACCCCGACCTTGACTCTATTCGGCGATAAAAATCAGCTTTTTCTTGGCCGGCTTTCGACGCAGCGTGTCGGCCGGTGGCCGTTGTCCAGGTTGTCCTGGTACGAGTTGGCCCTCAGGACGTTGGCCGTTTTCTTGGCCATGGCCAGGGACGTGAGGGCGTCGTACTTTTCCATGATCTCTTCGCGGATGGACCAGGCGGATTCCCTGCCCTGCCTGCTGCGGGCCGTGTCTGCCCCGCTGGCTCTGGAGTCGAAGGGCCGGTGGTGGAGGGGGTCCCACAGCCCCGAGGCCTGCATCTGCCGCTGCTGGTACTCCTGCTGGGAGATGGGCACGATCTCCAGGGCCTTGCGCGGGCCCGCGGAGGCTGGGGGCCGTCTCAGGGGCGTGGTGGGGTCGGCGTGGGCGTGTGTAGCGGCGCTGGAGGAGAAGAGAGTTGTTGTTGTTGGATTAGGATCGATGTAATAGTATATAGTGTGCGTCAGTGATTGGTAGGGTGTGTCACTGATTGTCACTGTGGTCTATCTATCTATCTATCTATCTATCTATCTATCTATCTATCTATCTATCTATCTATCTATCTATCTATCTATCTATCTATCTATCTATCTATATCTATATATAAGTGATGTTGTATGATGTGAGTTTATATATATGTTGTTTAGTGTGTATAGTGTGTGTGTGTGTGCGAGTGTGTGTTGTGTGTGTGTCATTATCGTAATCACCAAATACTTTTTCTTTAAATGCCTATAGGACTACTACAAAATAAGGGAAAAGTTGAGGTAAATTCAAAATTTCATTCGCCAAAAATGTCAGTAAAAGAGGCACCTAAAACTGCATGAGGAATAGACTTTGGGCTACAAGCAAGCATTGCAAGGGATGATTGTGTTTTGGTATTGTTTGACGTCCACATGGCACATGTTGGAAGTGTTGCTAGGGGTGCTTGAAAGGCAGCTTGTTTATTCCACACACTGTGGACACTGTTTCTGTACCGATAGGTATCATGTATAGGGAGGGCTGCAATATTTCGTTTGTGTTTTGATACATGTCGTGGCTGTATAGAGTTGGAATATTTTGTGTCAGTACTGATAATTAACATCTTTGTATGTGTAGAGCTGGTATATTTTGCTTGTGTATTGATATATGTCGTGTATATATGAGAGTTGGAATATTTTGTTTCTCTACTGATAAATATCTTGTCCCAGCTGTCAGTTTCCCCCACTTTCAGCTGCTCTCAGCTGCTATCCATCCCCTCCCAGCCCAGCCCAGCCAGCAGGAACTGACCACGCTTGGATTATGTAAAAGGAAGGGAAACGCTAAACTTAGCACTCTTGACTGAGTGATGTTGGATTTGCAAGTTGTGTTGTATGTACAGAGCTGGAATATTTTGCTCGTGCACTGATAAACATCTAACAAAGACATAAATGACAGAAGAGATGATGACCTTGAGCTTGAGGTGAAGCCTCACACACACAAACCTGCTCTCCATGGCGACAGGGGGCTTGGCCTTGACCTCCAGGCGTCCTTCCAGTTTGTCCCGTTCCTGTTCCAGCGCCAGAGAGGTGCTGTCACGTGACCCGGCGCTGTAGTTCCCGTCACGTGACCGAGACTTGTCCGTGTCCGCCATCATGTCCTTCTGCTGGTGAAACAGGCGTTGAGAAATCGTCACTGATAGCGTCACTGATCGTTGGAGCGTTCGTCACTGATTGATAGCGTGCGTCACTGATTGTTGTGGCGTGCGTCACTGATTGTTAGCGTGCGTCACTGATTTGTAGCATGCGTCACTGCTTGTTGGAGCGTGCGTCACTGCTTGTTGGAGCGTGCGTCACTGCTTGTTGGAGCGTGCGTCACTGATTGTTGGAGCGTGCGTCACTGATTGTTAGCGTGCGTCACTGCTTGTTGGAGCGTGCGTCACTGCTTGTTAGCGTGCGTCACTGCTTGTTAGCGTGCGTCACTGATTGGTAGGGTGCGTCACTGATTGGTAGCGTGCGTCACTGATTGTTAGTGTGCGTCACTGATTGTTAGGGTGCGTTACTGATTGTCAGGGTGCGTCACTGATTATAAGCGTGCGTGTTAGCGCGTGTCACTGATTGTTAGCATGCGTAACTGATTGCTAGCGTGAGTCACTAATTGGTAGCGTGCGTCACTGATTGTCAGGGTGCGTCACTGATTTTTAGCGTGTGTCACTGATTGTTAGTGTGCGTCACTGAATGGTAGCGTGCGTCACTGATTGTTGTGGCGTGCGTCACTGATTGTTAGCGTGAGTCACTGATTGTTGTGGCGTGCGTCACCGATTGTTAGCGTGCGTCACTGATTGTTGTGGCTTGCGTCACTGATTGTTAGCGTGAGTCACTGATTGTTGTGGCGTGCGTCACTGATTGTTAGCGTGTGTCACTGATTGTTAGCGTGCGTCACTGATTGTCTTTGTCACTGATTGGTAGGGTGCGTCACTGATTGTTTTAGCGTGCATCACTGATTGTTGTGGCGTGCGTCACTGATTGTTAGATTACGTCACTGATTGTATGTTACGTCACTGATTGTTAGATTACATCACTGATTGTCAAGTTACGTCACTGATTGTTAGGTTACGTCACGGATTGTTAGGGTGCGTCACTGATTGTTAGGGTGCGTCACTGATTGTTAGGGTGCGTCACTGGTTGTTAGGGTGCGTCACTGATTGTTAGATTACGTCACAGATTGTTAGGGTGCGTCACTGATTATTAGGTTACATCATTGATTGTTTTTCTATGTCATTGATTGTCTATGTCACTGAACGGTAGAGTGTGTGACTGAATGTTACGGTGCGTCACTGATTGTTAGATTACGTCACCGATTGTTAGGGTGCGTCACTGATTATAAGGTTACATCATTGATTGTTTGTCTATGTCATTGATTGTTTGTCTATGTCACTGAATGGTAGAGTGTGTGACTGAATGTTACGGTGCGTCACTGATTGGTAGGATACGTCACTGAATGTTAGGGTACGTCACTGGTTGTTTGTTTATGTCACCGAGTATTTGAATATGTCACTTTGAATCATGCTACTGACTGTTAGGGTATGTCACTGATCGTTTGAATGTCACTGATCGTTGTGTTAGGGTATATCATTGATTGTTAGGGTATTTCACGGTCACATATTGCCATTGGGACGGGGTAGCTTTGTGGTTAGAGAGTTACACTCGTGAACTGACAGCTCAGGTTTAAACCACCACCGAGACGCCCAGTCAAGGGGATTTTCCCCCAGGAGTTAACATCAGTGCCAACTCCACTCCCCCAAAAGTCCTTCGGATGAGACTATAAACCGAGGTCCCGTGTGAAAACGCACACAAAACATCTTGCGCACACGTTAAAACCCGTTCCGCTTTTTGGGACAGCAGGTCATTGTGTGCTGTTGGGAACAGATGACAAAATTTACAAAAATAGTATGCACACTGGGACTGGATGTAAAAAAAGCACACACATGCTTATTCATTATCTTCGAAATAAAACAATAGAGCCGTCCATTAGTGGGGATTTTCCCCTTGGAGTTAACATCAGTACCCACTCCACTCCTTAGAAGTCCTTCGGATGAGATTGTAAACTGAGGTACCGTGTTCGAACGCTTGCAGACTATCTTGCGCACACGTTAAAACCGTTCTGCTGTTCTGAAGAGTAGCCCATTGCGTGTCGTGGGAATAGATGATATTATGATAAACCCCCCAAACAAACAAACAAACAAAACAGCACCCCCAAAAAAACCCCCAAACAAACCACAAACAACACCCCCCCCCCTCCACCAAACGCATGCGCTCTGGTTTTAAGTTCGGTAACCGTACCTGAATTCAGAATGTGGCGACTTTAATGTTGGGCAAAAGGTCCCATACGCAAAAATCTCAACATTGGTGAACCTTGGAGCTCTAGCTAATGAATACTCCCCCCCCCCTCAGACCCCGACCAAGGAAAACAAGCCAGCACACAAACAGACAAACGAACAAAACTATTCCGTGCTGTACCTTAGGTTCTAGAGGGACGTCCCAGGGAAGTGGCGTCTTTTTCCGCTCTACATTGTAGCTGACGTCAGCAAAGATGGCGCTGTTGTCCTCCCACGTGGTCCCGCTGACGGTTTTCACTGGCTGGTTTGGCCCGCCGCCCTCCTGGTTCAAATCGTTTCTTTCGTCCTCCGACACCGACTGAGCGTCTTCATTACGAAGTCTCTTGTGTCTCCCTCGCCTGAGAAAAACATGAGTGTTACTTTTTAGTGTGGTTTGTCTCGTGTAATAGATAGCTGGGATGTAACAGATGTTACTTTTTAGTGTGGTTTGTCTCGTGTAATAGATAGCTGGGATATAACAGAGATGTTGCAAACACCGAACTCTAACAATGACACGTTAGACACGGAGTTATGGCCCTTACCTGGAGAGATAAAGGCATCATAGACACGAGAGTGATTGCCCTTACGTAAGGGGAGAGCAGCGTACAATGAACGAACAAGATTTGTCTCCACCTGACCTGCGGAAGTAGCGCCGACACTTGTAGACGCAGTAGATGGCGCTGCAGCCGCCGTAGACGAGGATGATGATGGGCAGCACGCAGTACATGGCCATGTTGTTGCTGTCTGAGTAAAAGTCCTCGATCTCCTCCCAGATGGACTTGTCTCCCCCGCCACTGGCCGCTGTGGTCGCGGTCGCTGTGGTCGCGGCCGCTGTGGTCGTTTCCTCTGTCACGTCTGCAACACAGCAGGAAACGGACATTTAGGACGTGCTGGTCTGAGCCGGGATTGGTCCTCAGGATGTCCACATACCACATTACCTGTGGGTCCAGGGTCACATTATGCCACACCACATCGTCTGAGGAATTTTCGTCCCAGGTGAAAAAGCTTTATCAGTTATTGATGAAAGGTAAAAGCTGAGTGCCCTCTTTAGGGTCAGGGAAGGTAAAGTAGCCAGGGAGAGGAGATGGGCGCCGCCCTCAATATGCTGGCCCTAGAGAAGTGAGGTCTCTGATGCCTCGCTCACCTACGACCACATAGGCTATGGGACACTTAAACATTTACCTAAAGTGCTAAGGCCTACATTAAAATGTTGATATGTTGTAAAACGTTATGTTGAAATTGTTCTTCCGCCGTGATAAGCTCCGAAAACAACAGCAACCTGCAATCTTCCTTAAAGGAGAAAAACAACCCTGGGCTCTCGAGTCGGAGTACAGGCAGCCTGAATGATGAAGTATTTGAAAAAAGAGCACCACACACGCAACATTTCTCATCCAGTGTGTACCTGCCATCTCACAGTGATTTCCAGCCTGGGGGAGGAGTGAGCTAGAGTAAACATTGTGGGTGACCGTACATGTGTTAGGCTGTGCAACGCGCAACAACGACAACATCAGCAGCAACAACAACAAAAACAACAACACCACCGCAACATCTGGGAATAAGTTTGGAAATGAATCGTCTGATATGAGTGACAGTGTTACAGTTGGTCACTAAGAACAAGATTGTTTTAAGGAATATGGTTTTGGTTTTAATCTCATTATTTTATGAGTGGTTGATGTAGATTTTTCCCACAACGCGGTGCCCGTCCTGGGTTGACCCTTATGGTTGACCAGGGCGTTGCTCAAGGAACGACAGTAAAGTTGGTTTCATATCCTGTTTTAATCTGTATATAGCTGCACAGTTTTATTCTGAGATTTAAAATTTGACGAGATGACAGCCCTGATATGGCCTCTGTGGTCGGCGGGGCTATAAACAACAGGAATGGATTGGATTGGACAATGAATGATGTGTGGTTTGGAAATGAATGATCTGTGGTTTGGAAAATGAATGATCTGTGGTTTGGACAATGAATGATCCGTAGTTTTGGACTAAAAAAGATCTGTGGTTTAAACAATTGACACCCCCCCCCAATAACATTTGGGAATATGAAGCACTGTATTGTCATCCAGATTGTTCACCCTACATGCAAGGGGTGTGTGGTGCAGGCTGAAAATTGATTGTATAATTATACAGTTGATGATTATAGAACATCCCTCATAATAACAACCAAACACATGTACAGAGAATCAGGACAAGAATCAGAATCATAATATAATGATGATAATAATAATAATAACAAGAGTAATAATGATAATAATGATGGTGATTATGGTGATAATAATAATAATAATAATAATAATGATATTGCATCACAGTTACACAGAGAAGTGTGTAGTCCTAAAAACATGCAATCACCGTTACAAACACAGAATTATAGTTACGACATATCACAGGTACACAGAGAAACAGTCAGGCAGGCAGGAAGGCAGGCACACACAGACACACAGGCAGGTAGGCAGGCAGACAGACAGACAGGTAGGCAGGCACGCACACAGATAGGCAGACAGACAGACAGGCAGAGAGACAGACGGCAGGCAGGCAGGCAGAGAGACAAACGGCAGGCAGATAGGCAGCCAGGCAGACAGGCAGAAAGACAGACGGCAGGCAGACAGACAGGCAGACAGACAGGCAGAGAGACAGACGGCAGGCAGACAGGCAGAGAGACAGACGGCAGGCAGACAGACAGGCAGACAGGCAGGCAGACAGGCACTTAGGAATACCCACTGGCAGACAGGAGATGTCGGACAGCTGAACTGCGGAGGCCAGCCCTGCTTTCCTTGGCAGAGGGACCCTCCACCTCCCACTGGTAGCCCAGACTGCCAACTGCCTTGGGATCTTTAACATGCTGCCTCAGGAGAGTATTCCCACCTGAAAAGCCAAGGCTGGCAATGACAGTTCTGATTCAATGTTTTGCCACCCACTTTACTCCCTCCCCTCCACTCCCCCTGATCTGGCGCCAAAGCTTGACAGTACACACAGGCACACGCACACACACGCACGCACACGCGCCCACACACACACACACACACACACACACACACACACACACACACACACACACACACACACACACACACACACACACACACACACACACACACACACACACACACACACCCACACCATACACACAACACACAAACACATAGGCACACACAGCACAGGCACACGCGCGCGCACACACACACACACACACACACACACACGCGCGCGCGCGCGCGCGCGCGCGCACACACACAGAGGAATATTGATCACTCTCAGACCTACACAAGTTTCGTCATGGCAAGAAAGGCTAGTGCTTTATTTTTTCGAATAAAACTGAATGCTTTTATCATCAAATATAGCAAAAATATAAACTTTGGGTGATAATCTTTTAATGTAACAGTCTAGAACCATTCTCACCTTCTTTATCTGAGAAATCCTTGGATGCGATATTTAAAAATTTTGATTTGGCGTTTCGTATAACAAAATCTGTAATGAACAGTCCTATAGGACATTTGTTATAGTTATGTCACATAAGTATTTCTTATGTTATTTATTTATTGTTATCATTGCTTAATCCTTTTCTGTGTACTGCCTACGATATAATTTTTATAGCAACAAATACCAATTTCACTGCACACAACCATCAACATCAATGTCCCCTCCTCTCCCCTTCCCATCGTCTGATATCACTTTGAGTGAACAGGCGTAAAATCGAAGCAATAACAACGAGGGCAACACACAGACACAGACACAGACACACACACACACACACACACACCACACACACACACACACACACACACACACACACACTCACACACTCACACACACGCACGCACGCACACACTCCACTACAGGACGACAATCTTTGGAGATCAATTTCTTTTCTACCACACCTGCCTGACCCTGAAAAAAGTTTTCTCCGCCCGTTATTGTTATCAGTGGTGGTCTGGTTGGCTACTCGTTTGGATGAGACATTAGACTTAGGTCTAGTGTGAAAACCGTATTTAGTGCACGTTAGAGAACCCATGACAACTGTATCAACAGCCTCCCCTTAAAAGAAAGATCAGAGTGAGATGACAGTGTCCCATAGGCCTGTAAAGTGTGTGGTATTTATCCCTTGCTTTGGCTTTCTGTTGCTTTCTGCTTTCTTTCTGTTTTCTGCTTTCTTTCTGCTTCTGCTTTCTGTTTCTTTTGCTTTCTTCTTCTTTCTCTGCTTTCTGTTTCTTTCTGCTTTCTATTTCTGCTTTCTGTTTCTTTCTGCTTTCTGCTCTTTCTACTTTTTGTTTCTTTCTGTTTTCTATTTTCTCTTCTGTCTTTCTGCTCCTTTCTACTTTTTGTTTCTTTCTGTTTTCTATTTCTTTCTGCTTTCTGTTTCTTTCTGCTTTCTGTTTCATTCTACTGTCTATTTATTCTGTTTTGTTTCTTTCTGTTTTCTGTTTCTTTCTGCTTTCTGCTCCTTTCTACTTTTTGTTTCTTTCTGTTTTCTGTTTCTTTCTCTTTCTGTTCTTTCTGCTTTTGTTCATTCTCTGTCTATTTATTCTGTTTGTTTCTCTTCTTCTGTTTCTTTCTGCTTTCTATTTCTGCTTTCTGTTTCTTTCTGCTTTCTGCTCCTTTCTACTTTTTGTTTCTTTCTGTTTTCTGCTTCTTTCTTCTTTCTGTTTCTATCTACTTTTTGCTTCATTCCGCATCCTGTCATAGAGCATCAAACAGTCTAGTAGACAAATGGCTATCAAACAAAAAATGACAATAATTATTGTGGAGTATCATTAAACTTTGTGGATTTGAAAAAGGTTATGATACTATTGACCATATACACCCCCCCCCCCACCCCCGAATGTTTGCATCGTATAATCTTTCAACAAATACAGACTACCTGTTTCGTGTCTTAGTTACAGGCAACAGTGTGTTGCAATAACTACATCCTCATCCAGACTAAAATCCATTAAATTTGGAGTACCCCATGGATCCATACTAGGACCCATCCTCTTTTCATTTTACGCGAAAGACCTTCCTTGCCATACCAAATCCTCCTGTGAGCTATTTGTGGATAACAAAATAATTCAAAAACAGTGCCACAATGACATTGAATATCTTGTAAACGCATTACAAAAGCGTTAATGATCTTCTTGAGTGGGCTGGAATCAATCACATGTTTATACATAATCCACCCCACCACCCCCAGAAAACCAAACCAAAACCATAACAACGAAACAAAACCAAAATAAAAAAGTCCCAACCCAACAACAAACAACAAAGCATTCTTATCACAACAGACAAAAAACGTACCTCATAAGCTTTCTTCAATCCAAATGAAAAGTAAAGGAATCCGAAAGCACTCATCACAGAGTTCTAGGAGTAACAGTTCACAAAAATCTTGACTGAAACAACCACATATCCAATTTATGCAAATACAAGACCCAAATTAATCATATTTAAACACCTGCTTGACTATATTTCACGGAAACTATTCTTCCAAGCTTGTACACAATCCTCGATATATCATGCATCAATCTTGTGGAATTTTGCTCGTGCAAACATCATGAAACCTCTGTTAAGTCTGCCAAACGCACTCGTAAACTGGTTCTTTGAAGAGGACAGG
>CM054155.1:43977129-43984629 GCA_028751875.1 Rapana venosa | reverse complement strand
GCAATTTACGATGACATATAACACTCTCTGGTCTCGTCGCCTTCAATGTCTCTCTCTTCCTATGTTAATTCATGTAACACTCTCTGTCTCTGCTGGTCTAACTTCTCTCTCTCTCACTATGTAATGATGACTGATAAGGCGTCTGCCTGCCTACTTCTTTGTTCTCAGGTACTCAGCAGTGAGAACAGAAGTCCTACTGTCCGAAAGCTAACTCTCACCTCTCTCCAAAGAAGTGAAAACCATAGATAGCCCTGTAATGTATCGCGGGGCTGACAACATTCCAGCAGTTGTCCAGCTCTGGGTAATGCAATAGACCCCTACATAGATGCATAAATCTGAAGACAGAAAAATGTGCAATACGAATGGGCCAGTCATCATCATCAATCCCCAAAATGAAATCACACACATCATAATACACACTAATTGTCACCTCAAAATCACCAAGCAAGGTATTCTACAATAAAATTGAATAACAAAACCAAAGCAAGCCATCAATATGAGGAATCACAATTTCAACAGCGCAGCACAACGAACACGATATAAATCAAAAATATATAGCTAATTCAATCATCAACAAACCTTACCATATTTACGATTAAAACACATTACCAGGGTGTGCATGCAGCTTTGT
This sequence comes from Rapana venosa, assembly GCA_028751875.1. NCBI lineage: Eukaryota > Metazoa > Mollusca > Gastropoda > Neogastropoda > Muricidae > Rapana > Rapana venosa. Next base: position 43,983,998 of record CM054155.1, on the reverse strand, counting down.
GGGCAACCATGAATTTGTACAGCATCAATGCAAACCTATCATCACAAACACGCTTCACAGCGACCACATCATACTACAACACAACCAATGGAATGTTTCCACACACAGGAGAGCACTCTCACTCTCCCCCCTTCTCACTCTCCTCAACACATCTTCGCTCAGCGAGCGATTAGGATCAGCCAGCATTGTGAAAACGATCACAAACCTCCGCCCGTGCCTGTACTGTGAATAGGGCAAAGAAAGTGCTTAGCCAGCCTAAGAACACTTGGATAAGGCCCTTCCAAATCCATGGCAATGGAAATGGCGTGCAGAGAAGACCAAACGATGACTAATAACACCAACGCATTAGACTGATATCAGGGTTAATGACCAAGGCCGGAAAACGATTCAAAGCTTCAAGTAGCCATGGAGCCATTGTATCCGACCAGGGATCAAGCCAGAAGAGTATGCAGGACTGCACAGACAATAACAGCTTGTCAAAACTAAATACCATCTGGAGAGACAAGAATATCTCACTTATCTCCAAGATCAGACTAATGCGCTCCCTTGTCATATCCATATTTCTGTATGCCTGTGAATCATGGACCCTGACTGCAGATTTGGAGAGAAGAGTACAGGCAGTGGAGATGAGATGCTTTCGGAGACTCCTTGGCATCTCCTACAAAGACCACATAAGCAACGAAAGCGTGCATAACAGAATCCAGCAAACCATTGGACCCTATGAGAACCTTCTAACGATCGGAAAAAGCGTAAACTTAAGTGGTATGGCATGTCACAAGATCCCAAGGAATTACAAAGACAGTTTTGCAAGGCACTGTCCAAGGAGGAAGAAGAAGAGGCAGACCAAGGAAGAGCTGGGAGGATAACATCAGTGAATGGACAGGCTTAGAACTCAACAAAACCCTGAGAAAGGCAGAACAGAGAGAGGAATGGAGGGAACTGGTTGCTGAGTCTTTGAGGGTGCCCCCACGGTCGTCAGACTACGGGACAGATAGATAGAATAGATAGATAGTCTACCATATTTATTTACATTGAAACTGTTTTATTCTTTTTTATGGAATAAATTGATATGTGTGTGTGTGTGTGTGTGTGTGTGTGTGTGTGTGTGTGAGTGTGTGTGTGCATGCGCGCGCGCAGTATGATAAACAATCATTCTTGTTTTAAAAATGTACAGGTGAATTTTAAAAACATGTATCAAAAGTTTTTTTCTTTTCATGGTTACAATGACGAACATTGCTTAGCTTTTTCCCTTTTCTGGAGATTTTTTTTTTCAAAATTCTACGATTTATGTACACAGTTATATATCGTGACAATTATAGTTCATAATAAAGGCGAGAACTGGAATAAAAGCAGGTTAAATATCATCATCGAAACAATGAACTTTGCCTTGCCTTGCCTTGCCTTGCAATACCCTCCCCCCCCCCTCTCTCTCTCTTTCTCTGTCTGTCGGTCTGTCTGTCTCTCTCTCTGTCTCTGTTTCTCTCTGTCTCTCTCTCTCTCTCAGCTAATGTAAATGATGACAACATGATAAGAACTCTGTCTGTCTCTCTGTCTCTGTCTCAGCTGATGTAAATGATGATATAATAAGAGCTCTCTGTCTCTGTCTGTCTGTCTCTCTGTCTATCTCTCTCAGCTAATGTAAATGATGACAACATGATAAGAGCTCTCTGTCTGTCTGTCTGTCTGTCTGTCTGTCTCTGTCTCTCTCAGCTAATGTAAATGATGACATGATAAGAGCTCTCTGTCTCTGTCTGTCTGTCTGTCTCTCTGTCTGTCTCTGTCTCTCTCAGCTAATGTAAATGATGACAACATGATAAGAGCTCTTCGTCTCTGTCTGTCTGTCTGCCTGTCTGTCTCTCTCTCTTTCAGCTAATGTAAATGATGACATGATGAGAGCTCTCTGTCTTTGTCTGTCTGTCTGCCTGTCTGTCTCTCTCTCTTTCAGCTAATGTAAATGATGACATGATAAGAGCTCTCTGTCTCTGTCTCTGCCTGTCTGTCTCTCTCAGCTAATGTAAATAATGACAACATGATAAGAGCTCTCTGTCTCTGTCTGTCTCTATCTCTCTCAACTAATGTGAATGATGACACCATGATAAGAGCTCTCTGTCTTTGTTTCTGTCTGTCTCTCTGTCTGTCTGTCTGTCTCTCAGCTAATGTAAATGATGACAACATGATAAGAGTGCACTATAACCTTGAAAAAGAAGAAAGAAGTTTGAAATATAGAGAAATGATAATAATAATGAATGATAAAAATAATAATACCACTACTTCTACTGTCTAACTACTTTCTACTACTACTATACTATACTATAATACTACTATTGATAATAATAATATACTAATGATAGCACTGATTACAACAACAATAATAATAAAAAAAACAATAATAATAGCAAAAAATAATGGTAATATCAACATAATAATAACAACAACAATAATAATAAAAAATAATATCAACAGCAATAACAAACAACCCATACAGACACAAACCTAATCCAGCCACCACCACCACCCCCACCACCCGCCTCTCCACCACCTCCACCACCCACTACCAGCAGAAGCCAGGCATGTGCCCACACACAGAAGCACCACATCCCACATCCTCGTCCCCCTCCTCCCCTCTGTCCTCAACCACATCTTCTCTCTCACTGCCCAGCGGATGCTGCCGCCCAGCAACTCTTGTGTGTATGTGAACGACCCTGTGTCCTGTCTGTGTACAGTAGGCAAAGGTGCACGTGATAACCGTGGCTGTGTCACGTCACTCTGGCCCGTGTCGGCAATTGCCCAGGCGAAATGGATGGGGCGGGAGGCGCTGATCTCCCGTTGTTTGGCGCGATCAATTTGAATGACGTCAGCCCAGTCACGTGTGGCCGGGTTCCTGTATGGCGTCCCGTGCATGTCAGAATGCGAAGTTAGAAAGAAAGAAAGAAAGAAAGAGGGGAGGAGAGGGAGAGAGAGAGAGGGTTAAAGAAAGTTTGGGTTGTTGTTGTTGTTGTTGGGCGGAATGTTGTACTGCTAGTTTCACCACCACCACCCACCACCACCACCACCACCACCACACCCCCACAACAACAACAACACACCCACGACCACACCCCCCACCCACCCACCACATTCTCTCTTCACCAATTGGCTACAGAGGGGGAGCGGTGGTGGGGTGGGGGGGGGGGGGGGGGACGAGAGAGAGAGAAAATGACAATGACAAATTCGTTTATTTCGTGGATAATGAATAAGCACCCGCGTGCTTTTTTTTTTTTTACATCCATTGCCCGCCTTAGGGATAAATCATATGAAAATAAGAGGAGAGCGAGCGAGGGGAGAGGAAGAGCGAGAGAGAGAGAGAGAGAGAGAGAGAGAGGAGAGAGAGAGAGAGACAGAGAGAGAGAGAGAGAGAGAGAGAGAGAGAGAGAGAGGACAGAACAGACAGACAGACAGGTAGGCAGGCAGACAGAGAGGCGATTCGTTACAGATAGAGGAGAGGCAGGGACAGGTGAAAGGTAAGACTGGACTGACAGCCGATAGTGCTAGGGCCTGGTGATGTATTCTTCTTCTTCTTCTTCTTCTTCTTCTTCTTCTTCTTCTTCTTCTTCTTCAGAAGCGTCAGGAATTGTTTTAACTTCAGGAACTGGCAGGAGCGGGATATGGAGCACAGAACTGTGTTGTTGTTGTGACTGGGAAACAAAGAGTGTTATTGTTGTGGTTGTATGATTTTACGTTCCCAGCCGTTATTTACATACAACACCATGATAATAACAAATTGTGTTCAAGTTTATACACAGACACACAGACACAGACACACATACACACACCACAGAGAAATAGAATATCTGTCTGTCTGTCCATCCATCCATCATCCCATCCATCCATCCATCCATCCATCCCTCCGTCTGTCTGTCCGTCCGTCCGTCCCATCCATCCATCCATCCTCCTCCGTCGTCCTCCGTCCGTCCGTCCGTCCGTCTGCCGTCCGTCCGTCCGTCCGTCTGCGTCCCGTCCGTCCGTCCGTCCATCCATCCATCCACCCATCCATCGTATCTATCTATCTATCATCTATCTATCTATCTATCTATCTATCTATCTATCTATCTATCTATCTATCTATCTATCTATCTATCTATCCGTCCATCCATCCATCCATCCATCCATCCATCCATCCATCCATCCATCCATCCATCCATCCATCATCTATCTTAGGGTTAGGGTTAGGGTTAGGCCATCCATCCATCCATCCATCCATCCATCCATCCATCCATCATCCATCCATCCATCCATCTATCTATCTATCTACCTATCTATCTACTTCTATCTACCTATCTATCTACTATCTACCTATCTATCTATCTATCTATCTACCTATTCTACCTATCTATCTACCTATCTATCTACCTATCTATCTATCTAGCTACCTAACCTACCTACCTACCTACCTACCCCGCCCGCCCGCCCACCCACCCACCTATCTATCTATCTATCTATCTATCTATCTATCTATCTATCTATCTATCTATCTATCTATCTATCTATCTATCTATCTTCTGTCTGTCTATCTATCTACCTGTCTATACATTTTCTTCTATCTATCTATTATCTATCTATCTATCTATCTATCATATCTATCTATCTATCTATCTATCTATCTATCTATCTATCTGTCTGTCTGTCTATCTACCTGTCTGTATACATTTTCTTCCACGAGACTATGGCGCGGAAGGCTGGCCAATACACTGGTTATGCTCATTGGTTTGGAGAATATTGTGATTTAGGTTGGCAGCAAGTGACAAATAATGACTGGGCACTATTTCTGGAGCGATAGCTGTTGCAGATGATTGGGATTATGTGTGTGTGTGTGTGTGTGTGTGTGTGTGTGTGTGTGTGTGTGTGTGTGTGTGTGTACTAGTATTGATTGTCTTCCAAGATGTTGCTGTACTGCTGTTGTGTCTGTCATCGATTCACTGAAATAATCGGGTTTTGGGGGGCCGGTTCTAGTCTTCTTTTAATGGAAAGTTTCTCTGTTGTTTGTATTCATAACAAATGTTTACGTTTGTTCAAATTAGCACGAAGAGATATTTCTTGTTTAAGTTCTCCAGTTAAGCGTGGATTGGTTCATGGACATTCTACTCTTTTCCAACAAAGTGGTGCATGTTTGTTCATAATGGTCAAACATATTGTTGTACCAAACAGCGACAGCTTCATTTAGATCAATGCAGCTAAATGTTGACTGAATTAGATAAATGCTGAGATCAGAGAGGAATGCCATTTCACTGAATTTCCTGAGAGATCGGAAAGTAAAATAATGTAGCGTGCTGTTTGGCTGGAGGTTTTTGTCATTTCAGTGACCAGGTACAGAAAATAAAACAGTGATCATTGATTTCTGAATGGACTGCTGATACACTTGATACTGATGATGCTGTGGTGGTGTAAATGGGGTCACTCAGACTAAAGATGTTCTTGTTCTTGTTGTAGTTTGTGTTTCTGTTAAAGCCATCAAATGATATCAAAAGTAAAAGGTAAAGGTGTTCCCATAACCTGTGTGGTTGTAGGGGAGCGAGGCATCAGAGACCTCAGCTTCTGTAGGGGCCAGCATATTGAGGGCGGCGCCCATCTCCTCTCCCTCGCTGCTTTACCTTCCCGGACCCTAAAGAAGGCAGGTACCCATTTACAGTTGGGTGAAGTGGGGGACTGTACTGAAGCTAAGGCGTGCAAACGGTCACCCATCTACTTGGTAACCATGCTCGATGCTGCTTAACCTTGGTTGGGGGAAAGCGAGTGCTCCGACCACTGAGCTATCCCGTCCCGTCCTTGATATTATACTTGTTCAAATCCACTGCTGTGTGAGCACATCAATGTTGGAGTCTTCTGTTCAGAGAAAATTGCTGTTTTTTTCTCTCTGTCTTTGTCATTTGCCCAAAATCATCGTGCAACTCGTACGTGGAGGCAAGGTTTTCATGAATATGCCCAATCAATAACGCTTTTGAATCGGTATATTTTTTTCCTGTCCAAATAGATTCCATCGATTGTGCTTCGAACGCTGGTTCTGCTCTTGTCACCACCGGTAATAGATTGGTGAATGTATACAAGTAGGACTGTTTGTCGGGGTGGAGAGCTGTCATGTCTGTGGTGTCATTAACTGGTAGATGTCGCAAACTGGTCAGGCTTGACAGAGATCAGAATTGTTTCTTCACCGCCAGGAAACTTCGAGTTGAATGCTGTGTAACGTATTTCGTTAAAGATGTCTGTGCGTTCGGATTAAAATTCGTCACTTTCGACATCGAAATCGCCAGACAAACGACTTCAAATCTGACGATTTTTATGATCTCTTTGAGATTGCGAATTGAGTGAAGCACAACGGATTTTCCTGGTAAAGTTCGGGAATACTCTATTTTACCCTCAAGTCTTGACTGCACGTTTGTTTAATTGATCTCCTTTTATTGCTTTTACTTTGGATAGTCTTCTTCTTCTTCTTCTTCTTCTTCATCTTCATCTTCATCATCATCATCATCATCATCATATCATATCATAATCATCATATCATTATCATCATCTTCTTCATCACCACCCATCATCATTATCATCATCATCATCTTCATCTTCATCATCATCATCATCATCTTCTTCTTCTTCTTCTTCATCTTCATCATCATCATCATCATCATCATCATCATCATCATCATATCATATCATATCATAATCATCATATCATTATCATTATCATCATCTTCTTCTTCATCACCACCACCACCACCACCACCACCATCATCGTCGTCGAACGCTCAGCAATTATTATTGCCTGTTATATGAGCGAAAATGCGTTGCGCTGCTGTTAAGCGCCTGACAAGTCAGGCCCAGCACCTCCGACTTCGGCATAG
>CM054155.1:43957129-43972129 GCA_028751875.1 Rapana venosa | reverse complement strand
ATGAACACCTTGTTGACCATATATGGAGTATGCCATGAACACCCTGTTGACCATATATGGAGTATGCCATGAACACCCTGTTGACCATATATGGAGTATGCCCTGTACGCCCTGTTGACCATATATGGAGTATGCCCTGTACGCCCTGATGACCATATATGGAGTATGCCCTGTACACCCTGTTGACCATATATGGAGTATGCCCTGTACGCCCTGTTGACCATATATGGAGTATGCCCTGTACACCCTGTTGACCATATATGGAGTATGCCCTGAACACCCTGTTGACCATATATGGAGTATGCCCTGTACACCCTGTTGACCATATATGGAGTATGCCCTGTACACCCTATTGACCATATATGGAGTATGCCCTGAACACCCTATTGACCATATATGGAGTATGCCATGAACACCCTATTGACCATATATGGAGTATGCCCTGTACACCCTGTTGACCATATATGGAGTGTGCCCTGTACACCGTGTTGACCATATATGGAGTATGCCCTGCATGGCCTGTTTTTTTAATGTATTAATTTCGAGGATAATGGAATAAGCACTCATGTGCTTTTTTACATCCAGTCCCCGTGTGTATGCAGTTGTGTAAATTTTGTCATCCGTCCCATCGGCACACAATGGCTTACACCTCCGAAAAGCCGAACCGGTTTTAACATGTGCGCAAGATGTTTTGCGCGCGTTCGCACACGGGGCCTCGGTTTATAATCTCATCCGAAGGACTTTTTGGGGAGAATGGAGCCAGCACTGATATTAACTCCAGAGGAAAAATCCTCTCGAACGTGATTCGAACCCTGGTCAGCAGATCACGAGCGCAACACTGTAACCACTGGGCCCCCTATTTGTTAACCCTATAATTATGGGGTTTTCCCAGTACACTGCATCAACTATTTATGGAGCACTGTTGTTCTCTGTACACACGTTCGTCTTGTTGAGCACGTTGTGTCTTTGCTTTTCACTTTACAAACAGAAGAAGAAGAAGAACAATCTATTAGCTGTTGTGATGGGCCCTGAGGACTTTTGGGTGATGATGGCGTTTGCTCATGTGTGTGTGTGTGTGTGTGTGTGTGTGTGTGTGTGTGTGTGTGTTTGTATGTTGAGCGCTTTGATTTGTTGCTTTACAAGATTCAGCGCTATATAAATTCCATACATTATTATTATTATTATTATTATTATGTGTGTAGTGTGTGTGTAGGTGTGTGTGTGTGTGTGTGTGTGTGTGTGTGTGTGTGTGTGTGTGTGTGTGTGTGTGATATGGAAAAGAGGAGGAGGAGGAATAGGAGTGGTTGCAGAAGAAGTATTGAAGATGATATGAGGCGAGGAAGGATGTTAACACACACAACACAACACACTACACACAATACACCCTCCTCTCCCCCCCCCCCCCCACACACATATACACACACTCTTTCTCTCTCTCTCTCTCTCTCTCTCTCTCTCTCTCTCTCTCTCTCTCTCTCTCTGTGTCTCTCTGTCTGTCTCTATCTCCGCCCGTCTGTCTGTCTGTCTCTCCCTCCCTGTGTCTGTCTCTCTATCTCTGTGTCTCTGTCTGTATCTCTGTCTGTCTGTCTGTCTCTCTCTGTCAGTCTCACTCTCTGAGTCTGTCTGTCTCTCTATCTCTGTCTGTCTCTCTCTGTCAGTCTCTCTCTCTCCGAGTCTGTCTGTCTGTCTCTGTCAGTCTCTATCTCTCTGAGTCTGTCTGTCTGTCTGTCTCTCTTCCTTTATTGACCAGGGTGGTTTCCCATACCTGAGGGCCAGAGGTCAATCTTGTGGATGTGTTTGCGGACCAGAATCGATGCTGGTACCAGGGTAGCAGCGGGCCATCAGACAGGCCCCTGGTGTGGCAGGAAGGGAGGGGGGGGGGGGGGGGGGGGGGGGGAGGCAGCAAAGGACAGAAATCAATGCTGATCAGCAGTGATCAATGATTCAGGAGACAAAATGGGCTCCACTTTCTCCCCTACCGCCCCGCCCCGTTAAACAGCGCGACCGATGACTGACTGAGTGCCTTGTTCACACAAATGGCTGCCGTCGCCATCGCAGTCTAAACCGGCATCCGGGAACACGGGCCCCGGATGCTTGCACCACACAATTCCAACGCTTGTTGTTCTTCTTTATGTCAGGCAGGTAGGGAGGTAGGTGTGCGTATATGTGGGGGTGGGGTGGTAGGGGTGGGGTGGTAGGGGGGTGGGGGTGGAAGGGATGATGGCAGTAGACATACGTAGAGGGTAGGGTCTGAAAAGTCACGTGCTAAACCGGAAGGTCGATAATCACTTTCTGATGATAGATTGGGGATCTGAGAGACATAGAGATCTACGCAGTGGGGGGTGACAGATTGAAAATCGATACAGCCGGGTGGATAGACTGGAGATCTATAAAGTCACGTAATAGATTGAAAATCGATACGGTGAGGTGGTAGAGGGAGGAGCTAGGCTGTCAGGTAATAGATGAAAAATCTATGCACTCAGGTGGTAGAGTGGAAAATTTATGGCTACTTGATAGAGCGGCGATTTACACACGGGGAGGTGATGGGTTGAAAATGTGCAGAGTTATAATATGGTAGAGTGGGGATGTATAGGGTCAGGTGAGACATCGGAACTTGGCATAGGTGATACAGTTAAGAAGTATACGTCTATGAACCAGGCTGCAGATCTATAGGCTACATTTAGACGATACACTGGAGATCTATACAGTTAGATGGCAGAATAGAGATCTGTTAGATGTTATACTGGATATCTATACAGTTAGATAATAGATTGGAGATCTATACAATTGGATGACAGAAGGGAGATCTATACAGTTAGATGATAAACTGGAGATCTATACAGTTAGATGATAAACTGGAGATCTATGAGTTAAATGATAAAATGGAGATCTATACAGTTAGATGATAAACTGGAGATCTATACAGTTAGATGATAAACTGGAGATCTATAAGTTAAATGATAAAATGGAGATCTATACAGTTAGACAACAGAATGGAGATCTATACAGTTAGATGATAGTGTGGAGATCTATACAGTTAAATGATAAAATGAAGATCTATACAGTTAGACAACAGAATGGAGATCTATACACTTAGATGGTAGAATGGAGATCTATACAATTGGATGATAGACTGGAGATCTATAAGTTAGATGATAGATTGGAGATCTATACAGTTAAATTATAGGCTGGAGATCTATGCAGTTAGGTGATAGAATGGAGATCTACGCAGTTCGAAAGTAGATTGGAGATCTACATTGTTTGATGATAGAATGGACATCAATACAGACTAGAGAATAGAGATCATTATTGTAGATGGCAGACACTGGCCTGTGCCCCCAAAAGCTTACTGATAATAAGCACATTGCCCAGGCCTACTTAAAGTACTGTTGGGCTTTTGAAATGTGATGCTGAGATTGTGTGCTAACTCATTAATAAAAAAACAGAAAACAATAAAGGGCTACATACATCGCCCTGTTTAACCCCAGTGGCAAGAGAGAGAGAGAGAGAGAGGAGGAGAGGGGAGGGGAGATTGAGGGGGGGAAGGAGAGGAGAGAGAGAGAGAGAGAAAAGAGAGAGAGCCATGGCATGCTTTCAGTATGATGGACATGTTCTCTCCATTGAAGGCGAAAAAGATGTCTGCCACGGGACTATGGTTGCCGGTAAGGCGAGGTATCAGAAACCAGTTATACACGCAAAGGTCTCATCCTGTGTGCAGCAATGGCCGTACAGTGACATTTGGATGTGTTGAGTGAGGCTTAGCACACATTCTGGGTGATCCTCACCGTGTTAAGCTGGGCAACGCCAAACAGCAGCAGTAGCAGTAGCAGTAGCAGCAGCAGCAGTAGCAGTAGTAGTAGTAGTAGTAGTAGCAGCAGCAGCAGCAGCAGCAGTAGTAGTAGTAGTAGTAGTAGTAGTAGTAGTAGTAGTAGTAGTAGCAGCAGCAGCAGCAGTGTAGTAGTAGTAAGATAGTTAGTAGTAGTAGTAGTAGTAGTAGTAGAGTAGATAGTAGTAGGTATGTAGTAGTAGTAGTGTAGTAGTAGTGTAGTAGAGTAGTAGTAGTAGTATAGTAGTAGAGTAGTAGTAGTAGTAGTAGAGTAGTAGTAGTAGTAGAGTTAGTATAGTAAGTAGTAGTAGAGTAGAGTAGTAGTAGTAGTAGTAGTAGTAGTAGTAGTAGTAGGTAGTAGAGTAGTAGTAGTAAGTAGAGTAGTAGTAGTAGTAGTTAGTAGGATAGTAGTAGTAGTAGATAGTAGTAGTAGTAGTAGTATAGTAGAGTAGTAGAAGTATAGTAGTAGTATAGTTAGTAGTAGAGTAGTAGTAGTAGTAGTAAGTAGTAGTAGAGTAGAGTAGTAGTAGTAGTAGAGTAGTAGTAGTAGTAGTAGTAGAGTTAGTAGATAGTAGAGAGAGTCAGTAGTAGAGTAGTAGGTAGTAGTAGTAGTAGTAGTGAGTAGTAGTAGTAGTAGTAGAGTAGTAGTAGTAGAGTAGAGTAGTAGTAGTAGTAGAGTAGTAGTAGAGTAGTAGTAGAGTAGTAGTAGAGTAGAGTAGCAGTAGCAGTAGTAGTAGCAGCAGCAGCAGCAGCAGTAGTAGTAGTAGTAGTAGTAGTAGAGTAGAGTAGTAGTAGCAGAAGTAGTAGCAGCAGCAGAAGTAGTAGTAGTAGTAGCAGTAGCAGCAGTAGTAGTAGTAGTAGTAGTAGTAGTAGCAGCAGTAGTAGTAATAGTAGTAGTAGCAGCAGCAGTAGTAGTAGTAGCAGCAGTAGTAGTAGTAGTAGTAGCAGTAGCAGCAGTAGTAATAGTAGTAGCAGAAGAAGTAGTAGTAGAGAAGTAGTAGCAGCAGTAGTAGTAGCAGTAGCAGCAGTAGTAGTAAGTAGCAGCAGCAGTAGCAGCAGTAGTAATAGTAGAAGCAGCCACAGTAGCAGCAGTAGTAGCAGCAGCAGTAGCAGCAGTAGTAATAGTAGTAGCAGCAGTAGTAGCATTAGCAGCATCAGTAGTAGTAGTAGTAGAGTAGTAGTAGTAGCAGCAGTAGTAGTAGCAGTAGCAGCAGTGGTAGTAGCAGCAGCAGCAGCAGTAATTTCTCTAGTTGAGACATTAAAGTATTCTTGAGTCTTGAGTCTTAAGTAGTAGTAGAAGCAGTAGAAGTAGTAGCAACAGCAGCAGTAGTAGCAAGTAGCAGAAATAGCAGCAGTAGCAGCAACAGCAGCAGTAGTAGCAACAACAGTAGCAGCAACAACAATAGCAGCAACAGCAGCAGTAGTAGCAGTAACCCAGAAAATTGTGTCTGATTCGGTGGACCTGGTTACTCTGGCCTCATGGTGACCTCAGTTTCGGTTTCCTCATACACTTTCTGTGCCTGTGGTGAGTTAGAGCCAAAGTCTTCAGGGCTGGACGTTCACGGGGGAAGGTCGTTGAAGGGACGTTGAGGTGGTCACCACCTCGAGAAGGTATCTCACCCAGTCTGGCTCTGCAACTAAGCTATTTTCGTTGTCTATAGGGGGCTTAGTACATGATGTCCTGCGTCTGTTAGCTCAGAAGCACGACTGAGGAGCACTATAGTGACCGAGATACAGCGCGGGGCCCCTTTGGCTGGTGGCCTCATGGCAGCAGGACGTTGATAAGCTTCCTGTGGACTTCTGACCCTGAGCGTGTGATAACAAAGGTTGGAATGGCTGGGGCGGAGAAGCGGGGAAGAAAATTAATGTCAGGGAAAATGAGGCAGCCAAAACAACAACAAAAAACAAACAATTCCCATAACAACAACAACATAACCCCAAACAACTCTCCCCGCCAGCTCTTCTAAGCAGTTAACAGTTAAAGGGAAAGAACCCACAAGATTTTATTCTAACGGCATGAGTAGTTTCCCTTTGATTGAAAGCCGTTTACTAATAATTCCAAAACAGTTTTTAATAATAACAATAATGATGATAATAATAATGATGATGATGGTGATAATAATAAATATAATGATAATGATGAGAATGATAATAATAATTTATATTTATTTCTATAATAATAACATAAAATTCATATAGCGCTGAATCTTGTAAAGCAAGCAAATCAAAGCGGTTGTATTCAAACCATTTGTAACTCCCAACAATTTTCTAACTTCTCACATTGGCAAAAACACGTTTATTGACAGCAAGCATACGTAATCAATAATACTCAGATATAATAATCTTTCAAGCAACAGGTGAGCAAACAGTAGGCCTACATCCTGGGTGCATAATTATTTATCATCTGATGTCTTTTAAGAAGAAGTATTCACATGTTTTCAGAAAAGTTGAATGAGCACTTGAAGAAATACAGATATTATGGGTAACTGTATATTCACAGACCCTGCTGCCCCGCAGACGAACTCAACTGGATCTGTCTACATGACCAATCTGTGTGTCTGTCTGTCCGTCCGTCTCTCTCTTTCTGTCTGGGACGGGATAGCCTCTGGTGGTTAGAGTAATGTATCCATGATCTGCTGACCCGGGTTCGATTCTTGTTCAAGAGGACTTTTCCTCTGGAGGTAATATCAGTGCTGATTCCACTCTCCCCAAAAGTCCTTCGGATGAGACGAGAAACCGAAGCCCCGTGTGCGAGCGCGCGCAGAACACCTTGCGCACACGTTAAAACCCGTTCCGTTTTTCGGAAGAGTAGGCCATTGTGTGCCGGTGGGAACGGATGACAAAATTTACAAAAACTGCATACACACGGGGGCTGGATGAAAAAAGCACAGGAGTGCCTATTCCATTATCCTCGAAATAAAAGAATATAATTAAATACATGTCTCGCTTCACCCTTCATGGGATGCAAATGAGTGTAATGTATCGGCCTTGTTTACAGTAACTCAAACCGAATGTGGTACTGCCTTTCCTAAAAAGTACATGACGTAACTTTGCTTTGCTTATTATAAAATCAGCCTGTTTTTTTCTCCTGGTACAAACTTTACTGACGTTACAGCGATAAGGGATAGAAAGAATAGTCACTTGGTTTTTCTTTGGGGTACCGCGAGGAATGTGTGCGCTTTTTGTGGTTGGTTTAAAGAGAGAGAGAGAGAGAGAGAGAGAGAGAGAGAGAGAGAGAGAGAGAGAGTGTGTGTGTGTGTGTGTGTGTGTGTGAGAGAGAGAGAGAGAGAGAAGAGAGAGAGAGAGAGAGAGAGAGAGAGAGAGAGAGAGAGAGAGAGAGAGAGCGCGGGATGAATTACTATGTTTGCCTGCATCGTGTTTCAGCTTTATTGTTATTTTGCCTCGTGTACTTACATTCCTTAAAGGCATATGACACGCGCGCGCGCGCGCGCGCGCGCGCGCGCGCGCGTGTGTGTGTGTGTGTGTGTAAAAGAGAGAGGGAAAATATAAACTCAGTTACTATTTTTGCCTGCATCATGTTTCAACCTTTTTATTATTTTTCCTTATGTACTTACATTTCTTACAAGCATATAACACTTGTGTTTGAGAGCGTGCGTTCACAGATACATACAGTTTATACAATAGATGTTTTGTATGTTTAGTTGCATTATCTAATGTTCTATCACAATATTTTGTTTAATATATTGTATCATTTAAAAAAAAATGAATAAGAAAGTATTAAAAAAAATCAAAACCGAAGGAAAGAAATATGCACACAGTTGTGTTTTTTGTCGCAAGACACAGTCAGCATCAAAAACACATTTTGAATTCCTTTCCCAGGGGAAGAACATTCATGCATTCTTTGAAACTGCTGATTTTGTAACGGCTGTTTGCATCGACGCTTTGAGTTATCTCCCATGGCGAAAAAAAAATCACTATTGCCTTCGTTGTTGATTCATAAAAAGCCGTTACTTCAAGGGAGCTAACTTAAGAAAAAGTCGACTAAACGATTTTTTTGGGGGGTGTAGTTTTTTGTGAGTTTTTTTTTGTACCTAGCTCCCCCCCCCCCCCCACCCAATGTATTATTCAAATTAAAAAACACACACACAAAAATCCCACAACTTTTTTTTTAAACTTAAAAAACACGTTACAAAGCTTGGTTTTTGTAGGGATTTTTGTACCTAGCTTTCCCCCCAAAATATATTACACTAATCACACACACAGAGAAAAAAATTCAAACACAAAACATTCCACGACTTTTTTTTTGTAAATTTAAAAGAAAATCGTTAAGAGAGAGAGATTCTCGGAGAGAGAGAGAGAGAGAAGAGAAGAGAAGAGAGAGAGAGAGAGAGAGAGGAGAGAGAGAGAAAGAGAAGAGAGAGAGAGAGAGAGAGAGAGAGAGAGAGAGAAGAGAGAGAGAGAGAGAGAGAGAGCGCAAGCAAACATTCGTTATGGTTAAATATTCTAAAAACACAATGACACACGCATACGCATTCAAACCTAGGGATCGGGACAAACGTCCACGTACGAAGGAATTAACCTGTCTGGTCGTGAGCGCATACACGCTCGTCAACGCACTGACGACACCTCGAACCATGGGAAGATACCAGCAAATTTACCCTTACCCCGATTCCCCGTTTAATAACTAAAACCGTTTTTGAATTTGGACAGGAGTAAAAACAAAAATATAATTCTAAAAAATTGACAGTCAGACACATTTGCTGGGAGAAATATCGATAGGGAAAGAGTTAGGGGCTCAATATGAGCAGTATTGTAAGTTTTTCCAAAAAACCCCAACAAGATATCGAATTTTATTTTTTGTTAAATGTCGGCCTTGCATTCATAGACATACACGCACGCACGCGCGCATGTGCACGTACACAAACACACACACACACACACATTCTCTTTCTCACTCACTATCCCTCTCTATCTCTGTTTCCCCTCCCTCTACCTCTCCCTCTTCCCCCCCCCCCCCCCCCCCCCCCCCCCCCCCCTCTCTCCTCTCCCCCCCCACCCCCCCCCCCCCCCCCCCCCACCCCCCCCCCCCCCCCCCCCCCCCCCCCCCCCCCCCCCCCCCCCCCCCCCCCCCCCCCCCCCCCCCCCCCCACACACACCATCCGTGAGGGTTTGTTTTTTATAAAGTAAAAGTTTTTGGAAGAAGTTTGAACAAGAAGAGTTGCCACATCACATCATGACATCACATTAAATCAAACCACATCACATCACGTGCCATCAAATCACATATCACATCACACTGCATTACATCACATCAATATGCCATCACAACACATCACACCATACCACATCACATAGAATACTATCAAATCACATCACATCACATCAATATGCCATCCCCTCACATCCCATAATATCCTCACATCACACCACACCACATGGCATAATCAGAACAGTCAGTAAACTCCTCACAGACAACACCATCTTCGGTCTGATCTTTCGAAACGCAATGTTCACAGTTCTGCCGAGTTTCTCCTTCTGTTCTTCAGCTGAAGATGTCGTCTGTGGAACACATAATTTCACAGGTATAGAACAGTTCTGTCGTGTGAGGGGCCTAGGCAAGTGATGCACACGTTAAATCCTGTTCGGCTTTTCGTAAGAGTAGGCCATTGTGTGTCGGTGGGAACAGATGACAGAATTTACAAAACTGCATACACACGGGGACTATATGTACAAAAAAGCACATAAGTGCTTATTCCATTGTCCTCGATATAAAAGAATAAAATAAATAAATAAATGCTAAAAGCAGTATCATCAATATCAACATCTTTATCATCAACATCATTATCATCAACATCCTCCTCCTTCTCATTATTATCATTAACATCCTCGTCCTCCTCCTCCTCCGCCTCATTATTATCATCAACATCATCATTATCATTATCATCAACATCAACATTATCATCATTGTCATCACTGTGTCCATCTTCGCACAGGAAAGAGAAAATCAGACGGAAATGTTGAAGTATTTGTTTCTCTTCTCGAAATGAATAAAGGAATGAATGAATGAATGAATAAATTGACTAAATCAACGGACTAACGCAGGAAATTTTCCCACGTGCGGGCGTTCGTGCACACGCACACACACGCGTGGGTGCGAGCGCACACACACCACACTACACACACCACTCACACACACACCACAACACACACACATACACACACACACACACACAAAACACACACACACACACACACACACATTACACACACACACATTACACACCATACACACACACACACACACACACACACACACACACACACACACACACACACACACACACACACACACACACACACCACACACTATAAACACTACACACACACCACACACTCACCACATACTACACACATCTCCCCACATTCTCCCACACAACACTGTCACAAATCCCCAACACACACTCACTATCACCTACGGACACCCATAGCTCTGGTCTGAATGAGCAACAGCCGAGTCCTGAGCTCAGCGGCCGAGAGATTGAGCAGGTCGAGGTCGGCGTTGAGCTGTCCCAGGTCCTGACTGACCAGCTGGGGGAAGGTGAGGGGGAAGAGCAGCCTCTTCAGCACCAAGCGGTTCATGTTCTTCAGGTTCTCCTTGGCGTTGAAGCCCACGCACAACGCTCTCTGGCACCTCACCCCGTACTCGCACTGAGACTCGTCCTCCCTGACAGACGCCGCGGCGGCACACGGAGGCTCGATGTTGTTGATGTCGTCGAGGTCGATCAGCTTCAGGGAGGAGTTGACGATCACGAAATGGCCTTCCTTGAAGTCGGGCAGCACGAGGGAACCTAGCGGAGAGTGGTGGAGGTAGTCCAGGAGGTCGGCCATGTCCAGCGCGTGCTGAAGGCGTGCCGGCCAGGGCAGGATCTGCAGGCTGTCCAGCACGAAGCGGGAGCCCAGCTCGAAGACGGACACCACCCCGTGCTCTGCGATGTCCGTGGAGTCGCTCTCCTCGCTGCGCACACAGTAGCCCAGCAGCTGGGCGATGTTGGGGTGGTTCAGCTGCTCCGCCAGCAGGATCTCCTTCATCAACTTCAGCGTGGACGGCATGTAACACTTGGAGCGCGCCCCTGCCGCCGTGGTGTCCTTGACCCTGACGTCCTCCAGGCACGTCTTGACGTCATGAATGTGACGCGTGACCATCTTCACCGCCACGCTGCGACCTTGGAACTCGCCCAGGAAGGTCTGCTTGGACACGCCGTGACCTATTTTCTTTTTCAGTTTGATGCGAGGGATGGTGGTGCAGTTGAAGGCGTAAGCGGGTTTGCCCAGAGCAGCGTGGCGTCTTCCTCCAGAAGGAGCTCCTCTCCTCACCTGGTACCTGGCCCTGCGATCCGCTTTGACAGCGCGGACAGGGACGAATATCTCCCCGGGCTTCTCCATCACCGGAAGTTTGGAATTCGCCCCCGCCCCTTCCTCTTCCTCAAAGTAGTCCCCGTCGGCGAAAGAATCTTCCTTGCATGTTCGACCAATCAGCGAGTACATCAGGACGGTGTAGCCAATGGCAGGCAGGACACAGAGAAACAGAAGGCTGGTTCTCCGCGTGAGAAAGGAGTTAGTCCCCATGGCGGTTGTAGAGTCACAGAAGACAGCCCCATAAGTGGCTGATGGAGTTCTGGGGGGAGGGTAGTTCCTGGACTGTGCGATGTGTACGGGTAGAACTGTAGGCAGAAGGCTGGATAGGGGTGTGTGTACTCAGAAAGTTCCGTTTTCTGAACGTTTATTTTTGAAATCAGTTTTTATAGAACAACTTCTATTCTACTCTGATGAGTTCCTCCCTAGTCTTCTGTTGTTTTCTAGTTCTTTGTCTCAGTATTGTGCCTCGTGCGTTGGGCCTAGTTCATGGCTTCGTTGCTATGATTGGTCACTGTTGTTCTGTTTCTCTGTAACGATTCTGATACATACTTCTCACATAAATTTTTCCATATGCGGATATGTTTTTCTGTCACTACAGCTTTTCTTGTGTGTGAATTATTTGTGGACAGGTGAAGATTTGTTAGTGTCTATCATCAATTTTTCTGCTTTTGCTGTTATGTAATGATTTTTAAAAAATCTGGAGTCATTTATCTTCCATTATTATTTATGAGTAAATACTCTTGCTTCCTATCTTTGTATTCCTTCTTGTTTACTCAGTAAACGTTTACTTTTATTTTGACATAGATTGAGCTACCGCCTTTCAAAAATCATGGTGAGGAAAATGTGGAATATACACAGAATGTGTACATTGGCACTGAAAGCATTTAACTGTTGCTATACTTATCTTCCTTATTTCTTCTTTGATAGAAAAAATGGTATGGTCGTTGTTTCTAAATTTCTGTTTCAAAGCACATTAGTTGTATGATTCTTTGTTTTGTGTGAGTGTGTTATGTTCTGTTTCTTTCTTTGTGTGAGAGAGTTATGTTCTGTTTCTTTGTGTGAGAGCGTTATGATTGTGCGGGAGTAGTGTTGATTATGTTCGGTTTTTTGTGTGGAGAGTGTTATGTTCTGTTTGTTTGTGTGTAAGTGTTATGTTCGGTTTCTTTGTGTGAGAGTGTTATGTTCTTTTTGTTTGTGTGTGAGTGTTATGTTCGTTTCTTTGTGTGAGAGGTGTTATTGTTTGTTGTTTTCTTTTTGTGTTGTGAGAGGTTGTTCTGTCTTTCTTAGTTACTCTTTGTGTGAGAGTGTTTCGTTCTGTTTGTTTTGTGTGTAGTGTTTGTTCTGTTTTGTGTGTGTGAAGTTGTTTTTGTGTTTATGTTCTTTTTTTGTGTTTGAGTGTTACTACTCTTTTGTGAGGGAGTGTTTGTGTGTTTGTGTTTTCTTTTCTTTGTGGTGATAGTGTTATGTTCTGTTTCTTTGTGTGAGAGTGTTATAGTCTGTTTCTTTGTGTGAGAGTGTTATGTTCTGTTTTGTGTGTTTGAGTGTTTATAGTCTGTTTTCTTTGTGTGAGAGTGTTATGTTCGTTTCTGTGTGTTGAGTGTTATAGTTGTTTCTTTGTGGTGAAGGTGTATGTTCTGTTTCTTTTGTGTAGAAGTACGTGTTCTGTTTTTTCTTTGTGTGATAGCGTTATGTTCTGCTGTTTCTGTCTTTGTGTGAAGTGTCGATTTTGTTTCTTGTGTTCTGTCTTAGTGTGACAGGTTGTTACGTTTTTGCTGTTTTGTTCTTTGTGTGACAGTGTTACGTTCTGCTGTTTCTGTCTTTGTGTGACAGTGTCGTGTTCTGTTTCTGTCTTTGTGTGACAGTGTCGTGTTCTGCTGTTTCTGTCTTTGTGTGAGAGCGTTATGTTCTGCTGTTTCTTTCTTTGTGTGAGAGTGTCAAGTTCGACTTTTTTTTTGTTGGTGTCGTCTTCTCTCACAGGTTAACTACCAGTTGTTTTGTAACTTTCTTTTGCCTATTTTTGGAGCAATGCAGCTTATGGAAATCTCCGTGCTCCCATGGCTACTGCTGCTGCTGCTGCTGTTGTTGTTGTTGCCTGTAGTGGATTAAAGGATGAAGCTGACGTCACACGGACGCTGTGACAACGCCGTGTAGTAGAAGCTAATGACGCTGGTAAGGACACGGGTTGCTTGGAAAGCCAATGGCGTCGCAAAGGTCATCAGGGTTCGCGTATTCCGCTGACATCACAGGCGGTCCTACTCTGTTGATTGCAGAATTCCTGCACAAAGAAAGGAAAACATTGAGACGAAGGAATGAAAAGTGAAGAGAAGAGAAGAGAGAGGATGGAAGGGGGAGGGAGAAGAGAAGAGAAGAGAGGGAGGAGAGGAGAGAGAAGAAGAAGAGAGAGAGAGAAGAGGAGGAGAAGAGAAGAGAGGAGGAGAAGAAGAGAAGAGCAGAGGAGAGGAGAGAGGAGAAGAGAAGAGAGGGGAGGAGAAGATAAGAAGAGAGAGGAGAGGAGAAGATAACAGAAAGAGAAAGAGAAGAGAAGAAGGAGAAGAGAAGAGAAGAGAAGAGAGGAGAGATAAGATAGAGAGAGACAGACGCACGGACACAGATAAAGACATACAGACACAGAAACAGACATAGACAGAGAGATAAATATCCACCCCCCAAAAAAACCCAAACCACAACAACACACCCAAACAACAACTAATCAACAAACAAACGAACAAAAAACAAAGCAGAGAGACAGACAGACTGAAAACAGACAGACAGATAACTAAAACTGCAATAGAAAAACAATCTAGCAAGGAAGGAGAAAGACTGATGAAGAAGGAGAGAGGGGAACAAACCCGAAACCCCCCCCACAAGAAAGTCCCCATGAAAAGACTTAACAAGATCACGACCAGACAGAGACAATAAAGCCACCAACCAAGCCCACTTCACTTCAAAAGACTGGGAACAGACTCCAAAAGAAGTCCAACAGCCGGGGGATCTATCTATCTATCTATCTATCTATCTATCTATCTATCTATCTATCTATCTATCTATCTATCTATCTATCTATCTATCTATCTATCTATCTGTCTGTCTGTCTGTATGTCTGTCTGTCTTATCTATCTATCTATCTCTCTCTCTGTCTGTCTGTCTGTCTGTCTGTCTGTCTATCTATCTATCTGTCTGTCTGTCTGTCTGTCTGTCTATCTATCTATCTATCTAGATGTCTGTCTGTCTGTCTATCCATCTAGCTATCTGTCTGTCTGTCTATCTATCTATCTATCTATCTATCTATCTATCTATCTATCTATCTGTCTGTCTGTCTGTCTGTCTGTCTGTCTAGCTATCTGTCTGTCTGTCTGTCTGTCTATCTATCTATCTGTCTAGTCTGTCTGTCTGTCTATCTATCTGTCTGTCTGTCTGTCTGTCTGTCTGTCTGTCTGTCTGTCTGTCTATCTATCTATCTATCTATCTATCTTCTCTGTCTGTCTGTTATCTATCTATCTATCTATCTATCTGTCTGTCTGTCTGTCTTCTGTCTGTTTCTTCTATCTGTCTGTCTGTCTGTCTGTCTGTCTGTCTGCTGTCTATCTGTCTGTCTGTCTAGTCTGTCTGTCTGTTCTATCTATCTATCTATCTATCTGTCTGTCTGTCTGTCTATCTATCTATCTATCTATCTATCTACTGGTCTTCGTCTGCATTTGCTATTGTTTTGTCTATCTATCTATCTATCCTCAGATCTCTGTGAGCAGTTGTGACTTTGTGTTGACTGAGCTGGACTCCTCCTTTAAACTGCTTGAGGA
>CM054155.1:43934629-43952129 GCA_028751875.1 Rapana venosa | reverse complement strand
TTGTAATGTAGTGTAGTGTGTTGTATTGTATTGTGTTGAATTGAAGTGTATTGTACTGTAGTGTAGTGTATTGTGTTGTATTGTAGTGTAGTGTATTGTAGTGTATTGTATGTGTAGTGTACTGTATTGTATTGTAGTGTAGTGTAGTGTAGTGTATTGTGTTGTAGTGTAGTGTATTGTAGTGTAAAGTAGTGTAGTGTAGTGTAGTGTAGTGTACTAGCGTAGTGTATACCACTTTGTCACAGTAGATTTCTCTGCGTGAGATTCGGGCTGGAGAGCGTGTCTCCACAAGAGCAGCGCCACTTACATATGGGTATGTGACGCAAGTATATTTTTTATATTTAATTTTTAAAACACCCATAATTATTTGCACTATTATCAGACGCCAGTGACTTGTAACTTACTAAACTTCGGCCTCTTACTGACCCACAAGCAAAGTTCACAGGCTGGATGTGAAATATATATATATGTGGATCGGTGGTCTAGAGGTAACGCGCCTGTCTAGAAAGCGAAAAGTCCGGGTCTGAAGTGTGCGGCGGTTCGTACCCCGTTTGGACCGGAAATTTTTCCCCCATCCATTAGACCATGAGTGGTGGTCTGGGCGCTAGTCTTTCGGATGAGACGATAAACCGAGGTCCCGTGTGTCACACGTAATTTTTTTTAGCCACGAAAAAAACCCCCAGGGCAACAAGAGGGGTTTTGCCCCCTGGAAAAAAATTCTTAGAAAAAACCACTCTGAAAGGGAAAAAAATACACTCGGGAAAAAAAAAAAAAAAAAAAAAAAAGGGGAAAGGGTGGCGAAAAGCGCTTTTTTGCGACGCGTTTTTCCCGCCCCCCCCCTCCCCGGGGAGACCCAGCCCAAATTTCAGGGAGAAAAAATCTCCCGTGACTTAAAGTGGAAAGAAATAAAACCCTGGCGTTTTGATTTTTTTGTTTTAAACAAAGATTCAGCGCTAAAAAAATTTCGATACAAAATTTTTAATTATTATTTATTTTTAAATTTAATTTTTATATTTTATTATTATTTTTTTAAATTTTTAATTTTCGCTGACCCCCAAGTGTGTTAAATTTTTGTCTAGGGGGATTTCCATTTTTTTAATCCTCCAGTTGTCCCCCCTTCTCTTTCTCCCTTGACATCCCTTTTTTTCTTTATGGTTTTTAAATTTTTTTTTGGAGCTCTTGGAAGGAAAAAGGGAATTATTCTTTTTTTGGAGTAGGGGGCGGTTCTTTTTGTTTTGGGTTAGCTTGCTGGGGATGTTTTTGGGGTGTGAGGGGTTTTGTGTGGGGTTTTTGTGTGTGGGGTTGGGGTGTGTTTTGGTGTGTGTGTGTGTGTGGGTTTTGTGTGTTTTTGTGTGGTGTTTTGGGGAGAAAATTCAAAAATTCAGTTTCAAAAATTTTTTAAATTCCCAAATTTAAGTCATGTAACTTTTTTACACAAAAAAAAATAAAATTATTTTTTTATATTTGGCAAAAACCCATGATGTTTTGTGTGTGTGTTTTTTGTGTGTTTGGGGTTGTGTGTAACAAACAATAACAACAATAAAAAATAACAATAATTTTAATTTCCCTTTTTTTTCCCGGCCAAGGGCCCCATAGAACAAAAATTAACCCATATCCTTTCTGTAAGGTCAGGTCAGAGAATCCCCTGCAAACTGGAAAAACCTTTGTAACCCAGTCCCACCTCCCACATGGGGGAAAAACCCCAAACCCAAAAAAAACCGACCGGGAAAAGGGGGGGGGGCTCCCCCAAAGGTTTGTTTTCCCCCAAGGGACAAAAAACCTATGAAAAAGACAGCCAAATCTCCCATCCCGGATCGGTCGCCGCCCTTTTTAAACCAAGGACCCCCCTTCTTTTTGTTTCATCGGGAAAAAGATGTCAAAAGAGGGCAACTGAGTAAAACGAAAGCAAAATTCGGGGGCCAAACACAACCCCAAATCTTTGGGGCAAAAGGAATGTACGAAAAATAAGAGCGCGGGCAAAGTGGAAAACTAAAACATGAGATGCCCCAGAAATAAATTGGCCCACCCTTTGGGGGTCGCAAGGGCCAGGTGGAAAAACATGGGAAAAACAAGGGACCCAGGAAGACCACAAAATTATATTTAAAAAAGTGGAAAACAGGATAAACTTTGAACACGGCGGGGGGTTTTCCTCGTTCACAAAGACACCGTGAACACCTAAATGACCCCTTGTCAGCCTTGTCCAGCAGAACTTTTTTCCCAAATCCGCCTGAAGAAACCCCCCCTTTAAACAAAACCCTTAGAAAACGGGCAAACGCCCCTACATCAGACTGCACAGATAAAGCCGTAAAAAAATTTTAAAATGACCAGCTACAAGAGGTTCTGAATCAAACACCCAAGAAAGACATCCTCTTTGTGCAAGCGACTGGAAACGCCAATGTAGGAGAAGATGCATGGAAAGACTGGGGGGGGGTTTGTGGGGGCCCCATTTTAAAAAAACCCAAACAAAAAGAAAGAGGCTGAGACCCCGGAGTTTGGGCCCGAAAAAACCCCCTCCCGCAGTGAATACACCTTGGCCCACAAAAAGAAATCCGAAAATGGACAAAGGCATAGGCCCCAAAAGGAGAACCCCACAACTCAAAAAGATTTCAAACATGGGGAAAAGACGGTTTCCCTCTAAACGTTAACATCGCACAAAACACAAAAATTTTTTCCCGGGGCAGACATAGGGGGTGAAACATTATCTTGTGATGATGACTTTCCCACTACGTCTAAAAAAAAAAATCCAAAAGCGGAACAACATCAGGATTTAAATTTTACCTCGAGAAAACGAAGGAACCCCCGAGGTATTAAAAAATTTTTTTAAGCAAGGGTAGGGAAAGTTTTGGCCAAACACCACGTGATAGACCAGGGCAAAAGAAACACCGACGAATATTTCAATACAGCATGACTGAAAAAAGCAAAAAGAGCTTCTTTTCAAAACCCCCCCAAACAAAAAACCCCTGGGTCACACCCCCAACAACCTACAAATATGCCACAAGCGTAGAGAGTTGAAGAAAAAGAAAAAAAGAAAAAAAAAGAAAAGCAGGGGAAAAATATAGGGGAAGGGGGCAACAAAAGAATCAGGAATCCCTGACGGGGGGCAAAAGAGAAATGGATCGGTGAACAGTGCCAAAAAACCCCTTTAAGAGGGAAAATCAAGAAAAGCAATAGCAAGAAAGAAAATTTAGCAGAAAAGACCTTACCCAAAACACGAAACAGAAAAGGTTTAAAAAATCCCAAAACAAAAAAGGGGAAATGTCCCCAAATGAAAAGAAAAACCCCGGATATTCTGAAAAGAAAGGAAAAAATACTGCTCCCGACCTGTAAACAAAAAGAACCCAGGGGATCCAGAAGTCCTTAAAGTACCCCCCAAAAAAAACAAAGAAAAACAGAAAATCACCCTAAAAATCCGAAAAGAAGTGGAAAAAGCAATTTAATCGCTGAAAAAGGGGGGAAGGGCAGCAAAGGGCTACCAAAATTTTCCCCTGAGTTGGACCAAGCTGGGGGGGAAAACCATGATCAGCCCAACTAAGGGCTGCAACAAATCTTGGGAGAAAAGGAAAATGGGGCCCAAAACCATGGACGCAGTCGCTCATCCCCTTTACCCCTCAAACCCCAAAAAAGGAAATCTACAACAATGCCAAAATTATTTAAAGCACAATCCCCCTCATAGTCCCCAAGCAAGGTCATTTCTGGGAAAATAATAATTTAATAACTGAAGCCAAAAAGCAGGAAAACCATCATTTTCTTGAGGGAACCCAACAGGTTTTAGAAACAAAAGGGCGCAGCACAACAGAACAGATAAAAAATTTTTAAACCCCAGAATACTATGTGAGCGGGTACCCTTCCAAAATCAAAAAGACCTATACCCCCGTATTTATCGGGTTTTAAAAGGAATTTTTACAGGGTTGGCATTTCAGCTTTGTGGGGGAAAAACCATGAACCCGTAAAAGCAACAATGCAAACCTGATCAAGGGCATCAAACACTGTAAAAGCAGGCCCCCAGTGCAGTGGGACTACAAAAAACAACATTTGGGGAAAAGGTTTTGAACAACAGTTTAGTAAGGCAAAAGGGGTGTCCTCTCACCCACGGGCCTTTTTTAAAATCTTTCCCTTTAGAGAATAAGGCTGAAAGCACTGGGAAAATCGAAGGAACAGTCAGCATTTGGTTGGGAGAACGATCCAAAAAACCCCCCCGCTTCGGGGAGACTTTGAAGGGGAAAAGCAGGATCAGAAAAAAAGCTTCCAGCCCAAAAAGAACACTTTGGGTAAGGGCCCCCCCCAAAACATACGGCAGGGGAAAACAGTGCAGAGAAGAAACCCAAAAAGATGACTAATAAAAAAACCAAAAGGGATTAACACGATACAGGGGGAATGACCAGAAAAACTAAAAAACAGTTTTAAACATTTAAGTAACCCTGGGGGAGCCATTGTACCGACCAGGGATCCAAGCCAGAAGAGTAAAGGGAGGAACCCGCACAAACAAAAAACACTTTTTCAAAACTAAACACCATCTGGAGAGATAAGAATATCTCACTTTTCTCCAAGATCAGACTAATGCGCTCCCTTGTCATATCCATATTTCTGTATGCCTGTGAATCATGGACCCTGACTGCAGATTTGGAGAGGAGAGTACAGGCAGTGGAGATGAGATGCTTTCGGAGACTCCTTGGCATCTCCTACAAAGACCACATAAGCAACGAAAGCGTGCATAAACAGAATCCAGCAAACCATTGACCCTATGAGAACCTTCTAACGATCGTGAAAAAGCGTAAACTTAAGTGGTATGGGCAGTCACAAGATCCCAAGGAATTACAAAGACAGTTTTGCAAGGCACTGTCCAAGGAGGAAGAAGAAGAGGCAGACCAAGGAAGAGCTGGGAGGATAACATCAGTGAATGGACAGGCCTAGAACTCAACAAAACCCTGAGAAAGGCAGAACAGAGAGAAGAATGGAGGGAACTGGTTGCTGAGTCTTTGAGGGTGCCCCCACGGTCGTCAGACTACGGGACAGATAGATAGATAGAGATAGAAGGTGAACATCCTTACTTCTGATATCTAAACATTTAGTAAGAAATAATCCAACTTTAAACATCAAACTAGGTTTAGTGTTCATACAAAGAAGCTGCACTTTCAGATTCGATGGAAATCTGTAATAATACAGAGGAATACATTTTCTTCGCAATACAGCATATTTTGGGTATACAAGTAAAAAGTGACAAACATCTTCAATTTGTTGGCCATCACACTGAGAGCAGAATGGATCAGTAATCGGTTTGCCATAACGTGAAATTCCATTTAAAGGTAATCTGTTTGACCTCAGTAAGCATATAGCTCTACGGTATTCTAAAGAAAATGTTTGTGTGTGTGTGTGTGTGTGTGTGTGGTGTGTGTGTGTGTGTGTGTGTGTGTGTGTGTGTGTGAGAGAGAGAGAGAGAGAGAGAGAGAGAGAGGAGAGAGAGAGAGAGAGTGTGTGTGTGTGTGTGTGTGTTTGTGTGTGTGTGTGTTTGTGTGTGTGGAGTCGTTAATTTCACATCCCTCAACATAAAGTGATACCAGGTGTGTGTGTTTGTGTGTGTGTGTGTGTGGTGTGGGGGGGGGGGGGGGGGGTAGTCGTTACTTTTTGTCCCTTCACATAAAGTGATACCAGGTGTGTGTGTGTTGAGGCACTGAAAGGAAACAGCAAGAACAACACACACAAAAACAACAACTGACATACACAAACACACAACATCCCCCCCCACACACATACACAAACAACAACAACAACAACACCCTCCCCCCCCCCCACACACACCACCACAAACACACCAACAACAAGACCCCCCCCCCCACACACACACAACACACATATAACACACACAAAACACACACACAAACAAACAACAACAACAATAACAATACCCCACCACACACATACACACACAAACAACAACAACAATAACAACACCCACACACACACACACACACACTCCGCCCCCCCTCTCTCTCTCTTCTCTCTCCTTCTCTCTGTCTCTGTCTCTGTCTGTCTCTCTCTCTCTCTCTTTTCCTCTCCCTCTCTGTCTCTCTCTCTCTGTGTCTCTCTCTTTCTCTCTCCTTCTCTCTCTCTCTCTCTCTTCCCTCTCCCTCTCTGTCTCTCTCTCTCTCTTCTCTTTTTCCCTTCTCTCCTCCCCTCCCCCCCCCTCTCGTCCCTTCTCCCCTCTCTCTCTCTCTCTCTCCCCTCTCTCTTCCCTCCTTTTGTCTCTCTTTCTCTCCCTCCTTCTCTCTCCTTCCTCTCCCTCTCCCTTCTCTCCCCTCTCTCCCCCCCCTCCCCCCTTTTCCTTCTCTCTTTCTCTCTCTCCCCCCCTCCTCCCCCCCCCCCCCGCCCCCCTCTCTCTCTCTCCCCTTTTCCTCTCCCCAACTCTCCTCCTCGGTGCCCTCGTCCTCCCCGTCTCTCTGTGGGGTGAGGGGGACAACAAAAAACGAACCCCAGTGAAGCAAACAGGCAACGGGAGACAGTGGAGGAAAGTCGGTCTGCCCAAAAACATTTGGCCGGCCCCTCCCCCCCAATTTCCTCCACAATCCCCCTATAAAAAAAAGCTTCACCCCCCCCCCCCACACCCTACACAGACACAGGGGGGGGGGTGAGGTGGGGGGGGTGGAGGAGCGAATTTGGTTGGTGTGGTGGGGGGGGGGGGGGGGGTGGGGGGGGGGTGGGGGGGGGGAGGGGGGGAGAGAGGGTTTAAAAGGGGAGAAGGAGGAGGAGGAAAGGGTGAAAATCTATCTATCTAACCTCTTAAACTGTCCCGTAGTCGACGACCCCTTGGGGGGACCCTCAAAAAACTCAGCAACCAGTTCCCCCCTTCTTTTTCTCTGTTCTGGGCCTTTTTCAGGGTTTTTTTTTAGTTCCAAAGGGCCCGTCCATTTTACCCGAGTTATTCCTCCCACTCTTTCCCCTTGGCTGCCTCTTCTTCCCTTCCCCCTTGGGAAAAGAGCCCTTTTCAAAACTGTCTTTGTAATTCCTTTGGGGTCTTGTGACATAAGGAAAACCACCCTTTAAATTTTCGCTTTTTTCCAAAGACGGGTAGAAGGTTTTTCATAAGGGCCAATGGTTTTCTGGGTTCCCGTTTTTCACGCTTTCGGGTTTTTATGTGGTCCCTTTTTAGGAGAGCCAAGGAGTCTCCGAAAGCAAACTCATCCCCCACTGCCTTACCCCCTCTCCAAATCTCAGTCAGGGTCCATGATTCACAGGCCTAAAAGAAATAAGGGATTTTGACAAGGGAGCGCAAATTTGTCTAAACTTGGAGATAAGTGAGATATTTTTATCTCTCCAGATATATATAAATATAATTGTATGTATGTGGCCGGTGTGTGTGTACGTGTGTGTGTACGTGTATGTGTGTGATGTGTGTGTGGTGTGTGTGGGGTGTGTGTGTGTTGCGTGTGTGCGCGTGAGAGAGAGAGAGAGAGAGAGAGAGAGAGAGAGAGAGACAGAGAAGAGAGAGAGACAGAGACAGAGAGAAACAGAGAGTGGGTCAGAGAGAAATGGAGCCGACAGACCGTTTGCTTCAGCGGTTCTGAGACACATAATTTCATCACAGGCCCGGGAACCCCTGCCACCCTGCGGGGATTCAATAAGCAACGAAAGAAGAATCTGATATGACGAGCGGTTCCTGTGATTGAAACTGATAGCTAACTGACAGTCTTGGTACTAACAGTTACCGAAAAAGGAAGCTTTCTACTGAAGTAGCATCATATTTTTCATCTTTTTTTTCCATGTTAAATCTTTTCGACCTATATAGCACCTTTAATACTAAAATCGATTTTGCAGTACTGGAATGTCCATAAACATTTACCTTTGGGAAGCTTTGAGAAGCAGAAAATGAAATCACACGGCCAGTAACACAGGACTGTTTCGCTGAAGTATTGTCTGATGGGAGGAGAACTAGTCTGAAATCTGCAGCATGAAAGTCCTACTCAGGAAAAAAATGTTTGCCTGTTTAGGGGTGCGTGTATGCGCATGTGCACATAGACACACACAAATACACACGTGTACACACGTGTACACACACACCACAACACACACACACACACACACACACACACACACACACACACCACACACACACACACACACCCCGCACACACACACACACACACACACATAATTATGCATACACATGCTCTATCTAGATCTATATAATTATATCTCTAACTATCTGTCTGTCTATTGCTACAGAGAAAAAGACCATTCCATCATTCCCGTCCGTGGCCAAGATTGGGGGAAAGAGAGGCCCAAAGGAATAGATATATAGATAGATATTGATATATAGATAGATATAGATATATAGATAGATAGATAGATAGATATATAGATAGATATAGATAGATATAGATAGATAGCTAGCTATATCCCAAATCTGTGATGCATGTACCTTAATGGTGGGCAAAAACAGCTGCATACCCAAAAATCTCGCCATTGGTGAACATTGGAGCTCTGTCCCTGGAACGAAACAGACAGACAGACAGACAGACAGACAGACAGACAGGCATATGAATAGATATACAGATAGATAGAGAGAGGGGTAGATAAGTAGATAGATGGATAGATAGCTACAGAGATACATAAGTACATACATAGCATAGATATATACATAGATACATACATAGATACATACATACATTCATACATACAACATACATTCATACATTCATATATACAAAACATACATAAAATACATACATACATACATACAAACAAACAAACAAACATACACACACACAAATAACACAAAATGTATCCTCTTTCGCATGCAAGTTTTTGTGTGAGAGATGCGTGTTCTAGGTATAAAAAACAGAAGACGAGACCACAGGAGAAAAGATGATTATTTTAAAACCAGACAACAACGTACACAAAGTAATCCTCATCATAACCCAGTGACCATGACTCCCCCCAAAAAAGTCCTCCACTCATGCTGACCTCTCCTGTCTTTCCTGCCGTCCCTGTGCCCTTTCAGTCAGATCACAAAGAAGCAAGACAGCTTGCTGCAGACAGGGAGACCTGCTGACCTGGCTCTTTACTTCACCAGACCTTTGTTGAAGGGCAGGACCTCAGGGCCTGTCTTCCCTCCAGCCTTGGCAGCAGAGGGCAATGACTGAAGCGTCCTCTGCTTGAGGTTAACCCCTTCAGCCCTCACTGCCGTGCCTGACCTACACGCACACACACACACACACACACGCACAACACACACACACACACGCACGAACGCACGTACGCATACACACACAAACACACACGCACGCACGCACGCACGCACGCACGCACGCATGCACACACACACGCACGCACGCACGCACGCACGCACGCACACACACAAACACACACACACACGCACGCATGCACGCACGCACGCACACACACAAGCTATAATAGCATTTCTCATGTATTTAATTGTTGTTATCATTGTTTAGCTTTTTCTGTGTGGAAAGTTATTAAGGAATAGATATCCATTTCACTGCGCACATACATCGAATTAAGTTCCCATCTCCCTCTCCTCCCCTTCCCATCGTCTAATATCACTTTGAGTGAACAGACGTAGAATCGAAGCAATAACAACAACAGCAGCAACAACAACAACAAGAACAACACACGCACACACACACACACACATGCACACGCACGCACGCACACATACACCCCCTCCCCCCCACACACACATCTGTTCATTTTTTAGTCTTAGTTGTGTTGCATGGTATCACTTCGTTCGCTTTGGTAAAATTTGCACGTTGGGTAGATAGTTTTCATTTCTGTTGCTATATTGTCAGTTGTTATGTGTTTGTGACTTTGGTGATATTTTGATTTGATATCAGATAAAAACGAGGACAGAAGACAAGTATTTAAAATAATAACATACAAGAAATAGAACTCCACTGTCTCGCTTGTTTTGTTTGATTAACCAGTTTAAGATTTACTACACGCACGAACAGTGAACAGTTTAAGGTTCATAATTTGCTTGGACAAAAGGAATGTACCTTTTCTGTTAATAAATTGGGAAACTTTTTTGTAGACAAATATAACACAGTTGTTGCCATTGCGTGATTCTCCACCTACATTTAGGTACATTCGACACAAGTTCTTGCGTTTCAATTATAGCTTTATTGTGCAGGCTAATTGTAGTATTTATTCCAGACAAGAAAACATACCAAAAAATAAAGTTAAAACTGGAAACAGACTGGTTTTCTATTCAGAGAGAGAGAGAGAGAGAGAGAGAGAGAGAGAGAGAGAGAGAGAGAGAGAGAGAGAGAGAGAGAGAGAGAGAGAGACTCAAGACTCAAGACTCAAGAATTTAATTGTATAGGTCGTTTAACCCGTTACAATTCCCATGGGCAGAGAGAGAGAGAGAGAGAGAGAGAGAGAGAGAGAGAGAAGAGAGAGAGAGAGAGAGAGAGAGAGAGAGAGAGAGAGAGAGAGACTCAAGACTCAAGACTCAAGAATTTAATTGTATAGGTCGTTTAACCCGTTACAATTCCCATGGGAAGAGAGAGAGAGAGACAGAGACAGAGACAGATTAAAAAAAAGTCACCTTTCCATAACACTGATGTCTCTACACGTCCTGACTTCAAAAGAACCCTCCATTCTCGCCATCTCCTCCTCCTTAGTCACTGCTGCTCTCTTCCCTTCAGCCGGAGGACAAACAACAAGCCAGGCAGTCTCTGGCCGGCCAACTAACCTACCTACCCTGGCTCCCCTTTCCATCAGCAGCTTATTGGGGAAGCCATTCCCCTGACCCCCAATCATGGCCAGAGAGACAGGATTGATTAAAGCATCAACGGCATCTGCTTGATCCCTTTGAGCCCTTGCTGTTCAAACGCACACAGACGTCCGTCTATTCATGGTGTCAGCTGCAGTGCATGGCATCAGTTGATCTTTTTATGAGGAAGGTTACATTTTGTTTCTGTAGACCTTTTTCTTATCCTAGCTTCATTTTTGTTTAGCTGGTTATCATATTTGTAGCTTTGGTAGTTTGATATAAAGTTAAGACACGAACAGGACCAAGATTCTTAGATTGTAACTCGGAATTACGAGGGTCAGCTCTCTTGTATAATCTTTTTAATAGTTAATCAGAGTAGGGTTTGTTACATGGACGTGCACGAAACCATGAAGGATTCAGTACCTGCTCAGCCAGATGTACACGTCATTGATAGACTGGCTCATTTCTTTAGGCGAAGAAGAGAGAAGTGCCTGAGTATGTAAGTTTACTTTCTGCTGATGTTTTATATATGTATATTTGACAAAAGCCAGTAGGTTTCCTATGCAGATTTCTTCTTCTTCTTCTTCTTCTTCTTCTTGTTCTTCTTCTTCTTCTTCTTCTTCTTCTTCTCTTCTCTTCTTCTTCTTCTTCTTCTTCTTCTTCTTCTTCACCTCCTGCTCCTTCTCCTCCTCCTTCTTCTATGAACTCTCAGACAGAAACCATATGCTATATGAGCGAAAATGTGTTGCTCTGCCGTAAAGTACCTGACAAGTCAGGCCCAGCACATCGGACTTTGGCGTGGGAGAAAATCGTTATCTTTCAAGTCTTTCTGGAAAAAAGTCAAGGAGAATGGACCAAGATTGCAGAAAATAGACAAGAAGGAGGTGACAGGAAGAAAAAGGAACAAGGCGAAAACAAAGAGAGGGATAGAAAAGAGGGAATTCCTAGCACTGAATTTCCAGACGGTGGGGATGCTATTTATACTGACAGGCCCCCGGCATTCCCACGGGGTGGGGGGTGGGGGGGGGGATGCAGACAGACTGTTGTTCCAGATAGGAGAAAGACAACGCCACAGAAAGAAAATAGCAGTTTTTTTTTCTAAACAAAGAAAAGGATGTAGAGGTAATCACCTTACTGTAAAAGTCATCATGACTTCAAAGGAACCCTCCTTTCACACTGACCTTTCCCGTTTTCATGACTGCTCCTAACCCTAAGCCATCACCATCCCATCTTCACCAAATCTTCACAAACAAGCAGGACAGCAGTTTGCAGACGAAGCAACTAACTTGGCAGTTACTTCCACTAACAGTTTATTGACAAAGCAATTCCCGCGAGTGTTTCTTCCTCCTTATCTTAGCTATAGACAGGAATGGTTGAAGCCTTATCTGCTTGATGTTAACTCTTTCAGACCTCCCTGCCTGACTCACACACAGACTTTTCGTTTTTGGTCTCAGCTGGGTTGCATGGTAGCAAACCAGTGCTTGTGGCAAAGTTTACAATCTGGGTAGATAGATTGTATCTATTGTTGCTACATTATCAGCTTGTTATCATAATCTTTGTCCTTGCTGAACATTTTCTTTTATATAGACTGAGAAAGAGAAACGGAGACAACCAGGTTAAGAGTTATCAAGTTCACGAACGTTGAGAAGTATAAGGTTAATAATTTGCTTGGACACGTGCACTTTTCTAGAGATTGACTGATACTATTAGGCAAAGGAGAAAGAAAGATGTTTCCACTAAATTATGTTAATTTACTTTTAAGTATATTGATGAAAGTGTGTGCATTGCATTCTTAGATTTTGTGTGTGGACTAACTGCCGTGTTAGTTCCAGAGTAGCAAAACAAACAGGAAAGGTAAAATCAAAGATGTTAAAGAATGAGTGTTCTAATGACAGAAAGATGTAAGGAAAGTCTACAGTACAAGTTGTCATGACTTTGAACGAATCCTCCACACATGCCAACCATTCACCATCCTCATTTTTTTATATCCACCTCCTTTACCCCTCTCCCCACCCCTCAAAGCCAGATCACAAACAAACATGACAGGATGGTGCAGACTTGGCTCTGGCTTCTACCAGGCATTTATCGACGAAACAATTCCCCTCCCTGGGCCTCACTTTCCCCCCATCTTGGCAACAGACAGGAATGATTAAAGCATCCTCTGCTTGATGTTAACCCTTTCAACCCTCACTGCCTGACTCGTACAGCTTTTGGTCTCAGCTGGGTTGCATGGTAGCAAACCCTTCCTTGCGGCAACGTTTACAATCTTGGTAGATAGTTTTCTTCAATAATTGTTGTTACATTGACGGTTTGTTCTATAATCTGTTGCCTTGGTTTGTTTATAAGTTGAAATAGAATGAGGACAGGAGAGATCATTTTTAACAACAAAACTTACTGGCTTTAAACAGGAGTTAACTGTTTCGTTTATTTAATTTTTGGTTCACAAGTTTAAGATTTCTTACATAATATATGAACATTGGGGACGGGATAGCTCAGTGGTCGGAGCACGCGCTTTCCCCCAGCCAAGTTAAGCGGCGTCGAGCGTGGTTACCACTTGGATGGGTGACCGATTGCGCGCTTTGGCTTCAGTACAGTCCTTCCCAGTTCACCCAGCTGTAAATGGGTACCTGCCCTCTTTAGGGTCAGGGAAGGTAAAGCAGCGAGGGAGAGGAGATGGGCGCTGCCCTCAATATGCTGGCCCCTAGAGAAGTGAGGTCTCTGACGCCTCGGTCCCCCATGACCTTATAGGTTATGGGACACCTTTACCTTTTCAGGCAAAGACAAGGGAGGGTTACCACTGTACCATTCTCTTTATCTACATACATTTAGTTACATAGGACACCAGTGTTAGTACTTCGTTTTGTAATGGCTGCAAGAGACCTTACCCACGTCTAGAAAAACTCTTTTGCGGACTTTCAGAGAAAAAAGAAAGAAACTGAAGAACAAGACAGTGGCTTTTCTAATCAGAAATAAATGTACAGAAAATCGCCTGTGTGTAACATAGGTACCCTGACTTCAAAGGCACACTACACTTATGCCGACCTGTCCTCCTCCTCCTCCTCCTCTTCTTCAGTGCAGTCCCCTGTAGCCCGGTCACAAACCAGCGAGGTAGCTTCTTGCAGGCGACGCCATCTCACTGGGCTCTTACCTCTTCTGGGAGTTTTATTGACGAAGCAATTCCTGCAACTCTTGTCTATCTGTCTGTCTGTCTGTCTGTCTGTCTGTCTCTCTGTCTCTCTGTCTCTCTCTCTCTCTCTCTCTCTCTCTCTCTCTCTCTCTCTTCTCACTCTCTCTCTCCCTCTCTCTCGCGCATTTTACGCATGTGAGTGTATGCGACCAAGTGGCGTGCTCGTGAATTGTGCGTACGTGATGGCGAACGTATTTCCCTGTATGTGTGCGAGCTTTATGTGTCCATGGGAGAAAAATGAATGAAGTGGATGCAAGCAGAGCTCTCTCTCCTCTCTCTCCTCTCTCTCTCTCTCTCACTCTCTCCTCTCTCTCTCTCTCTCTCTCTCTCCTCTCTCTCTCTCTCTTTCTATACATTTATTGTCATAGATTTTTCCCCCCCCTTTGAAATTGGTTGTGATTTGTGATTTTTCCTGTGTGATTTGTATTTTTGATGCAAGTATTCTTCACATTGGTTTTTGGAAGCTGTGAGTGTGTATTTGAAAGGGGATTTTTTTTTTTTTTTTTTTTTTCCCCCCCTCCAAGGGCAGGTGAAAGCAGGATTCACGAAGATATTCATTCCTATGTCCATAATGAAAAATAATATGATGTGCCTTTTGCCTTGCCTTGATTTCTTCCATCCATTCTCTCTCTCTCACTCTCTCTGTCTCTGTCAATCTATTTGTCTGTCTGTCGTCTGTCTGTTTGTCTGCCTGCCTGTCTGTCATCTACCTACCTATCTATCTATCTATCTATCTATTTTCGCTATCTGTCCCCCTCTCTCTCTGTTACTCTCTCTCTCTGTCAGTCTCTGTCTCTGTGTCAGTCTGTCTCTCCCAATGTCTCTGTCTCTGTTTCTCTCTCCCTGTCTGTCTGCCTGTCTGTCTGTCTGTCTGTCTCTTTCTCTCACTCTCTCTCTCTCTCTCTCTTTCTCTCTCTCTCTTTTCTTTGCATTCCTTTTCTTCTCATTTTCCATTTACATTATTGAAATAACTTTTCTTGAACTTCATCATTTTGTCTTTATATATACGTATGTGTATGTATATGTGTGTGTGTGTGTGTATGTACATATATATATGTGTGTGTGTATGTATATATATATGTATATATGTGTATGTTTATATATGTATATACATGTGTGTGTATGTGTATGTGTGCATGTATGTATGTGTATGTGTATGTGTGTATGTATATGTGTGTGTATGTATATGTATGTGTATGTGTGTATGTATATGTGTGTGTATGTATATGTATGTATGTATATGTATGGGTGTGTATGTGTGTATGTATGTGTATGTGTATATAATATATATATATGTATATATGTGTGTGTGTATGTATATGTATATATATATATATGTGTGTATGTATGTATGTATGTGTGTATATGTATATGTATATATATGTATATATATGTATATATATATGTATGTATATATATGTATATATATATATATATATATATATATATATGTGTGTGGTGGGGGGGGGGTGCATTATGAAATTAATTAGCAGTGCCTATCCATGTTTGGCTTATTCCTGTTTATGTTTACTTTAAAAAAAATTATGTTTTTCATGTATGAAATTAGATTGGGATGAATTTGCATGGAAAGTCCATCATCAATGTATGTATTTTTTCTTTCTTTATATCATTCTTCATGCTATGTATTGCACATTAATTACTTTCGATTTTTTTTTTTTTCCAGAGGGCTGGATGTAAAAAAGCTATTGTTATGCTTATTCTATAACCCTCTATAAATAAAATTTGTTCATGTTCATTTGTTCTCTGTGAGTCAGGGAGGGAGGAAGTGAGGGTAAAAGTGGGCGTTTCTGTTTTTTTGTTTTTGGTTTTTGTTGTTGCTTAATAAAATTTTTTGGTGTCTTTATCTCACATGTCTGTCTCTCTCTCTCTGTCTCTCTGTGAGTCAGGGAGGGAGGAAGTGAGGGTAAAAACGGGTGTTTCTGTTTTTTGTTTTGTTTTTTGTTGTTGCTTAAAAAAAAAAATCCTTATCTCACATGACTGTTGAAATTTTTTCAAGGAATCAACTAAGTAGATTTGTGTCTAGTGACTTGTCATGTCACCTAGATCGGTAATCGCAGATATTGACATGAGATATTGTTTCATTTGAAGGCTACGAGAGAGAGAGAGAGAGAGAGAAGAGAGAGAGAGAGAGAGAGAGAGAGAGAGAGAGAGAGAGACACACAACACACACACACACACACACCAACACACACACACACCACACACACACACAACACACACACACACACAACCACACAACACACACAGGACCAGACAGGCAGACACACACACACACAGACAGACAGAGGGGACTAGGTGACACACCTTTTCTTTTTACATTTACCTGTTATATCAGTCAACACGCTCTACGCTGACTGCTCTCAGCTGGGCTAATGGATCCTCAGTGCCTCCGTCCCCCTAAAGCCTGTGCCGTGTGATCAGGACAGGCTGTTGTCGTTGCCGTCGTCAGTGTTACACAGTCAGGAGTTTACACCCAAACAATATCCACCAGAAAGAAAGAAAGAGAAGGGTAGGAGAGAAAATTAAGGAATCTCTGTCTGTCTGACTCTGTATGTCTTTCTCTTTCTCTCTGTGTGTGTGAATGTGTGTGTGTGTGTGTGTGTGTGTGTGTGTGGTGTGTGTGTGTGTGTGTGTGGTGTGTGTGTGTCTGTCTCTGTATGTCTGTCTGACTCTGTGTGTGTGTGTGTGTGCGCGTGTGTGTGACTCTGTGTGTATGTGGTGTGTGTGTGTTTGTGTGTGTGTGTCTGTCTGTGTCTGTCTGACTGTGTGTCTTACTCTGTGTGTGTGACTCGTGTGTATGTGTCTGTGTGTGTGTGTGTCTGTCTGTGTCTGTCTGACTGTGTCTTACTCTGTGTGTGTTTGTGTGTCTGTGTGTCTGTATGTCTCTCTGCCTCTCTCTCTCTCTCTCTCTCTCTCTCTCTCTCTCTCTCTCTCTCTCTCTCTCATCTCTACGTGTTCTGGCTCCCACCCTGTTTGGAATATTTTTTTGCTGTGATGCTGAAACGCTTATTTAATTTTGCAGATGAAGGCATCTAGCTCCAAACCAGGTCAGACGGAACGCTCTTCAAGCTCTCCAGATTAAGAGCCAAGACCAAAGTCCAGCTGAGGTGCCTGCCTGACTTCCTCTTTGCAGACGGCGCAGCAGGAACTGCCCACTCAGCCGAGGTCCTACCGCACCTCATGACTCGCTTCAGCGATGCCTGCCAAGACTTCGGGCTTACCATTAGCTTGAAGAAAACACAAGTCATGGGACAGGGTGGTGACTCTCCCCCAGCCATCAGCATCAATGACCATGAACTGCATTGCGTCCGATGACTTCGTGTCCATGGGATCAACTATCTCAGACCCACCCCCTCACTTGACACAGATCTCAAACAAGCACCTTGGCAAAGCAGCTACCGCCAGAACCTGACTGACAAAGGAAAGCATGGAACCTACAGCAAGCTTACTGGAGCACAAACACAGATCCAGATCGTACATATCTGCTCGTGAAGCACCCTCCTGTATGGCTAGCGACCAGGACTTTGTGGGCCCAACAAACAGTGAAAGCTCAGTGCTTCCAT
>CM054155.1:43924629-43929629 GCA_028751875.1 Rapana venosa | reverse complement strand
AAGAAGATGATGAAGAAGAAGAGATGATGATGAAGAAGTAGAAGAACAAGATGAAGAACAAATATTGATGATGAAGAAGAAGAGATGATGAAAAGAAGAAGAAGAGAAAGAAGAAGAAGAAAAACAAGAACAAGAGGAAGAAAGGATGAGAAGAAGAACAACAACAATACAACAACGAAACATTTGTCAAGACCACGGTAACGGACACATTACACAAACTTAGACCACTATTCTGTAGCCAAGAACAAGAGCGCTAAGACAACAAAGAGAACGATACAAATTGGCAAGCCAAACCTCAACCAAAGCTAGCAAGCAGACTGTAACGGACAGCAGTCACAACAGCAAGGTGTCTGGCACCGTCTCTTGGGCTACAGACCATCCTTCCACTCAGTAACGTAACGCTATTGTTCTTCTTTCTCCAGATGTTTTTACTTAAGTCTCCTGTCCAATTATTTCCATTCTTCACAATGGAGTTACAAGTCCCTAAGGTATGATTGCCTGTAGTTCTTTAATCGATTTGCTCGCGACTTTACAAAAAAAGGTAACAAAGGACGAATAAAAAGAGAAAGAGAGGGAGAATGAGCGAAGAAGACAGAGGAGTAGGAAGAAGAAAAGAGAGAAGAAGGTAAAAAAAAGAGAATTATATTAAAAAGTAAAAGAAGTGGATGAAAGAGGGAGAGGAGGAGGGGAAGAAGATGGTGACAATGAAGAAAAAGAAGAGGAAGAGGAAGAATTAGAAGAGGAAGAAGTAGAAGAGGAAGAAGAAGAACAAGGAGGAGGAGGAGGAGGAAAAGAAGAAGATGAAGAAGAAATGCAAAGAAGAAGAAGACGAAGAATAAAAAGAACAAGAAGAATGCAAAGAAGAAAAAGAATGCAAAGAAGAAGAATGCAAAGAACAAGACGACGACGAAGAAGAAGAAGAACAACAACAGCAAGAAACAGAAGAAGAAGAAGAAAAGGAACAACAATATCAAAGGCAGCAGCAGCAACAACAACAACAACATCAAGAGCAAGACAAAAACAATTACCCCCCCCCCCCTCCTCTAGAAAACAAACTGTTGAAGGTCACGCAAAGATAATAAAAAACAACAAACCCAACAACCGCCACCAACTTTCGTAAAAATTCAACGAAGAAGCGGACCAGCGGGGACAAACCCATCTGTTCACGACTTGAATCCCTTACACTTGGGGGCGGGGTAGCTCAGTGGTCAGAGCACTCGCTTTCCCCCAGCCAAGGTTAACCAGCAGCGAGCGTGGTTACCACTTGGATGGGTGGCCGTTTGCGCGCCTTGGCTTCAGTACAGTCTTCCAGTTCACCCAGCTGTAAATGGGTACCTGCCCTCTTTAGGGTCAGGGAAGGTAAAGCAGCGAGGGAGAGGAGATGGGCGCCGCCCTCAATATGCTGGCCCCTAGAGAAGTGAGGTCTGTGACGCCTCGCTCCCCTGCGTTCGATAACGAAGAAGAACAATGATGATTTATACTAGGAAAAATATAACCCACACTGAAAGATGGTAACAGATCTATACCATACGGTATACAAATGATAATAGTAGACAGTTAGCGCAGGTGTCCCATTCCAAAAAGCTACACAACCACCGCATAAGCAGAACTATATGTATACCCATATTGAACAAGCAAGAACACAGTACCAAACAGTCAAGAGAAACACACGATTCAATGGATATTATAATGACATTACAAAATCGCGGAAAATAAGTTTTGATAGAATTTAAAGTATTGATATAATAAATTCCTCAGAAAAGGGGCCAGTCATTTTCGTCTTAACATAAACACCACAATATGTTCCTTTTAGATCATAAGATTCGTTATTTTAGTTTTGAGTCCCGGCTCTGTTTTAGACTGGCTTCTGTGTGTTACTAAATGTGCTACTTCTACAATGCTGTGTCCTCATAGGGTCAGGTTTTTTGATGCAAGGAACACATGAATAGTTCGTTTATGTCTTTGGACTAAAATTTGAAAAATACCTCTCCAGTTTTTGTCCCTGAAATCGGAATGTGGCTACCTTGATTGTGTGCAAACGGTCGCACACACAAAATCTGACCATTGGCGAATTTCGAAGCTCTAGCTGAGGAAAAACAACAGCAACAACAACAACAACAACAACAACAACAACACACACCAACAAACAAAACCACCCTCAATTTTCAATATTCATAAAGACGATGGCTCTCCAATTTTATCCTATATTTCAAGAGTAGGTAAACCAATAGCTTCCATGTTGTATCGCAAGGTTCAGTATTCGTTAAACTAGTATCTCTCCAGTTTGTATCTCTAAGTTCCATTATCGGGATGATAGCACCAATCAATATTACAACCTCCATGGTCAGCTGGGTGGTGGTCAGTGTGACTAGCCAGCATCCTGGCGCTAAACAGCAGAGCAGAACTAGAGCACAGAACAAAAGAACAACGAAAGTAACAAAGGAAATAAAAAACAAACAACGAACATCTACACTCTCCTGAACTCACAGCAATTCACCTGCTTCATGACGGCAAACCGTAAAGTCCTTATGTGTCGCAGCTCGTTTTCAGTCTGCTGGTACAACCCCTTCCTTCCTTTCTTCCTTCCTTCCTCTGCAGTTTGAAAACACGGCCATGCCAATTACACCCTTTCTTCGCAACGCTGCCGGCCATAAAGTCCCCAAAGACTGATGTTCTTTATATGTCCAATCGATACTCGCGCTGCCAGTGAGGACAACTGTTAAAAAACGAAACTGGGCCTGGAAGGAAGACATGGGGGGAAGGGAAGATGTTGGAAGAGGACAGTACAGTTATGAAGAAGGTGATAGCAGGCTTCGAAAGTTGGTCAAAGATCTTTATACAGATTACATAAATAGTGTATATACATATATTGAGAGCAATTTCATAGATCCGTATACAGATTACATAAATAATACGCATATATATATTGAGAGCAATTTCATAGATCTTTATACAGATTACATATGTAATATACATTTATTGAGAGCAATAACAAGCAGACAGTTTATAGCATCAAAAGTTGCGAGATGATTGGAGGGATCATGTTTTTAGGTTTAGTTCTGTTTCCTTCCTGTGACTTTTAGATCTGAAAATCATTGTCTGCGACATTCTTGGATGTTCCTGTTCATATATTGCAGATTTTCATCAACATTTGAAGTGTTCTTTATCTCACGCCTCAGACTGAATTCAGTTTCCAAGAATTGCAAAGAACATGCAACATGCATGAACGAGGAAAATAAAAACCAGTAATAGAACAACAGTAACCCTTTCCCACATCTGCTCATCCCATTCTCCACAAAGAATGACAAAACGTAAAAGTAACATAGTGCTTAAAAGACTTGCTCTAGCCAAAAAAATCACAGAAATACGGAATGAAAATCAGACCACCGCATTTTGTCATGAGCCACCATGAGGGCTTGTAACCAAACTGGAAACCAACTGAATATATTGAGCAGGAATACTGCTTTCAATATCTATCTATCTATCTATCTATCTATCTATCTATCTATCTATCTATCTATCTATCTATCTATCTATCTATCTATCCATCTATCCATCCATCCATCCATCCATCCATCCATCCATCCATCCATCCATCCATCCATCCATCTCTCTCTCTCTCTCTCTCTCTCTCTCTCTCTCTCTCTATATATATATATATAGAGAGAGAGAGAGAGAGAGAGAGAGAGAGAGAGAGAGGGACAGAGATCAATAGAACTTCAGTCCATGGGGAATATTCCACAAGCATAAAAAACAACTTTTGTGCATGCTGAGAATGTAAAGACAGAGATAGGCGAAAGTTCTGGAAACTTTTCGAGAGTCAGCCAGCTTCAGTATTCCCTTGAAAGGTGCAAGAGTAAAACAAGAATCGTCTATATGTGGACTTTTGCCTCTTTAACAAAAATACCTATCACATTTCACTCTTCATCCCCTGATTCCCTACGCACACACTTGCACACACGCACGCACACGCACGCACGCGCGCGCGCGCACACACCACAAAACACACACACACACACAACACACACACACACACACCAACACACACACACCACGCACGCACGCACGCACGCACACTCTCTCTCTCTCACACAAACACAAACACACACACACACACACACGCACGCACGCACGCACGCAAAGCACGCACGCACACACACTCTCTCTCTCTCTCTCTCACACACACACACACACACGCACGCACCCCACGCACGCACGCACGCACGCGCACACACACACACACACACACTACTCCTTAGCAGCAGACAACAAGGTGACGCTGTCTCTGCTGGCTCCTTTGTACCCCCCTCTCCCTCCACTTCCACATCACTTCCCTCCTCTACACTGGAAAGAAAAAGTCGCCACACCAATTACTTGTGTTCCTCACAAGACTGCTGCAAGGCCCCCCAGTCTGGTGGCCCTGCCCCCTCAATCGATACCCTCGCCACTAGTCAAGGAGGAAAAAATGGCTGAAGAAAGGGAAATTGGGACGGGACTGAAAGACAGGGTAAACAAGGACTGTGAGGTGTGGGGAACGAGATGGAAGGCAGGCAGGCATTGAGTACAGAAAGGAGAGAGGCTGACGTAAAGTGTGAACATAGTAGTTTATAGTGGCTGACAAGCTGAAAGGAGAACGCACGCAGAACATCTTGCGCACACGTTACAACCCGTTTCGCTTTTTCGGAAGAGTAGGCCATTGTGTGCCGGTGGGAATGGATGACAAAATTGACAAAACTGTACACACACGGGGACTGGATGAAACAAAAGCACATGAGTGCTTATTCAATTATCCTCGAAATAAAAGAAAAAAATAAATATATACATAAATAAAGGCAGACATTGTGTAAAGACCCTTCGTAAGAGTAGGCCATTGTGTGCCGGTGGGAACAGATGACAGAATTTACAAAACCGCATACACACGGGGTAGGTAAAGGTAAAGGTAAAGGAGTCCCATAACCTATAAGGTCGTAGGGGAGCAAGGCGTCAAAGACCTCACTTCT
>CM054155.1:43884629-43919629 GCA_028751875.1 Rapana venosa | reverse complement strand
AGTGAGAGTGTTGTCCCTAGCAAAAGCTCTCATGTGATTAAAGCAACTCAAGAGAAAAAATGGCTAAAAATGATAAGGTTACACGTAATAATAATAATAATAATAATAATAATAATAATAATAAATGGAATTTATATAGCGCTGAATCTTGTAAAACAAACAAATCGAAGCTCTTGCACTCAAATCATTTACACGCATGCGGCTTTCCTCAAATAACATAAGATATTTCAAATTTATGCACACACACACACAAACACACACACACACACACACACACACACACACACACACACACACACACACACACACACACACACACACACACACACACACACACACACACTTAGGTGGCGATGAAAGAGATGAAGGATGCTGTTGAACAGTAGG
The DNA here is from genome assembly GCA_028751875.1 of Rapana venosa. NCBI lineage: Eukaryota > Metazoa > Mollusca > Gastropoda > Neogastropoda > Muricidae > Rapana > Rapana venosa. The sequence continues at coordinate 43,919,242 of CM054155.1, read as the reverse complement.
AACAGATATGAGGGGAAAGTGTCAGGTAGGAAATAAGTGCGTTTTGAGGCTGGGTTTGAAGGTATCAAGTGAAGGCTTTTGGCGAGGTGAAAGAGGGAGATCATTGTGACAACACCCTCTCCCTCAACTGACAGACCTGAACTGTACACAGATAAATCTGCCCACACAATGATTGAGTTGGACATAATAATGATAATAATAATAATAATAATAATAATAATAATGTATGGAATTTATATAGCGCTGAATCTTGTAAAGCAACAAATCAAAGCGCTCAGAAATGCCAAATACCGGAATGATTTGAACAAGTCTTGTTCTCTTTCTCTTCAAAGGCACGATGCTTGTGGTGAAGTGGTAAAGACGGGAACTTATTCTAGTGGAACAGCTTCATGCATACCTCTGCCTGTGATGGTTTCATTATTTTCTCTTAAACATTTGGGTGGGATTTGGCGTGTCAAACTTGTGCGGTATGTTTTGTTACTAGTTCTGATGTAGCAGAACTCCTACCCTGAATTATTCATCTTGGGTCTAACAGGTATGATGTTTTTCTAACTACTTCTTTTAAGTTTTCAAATCTCTAATTCTACAAATTGGTGAAATGTATTTGATCACCCAAACTCCAAACATGCAAAAACAGACAAACGGACATAACTCAACGAGCAAGCAAACAAACAAAATAGAGACCTTCGCAAAAACGACTATGTTTCATACATTTTTGAGCACCTAACGTTATGGTACTTTATTAAAATCAGAACGTATACTTCAATGGGGAATACATGAGCTAGAATGCTTAATATCATTTACGAGAACTGGGTCTCTTCATATGCATATGAAGAAGGGGTGGTGAAGTTCTGTTAACTACTATAATACTAATAATATAAAGTTTATGTATAATGTCATTTTTGGGACCTTTGAATTGTGCCCATCTAGGGGCCGTAAATCAACCAGGTCAGACAAAATGAATAGTCCCCCCTTCCTCTTTTGTCGAAACTGCCTCAAATGCTCTCATAAAGACCCTCTCTTCCTCCCTCGCCCCTCTCTCCCTCTCTCTCTCCCTCCCTACCTTCCTCTCTCTCTTTCTCTCTCTTTCTTTTTCTCTCTCTCTTTCTCTCTCTCTCTCTCTCTCTCTCTCTCTCTCTCTCCATCCTCTCTCTCTCCCTCCTCCCCTTCTCTCTCTCCCTCCCTCTCTCTCTCTCCCCCTCTCTCTCCCTCTCCCTTCTTCCCTCTCCCCCCCCCTCTCTCAGGAGTGTTCGAGAAATCATTTTCATGATAATGATGAAGGAATAAGCTCTTCATTTCTTGCATTTATTTTCCTCAACTATAGCTTGCTTTTCTTGTCAAAAGCTGCTCTTTCAACACACCAAAGAAAGGTTTTTCAATTATTGCTGTTGTAATGGCAAATTACATACACACACATGTGTACAAAAATAAAATTATAGTAGTATGGTACCTAAACTTTTCCGATGAAGTCAGCCAGCAAAACACAAAAACAGCAACACTGCACAGATGCCTAACTCTTACTCACCAGATAAAAAAACAACAACAACCCAACACCATACTGGCAACCCACAACACCAGACGACAAAGTGACGTTTCGTCACGGTGCAGTTACCTCCTCCTCCTCACACAACCCGTCCTTCTCCAGCAGTCCTTTGAAGCAGGTGACACCAATTACCTCCCCTCCTCACAAGGCAGATGCAGGTCTCCTAAAGTCTGACACCACTACTTTCGCAATCGATACTTTCGCAACTTGTTTTTGAGGACAAATAAATCAGGAAGCAACATTCTAGTCTAAAAATGTTCTAGAAGACCACAGAATAATAAAGGAGGAGTATAGAAGCAGGTTTACTATTCTGAAAGCTTTGACACGTGTAAGAACTGGAAAAAAAACCCCACGCGTATACGGTAAAGAGCATGTGAGTTAGTTACCCGTCTCACACAAAATGCTGAAGCATTCACTCTACGTCACTAGTTGGTGCTAAGATTTCAGTGCTACAAGTTTTCAGTGATTGTCATGACTTAACGCTTTTCAAAGCGCCAGAAACACATCACACACGAACAATAGTGAAAGCTGTTTTGAATCACCAGAGACAGACAGCACAGACACGCACAGCCATTGGTTAAAAGCTGTTTTTAAATCACCAGAGACAGACAGCACAGACACGCACAGTGATTGGTTAAAAGCTGTTTTAAACCACCAGAGACAAACACAGTCATTGGTTAAAAGCTTTTTTTAAACCACCAGAGACAGACAGCACAGTCATTGGTTAAAAGCTGTTTTTAAACCACCAGAGACAGACAGCACAGTCACACACACACAGTCACATCAGCAGCCAGTCTCTGGCCAGTGCCTGAAGCAGAGAGTGTGTGACTGGAGCAGAGTGTGTGACTGGAGCAGAGTGTGTGTGACTGGAGCAGAGTGTGTGTGACTGGAGCAGAGTGTGTGTGACTGGAGCAGAGTGTGTGACTGGAGCAGTGTGTGACTGGAGCAGAGTGTGTGTGACTGGAGCAGAGTGTGTGTGTGTGTGACTGGAGCAGAGTGTGTGTGACTGGAGCAGAGTGTGTGTGTGTGACTGGAGCAGTGTGTGTGTGACTGGAGCAGTGTGTGTGTGACTGGAGCAGAGTGAGTGACTGGAGCAGTGTGTGTGACTGGAGCAGTGTGTGTGACTGGAGCAGAGTGGAGTGACTGGAGCAGAGTGAGTGACTGGAGCAGAGTGAGTGACTGGAGCAGTGTGAGTGACTGGAGCAGTGTGAGTGACTGGGCAGTGTGTGTGTGTGTGTGTGTGTGACTGGAGCAGAGTGTGACTGGGGCAGAGTGTGACTGGAGCAGAGTGTGTGACTGGAGCAGAGTGTGTGACTGGAGCGGAGTGTGTGACTGGAGCAGAGTGTGTGTGTGACTGGAGCAGAGTGTGTGTGACTGGAGCAGTGTGTGTGTGACTGGAGCAGTGTGTGTGTGTGGACTGGAGCAGAGTGTGTGTGACTGGAGCAGAGTGTGTATGTGACTGGAGCAGTGTGTGTGTGTGACTGGAGCAGAGTGTGTGTGACTGGAGCAGTGTGTGTGTGACTGGAGCAGAGTGTGTGTGACTGGAGCAGAGTGTGTGTGACTGGAGCAGTGTGTGTGTGACTGGAGCAGAGTGTGTGTGACTGGAGCAGAGTGTGTGTGGACTGGAGCAGAGCGAGTGACTGGAGCAGAGCGAGTTACTGGAGCAGTGTGTGTGACTGGAGCAGAGTGAGTTACTGGAGCAGAGTGAGTTACTGGAGCAGTGTGTGTGACTGGAGCAGAGTGAGTTACTGGAGCAGAGTGAGTTACTGGAGCAGAATGCTGCCTGTGAAATGAAAGAGGATCCACCAGGAGGCTACAGGGGCAGACAAGACACTGGGCTGGCTTTGGACACACACACACACACACACACACACACACCACACACACACACACACACACACACACGCACACATACACATACACACACACACACACACACACACACACACACGCACACCTACACACACACAAACACACACACACAGCCTGTCACTGTACCTGTAGAAAGAATGCTGGCCTAGTGGCCGGGGTGGGGGTGGGGGGTGAGGGGGATGGAGGGGGTTGTTCTCTCTCTCTCTCTCATCGTTACAAAACTGAAATTATTTTAATTATTGTTTATCCTTGACATTACTTTATGTTCAGTTTGAAACTGAGTTTACGTCAGAGCTTAATCGTATCCATTCATAGAGTGCTCCCTTTTTTTCATTACGTTAAATGCATCGTGTAATTTTTTGTGTATTCATTTGCATTTACAAAAGAAAGTCGTGTGTAACCCCCCTTGTCAATAGTCCACATTGAGCAATGACAATAAATTGGTCAAAGACTCAAAGCTTCCAAGCGTCTCTCTCTCTCTGTCTCTATCTGTCTCTGTCTGTCTCTCTCTCTCTGTCCATCTCTGTGTGTTTGTCCATTTGCTTTATTATTCAATTCTGCTAGTATATATTCCATTTTTTCATTCATGTGTCTGTGTCTATGTTTATTCTTTGTTTTGACATTTCTGATATGAATGTTATATTTTACAAACAGACACAGACACAGACACAGACACACACAAACTCTCTCTCTCACACACACACACACACACACACACACACACACACACACACACACACACACACACCACACACACCACACACACACACACTCACACACACACACACGCACGCGCGCGCGCACACACACACATAAACACACACGCGCGTGCCTGCGCACGCACACACACACAGATAAAAGAAAAAGGGGTGCACAAAGAGACAAACAAATAAACCAACAGTGGAAAAGACAAGAGTGTATTGAGAAAAATAAAATGATATAGTATATTGTACGCAAGTATAAATAGATACAACTACAACAGTTGACAGCAAATAACATACGAGAGTGATAGAAAGAATGAAAACAATAGAGGATTAAGCAAAGAAAGAAAAAAAGGAAGTTACAAAGAAAACAAATAAATTCATTACAAAAAAAACGAAAAAGTTAATAAAAGCACACGCACACACACGAGAGAGACAGAGAGAGAGAGAGAGAGAGAGAGAGGAGAGAGAGAGAGAGAGAGAGAGAGAGAGAGAGAGAGATCGCCAGCCAATCAGGGATTCAGACTAAACGGATTCCCCTGACTGTCAATTGTTTGTGCATTAAAGGCACGTGCCACACGGCGGCGCCTTCCTTGACAGTCCTGTGTCTGAGCCTCTGAAGAAAGAGAGAGACAGAGAGAGAGAGAGACAGAGAGAGACAGAGGGAGAGAGAGAGAGAGAGAGAGAGGGAGAGAGAGAGAGGGAGAGAGAGAGAGGAGACAGAGACAGAGAGAAGAGAGAGAGAGAGAGAGAGAGAGAGAGAGAGAAGGAGAAGGAAACGTGTGAGGGAAAGACAGCGGAAAGGGGAGAGATAGGGGCACATTGTGTATCCCCAATTACTATTCTTTGCTTCAGCATCAATCAAAGGCACAGACTGTGTCATCCCTAATGCAAACAGCTCATGAGTTTCGTCCCAGGAAGAGAGAAGATGCAAACAAAAAAATAACGAAAAATAAAGGGAACAAAAAGGGGGTTTTGCCAAAAGATATTGATGTGGGAAAGAGAGAATTCTTCTTCTAGTCTTCTTCCTCCTTCTTTATCTTCTTTTCTGCCTCCTCCTCTTTCTCCTCTTTCTCCTCTTTCTCTTTCTCCTCTTAATCGTCCTCTTTCCTCTATCTTCTTTTCCCCTCTCTCTTCTCCTTTTTGCTCTTCTTCTCTTTCATCTTTTTCTCAGTTATATCACGGGCTTTGAACTGTTGTGAGGGTCCCCCAGTCTGAGCACATCAGTTTACAACAATCCAACCTAACTAACCGTGGGAAATGGCAGATTGTCTGAATGTATGGGCATTTTCCCCGGCAATAAAGGTAGTCCTGTTGCATTTCAAAGAGGGAAAAAAGAGAAGTACTTTTGCATGTCTGCAGTTCTGAGACTTGCTGGGTTACTTTGATCAGGAAACATTTCCCATGGGACGAATCCCACAGCTAACTGTTTCTAGTAAAACTCATGGAGGGGAAAAGTACAAATACGTATCTGAAGGAAAAGAAAGAGAATGAATGGAAACAGTGAGTAACCCCCTTGATGTGTAGGGTAAAATGCAAATCTAACCAACAGCAAAAGTGAAATGAGAAGTAGAGAAAGAGTTTTTAAGCAGATAAATCTTGCTGATGGATGAGCAAAATGACCTTTGTAGGTAGTTTCTTCATAAGCTGTAAAAGTATACATAAAATGATGATTGTTTTAAAAGAATGATTGAAGATAATCTTCATCATGGAAAAGTTTAAGTACGACAGCCTTAAGTTCCTTAAAACAGGGGAAAAGATCCTCTGAAACCAGAATATAGTTTATTGCATGATAGACTACTCCCCACACATAAAATGCGCATGCAGACGCACAACACACACACACATACAACACACTCACACACCACAAACCCAAAACCAACCACACACACACACAATCACACATCACACACAAACACACAAAACACACACACAACACACAACACAACACACAAAACAAACACACACACCTTTCAGTCAAATGTTGGTCACTCACAGAAACCAACACACTAAACAACAGCAGACTACCTTTTAATTTTTACTAATGCACTGGTAAGCAATATAGACAAATTCATGTACATACAAGGAACAAAGTAATGATTTGAGCTTAGAGACTCACCATGGAGAGCAGTCACAACGGTCACAACGGCAGCACTGCACAAAACACGTACACCGCTCACCAGACGAAACAGCAGCACCACCAGACTGGCAATCCACAGCAGCAGACGACAACGTGACAGTCTGTCACAGCGCAGTTACCTTCTTGTCACACAACACGTCCTCCTTTTGTAGTCCTCCGAAGTCATAGACACCTATCGCCTCCTCCCTTCACAATGCCAACACCAGTGTCCATAAGTCTAACACCACTGTTTTCTCAATCGATACTTTCAAAGCTTTTCCAAAAACTAAGGAAAAGGATATAATGGCTAAAATGTTAAAGAAGGGCATAGAGCAATGAAGGATGGGTGTAACAAGCAAGCATTATATTTCTGAAAGCTTAATAATAAACACTTCCAAGAGCAGAAAAGTACAGAGAAGCACCTACTGTTAACAGTACAAAGCGACTCATTTCACTCTAAAATGAAGCGTCCACTTCATGTCAGTAGTTGTAACTGTGATTTCAAGGCTACATGTTTTCAGCGATTGTTACATTTCAGCAGTTAAAGCTGTTTTTGAACCACCAGAAACACCAAACACGCCCAGTCAATAGTTAAAAGCTGTTTTGAATCACCAGAGACAGACAACACAGACACAGATACAGTCATTGGTTAAAAGCTGTTTTAAACCACCAGAGACAGCACAGACACACAGTCACGTCAGCAGCCAGTCTCTGGCCAGTGTCTGAAGCAGAGAGTGTGTGACTGGAGCAGAGTGTGACTGGAGCAGAGTGCTGCATGTGAAAGTGGCTCCAGGGTAATAGCTAGCTGACAGTGAGCAGGCTTTGGACACACACACACACACACAGCCTGCCTCTGTGCCTGTAGAAAGATCGCTGGCCTGGTCTGGATAGGAGGGAGGAGTTGTACTTTGTTGGTTTGCTTTTTTTCTGTTTTGTCTCTGGCACTCTGTGTGTGTGTGTGTGTGTGGGGGGGGGGGGTGGTGTGTGTGTATTTGTGTTGTGTGTGTGTATGTGTGTGTGTGTGTGTGAGTGTGTGACTCTCTATGTGACTCTATCTCTCTGTGACTCTCTCTGTTACTCTCTCTCTTTTAAAAAAAATTATCATATATATCCCTAAGGGCGGGGACTGGATGTAAAAAAGCACATGGGTGCTTATTCATTATCCTCGAAATAAAAGAATTTGTCATTGTCATTGTAATTTTCTCTCTCTCTCTCTCTCTCTCTCTCTCTCTCTCTCTCTCTCTCTCTCTCTCCTCTCTCTCTCTCTCTCGTGTCTCTCTCTTTATTTTCACGTCTCTTCTATGACTGTGATATTCCACCCTCACACACACACACACACACACCACACACACACACACACACACACACACACACACACACACACACACAGATCGTCAGCAATCAGGGATTCAGACTAAACGGATTCCCCTGACTGTCAATTGTTTGTGCATTAAAGGCACGTGCCACACGGCGGCGCCTTCCTTGACAGTCCTGTGTCTGAGCCTCTGAAGAAAGAGGAGAGAGAGAGAGAGAGAAGAAAGAGAGAGAGAGAGAGAGAGAGAAGAGAGAGAGAGAGAGGAGAGGAGAGAGAGAGAATGACAAGGAAACGTGTGAGGGAAAAACAGCGGAAAGGGGAGAGATAGCGGCAAATTGTGTATACTCAATTACTATTCTTTGCTTCACCATCTATCAAAAGGCAAACACTGGGCTGTTCCAGATGCCAGCAGTTCGTTTAGTCTGTAGCCTTCAGAAAAAGAGAGATTAAAAAAAAATTAGAAGGAAAAGAACATGGCGTGAAAGATATAGATGGGAGAGAGAGAGATAAGATTGTGGTGGTTGTTGTTTTGTTGTAGTTTTTGTTGTTGTTCTTTCTTTCTTTCTTTCTTTCTTTCTTTCTTTCTTTCTTTCTTTCTTTCCTCATCTTCTACTATTTTCGTACTTCTCACCCTTCTCCTCTTCTTTCTGTTTATTTGCTCCTATTTATTCCGCCTCCTTCTCCTCCTCCTCTTCCATCTTCTTCTTCTCTTCTCTCTTCTTCTTCTTCTTCTTCTTCTTCTTCTTCTTCTTTTCTTCTTCTCTTCTTCTTTCTTTCTTTCTTTTCTTCTTCTTCTTCTTCTTCTTCTTCTTCTTCTTCTTTTTTCTTCTTCTTCTTCTTCTTCTTTTTCTTCTTCTTCTTCTTCTTCTTCTTTTTTTCATCATCATCATCATCATCATCATCATCATCATCATCATCATCATCATCATCATCATCATCATCTTCTTCTTCCTCCTCTTCCTCCCCTGCTGCTGCTGCTCCTCCTTATCCCCCTTCTCTTCCTCCTCCTTCTTCTTCCTTCCCTCCCTCCCTCCCTCCTTCTTTCCTTCCTTCCTTCCTTCCTTCCCTCCTTCCTTCCTTTTAGTTCTAGGTGGATATGCTTTGAACTGCTGTGAGAGTCCCTAATGTAAATGTATCGATTCTCCACAATCCAGCCTAACTAACCAGAGGAGGCAGATTTTTTTTTATAGTATGTGGCCATTTTTTCCCTTCCGCCAATAAAGGCAGCCATACTCTGTCTCCCATGAGACAAGATTAAGCACGAACATTTCTGCTGCTTAGAGACAGGGTCATTAAAAAAAATAGCGCTCATATGTACATGAAATAAATCCTGCAGCTGTCAAGTTTTGGAATTCTAATGGAGGGGAACACGCGGAAATGCATGTAAAGAAAAGGGGAAAAATGCAGAATATGGAAATGGAGAGTAATCTGCTTGATGTCAAAGGCAGCATTCAAAGCTTGCTGGCATAAAAAGACCGAGATGAACTGTAGGAAAACTCGCTTCCAAGTGTAGCGATCTTAGTCTGAAGTAGACACGAACAAAATGAGATTTACCAGGATCTTTTTTAATCAAGCTACTGATGTCTACACTGAACTGTCATTTTTCGTGTTTTTGATTTTTTTGTTTCTCAGCTAGTGCTCTGAGGTTCACCAGTGGTGAGATTTTTGCGTATGCAACCGTTTTTTGGCACTTAGGTAGCCGCATTCCGACTTTGGGGATCAGTGTTTTTAAGAATAGTCTTCTCAACAGCAAATCTCAAGTACAGTAACCTTCATCTGCCCTTTCCCACGAGAAAAAGGAAACATGCCCATTTCTTACAATCATAGTTATCATATAGACCCTAAATATGAAGTATGGTCTTTTTCTAATGGTTAAGGGGCTTGGGACTGTTGGAAAGTGAGGTAGAAGTCATTCATCATCATCATCATCACCATCATCATCATCATCACCCCCACCACCACCCCCCCACCACCACCACCATCATCATCATCATTGTTATTGTTATTAGTATAATGGCAAAATCTTCAGTGGTGCCCGCATGGTCTGCGGGATTATGGGATAGGTGAAGTTGAAGGTGAAGGTGAAGTTGAAGTATAATTATTAATACTGTTATCGTTATTATTGATAGTAAGAGTAGTGGTGGTATTAGTGGCAGTAATTATGGTGGTGGTGGTAGTAGTAGTAGTAGTAGTGGTAGTGGTAGTAGCAGTAGCAGCAGCAGCAGTAGTAGTAGTTGTAGTAGTAGTGATAGCATCATCATCATCAGCAGCAGCAGCAGCAGCAGCAGTAGTAGTAGTAACAGCAGCAGCAGTAGCATTAAAAAATATTTATTATTATTATTATTATTAGTAGTAGTTGTAGTAGAAGTAGAAGTAGAAGTAGTAGTAGTAGTAGTAGTAGGAGTGGTAGTAGTGCTATCATTATCATTGTTATCATCTTATCCTCCTCCTCCACCTCGTCGTCGTTGTCATCGTCATCATAATTGTTTTTATTGCTGTTGTTATTGCTGTAGCTGCTACTGCTGTTGCTACTTCTGCTGCTACTACTGCTGCTACTACTACCACTACTGCTACTTCTACTGCTGCTACTGTTGTGCATCCATTTGTTTACGCAGTTTGCACAGTCAACACCATATCTTTTTTAAAAGCATGGTTTCTTCCCATGTCTAAAGCGCCAACAGTCTGCACTCATGGAAGCAGTTTTCATGTCTAAACTGTTCAGTCCCCTGTGGTTTACGTCCAGCCATCGGGATTTTTGCCGGCTCCTGCCCGATCCCTGCCCATTGATTGAAACCAGGCCAAGCACAATCCCAGCGAGGATCTTCCAGCTGCGTGTGTTCGTTACATTTTTCAGAATGTGGAATGGAACCCATCAATCTTAGGGAGGAAGCTTTATTTGTTTTCAGAGATTGGGCAATTTAGAACACTGCAGGACAGAGAAGCATGCAGTCATTGTTCTGTAAACACAGTGGCACCAAACCTGGTGTTTGCCTCCATTGTCCAGCCCCAAGCTGTTAGTTTTGAGCTTCACTGCAGATGAGTATGGACATGGACAATTGAGATTATTTGATAAACTGGACAGAGTACATTGCCTGCATTACTCGATTCGTGCTATTTTGACATATACAAAGGCTTTTTTGGCCTCGGAAGGGCGATGCGGAAAGTATCAACAAACATAATTTTTCAACAAAACAGACTAAAAACAGAGAGAGAGATAGACAGACAGATAGATAGATAGATAGACAGAGAGAGAGAGAGAGAGAGAGAGAGAGAGAGAGAGAGAGAGAGAGGAGAGAGAGAGGTTCCTGTGAAATGTATGTTGCTGATACCCATGTAAAAAAAGTTTAAACCTGTCTACATCCAAAAATGTCTTCAGAGAAAAACAAAATGTAGACACTCGTAGCAAAGGGTATTTCCTTCAATCTTCACTATAGAGAGAAAAATTCTAAATAGGCTGTGCTCCAGAATTTTTCAAACAACAGTTTTAGAACAAATTCTTTAATATAAACAGCTGTTTCATCATGCACAGACGTGAATATTTTTGGTGGTGGAAAGAGAGAGAGAGAGAGAGAGAGAGAGAGAGAGAGATAGAAAAGAGAGAGAGAGAGAGAGAGAGAGAGAGAGAGAGAGTGTGTGAGAGAGACAGCAACGTCACGTCCGCCCAGCACTTGTGTTGTTAGTAACCAAGCCTGCATTAGCTCTGGGGTGTTGTGCTGTGTTGAGAAACAAAAAACTTACCTTATTTCCATTTAGCTGCTTCCGCAGGATGATCAGTCAGCGCCTTTTCAAGTTTTGAAGTGATTGTCAACGCTGTTGTTTGTGATACACTAAGGAGTTGAAGTTGTCTGTATTTGTTGAAAAGGATTGCTGTCTTCCTGAGCTTTCTAACAAATCTAACAGAAAGTTGTAGCTCTTGCAATAGAGAAATGAATTTATCACCGTCGAGTTTGAAATAATGTTCAAGCCAAAGGCCTAACTTAACATAGAGGCACAGGGAATTATTTTCTTGAACTTCTATGCAAGATTTTCCCTCTTTGATGATCTGTTTTACTTTGTCAACATCGCATTCTAGTTCATCAAACTCAGGAATGTTTTCACCACTCACTGCTGATCTGTCAACTTTCAGTTTGGCTAGTCTATCTAGGAGTTTTTTTCCTTCCAAACTCTCCAACTTGGTATCATCTGATTTCTTCAATCTTTTTATGAAAGTAAAGTTCACCGGTTTTTTGGGAAGATTTCCTTTCTCTCTCTTTTCATAGTCAACAGCAGCATCTCTACCTTCCTTATCAAAACAGTCTCCTAATCCTTTGAAATATTCTAATAACTTTTCATGATAAACAATGTTTTCTTTTATGCTTTTTTTCTCTTTTTTTCTCTGTATCATATGTTTGATCAGATTCAGAATAATCCCAGTCCAATGATGAAGTTTGTGAGCTTTGACTAGTCAACCTCAGTGTTTCTAGTTGCGGAGAAGCACCACTGCTTCCTTCAGCCATGATAGTACACACATGTTTTACCACACTGCGCTCCAAGATGCAGACCCGATCAGCCCTATCGAAGACTCATTACACTTCCTAACCTGCCAGCGGTCCTGTCGAGGACCCAACAAAAGAATCACTCAAGCATGACGACCTGGTAAACTGAAGCTCACCTAACACCGGTCTTTCCCTTATAGAAATCTCACCATTCATAACTGCACTGAATACATTGGGTTTCAGTCTGTTGTTTTCCCGGCACTTTTCATAATCACAATGTTTGTGTTGTTCGAATCAATATATTCTTTTAAAAAATGGCTGGAGAAGAATATGAAATGCAGGATTATACAGTTGATGATGATGTAATTGATGATGATGAAGAAACACCACTTATAGAAAGACCATCAATACAACAAGAATTACGTGATGCATTAGAAGATTATGGTAGAGAGGAACCAGAATTTATAGGAACACCATCATTACAAGATTTACCAAAGACTAATAAAATTATCTCCCCCGTGTTGGATCAGCTCTGCTGGGATGTTGTCGATTCCTGCTGATTTTCCTTTCTTCAGCGATCTAATTGCTACTTCTACTTCCTCGCGTAGAATTGGGAAGTTGTCTTTATTCGATGAGGCTTGGCTTGCAAGAACGCTGGGGTCGCCTAGCGTCTGATGATTGTAGAGTTCGGAACAGTATTCCGTCCATCTGCCAACGATTTCCTTCTTTTCTGTTAGGCAATTCCCTTCTTTGTCCTGGATGTTACTGACTCTTGCCTGTTTCTGTTTGGTGAGCTCTTTCACAATCTGGTATGCTCTTCTGTCTATTATTCCTTTGTCAGTCTCTCTTCGATTTCTGTACATTGTTTCTCTATCCATTCCTCCTTGGTCTTCTTCATGTCTCTCCTGATCTTCTTGTTTACTTCTCTGTACTCAACTGCTCCTCCTGTAGTGTTCTTGCTCTTCTTCAGGTCTCGTCTTTTGTCACACATATTCAAGATTTCATCTGTGACCCATGGTTGTGTTTTTTCGGCGATGTTTGCCAAGAAGTATGCTTGCTGTCTCAGTCATCACTGTGTTAAAACTGGTGGTCATCGTTTCGGCATCTTCTTCAAGTGCCAGCAGTGGTGCGAATTTCCCTCCTATTGTTGCTTGGAAGGACTCGGCGATGGTGGGGTCCTTCAGTTTGTCCAGGTTGAACTTGAGTCTGGTGTTCTTTGTCTTATTGGTCTTCTTCAATCGGACTCTAAAGTTCAGGAGCACGAGGTCATGGTCGCTGCCCATGTCTGCACCTGGGAATGTCCTCGTCTTGGCTCTGTTGATGCCAGATCGAAACCGGTTCTGCACCAGGATGTAGTCAATCTGGTTGTGATGGATCCCATTGGGTGCATGCCATGTCCAGCGTCGGGATGCCTTGTGTTCTCCAAGGGTAATTGGCGAGCACCGTGTCGTTGTTAGCTGGCAAATTCCAGTAGTCGGAGTCCTCGCTCATTGGTGATTTGCATTACAGGAGGGACCGCAGAATTTGCTCCAGTCTTTCAGTGCGTTCCCGCCACCTTGGCGTTCCAGTCTCCCTGGATGATCAAGATGTCTTTCTTGTTCATCTTATCGATGATGCCCTGTAGTTGGTTGTAGAATTCCTCTACGACTTCGTCATCGCGATCCGTTGTTGGTGCGTAGGCTTGAATCACTGTGATGTTGAATGGGGCTGCCCTGAGGCGGATGGCCATAATCCGGCTGTTTACTGGGTAGTATCCTATTACCGAGTTCTTGATGTTCTGTTGACAAGCATGCCTACGCCATTGATATGCTTGTCCTGCTCCCCGCTATAGTAGAGCAAATGGCCCTCGTCAGTATGGTGTTCACCGTGCTCTTTCCATCTGACCTCACAGAGACCTACCAGATGCCAGGTGTACCTGTCCAGCTCGTATATCAGTTCTTGGAGTTTGCCTGTTTGGGCCAGACTTCTGACGTTCCACGTTGCGATGGTGATGTAGTCCCTTCCTCTGATCTTTTTTGTAGGGGTTCCACCAGTAGCACACTTGTCGCCTCCGCCCTGGTGGCAGACGGAAGGCGCGGTCCTTGTTGACCCGGGCGGCGACCGATCCGGTATATTCTTTATTTTCGTCCGTTCCATTTAGCGTGTCTTGGGCAAAAGTAGCCTGGCGGCGCCCATCTCTCTCCAGGCGTGATTTTTGGGTTGGGTTGACTCCCCACATGTCACAGGTGGTATCGGGTTACATGGTTACCGGTAGCAGAGGACACCTCTGACCTGACCTGACATCCTTACAAGTATCTGTAACAAGATCTGGCAGACCGGAGAGTGGCCTACACCATGGACCCAATCATTCATCATAACTCTCCCCAAGAAAGGAAATCTCCAGCAGTGCCAAAACTACAGGACAATCAGCCTCATAAGTCATGCCAGTAAAGTCATGCTGAAAGTGATCCTGAACAGGCTGAAACCACAGGCAGAAGAGATCATCGCCGAAGAGCAGGCCGGTTTCCGCCCAAATAGAAGCACCACAGAACAGATATTCAACCTGAGGGTTTGTGTGAGAAATACAGCCAGCATCAACAAGACATCTTCCACGTCCTTCATTGATTTTAAGAAGGCCTTCGATAGAGTATGGCATGACGCTCTGTGGGCCACCATGAACAAATTCAACATGGGCCAGAAGCTGATCCACACCATCAAGGAACTCTACTCAAAGGCCACCAGTGCAGTATCGACAGGGCACGGTAGGGGAATGGTTCCGTACCTCCGTTGGGGTCCGACAGGGATGTCTGCTGTCGCCGACACTATTTAACATTTTCCTCGAACGCATCATGACTGACGCCTTGAAGACCACACAGGCACAGTCAGCATTGGAGGGCGAACAATCACCAACCTCAGGTTTTGCCGATGACATTGACGGTCTGGCAGGAAATGAAGAGAACTGGCCAACCTAGTGAAGAACTGGACGAAATATCCTCCCGATACGGCATGGAAATCAAG
This sequence comes from Rapana venosa, assembly GCA_028751875.1. Taxonomy (NCBI): domain Eukaryota; kingdom Metazoa; phylum Mollusca; class Gastropoda; order Neogastropoda; family Muricidae; genus Rapana; species Rapana venosa. The sequence continues at coordinate 43,904,220 of CM054155.1, read as the reverse complement.
TGCCGAGAAAACCAAGCTCATGACAAACAGTGCCCAGCCAATCACCCACCAAGATCACTCTCAGCGGAAAAGAACTGAGACAGTTGACCATTTCAAGTACCTTGGAGCCATCATAAGTGAGGAGGGATCGAAGACCGAAATCCTAGCAAGAGCGGCACAAACAGCAGCAGCAATGGCAAGACTGAAGACCATATGGAGAGACAGAAACATCCCTCTCGGAACCAAGGTAAAGTTACTAAACGCGCTAGTCACCTCAATCCTGCTTTACGCATGTGAGGCATGGACACTAAACGCAGACCTACAAAGGAGGATCCAAGCAGTAGAAATGAGATGCCTCAGAAGGCTCCTTGGCATCTCATACAAGGACCATGTCACCAACAATGAAGTCCGCAGAATGATCACTCAACAGGTGTGGGGTTATGAAGACCTACTGACCACGGCGAAAAAGAGGAAACTCAGATGGTATGGGCACGTAACACGCTCAGAAGGACTTGCAAAGACCATCCTGCAAGGAACAGTCCAGGGGAAGAGAAGACGGGGCAGACAGAGGAGAAAGTGGGCCGACGACATCCGTGATTGGACAGGGAAGGACTTCAGTGTCACCCAGGCACTTGCCCACGACCGCGCTAAGTGGAGCCAGCTGGTCCACCGTTCGTCCACCATGCAGCGCCCCCACGACCCTGGCGGGTTACGGGACCAGTGAACAGTGAACAGTGAATAAAATTATAGCTATGTTTAAGAGTTGGGGATTAAGACCACGCTCATTAGATCCTGATATTTTTGAATATGAAAAAAATCATCTTTTTGTTAAAACTGATACAGGTAAAGTTCAACTCACTGATAAAAGAAATAGCAGTAAATATATAGCCCGTTCAACAGCTGAAGGAAGACTGAAGGCAGAAGGAATGAGAAGATATTTAAATGTATATGATAAACCCAAGTTGACCCAAAAGTTGTTGCACAATTAGAAGAAACAAAAAATAAATTACCTGTAAACGTAGAAGCAACACCAATTAATGGATTTACCTGCAGTGGCAGAAAATGTAAGAACTTCACTAAGAGAAGCATCAACACAATCAACTTTTCCAATGAGAGAAATATTAGCTTTAGATAAATCTCTTCAATCTATTAGAGGAGAATTAACAAATAATTTAGCAAAATTAAGGGAAATTGATAACCATATAGATAGAGAAAAAGTAAAACTAGCAGAAGCAGATGATGCTAATTTAGATACGGAAGTAAGGTATTACTATTGCAAGTATTTTAACAGCCTTTGGATTTGTTATTAGCACAATTGTTCTTGCAATCACAGGAAGTGCACCACCACCACCAACTCCTCCAAAATCTAATTCTGATTTAAAAGGATGGATAAAAAAACAATTAAATCATATATCTGAATTATTAAAAAAAATAGGATTAAAAGCAATTGATTCTTTACCTGGAATAATAGGTTCTATTGTTAGTTGGATTTTATCAACAGCTGGTAAAGTAGTTGGTTATATGGCAGAACATTTATGGACTTTACTAGTTTTAATTGCAGGAATTTTAATTAGTAAAATGAAGAAATATTAACCCTATTGCAATGCTCCCAATAATTAAAGCTGTTTTTGTTGATTCATGATCTTGGGAGCGTGCTACCTCTGATACTTTTTTATTAGTTAAAAGTAAAGGAGATGGTGGAGTTGTTAAAACAGTATTTACATGTAAATCATTTATTGATGGATTCAATCCTAAATTTTGCTCAGATGATGCTATAACTATTTCATTATTATAATTTGTTATTGTCCCAATTTGAAGTTGCAAATCAGAAGGAATCATATAAAGATTAAATCCTATAACATAATCAACTTTCGATCTTGCATATCTTAGTGTATTCTGATATCTATCAATACTTGAAGGCAAATCATCTGCAGAATTAATTGCATTTTCAATATTAGTTAAACATTGTTTTTGTGAACCAAAACTTTCAAGAATATTTGACCTGGTTTGTGCTTGTGCACTTAATATACACCAAACATATGTCCTAATCGAATCATTTAATCTTTCAGCACCTGCTTGTGTAAATCCATTTCCTTCATCAAGAATAAATGTTGTCCAAGCATTGGAGTGATGTTGTTCTATTGATCTTGGGAATTCGGAGCAAATGATGTATGACCTGGCCAGTAATCGTAATTGTAAAGACGATGAGAATATTTATAGTAAAGACTACCTAATCCATGATTTCTATCTAAGTTTTGTCTAAAGTCTTTTGTTGTTATATTAAACTCATTACTTATTCTTTGAAATGCTTAAGATCATAGGAATTAATGTAAATGGTTATGTGATTTGTTCTCCGGTAAATGAACTCTTAATTCAATAATATTCTTCTAAATTATAATAAACATGAAATTGATAAACTGATTTAGTTAAAGGATCTGAATGATTAAAGTGATTTACATAAATACTCCACATCCTGTAAGTACACAACAAATAGCAAAATTTAATTGATTTTGATAAAATTGTAATGGATTAAAATTCCATTGTCTAGGGATTGCATCATTTTTAATTTCTGGATTTAAATAATTTTGGAAAGGATTAATAACTTTAATTTTAAAACTATCTCCAGTTGTTACAAAGATTTGAAGATAATCAAGATTAATATTTTTTGTACGATATTTTGGTCCAATTAAATAATGAGGTTTTTTAGGAAACATTTTACTCCATATAAAATGGGTCAGGTTTCTCAGGTTCAGATTTTACTTCTCTTGTTTCATTTTTATTTGTTTTCCATTTTTGGATTAATTTATTTCCAAAGTAAAAACCGCCAACTCCAACACCAACCAAAACCAAAAGGGCAATATCTGATGTTTTATATATATTTACTTCTTTTGGTTTTTCTATTATTTTATTTTGATTATATTCTTCTTCTTGTGTTATTATTTTTTCTTTGTGTTCTTTGTTTTTTAATTCTAAACGTTTTAATCTATTACGTTCAGCTAAACGTTTTTCCAGATTCAACTCTACCGGGACTTTTATCTTTAGTCACTTTTTCTATCTTCTCCTTCTTTTCTGTTTTTGGGGTTGTCTCCAATTTCATCTCCTCCATTTTTATCAGGTGAAAAATCAATGTGATTAGCAGAAATTAAAGCAACAGCTACTGGACCTAAAAGATTTCCAAATCTATAATAAATTTTCACATGAGATAGAACCAAGGGTATTTGAGACTATAGGATCATTTGTTAAATCATCTGATAAATAATCAACGTCTCTTACTTTAATGAAATAATTAAGTGTTTTTGTATATATACTAATTAACGATTTTCCAATACTTTTTGTCATTTTTGCACCAAGAGCAGATTGATATCTTGCATAATAATCATCAACTTCTTCGGGTGTAAAAGATTGTACTTGTTCAACAGTTATTTGTTTTCCAAGATACAATTTTGATTTTCCTGTTGCTATGAGTTGATATAATCTTTCTTTTTTATCATTACCTTCTACCGTTTTAATTGTTTGAATATTTTCAAGTAATTCATCGGCTTCCATTTTTATAATATAAAATTTAATATTAAGTTCTTATGCAAGTTCTTATGTAAGTTACTCTAGTCTAGTCACCATCTGTAAAATTTGTTCAGACAACACATTATCAGTATAATAAAATCCAATGAGATCTAGATGAGTAAGGTTAATAAAAGATAATTCTGTTAGCTGTTGCGTATTAACGTTTATAATTACTTGGTCACTGGAAGAAACAGATTTGAATTGATTACCGTCACTTTGAATAGCGACAGTAATTCTAAGTGCTTCAACATCTAACTGTTGCCAAGCAATAGTAATTCCTCTCATGAAATTGTCACTAACACCAACAGCACCACTGGGTTTTGGGTCCTGTGCTCTAACAGAAATATCAAATATCATAGTAAATGTACTAGGTAAAGGCATTTGAGGAATAAACTGTAATTTTGTGGTGGCATTTTTATCCACCGAATCTTTTCTATGTAGGAGGTATTGCCTCTGCTTAAAAGCGTTTATTTCAATTTCACCTCTGCTTTGATTCATTGGTACAAGACTAATATGTAAGGGACCAGAGTTCAACGCCTTTCTAAAAGTTTTTTCAAAATTGCTAAAGTAAACGTATGGACTTAAAAATTCAAACTTAATATCCCAATCAATAATAGGAACAAGATGCCATTTGTTATCATCAGGAGTCCGCACTATTTTGTATTCAAAGTTATCAATGTCTTCCGCAACTACATTTCGCAGGTGTTCAAGTTTTGGATTTTTAGGATCACTTATTTCACTTCGCTTATAATAACCATCATCAGTATATTCAAATCCATACATAGCTCCAATCTCTCCATCACTATCAAGTCTTTAGTATCTGCTAGATCTTTAAGTTCTACAGCAATACATTTAGTAGGTGCTATCAAATTTGCTCCACGCGACATTTTTATATAGATAAAATTTGATACACTGAGGATGGAAGTTACTTGATAGGTTTTCCTATTAGATTTCTATTAGGTTATTGATAGGTTTCTATTAGGTTGTTTATAGGTTCCTATTAGGTTCCTATTCAGGTTCTTATGTAAGTTCCTATTAGATTGTTTATAGGTTCCTATTAGACTGTTTATAAATTTATTTGATTAAAAATGGTTATAACAAAAAATGTAGAAAATTATATTAATCAAGGAGATTTCCTCTTTGTAAAAATAGATAATAAATTAAATAAACTTTTTATTGTTAATATAGTTATTATTTGTTTTTTAGTTGTTTTACTAATTGTTGCCTTTGTTTCATTCTATTATAAACATATCTATTCTTAACTTCATCATTATTATTTTCTTTTAGTAATTTCTTAACATTTTGGTTAACTCTTTCAATATTTTCTTCACCAATTTCTTTCTTTAGTTCTTCATTTTCTGTACCTAATTCATAAATATCATCTCTTAATATATTAAAAGCCTCTTTAATTCCAGGCATCATTGCTACTAATTTTTCTCCTTGTTTTGCCCGATTACAAAGATTTTCTTTTCTAAATTCTTTAAGCGCTTGTATTGATTCATTTTTAATATTTATGTCATTTTTTATAATTTGCAAAGCATCCTCCATTTTTATAAGAAAAAAATTAAGTAGCAAGTACTTTATTTAATTCTTCATCAGTTATTTCTTTATCTTTCTTTTTAGGTCTTCCTCTAGTTGGTTTGTTAGTTATTGTTTTTTCAACTATTTCAGTTTTAGTTTCTTTCTTTTGCTTATGTTTTAAAGGAACATCGTATCTATAAGGAGAATTTAAGTTTAAATCTGTTCTAACTCTTTTCATTGTAGAAGAAGAAGTACCAATCATTTTACATAGTTGATCTTGTGTAAGACCAGGATTTGCTGCTTTTGCATTCATAAATTTATTTGCAAGGTTTAATTTATATAGTTTATTAAGACCATTTGGATCAAAGTCAGTTAAATGTTTAATATTTGAAAGATTTTCTAATTCCATTTTTCTAAAAATAAAATTGAGGTCAATCGAGGTCAATCAAGCTCAAAGGATATAATTTTTACAATTTTCCACACAGAAAAAGGTTCAGTAGTAACGTACTCACCGTACTCACTTTTATATTTTTTTTACCTTTTCTCGAGGGGTCTCAAGGAGGTTTTTTTTTTTTTTTAGAGGTGTCCTGAAGGTGTGGCATTTTGTGTTGCATTGCCAAGTTTTTCGAGTTTTTTTTTAACACCACATCCACATCTCCCGGTTTTGTTTTGTTTTGTTTTTGTTTTTGTTTTTTTTGGGGGGGGGGGGGGGGGGGGGGGGGGGGGCGCGTCTAATATCACTAAAAGTGAACAGACGTAAAATTGAAGTCAACAACAACAACATAGTCATCAGCATTATCAGCATCATCTTCTTCTTCATCGCCATCTACTATCTGTCTGTCTGTTTCTGTCTGTAAATCTGTCTGTCTGTCTCTCCCTCTGTCTCTGTCTCTCTCTGTATCTCTGTCTCTCTCTGTATCTCTGTCTCTCTCTGTACATAGATCTCTGTCTCTCTCTCTCTCTCTCCTCCCTATCTCTCTGTCTGTCTCTCTCTTCTGTCTCTCTTATGTCTCGGTCTCTCTCTCTCTTTCTCTCTCTTTCTCCACCACCACCTCTCTCTCTCTGTTTGTGTCTGTCTCTGTGTGCTGTCTGAGGCCACCCTCTAGGGGAGAGAAGTGGCAGGATAATTGGCCTCGACAGAGGATAGGTGGCAAATCCATTTGGCTGCTCCTCTAGCGTTTCTGCTTTCTGTAGTTAGTCAGCTTGTTGCCTTGTCTGGTGAGTGAGTGAATGGGTGGGTGGATTTTATTATTCCTATCTATCTATTTATGTTTGTCTTTTATCTATCTATCTATCTATCTATCTATCTATCTATCTATCTATCTATCTATCTATCTTTATCTATCTATCTCCTCTATCTATCTATCTACTATACTATGTGGTATCTACCTACCTACCTTCCTTTTCTAAATCATATTCTAACATCTATTTCATACATAACTGATCGGGTTGTCGTCTGTCTTCCATTCTCCCTGGCTGCTTCTGTCTCTCTCTGTGTCTGTCTTTCTGTCTGTCTATATGTCTGTCTATCAATATCATTTATATTATTCAAAAAATCACCACAGGCGTAGAAGTCTTTGGGGAAACCTAATCTGAGGTCACCATGAGATCAGAGCAACTGGGGCCACAAAATCAGTGGCAACTTATTATTTCTTTTATTGCATTATGATATGATGAGGATGATGCAACAGTGCTGCTGTGAAAGTTTATGTGCTGTGTATAAAATCAGTGTAGTTTTTTTGTTGTGAAATGTTTGTGTCAATGTTATTCTTGATTTTTAGCCTTCACTAAGGCAAAACACAAAAAATAATTGTGAGATCTGTGGACAAAACATCTCTGTAAAAGTGCTTTAAATAAACTTTACTGGGATAAACTGTGTTTGGTTTTTATCAGTCTGGGCGTGTTATGTATTTGTTTTTATATATGGCCCAAATAGGGCATCACAGTTTTGTCGAGACATGAAATAGACTGCGACTCCATAAACCAGAGAGAAAGAGAAAGAGAGAGAGAGAGAGAGAGAGAGGGAGGGAGGGAGAGGAGATGGGTGCCACCCTCAGATGCTGGCCTCTGGAGATGTCCAGGCCTCTGACACCCCACTCGCTCCCCAGTGACCAACGCAAAGGTTATTGGACATCTTTTACCACTTACTGTCCACTACGTATCCAAAGGCTGCGATGACTATGAAACCACTATCTGCCATATGTTTGTTATAGAGCATAATTATATTGAAACTGAGATTTCCCCATGAAGTATGGCCACGAACGAACACATGTCTGAAAAGGTTTTCTCTGTTCCATAGGAAACTAATGAGGCTGATGACTACAAGATGAAGCAGTCTGGTTCTGAGACAAATCTTTCTGTTAATTTTGTGATGCAGAATGTGTCCCAATACCTGACAAAAACCTGATGGATACACGTAACACTTAATGGAGGCAAATTTGCGTAATACTCTCAGAGATAATGTATCTTCCTTCAGATCTCATTCTCCACACTGAGCATGTGGGAAACAATGGTGAGAGTGAAAGCTGAACGTTGCATAGATATGGATGTTAGAGTACTCACATAAGCATTGCTTGTTGTACTCTCTTCAGGTATTTGTGCGACATTGTTCTGCGCTACATTGTTCTGAACTTATACAATTTTCTTTAAGCCAATAGAATTACATGGATATAAGAGTAGACAAATGTGTCATACCCCTGAGGAGTTAAACCTTTAAATTTGCACTCAACTGTATGTTGGTATTAAAAAAAAGGTAAAGGGGTCCCATAACCTATAAGGTCGTAGGGGAGCGAGGCTGACTCACTTCTCTAGAGCCAGCATATGAGCCACTCATCTCCTCGCTGCTTTAACTTTGACCACTAGAGGGGACCCTTTACACTGGGTGAACGGGGAATGTCTGAAGCAAGACTGCAAACGGTCATCCAACTGTACATGCTCGACGCTTTAACTTCTTAAACTGCTCCGACCACTGAGCTATCCCGTCCCCTTATGTTGGTATTACCCTCAGTCAAAGTGTGAAGGTGGCTGGTGTGTTTTGTTTTTACTTCCAACTCCTCTAAGACTGGACAGAAAAGAACTCAGAAGAAGCATTGATACATCTCAGCAGCACATCTAAGCTGTAAACTACAGCTACGGATATATACAAGAGCATTAGCACCAAGAGGCTGGAAAGTATGTTCTTAAATGATATGCACTATCGTGCCTTTCTCTACATGCATTTCTTACTGCACCTGTTTACCTTTCTATCTTTTCTTTATGTTGATTACCTCAAATTTTACAGTGCTGTGATTATATAAACCTTCAACTTTGTAAGTAAGACGAAAAGATACAACCTGTTAAACTGTTCACGTAGGCATCAACATAGTTAATCTACAGTCAGGAATACACGAGCATTTTACACACAAGACTATTGCGAAGACACTCCGCATTCAGTCCTTCAAATGTGGCAAGATGCGTCCAAACAAAAAAACGGAAACTGTTAGACCCTTCTTTTTTCTGAGAAATCTTGCATAATAAAATTTTAGAAGGATTTCGAAAGAAAAACCTTCAGGTTTGTAGTAAGACGAAAAGTAACTCGCATTTTACGAATCCCCCCTCTTCTCTATCCTTGTCTCTCTATTCAGAATCGCCTTTAACCCTACCACTTAATGTTATATGCCCATCTTACCCACATTCTTGCATTAATGGTTACCCGAGTACAATAAAAACTGAAGCCACTCCTCCCTCTTACGTCGATCTGATGCTCTGCATTAACGCAGTCTCCCTATACTCCCACGTGGGAGTTGGGACTCCTGCAACTCCATTCCCACTCCCCTTTTCTCTCTCCCCCTTCCCCATCTCTCCTCCGCTCCCCTGTCCTCCTCTCTTCTCTGGCCCCTCTCCTTATTCTTCTCCCATTCTGTACCTCCCATCTTCGTTTCTGCTCTCACCCCATCTTCTCTCACCTACTCTCTCTCCTCTCTCTCTCTCCTTACACCTCTTCCTCCTCCTCCTCCCTCTCTCTCTCCCTCATCCCTCCCCTCTCATTCCCCCCCCTCTCCTCTCTCTCTCTCTCTCCCCTCTCCCAACCTCCCTCCCCCACCACTCTCTCTTACCCCTCCTCTCTCTCTCTCCTCCCTTCCACCCCCATCTCTCTCTTCTCTCTCTCTCTCTATCCATCTCTCTCTCACTCTCCTCTCTTTACACCCTCTTCTCCTCCATCCCTCCCCTCTCCCCCCTCTCTCTCCCCTCCTTCCCACCTCTCTCCCCTCCCCCCTCCCTCCCCCCCCCCTCTCTCTCTCCTTCCACCCCATCTCTCTCTGTCTCTGTGTGTGTGTGAGAATCTTTAGCTTTGTCCCGGGGGAGCGGGGTGGCTGGGGAGGTGTACTAAGGTGGCGGGGACCACTGGGGACGTTCCCCTTGACAGCAACCAGACATCTGCTGCTGCCGCTGCTGCTCTAAGCCGACTGGCTGGAATGTAGAGTGGATAGCGGTAAGAAAGAAAGAAGAATGAGAGAGGGAAGAAGAGAGAAGGGAGGGAGAGAGAGAGAGGAGGGAGGAGAGAGAGAGAGAGAGAGTGAGAAGAGGGAGAGGGAGAGAGAGAGAGAGAGAGAGAGAGAGGAGAGAGAGAGAGAGGGAGAGAGAGAGAGAGGGAGAGAGAGAGAGAGAGGAGAGAGAGAGAGAGAAGAAAGAAGAGATGAGGAGAAGAAAGAATGCAATGACAAATTCTTTTAATTAGTCGAGGATAATGAATAAGCACTACATTGCTTTTTAATCCATCCACCGCCCGAGGGAAACATTTAAAATAACCCAATACTTAAATTCAGAGAGAGAGAGAGAGAGAAGAGAGAGAGGGAGAGAGAGAAGAGAGAGAGAGAGAGAAGGGAGAAGAGAAGCAGAAGAGCAGAGAGAATGCAGACATCAGAGTAAAGTCAGGTGAGTGATAAGGAGACAGCAAGAAAACAGACAAGAGAAGCTATCATGCAGACACCAAATAAACAGTCACAAGAAACACAGTACGACATACAGTCACACAGAGATAGGAGTACACAGAGAAGAGTTGAATACAAGAATGCAGTGGATGTAGTAGTAGGCCATGTCACTCAGTTTACCTCCGACTACACTGTTACTTACCGTCAGTATCATCGTACCTGTCAGTGGTGTCCCGTGTATATACTAGCTCACCACCGAACATCACAAGTACCCACAGCAGGCAGGTCCCTCTGGCTGGCCTCTTCGGTGCCTGGCAATGATAGCTCACTACAGACTTCTGCCCCCCCAAGGGTGCGGTGACGAGCCTAGGTATGACTGGAGCGGTGAGTTTAACTTTAAGACGAGCGGCGTGGGAACAGCAGGACAGGGTAGGGACGCCACGGAAGATGAGGCAGCAAGGAAATATGTAGTGGGTTGGTGGTCTAAAGGCAAGGCGCCCGCTTGGAAAGCCATTCCGGTCCCTGTTTGAAGGAAACTTTTCCTCCATCTGCTAGATCTTGAATGGTGATCTGGGTGCTAGCCTTTCGCCTGAGGCGATAAGCCGACGTCCTTGTGCATGTTACATTCAGCGGACGTAAAATAACCCATGGAAAACAAGAGAGTTGTCACAGGAAAAAGTCCGCGGAAAAAGCACTCTTATAGGGAAACAAATATACAGAGAGGCTGGGAATTTTTTAAAAGATACCCTATCTTATGCTCCCCTATCGTACCATACCATACCCTACGCTACCCCCCCACCCCACCCCCGCTATCCTACCCTACCAATCCATACCATACCATACCATACCACACCTATACCATACTCACACCCTACCTACACTACCCTCCATACTACCCTACCATACCTAATACCCTACACTATCCTCCCTACCAAGCTACCCTACCTACCCTACCATACCTACCATACCATACCTACCCTACCATACTACCTACCATACACTACCAACCATACCCACCCTACCATATCCTACCATAACCCTACCACCTACCCTACATACCTACTACCCTACATACCTACCCTACCCTACCATACCATACCATACCCTACCATACCCTACCATACCTACCATACCATACCCTACCATACACCTACCCTACACCTACCATACCCTACCATACCATACCATACCCTACCATACCCTACCATACCATACCATTACCATACCCTACCATACACTACCCTACCCTACCATACCCTACCATACCATACCATACCATACCCTACCATACCCCTACCATACAACTACCTCTACCATACCATACACTACCATAACCCTAACCCTACCCTACACTACCATACACTACCATACCCTACCTAACCTACCATACACTACCATACCCTACCCTACCCTACCCTACCCTACTATACCAAACCGTACTAAACCATCCTCAACCATACCATACAGGCCTCCACTATAATGATAAGACCATTTTCTTCCTTCTGCGTCCATTGATTGACGATGCTAAGGTAATATCGAGACTTAATGCCAAGAGATTGGATCAGAAAATATGGCCGAGAGTAAAGCCATTTTAGAAGAGTCTTTCATCATTCTGAGAACTAGAGAAGATGACAGAAGCAGGAGCACTAAAAAGATGTCTCATTTTAATGATTCTCCTTCGTTACACCAGCTTGCAATTTTGTTTTCGCTGTGACCGTAGATCAACTCATATCACGAGAAGTTTGGAGAAAATAAACTGTGAAATCTCGTTCATACTTCAGTTCTTTTTGTTTGCTCTTGATAGTTATATGGGATATAAAAAATATATCTAAGAAGAAACTGGTCGTAAAATCAGATAGAAGCCCATCCATCAGTTTTAGCATGATGGCAGTAATGAAAAAAGAAATAGAAATGGAAAGAACAGAGAGTGATGGAAGAAAATATTGTCATTATTCTTGTCAACTATGTTGAGACATCAATCACAATTTATCTATCCGTAGACAAGGGCTTTAATAACATCGCTTGTTATTCTGTCACAATAATGAAAAAAAGTGTATGTGTTATGTGAAAAACAATGAATAGAATCGGAATTCTGTTTAAAACCAGAGTGTATCGAGCTTTGTCAGAAATAAAATCCTTCTTTACAATAGAAGATACCCATGTGCGTGTCTGTGTTGTTTCGTTTGATTTAATTAAAATTCAATGTCCCTAACCTTTGTAACACGGGCTGCCTTTTGTTTCGTACACGTGAGAAAGACAATGTTCTGTCAGGTTACTTCTCCGTAGCGTTCCTATTACACCTGTGGATGCGAAGACTTTTATGCGATCCATTAGTCATATATTCGTTCATTTGTTCGCAATTGGACAAGGAGAAGAGAGATAGAAGATGAGAGAAGATGAGAGAGGAGAGGGGAGGGAGGGTGAGATAGAGGAGAATATGTAGACAGACACACAGATAGACAGACACACACACAGACCACAGACAACACACACACACACACAGCAACACACAGGCACAGAGAACACACACAGACATACACAAGCACACACAGACATACATAGAAACAACACACACAACACCACTCACACACACACACACACACACACACACAACACACACACACACACACAGACACACACACACACACACACACGCACACGCACACATACAACACACACACACACACACACACACACACACACACACACCACACACACAACACACACAAGCAGATACAATGTCTCAAAGACTCAACAAACATAACGCAGCTCCACTGACCATCGTACACTAATCATGCACATAACACGCACACGATAAGAGTCAAATGAAACAGGTAACTTTGAGCAGACGACAGACGGAAAAGAACCCAAGACAGCAAGAGAGTTGTACCAGATAAATTGTGTAGCAGTATAGGTAAAGATAAACAGATGGAACGGAATAAAGAACGAATATCGCATGATGCTATATGGAGAAAGATGACTCTAAACTCGAATCGTCTTCATGTCTTAAATCTGTCCTACAACTTAAGAAAGCTCTGGTCTTGTACTTGAAGCCAGCAACTAGGATCAGCTGTAATGAAGTTTCATGTGATATAATATGACTTAAGAAAGAGTAAAGGTGTCCCATAACCTATAAGGTCGTAGGGGAGCGAGGCGTCAGAGACCTCAACTTCTCCAGGAGGCAGTATATTGAGGGCGGCGCCCATCTCCTCTCCATCGCTGCTTTACCTTCCCTGACCCTAAAGAGGCAGGTACCCATTTACATCTGGGTGAACTGGGGAAATGTACTGAAGCCAAAGCGCGCAAACGGTCACCCATCCAAGTGGTAACCACGCTAGATGTTGCTTAATCTTGGCTGGGGAAAAGCGAGTGCTCCGACCACTGAGCTATCCAGTCCCCATATATGATATGTGCATGTATATATAAATTGCCTAGCTTGCAGTTATCCCAGTCCTCCACAGTAGCAGAGGACGACGAAACTAACCATCCAGATTTAGACCTCAATCAATAAATGTTGGGTACAAAGGAAAGCAGAATGAATTTCATGACAAGTCAGTAGAGGACTGACTGCACGTGGAATTCTGCCTATCCTCATTTCCTCCACTGTCTCACTCTTACCTCCGCCTCCTTATCTCTCTCCCTACACCCCCCCTCTCTCTCTCTCTCATCCTATTTCCCAGGGGACACAATGGTAACAAGAATGGAGCCAAGATGGCTGCTGTTGTTTTCTTCGTTCTTCAGTTTAACGTCATTTCACAATAAGTGATATTAGAGGATAATATTCACACACAGCAGAATGTGCCCCTGACAGTGGAAGGAATAGAGCCAAGATGGCCGATGTGTGCCAGTGAAGTATATTATATTCTTAACAGTGGAAGGAATGAAACCAAGATAGTCGCTGTGTCCCCAAAAGAATGAGTCCATGTCAGTGGAAGCAATGGAGCCAAGATGGCCGCTATGTCCCCAGTAAAGTGTGTCGATAACAGTGGAAAGAATAGTATCAAGATGGCCACTGTGTCCCCAGTGAAGTGTGTCCCCGACAGTGGAAGGAATAGAGGCAAGATGGCCTCTGTGTCCACAGTAAAGTGTGTCCCTCACAGTGAAAGTAGTGAGCAGTCTAGTACCTGGTTTAGCAGTAGCTTGTGGTTGTGGCAAGCTTTGGTAGATACAGTCTGTTAATATCATCTTTTGTGTGTGTGTAGATTTTGTTCTGGACTGTCCAGTACAATGTTGTGTATTATGGGTAGCCTGCACCCCATCTCTTCCTCATCTCTGTTATCCACCATTCTCAGATAAGGGGTGGGGGGTAGAGGGAGGTTGGTGTAAGGAAAAGATGACTGAGACTCTGAGCCGTGAGGCAAAGAAAGCAGAAAGAAGTCTGTGGACACTCGCTGTAGAAAAACACACACACTCAGAATTCCCCGCCGCCAAACCCCATTTCTGTCCTGTCACACCCTCACGTCATATTTTCCTCCTTGTCATTGTCCGCCGTCCCGAGAGAGAGAGAGAGAGAGGGGGGGGGGAGAGTGTGAGAGAGAGGAGAGAGAGGTAGAAATAGAGAGAGACAGAGGCACAGAGATACGGAGAGAGACGGATACACACACACACACACACACACACACACACACACACACACACACACACACACACACACACACACACACACACACACACACACAAACACAGACTCAGAGAGAGAGAGAGAGTGAGAGAGAGAGAGAGAGAATGACAATGACACATTATTTTATTTCGAGGATAATGAATAAGCACCCATATGCTTTTTTACATCTAGTCCCCGCCCTTAGGGATACATCATATGATTATAAAAAAAAAACTCATTACCCATACACTCACGCAGTAAGAAAGAAAAACAGAGAGAAAGAAGAGAGAGAGAGAAGAGAGAGAGAGAGATGAGATGAGAGAGAGAGAGAGAGAGAGAGAGAGAGAGAGAGAAGAGAGAGAACACTGAACACTGAACTGAGAGAACAATGAACAATGAAACAACATTTATTGCTATTTAGCAATCAAGCCATATAACGCTGCGGCGCGGTAACTGAACTGAGAGAGAGAGAAGAGAGAGAGGGGGAGAGAGAGAGAGAGAGAGAGAGACAGAGACAGAGACAGAGACAGAGAGACAGACAGAGAGACAGAGCGAGAGAGACAGAGAGTAGACGGTTATAGGCGTGTGCCGTGACGTCTGCATCACCAGGGGAGTTGTCTGTCAGGACTGGAGAGGGCAGCAGTTCAGGCAGTGGCCGTGGTGCTGGTGTTGGTGTTGGCCGGTGTCTGGGATTGGCAGAGGCCTGCAGAGGGCAGCCCTGGCGGATGTATAATAATAATTATGGTCTGTTGTCACTGATCCCTCCCCGCGTGCTTCTTAGCTGGACTCTCCAATGCTAGGCTTGTGTGTAAGAGACTGGTGGTTTAGAGGTAACATGCCCATATATTCCATCGATCTGGAATGACCTCCCTCTCTCCTTTCGGCAAAAGCCTTATGACGCTTTGAAATCCGGCCTCAAGACACATTTATTTCAAACCTAAGATTCTTCCCTCTTGTTCCATTTCATTTTTGTCCCTGCCCTCGACAGCCCAAACCCCCATCACCCTGCCCGAGTGTACAACCTTTATGTGTGTGCGTGCGTGTGAGCGTGTGTGTATGTATTTGAATTTGTAAAAAAAAGAAAACCCTATTAATTGTAACTGGCTGCATGTGAATGAGTAGGATGAATTAAAGCGCTTTGATTTTGTGTGTGCAAGATATAGCACCATATAAATTCCATTTATTATATATATATATATAAATATATATATAGTACACATTACAAGACAATACAACACAATACAATAAGGGATAGCATCTCCCTTCTCTCTATTGCTGATCTTCCACCGAATCAGAAACAGTTTTCTTTTGTTACATGATGCTGAATGGTGATGAAGATAATGTAAGGATGCTGCTGTGGAAGTGTGCGTTCTTTGAGACTGCTTGACAGGGCTGGACTCTATACTTTGTATCATAATAATAGATATATCCCGGTATCAACCAGACCCGAGAGATACAGACACCTGCAGTGTTGGTCAGGTAATTCGAGAAACACTCAAACTCGGATCCGTAAAGTATATGAAGCTCGACTATGTGGTCCCAGTCTTCCCACTGAGCCCACAGCACAATCACTCTGGGTAGGAGCCGGCCGGAGTCTGAAAAAAACCCGATTGACTTTTGGGATTCGAGCCTGCGACCTTCAGTCGTAACCAAGTGCTAACCACTGTGCACGGAGGTGTCCTATGTATTTTTAGAGAAGAACGTACGTGTGTAACAAGTCATCTGTGTCGGTCTGTTGGTATGCATGAAAAAAATTCCTGAACAGAATAATGCTGATAAGCAACAATCCGCCGGTGTCCCTTCCTGAAAATGATGCAGACAGACAGACAGATCAGACAGAGAGAGAGAGAGAGAGAAGATGAGAGATGGAGAGAGAGGGAGATCGAGAGAGTGAGAGGAGAAAAATTGAGAGAAAGAGAGATGAGATCGAGAGAGAGAGAGAGAGAGAGAGAGAGAAGAGAGACAGACAGACAGAGAAGAGAGAGAGAAAGGAAACGAGAGAAATAGAATGGACGAGAAGAGAGAGAGAGAGAGAGAGAGAAAGGGACAGAGACAGACATCCAGACGAGGACAGACAGAGAAATGAGAGGAAGAGAGGAGAGTGAAGAGAGAGAGAGATGAGATTATATTAGTTTAAAAAATCTATTCTTTTATATCGAGGATAATGTGAATAAGCACTTATGTGCTTTATTTTCATCCGTCCCGTGTGTATGCGGTTTTGTAAATTCTGTCATCATGATTCCCACGCAAACAATGGTCTACTCTTCCGAAAAGCGGAACAGATTTAACTGTGCGCAAGCTGTCAGCGTGCGTTCGCACACGAGGCCTCGGTTTATAGTTCATCGAAGGAGAGAAGAGAAGAGAGAGAGAGAGAGAGAAAGATAGAGAGAGAGAGAGAGAGAGAGAGAGAAGAGAGAGAGAGACAGGAGAGACACAGACAGACAGACAGACAGAAAGTGAATGACTGGCAATGGACAGAGAAAATGACCACTTACATCCACGACTGAACCAGTAGGTGTCGGACACAGGGAACGCAGAAGGAATTTCATTAACAGCAAGCCTCTGAATGTTCTCCCATGTAACATGATTACCACATCCACAAGAGAGAGAGAGAGAGAGAGAGAGAGAGAGAGAGAGAGAGAGAGAGAGAGAGAGAGAGAGAGAGAGAAGAGAGAATGACAATGACAATGACAATGACAAATTCTTTTATTTCGATGATAATGAATAAGCACTCATGTGCTTTTTTTTTTTACCAGTTCCTGCCCTCAGGGATATATATGATATTAAAATGACAATAAGCTCAATACTAATACACTCACACAGTAAACAAAAAAAAATACCAACACCCCCCCCCCCAACCCATAAAAACCACCGAAAAAGACAGAGAGAAAAAAGTAACAACAAATAATAAAAGAAAGCAAAACAGAACAAAACAAAACACAAAAACACAAAACAACAACAACCAAAATACAAAGAAAATAAGCAAAGTAAAAGCACAACACAACAACAAGGGAGAGTGGGACAACAAAATAATTCCCCCCCAACCCCCCCCAACCAAACCCCCCCCACCCCCCCCCCCACACAAAAACGCCAAAAAACAAACTATGCGAGAGAGGACAGACAGACAGACAGAGACAGAGACAGAGAGAGAGAGAGAGAGAGAGGGAGAGAGAGGGAGAGAGAGAGAGACGAGAGACAGAGAGACAGAGAGAGCAAAATGCCCACCCACCCCAGGAGGTAAATCGCTCCGTCTTGGACACTTTCTGGGATGCAAGGAAAGCAGAAGGAATTTCATTAACACTTCAGTGTAGAAACAGGACCCCGAATTCCGCCCGGACCCCTTGCCTGCCCTGCCCTGCCCTCACACCGTATAGTCTTGCTTGTTATTGTCCACCCCCTCCCAGAGAGAGAGAGAGAGAGAGAGAGAGAGAGAGAGAGGAGAGAGAGAGAGAGAGAGAGAGAGAGAGAGAGAGAGAGACGAGAGAGAGACAGAGAGAGAGAGAGAAGAGAGAGAGAGACAGAGAGAGAGAGAGAGAGAGAGAGAGAGAGAGAGAGAGAGAGAGAGAGAGAGAGAGAAAAGCGGGCCACAGGGTCGCTGTACATTGGCGGCATGACAACTAGATCACCAGGGGACATTATTCCATGACAGTGGACAGGCCAGGCAGCCGCTTGGTGCCCAATGTCCAGGGTCAGTGTCGGGGTTTGGCAACGGCTTCTTGCGGGCAGTTCTGGCGGCCACGGGTGTGTTGTCGTTATCCCCCGTCCTGTGGGGGGTTCTGCTGGACTGGGTGATGCCAAACTGGTGTGTGTAAGGGGTGGGTGTGAGGGGTGGGTGTAAGGGGTGGGTGGCATGGGCGATCATGTCCAGTCCTCAGGAGGAGGTTTTGACCTTTGACCAGCTCTTCTGTGTTTCAGCAGTCAGTGGGCGTCATTGGGAATGTCTTGTTGGTGTTTTTTGCTGCCCTTTCTGATCTTTTTTATGTTAAATTGTGACTCAAACCCCTGACTTTAAGCAACTTTTGTTGTTTTTCGTTGTCATTAACCGTCAGAAAAAAATATTGCTTTTTGATAGAATGATTATGATTGGTCACTCTTATGTGAAACACACTTCTATGCTTCACTCATTTGCTTACGTTGAGTGTATATCATAAATTTTAACATTTGTAAAAGAGAGAGGAAATAACTGGTACACAAAGAGCCAAAAATAGTGAATGACGTCATGAACAAAGAAGACAACCAACTAAGAAAGCTTAAAGTATTTTGTACCAGAAGTGTATGTACATTTGATGAGCTCTAAAGCTATCTGGTAAACTAGGTACTTCATGAATGTTGCTGTTCATATTCTGGCAGACCAGAGGCCTAGAAATAGGCTTTTTCATACGATGTTCTGAAAGAATGAGTTTGGACCCGGTGGAAAGGGTGAAAGTGATGTCAACTGATTCAATACCACCTGGATGAAAATGGAGGTTGAATTAAAGGGAAAGAATTGTAGTCATTCGTGTGTGCTGTTAGCTATGCTGTTTAATATAGCCCGTCAGATCATGACGTCCATGACTAAACTGAATTCTAACCAAAAACGAATGGTGAAAAATATGAATGATTAATCAGAACGACTTTGCATTACGTTTCCGTTGGTTGAATGAACAGTTGATGTGAGGGACATGACACCAATGGAAACATGTACATACTTTAAAGCAGGTATCTGCACCTCTGCAAATTTTCTGAGTTAAAAAATATATAAGGGAAAGGATCTGAAAATTAGAGAGAGAGAGAGAAGAGCACAAACCCTAATGGTGGTTGTAGTAAAAAAAAAAAAAGGTCAAGGTGTCCCATAACCTATGTGGTCGTAGGGGAGCGAGGTATCAGAAACCTCACTTCTCTAGGAGCCAGCATATTGAGGGCGGCGCCCATCTCCTCTCCCTCGCTGCTTTACCTTCACTGACCCTAAAGAGGCAGGTAGCCATTTACAGCTGGATGAACTGGGCGACTGTACTGAAGCCAAGGCGCGCAAACGTTTACC
>CM054155.1:43869629-43874629 GCA_028751875.1 Rapana venosa | reverse complement strand
CTGTCTGTCCCCCTCTCTCTCCCTCCCTCCCTTCCTCCATCTCCCTCCCTCCATTGCCTCTCAAAATGGAAAACTCCACATTCAGTGGGGATGTTCATATGTATGGTTTGATAGTGTATCTTCCGCACCGAAAATGTAAAGAAAAAGCTTTCCAACATGCATTTGTTGAGAGGAGAGAGAGATAGATAGATCAAATCTAATTAAACCAAATCAAATTCTGTTTCGAGGATAATGAATAGGCACACATTTGCTTTTTTACATTCTGTCCCCGTCTGAGAAAAAGAGAGAAGGAGAGAGGGAGACAGAGAGACAGAGAGAGAGACAGAGAGAATGGGAAGAGAAACACAGACTGGGACTTCAGTAAGCATGAAGAGCAACAGTGAAAGAGCAAAAATCCTTAGACAGATTAAAAGTATATCAGCCACAGACATCTTCAGCGCAGAGAGGTCTCACAAGTCAGGAGAAGACAATCACGTCTTTAAACTTTTAAATGGAAATCGATGTGTTTACATAATAGAACAAGAATGGAGAGGGGAAAAATCGGAAATTGTTCCTATCTCCTTCGGTGCCTCTTTCCTCAAGATGTCTCCCCCTCCTCCCCCACCCCTTCCCTGCCCTGTATCTGGCTCCTGCTGATAAACTCGTTACGTCTCTTCGCCAGATCACAGTTGAGGAAAAACAACAGACCAGAGACTGAAGACGGATGTACTGATGTGTCCACATGTTGCCCTGTTCTACTTCTCTCTGTTTGGGGCACCCCTTTGCTTTTCTGTGTAACCGAAACGTGTATGACTTCACTTTGTATTCGCGGGGGATGAAAAACTGTAATGGTTATAGCGTCATGTGTGCAGTATGACAAAAGTGAAGACAACAGTTTGAGCCACAGCTGAAAGATCTATTTGAAAGGACTTTTTTTTTTCACAGAGTTAACACTGGTATAGATTCCATCCCCCGTTAAAACCTTCGGATGAGTTTATAAACCAAAGCCCTGTGTGTGTGTTGACAAACACAAAACATGTTTTGTACATGTTTGGCTATCCATCTTTCTCAGAAGTGTAATTCAACTATGGCCTGTGGGAGAGATGACACAAACATATCCACCATGCTTGCTGCTTTCTGGAAAGAGACGGACGAGTTCTGCCAGGTTAGAATATGCCCACACTACACTGCTTTAAAAACTGAATACGGTTCTCTGACAGCTTCTCAAGGAGTTTCTGAAGAAGTCAAGTCATTGTTTATAGCAGGGCTAGTTACAGAGATTGATGCATGTGCGCACCAATTAATGCTTTACATAGATGACGGGTTTCACATTGAAGAAAGCTAAGGTGTTTGATTTTGCTCTTAGGTTAAGAAACAAGTCAAGTCATTTTGTTTATAGCAGGGCTAGTTACAGAGATGGTTGCATGTGCACATCACTTTATGCTTTATATAGACTGTGGGGTTTCATATAGAAGAAAGCTGGACTGTTTGATTTGCACTTAAGTTAAGAAACAGAAACAAGACAATAAAACCGGTTTACTAAAGCCAGCAGGCTTAAAAACAGTAGGGATCAACAGACATCTCCTCTCTCATATTTTGTCTTCTCCCTTTCTTTGCATTTTCTGCTTTTAACACTGTTTTTCAGCAACCAACTCTTGGGGTTTAAAGATCAGGCTTTCAACACTTGGCTATGTCCCAGCTTCTTCCTATTCACACCAAGCCAGTTCCTGTAGAAAATTGGCAAGGCAAACTGTCCACCATTTTCTCTCCCCCATCCATGCCTTTCACTGCTGTCAATGGCTGTCTAATGGACTGTGTCTTCTGACCGTGTCCCTCCCCCCCCCTGCTTCTTTTCACTGATGTCCCCAATGGAGCCTTGAGACTGGAGTCCCTTCTGATGGCAGACCGGCTTTGGCACTGAAGTTAAGTGTTGACATTGATCTTCATGGAGGAAAGTGGATTCCCATTAGTCATACAACTTGCTTTTAGCTTGAGTTTTCTCTTAAAGAGTCAGGCCATAAAGTTGATGGATGTGGGAGAAATTAAACAGTTCCAAGTTTTAGCCCTCTCCTCTACACACATTTGGTATTAGAGAGAGATGGAGAGAGAGAGAAAGAGAGAGAGAGACGGGGGAGAGAGAGGGAGAGAGAGAGGCACACATAGACAGGCAGACAAAAGAGGAAAAGAGAGGGAGCCTGACAGAGGATGAATAGACAAACAGATAGGCAGAACTTCTTTTTTAGTTTAAAAGGAAAGGATGTACCCTTTCTTTCTAAGACACCAAGTAGTGGGAATGACCAGACTAAAGTGTAGCTGCACACCGATAATGTCTTATCTGCATGCCTGTCTTTTTATACAGTTATCAGTTTATTCCATCTTCATAACTAATATGATAGGAATTACCTTTAAAAGCAAACTA
Source organism: Rapana venosa (assembly GCA_028751875.1). Taxonomy (NCBI): domain Eukaryota; kingdom Metazoa; phylum Mollusca; class Gastropoda; order Neogastropoda; family Muricidae; genus Rapana; species Rapana venosa. The sequence continues at coordinate 43,872,231 of CM054155.1, read as the reverse complement.
TTTTCTCTGTTCACACACACGCACACAAACACACACAGACACACAGACACACAGACACACAACACACACACACACACACACACACAACACACACACACAACACAGCATATATATAATATATATATATATATATATATATATATATATATATATATATATGCTTTAATACTATGTTCTTTCTTTGATAGTCTTCTTACACCTCCTGCTTATTTGATACTGTATTGTTCTCGTCAAAAAGCTTGAGGCATTCCAAAGCCGTGTTTAATCATCATTTCATTCTGTTGTGTGGTATGAGGTCTCTGCTCCTAAAGGAACGAAATGACAATGTCCCTCTCTGCTGCACCCATCACGTCAGGCTGGCAGAGTTCAGGGCTGGCTTCTGGGTCCTGAGGGAGACCTGGCGGAGTGCTGCACGTGCCAGGGTTATTAGCTGGTGTTGAAACAGGGAGGTTCTGTCCTCCTGGCTGAAATGGGCAAATAGCTCTGTCTGTCTGTCTGTTTGTGTCTGTCGGTCTACCTCTCTGTGTGTCTGTATCTCTGTCAGTCTGTCTGTATCTCTGTCTGTCTGCTGTCTGTCTGTCTTCTGCTCTCTCTCGTCTACTCTCGTCTCACTCTCTCCTCTTTCTATCTTTCTTTCTATCTCTCTCGTCCTTCAATTTTCACTGCAGCTCTATGTTGTGCTGAAACACTGGAGATCAGTCTTCGGCTGGTAATGAGCAATCTCTCTTGTCTTGTCTGTCTTTGTCTTCTATCTTTCTGTCTGTCTAGTCTGTATTTATGCCTCTCTCTATCACCCCCTCGCTCTCTCCTCTCTCTCTCGTCTGTCTTCTGTTTCTCTCCTCTCTCTCTTTTGCTGCATGTGCCAGAGCTGGTATGTGATATTGAAAAGTGGAGGTTCAGTGTGTTTCAGGCTGGAGTGAGCAAATTTATTCTCTCTGTCTTTATTTCTGTGTCCCTGTCTTTGTTTCTGCCTGCCTGCCTGTCTGTCTGTCTGTCTGCCTGCCTGCCTATCCATCCATCCATCCATCCATCCATCCATCCATCCATCCATCCATCCATCCATCCATCCATCCATCCATCCATCCATCCATCCATCCATCCATCCATCTCTATCTATCTATCTATCTATCTATCTATCTATCTATCTATCTATCTATCCATCCATCTATCATCATCCATCTCATCCATCCATCCATCCATCCATCCATCCATCCATCCATCCATCCATCCATCCATCTATCTATCTATCTATCTATCTATCTATCTATCTATCTATCTATCTATCTATCTATCTATCTCTGCACCAACCCCCTTCAAACGAGACATCTTATCAAGTGGGGTTGTTCCTGTGTGTCGTCTGATGGTGTATCTTTTGCACTGGAAAGGTGAAAAACCCCTGCTACAGGCAAGGGGAGGAACACAGAGAGAGACAGAGAGAGAGAGAGAGAATAGAGAGGAGAGAGAGAGAGAGAGAAGAGAGGAGAGAAGAGAAGAAGGAGAGAGAGAGTGAGAGAGAGAGAGAGAGGTGGAAATCGAGTTAGCGCAAGGGAGGGAGGAAGAGCAAAGACTCTAAAGGAGATTAAAAGTATATCAGCCAGGGACTTCGTCAGCGCAGAGAGGTCCCTCCGAGCTCAGGAGAATGTCTGCCTGAAAAAACCAACACCGCTGTCGTAATGGAAATCGATGTGTATGCACATTAGCACTAAGAGGAGGAGAAGAAAATGGAAAACTGTCCCTATCTACACACAAACATACACACACATGCACGCACTCATACGCACACACAGACAATATCACTTAATGTGAAAAGACGTTAAATTAAAGAACACACACACAATATCACTTAATATACGTTAAATTAAAGAAGAACACACACACATACACATACATACACACACACTTACGTGATATTGATTACATTGCTTTGTTGATAGTTTACAGTTTCATTGTTACATTACTTTCCTATTGTTCATACCCCCCTCCCTCCCCCCCTCTCCCTCCTCCCTCTCTCTCGTCTAATATCACTTTTTGTCAATAGACATAAAATAGAAGAAACACACACCTACTTTAGAGCATTGATATTATCTGAATAAAATGTCCATCTACCCTGTGTCTGCTTCCTATTGGTACATGTTGGTTTTTTTCACAACACAAAGGGACATGGTCATTTCAGCGGACTAAAGAGTAAAGAAGGGCATTCAGAAATGTTCCCCGTACATTCTCGCTCTTTTTTTGTGGTAGTCCTTTACTGTTTGTGTAACCATTATCTTTATAATTTCCTTTTATTTAGGTTTCAACAGCATCACAGACCATTTCATGTTTGCACTACATCCATCGTTAGACCTGTTGAAGACTTCACGCAGAAGAGAACAGAGATGTTTGATTTTGCCTTCGGTGAACAGGAGAAACAATAAAACAGGAGAGACTTTATGGATTCAGGTGCTGGGTACAAGTTCTTCTCTTTCCTTTCTGTCATACAGGGGCAGGATAGCCTTAGTGGTTAGAGCAGTGAGCTTGCGAGCTGATGGCCTGGGTTTGAGCCTCCACCCAGGCAGCTTTCGTGTGACGTTTCTGTCTTGATGTTCCCACCTTGTTCATGTCA
>CM054155.1:43859629-43864629 GCA_028751875.1 Rapana venosa | reverse complement strand
AACCCAAACATCAACCATCAAACCAAGAAATCAGCTAAACAGCCACCAGCTGACCAACCAGCCAACTAACCAGCCAAGCGACAAACTGACTATCTTGCTAATCCAGCCAACCAGCCTACTAACCAGCTAATCAACCAGCCAGCCAAACATACAGATGGACTACTTTTTAAACAAAGATCATAGGAAAGAAAACGTTTCTTGCAAACCCCAACTAGATGTGCGTGAACAAGTTTTATATATTGGGTAGCGGCTGTGTTTATCACTTGAATTTAAACAAATATCAGTTTTACCCATCTGTAAAGTAGCCGCATGTTCAGTTTTTTAGAGACTTTTTCCTCACACTATTTTTCCTCAAAGTGTATTTCAGTAGCCAATTAACAGTTTATTATGCAATGGAAACAACTAAATGTTTTATATAGTTCTTGCATCATAATATTTCTGCACTTTAGAATACGAATAAAAAGTTGAACCTATATGAAAGGTGGAGAATTTTTACCATTGATTTATTTTTCTTTTCAGCCTTCCAGTTTACCTAGTCCTGTATGCATTGAAGTTGTCACGTAAAACGTTAGAGAGAGAGGGGGTAGGGAGAGAAAGGGAGAAAGAGAGAGGGACAGAGAGAGAGAGAGAGAGAGAGAGAGAGAGAGAGAGAGAGAGAGAGAGAGAGGTGGGGGGAGAGAGGGAAAGAGGGAGAGAAAGGAAGAGAGATGGGGGAGAGAGAGATGGAGAGATAGAGAGAGGCACAGAGAGAGGGGGAGAGATGGGGAGAGAGGGAGAGAGAGAAACAGAGAGAGGGGGAGGGGAGGGAGTGAGAGAGAGGGGGAGAGAGAGGGGGGAGGAAGAGAGGGACAATGACAAATTCTTTTATTTCGAGGATAATGAATAAGCACTAATGTGCTTTTTTACATCCAGTCCCCAGGGAGAGAGGGAGAGAGAGAGGGGAGGGAGAGAGAGAGGGGAGGGAGAGAGAGAGGGGGATGAGAGAGAGAGAGGGAGAGAAAGAAAGAGGGAAGAGAGAGGGAAAGAGGGAAAGATAGAGAGTAGTGATGGGAGATAACGGGACAGACAGGTCTGAAGCCTACGTGTTGATCAGAACAGTTGTCCCTTTGAAATCCTCTACCGTACTGTACCTGTGGTGCTCCTCTACACATACACACGGCAATCTCCATGGACAGCTTCTGGACTGGTCCATTTCTTTCAGCCCTGGACAATCACCAGGCTTTAAAGATGGTCCTGGCCTGGAAGGGTTTTTATCTCTTTCTTTGTTATTGATCTCTCTGTTTCTGTTTCTGTCTCTCACACACATATACGCGCGCGCGCGCGCATACACACACACATATATGGATGGCTTGATTTTAAAAAAAAGCGATTGCGCTGCTTATTCAATGTACAAACTGAAAATTAAAGTTTGACTTTGACTTTGACTTTGATTTTCACACACACGCACACGCACGCACACACACACACACACACACACACACACACACACACACACACACACACACACACACACACACACACACACACACACAACACCACACACACACACAAACTCAATCACTCACTCACTTGCTCGCTCGCTCAATGTATGTATGTATGTATGTATGTACGCATGTATCTAGATCTATCTATCTATCTATCTATCTATCTATCTATCTACCTACCTATCTATCTATCTATCTATCTATCTATCTATCTATCTATCTGTCTATCTGTCTGTGTCTGTCTATCTTACAGCATTTGTCATAGATTCATTCATTCATTCGTTCATTCATTCATTCATTCATTCATTCACTCTCTCTCTGCTCTCTCTTCCCCCTCTTCCCATCTCTCTTTCTCCCCTCCCCCCTCTCTCTGGCTTCACTCCCTCCCTCCCTTCCCTCTCCTACATCTCCCCCCTCTCCCACCAACCTATCCCCGTTTTCCTTTTCCCCCTTTGTCTGTAACATGCCCACCGCCTCTTTGTTTTCCTCTGTTCTGCTGATCAGATCAGGTCAGACAGGAGCCGTCCATTCTCTGACACATCTCATCCCCCCCCCCATCTCTCTCTCCTCTCTCTCTCTCCCCCTCTCTCTCTCCCTCCCCCCTCTCTTCTTCCCTCTCTCTCTTTCTCTCCCTCTCTCTCCCTCTCTCTCCCTCTCTCTCTCTCTCTATCTCTCTCTATCCCGTTGTAGCAGACCAACTCCCTAGGGAGCTCCGCCATCTTGCCCCACACTGTGTCCGAGCCTGGTCTCCCCTGGTTGGGAGTGGGGTGGGGGGTTGGGGGTGGGGGAAGGGGGATCAGGCAGGTGGGGGAGATAGGGCGGAAATGAGGGCTGGCTGACACAGTGCCACTTGCACTCCCCCCCACAACACACACACACACACATCCTTGGTTTGTCTGTCAGCTCCTTGTCTCTGCCATGCCCTCCTTGCCTATCATCCACACTTGCCCATGGAAGTCTGTTTATTTTGTTATTTTTTAATTCTTTTATTTCGAGGATAACGGAACAAGCGCTCGTGTGCTTTTTTTCTCATCCAGTCCCCGTGTGTATGTAGTTTTTTCAATTTTGTCATCCGTTCCCTCCGGCACACAATGGCTTACTCTTCCGAAAAGTGGAACGGGCTTTAACGTGTGCGCAAGATGTTCTACGTGCGTTCGCACACGGGACCTCGGTTTATAGTCTCATCCGAAGGACTTTTTGGGGGAGTGGAGTCAGCACTGATGTTTACTCCAGAGGAAAAATCCTCTTGAACGAGATTCTCTCTCTCTCTCTCTCTCTCTCTCTCTGTGCATGTGTGTGTGGTGGGTTTTTTCTGTTTTCTGACGGTGTTTATAATGGAGTTGTCTGGGGCTCTACGACCTTCAGTTTTTCTGTGGTTCACTTTGAAACAGATGACAACACATTTTTGTGCATTGATATTTTTTACACATTTCTTTTGGATACAAGCAAGGAGCTACAAATTGATTAGAAGGGAGAATGCTTCCACCATTTTCATTCAATCACCTGCTCTTATCATTCCTCTATGTGCTGAATGGTCATGTACACATCTCTTATCTGGATGGTGACATAACAGATGTGGGACGAAGACATCACGGTGGACTTTTTTTTTCAAGACAAAGCTGGCTTATGTAGTTAAGGAGTTGTGAAGGACAGTTTTCCATGTTCTTGTACAGCATTGTTCTGCATGCTAGCTGACATAGGTTGATGGTCCATTATAAGTTTCTGAACAGGTATTCTCCCCATGAGTCCCAGCAGATCCCCCGGCTCTGCACATAGCCCTGGTCTGTCTGGAGCTTGTCTCTCTCTTCTTGTTGTTATGGGTGATGCCGTCTCTGTCTGTCTCTGTCTGTCTGTCTGTCTTTCTCTCTCTGTCTTTGTCTGTCTGTCTGTCTGTGTGCCTGTCTGTCTCTCCTCTCTCACCACCCCTTCATGAAGGGCTAAGGCTTATAATGAATAAAACTGTCGCAATCTCTCTGTCTGTCTGTCTGTCTCTCTCCTGTCTGTCTGTCTCTGTTTCTCTCTCCGTCTCTGTCTCTCTGTCTGTCCCTCTCTCTCTCTGTCTCTGTCTGTCTGTCTCTGTCTCTGTCCTCTCTCTCTCTCTCTCTCTCTCTCTCTCTCTCTCTCTCTCTCTCTCACCAGCCAATTCATTTCTTCTCTCTACGTCTTCCCTCTTCTGGACCTGCTCTTCAAAACAAGACAGATTCTTTGTGGAATGAACGTGTTCGAACATACAAACGAACTGTTTAGCTGTCTGTCTGCCTGTCTGCCTGCAGGTCTGTCCATCCATCCCTCTGTCTGTCTGATTGTAGGCGTGTATGTCTATCTGCCAGTCTATCTGCCTGTTTGTCCTTAAGTCAGTGCCTATGTATATGAGCTGTTCGGGTTAGAGTCATTTCTTCTGTGTGGGCACTACTGTCTTTACAATGTTCTATGAGTCTGGCTGTCAATTGGTTTGTCTGTTTTTCAGTCAGTGTGCCTGTCCTTTAGTGAGTGCATATGGATATGAGCTGTTTGGTTTACCATAGCCTCTCCTCTGAGGGCATCAGTGTGTCCAGAATGCTCTATGCACAATAGTCCTATATGCAAGAAAATTTGTTTCCGTGTGTTTATTGACTATATAGCGTAATGCAGTAATGATGTTATAGGCCCACACTGGTATATTGTTGGCATTCCTCAGCTTGATACCCTGGAGCTCACCCAGAAAATGTCCTTGATCTCACTCATTACGCCTGAGAATCGCTGTGAGACGATTGACTTAAATATGAATTATGAAATCTTTTACATGTGTGTGTGTGATCCCTTGCCTGTGCATGCATGATTTTTCAGGCAGGATTAAGGCAATTGCATATAATTGGCTCTGATCGGCAATCTATCGTGTAGATGTATGTAACGTATGTATACCCATGTATACCCATGTTTGTTTGTTGATATGCTTGTATATGCATTTCCAAACAGGCAGATTAGAATGTTGTTATTCGGATCTTCAAGCAGTTATTCCATGGCTGTTGTCACAAGGGCTCGTGTTTGCATCTCCAAAGAATTATTAAGTAGACATATCTACCTTTGGTGGATCGTTTATCGATTATGTTTGATTCACGTTTAACTTAACTGTCAGTGAAAAGCCATCCTGAAAAGAGAGAGGAAGAAGAAGGATTTTGCATGGTAAGGTCACCCCATTTAAAGAACAGAAGAAGCATCACGGATACCCCGGGAAGGATGTGACATTCCCACTGAAGTGACTGTGGGACAAGCATTACCTCTTTTTTTCATACAAATATTTCACCGAGATTTTTGCAATCTTCGATGGATTTTTTTCTGCATCATTCCATTTCCACCTTTCTCTTTCCCATTTTTCTAGTAACATATACCTTTTTATTATTTTTTTAAAACAAAAAACCCCTCCGAAATGTCTGAGGCGTTTAGAAAGAATCAACAGTGATATCACCAGACTTCTCACAAATCGATAGAAAATCGATGTTTGTCCACATGTTGTGCTTGTGACATGTACAAAAAGCG
>CM054155.1:43819629-43842129 GCA_028751875.1 Rapana venosa | reverse complement strand
GCTGATTTCTTTCGGAAAGTTTTTATTGATTATCAAGCACATCGCTAAGCATACTACCGTGTTCTGTTAAAAGTTGGTTTTCCATATCGTCTTAAGTCATTTTGTTTTTTGTTGTTTTTATTCTTTTATTTCGAGGATAATGGAATAAGCACTCATGTGCTTTTTTCATCCAATCCCCGTGTGTATGCAGTTTTGTCCATTTTGTCATCCGTTTTCACCGGCAGGCACACAATGGCCTACTCTTCCGAAAAGTGGAACGGGTTTTAACATGTGTGCAAGATGTTCTGCATGCGTTGGCATACGGGACCTCGGTTTATAGTCTCATCTGAAGGACTTTTGGGGAGAGTGGAGTCGGCACTGATGTTAAAATTCAGAGGAAAAAAATCCTCTTGAACGAGAATCGAACCCGGGTCAGCAGATCACGAGCACATCACGCTAACTACCAGGCTATTCCGTCCCCGTTCTTCGACTCTTGTATGTTTTTGTCTGCTCCTCACCTCACCTCACCTCACCTCACCTCACCTCACCTCACCTCACCTCACCTACCCCGTAGTTTCTTGGACCGTGTGTGTGTGTGTGTGTGGGGGGGGGGGGGTCACCAATGAAGATTTTACAACAGTCTGCTACAGATCATATATAATGTACATTCCTGCTAGACAGCTAGTATCTCTTTCTATCTCACGTTCTGTCTCTGCCTCTGTCTGTCTATCTCTGTCTGGCTGTCTTTGTCTCTGTCTGTCTCCCCCTCCCTCTCTCTCTTTCTATCTCACTTTGTTTCTCTTGGTCTCCATCTCTGTCTCTGTCTTTCTATTCTCTAGGTGTTCATCTCTGTATGTCCTTTCTGTCCCTGTGTGTGTCTGCCCTCTCTCTCTCTCACTATGTCTCTATCTTCTCTTTCTGTGTACTCCCCCGCTCTCTTTTTTACTCCTTTGTCATCCTCTCTCTCTCTCTCTCTCTCTCTCTCTCTCTCTCTCTCTCTCTCTCTCTCTCACTGAACACAAAAGACTGTATTGTTAATGGCAATAAATTACTTTCAGTGTTCATTCTCTTCTCTCTCTATCTCTCTCTCTCCTCTCTCTCCCCTCTCATCTCTCTCTCTCTCTCTCTCTCTCTCCTCTCTTCCCTTCTCTCTCTCTATCTTTCTCTCTCACCCTCCCTCCCTCCCCATCTCTCTCTCCCTCTCCTCTATCTCCCCCCCCCCTCTCTCTTTCTTTTCCCCATCCCTCCCTCTCTCCGTCCCTCTCTCTCCCCTCCCCCTCCGTCCCCTTTCTCTCCCTTCCCCCTCCCTCGCCCTCCCCTCTCTCTCAAATCCCCCCTCTCTTTTTTCTCTCTCCCCATCCCATCCCTCTCTCCGTCCCTCTCTCTCCTCCCCCTCCGTCCCTCCTCTCTCCCCTTTCCCCCCTCCCTCCCTCCCCCCTCTCTCTCCCTACTTCCCCACCTTTCTCTCAAGAATCGTCACATCTTAAGGGCAGACATGAAGCCAGGCAGGGGAGAGGTACAGAGGAAGACAGCGTGGCGCGGGACACTGGGGAAAATTGAAGGACAAGCTAATTGTACGGCACGGAACTGGCGAAGCGGTCTCCGTAATTCCATTGCTTCCTGGACATGCTAATCTCCCTTAGCCCCCCCACCCCCCTACCCCTCACCCACCCACCCACTCATCTCCCCCCCATCCCCCTCGTCACCACCCCTCCTCCTTCCTTACACTCCCCCCTCCCCCACCGTGTCACATCTCTCGTCCACCTCCACTTCCCTTATGAGCCCTCTGTGAACCCATTATGAGCCCTCTGTGAACCCATTATGAGCCCTCTGTGAACCCCTTATGAGCCCTCTGTGAACCCGTTATGAGCCCTCTGTGAACCCCTTATGAGCCCTCTGTGAACCCATTATGAGCCCTCTGTGAACCCGTTATGAGCCCTCTGTGAACCCGTTATGAGCCCTCTGTGAACCCATTATGAGCCCTCTGTGAACCCATTATGAGCCTTCTGTGAACCCGTTATGAGCCCTCTGTGAACCCATTATGAGCCCTCTGTGAACCCATTATGAGCCCTCTGTGAACCCGTTATGAGCCCTCTGTGAACCCAGTATGAGCCCTCTGTGAACCCAGTATGAGCCCTCTGTGAACCCATTACGAGCCCTCTGTGAACCCATTATGAGCCCTCTGTGAACCCAATATGAGCCCTCTGTGAACCCAATATGAGCCCCCATGTGAACCCATTATGATCCCTCTGTGAACCCAATATGAGCCCCCATGTGAACCCAGTATGAGCCCTCTGTGAACCCATTATGAGCCCTTATGAGCTCATTATGAGCCCTCTATGAACCTTATGAGGCCATTATGAGCCTTGTGTGAACCCTTATGAACCCTTTTGAGACCTCTGTGAACCCATTTGAGCTCATTATGAGACCTCTGTGAACCCATTTGAACCCTCATGGACCTATTATGAGCCCTCTGTGAACCCTTACGAGCCCTCTGTGAACCCTTATGACCCCATTATGAACCCTTGTGAACCCCTCATGAGCCATCTATGAACCATAATGATCCCTGTATGAACCACTATGAGCCCTCTATGAACCATTGAGAACCCCTTTTGAGTCCTTATGATCCCTCTGTGAACCCTTCTGAACCCTCTGTGAACCCTTATGAACCCATTATGAGCCCTCTGCCATCCTTCAACCCCCGTAAGATCATCCGGCAAATCTAATACCACTTGATTCGCAAGAACATGAACGCGATCTCTGACATCAATAAATCCCTACTGACAGAGTCAAGTCAAGTCAAGTCAAGTCATGTCCAGTCAAGTCCAGTCAAAAGCACTATTGTCTTCCCACTAAAGGTTAAAACGCATATCTGTACAATCGCTGAAAGGCATACGCCATTGTTGCAGACAGAGATTGTATAGACTGAGCCACACATTGACAGAGGAACGTATCGAAAAGTTCTTTTTTAATTTAACATGCAAATTAGACAAACTGTAACCAGAATTAAGTATCCAAAGGAAAGGCTATCGTACACGGGCATGCAAAAGCAAGCGCGCGCACGCGCATGCACACACATACAAACACACACACAGTCTCTCACTCTCTCACTCTCTCTCTCTCTCTCTCTCTTTCTCATTCTCCAAATTGAAAGTGAGTGACTTAGAGAGAGAGAGAGAGAGAGAGAGAGAGAGAGAGAGAGAGAGAGAGAGAGAGAGAGAGGAGAGAGAGAGAGAGAAAGAGGCTCAAACAAGACCCAAAAAAATCAGTAAAAAGACGAAAAAAAAAAAGCAGGGAAGTAACTAGATTAGCAAAGACCTTCCTCTTACCCGTTCATGAAACCCAGTTACAGGACATAAAGGGAACAGACCCACACACATACACACACATGCACACTCACACCCGTACATACATACATACATTTCACCCCACACGCACGCACACTACACCCCCCCCCCCCCCGACCCTTTTTCCCCATACTCACTCACACACACACTCACGATGATATCACTATTTAGTGGAAGGACGTAAACTGAAGAACAAACTAACACATCACACACACACGCTCGCACGCACGCACACTCACACACACACGCATGCACACACACCCCTCGCACGCACCCCACACACACACATAAACACACACGCATACACACACACACACACACACACACACACGCGCGCCGCGCACCGCGCGCACACAAAACATAAACACACACATATCACATACACACCTCTCCAATTGAAGAGAGCAGCCAGAGAAGAAAACGAGGAAGTTTTAAAAAGTTAATAATAATAATAAATTATAACGATAGTAATAATAATAACGATAATAACAACAACAACAACAATAATGATGATGATAATAATAATAATGATAATAATTATAATGATGATGAAGACGATGACGACGACGACGATAATGATGATGATGATGATGTAAAGTGTAAAGTATTTATATAGCGCAGTAGAATGTATATTAAAGAAAAAAACAACCCAGACAAATAAAATCTTATAAAAAGAAGGACAGAGAATAACTAAGAAAAGAAAAAAAAATACAAAGTATATAAAGAAAACAGAGAGAAAAGAGAGAGAGAGAGAGAGAGAGAGAGAGAGAGAGAGAGAGAGAGAGAGAGAGAGAGAGAGAGAGAAGAAACTCCCCGTTACAAAAAAAGGAGAGAGTGGGCAAAGAAAAAAATAATTTAAATAAAAATGTAATCAAGAAAAAAAGGACAAATAAAACCGTTAAAAGAAAAAAAGGGGAAGAAAAAAATGATAAAAATGGATATCAAGAAAAAAAAAAGACAAAATAAACTCTCTTCTAAAAAAAAAAACCCTTAGAGGATGAAAATAAAGTAAAACGGGAAGAAGAGGATGGAAATAAATTATAAAGAGGAGGAAGAAGAAGAAGAAGAAGAAGAGTACAAAGTTAAGGAGCAGGTGATAAGGAAAGACAGAAAAACCAAAAAGAGAAACACTTAGATCAAAGGGAAAAAAACCCAGAGAAAGATATGGATGAGAAGAAAGGGGAAAAAAAAATTGCGAAGAAGAAGAAGAATTTGGTGAAGAAGAAGAAAGAATTGCAACGACGACGACGAAGAAGAAGAATGAAAAAAAGGGAAAACAAACAAAAAGAAAGAAAGAAGACAAGAGGAAGAAGAAGAATTGCGAAGAAGAATTGCGAAGAAGAGGTTGCGAAGAAGAAGAAGAAGAATTGCGAAGAAGAAGAAGAATTGCGAAGAAGAAGAAGTAGAATTGCGAAGAAGAAGAAGAAGAAGAAGAAAGAAGAAGAAGAAGAAGAAGAAGAAGAAGAAGAACAAGAAGAACAAGAACAAAAGAACAAAAAGACGAAGAAGAAGCAGAAGAAGAAGAATTGCGAAGAAGAAGACGAAAAAGAAGAGGAAGAATGCAAAGAAGAAGAAGAAGGAGGAGGAGGAGGAGGAGACAAAGAAAATTAAAATCTCATGCATTCATCTCCGTCCCCAAGCTAGAGCCTCCAGGTTCACCAATAGTGAAACTTTGAGAATGCAACCCCCACTTTGCCATCATTGAGACAGCCGTAATCCGACTTCGGGATTTAAGTCAAAACACATCAGCAATGTGTATGCGTTTTCTGAAATTTTCCATTCGTTCCTACCGGCACGCAAAGGCCTACTCTTCCCAGAGGTGGATCGGGTTTTGATATGTGCGAAAGATGCTCTGCGCGCGTTCGTACACGGGGACCTCGGGTTAAGTCTCATCCAAGGGACAGTGGAATCAGAACTGATGGTAACTCCAGGGACAAAAATCCCGTTGCCTGGGTGACTCGGGGTTGGCTGGAACCCTCGCCGTGAGATCGCGAGCTTCATGTTCTAACCACTAGGCTCTCGGGCCCCATGTATACTGTATTTTATTTCTGCAGGATTTCCATCAGTTACAGTACCTACTCAAAGCCGTACCTTTGTCCTTGTGGAGTTAACCTTTCCAACGCATCTGGAGAGAGACTTTTTGTTCCACTTCATACTTTGTCAACAATATTACTGACTTGTAGATTTTACAATAATAATAATATATGGAATTTATATAGCGCTGAATCTTGTAAAACAAACAAATCGAAGCGCTTAGATTTCTCTGTTGTTTGCGAACATGTCTGTATGTCTCTTGTATTTATTTCTGCCCGTCTGTTTCTCTGTCTCTCTCAGAGTTCAGACTTCTTTCTCTCTCTCTCCCCTCTCTCTCTTCCTCCTCTCTCTCTCTCTCTCTCTCTCGCTCTCTCTCTCTCTCTCTCTCTCTCCTCTCTCATCTCCCCTCTCTCTCTCTCTCTCTCCCCAGCATAAATGTATGTCTCTGTCTTTGGCTCTCCCTTGTCTCTCTGTCTCAGATTTTCAAAGTTCTCTCTCTCTCCCTCCGTCCTCTCTCTCTTCCCTTTACCCCCCCACCCCCCCTCTCTCTCTCTCTTTTCCCCTCCCCCCCTCTCTCTCTTTCCTGTCTCTTCCCCACCCTCTCTCTCTCTCCGCTTCCCAACCCCCCTCTCTCTATCTCTTCCCTCTCTCCCCTCTCTTCCTAACTCCATCCCTCTTTTCTCTTACTCCCTCCCGCCTTCTCTCTCCTGTCTCCGCCCTCTCCTTCCCTCTCTCTCTCTCCCCACCTATCTCTCCTCCTCCCTCCCGCCTTCTCTCTCTCTCTCTCACTCACTCTCTCTCCCTCCCTTTCTCTCAGAACTGCCAGTTGCTGGAAATTAGCAGAGGGCAATGTGGTGCGGAGGGAGTTGGCTTGGCACGGAACAGAGGAGCAAGTCACCAGCTGGGTCATTGCAGGCATGGGAACTGAACTGCAGGTGCAGTCTCCCTAATTATATTGCTCACTTGCGCGTGCAATCTCTCTCTCGCCCCCCCCCCCCCCCCCCGCAACCCACCCTCACCTCACTACCTCTTCTTTCCATCTCTCTCTGAGAATGTTGAGGGCTGGATGGAAAAAAAATGTCTTTGTAACTTATTCTATTACCCTCGTAAAATAAAATTACGTTTGCGTTTGCGTTTCTCCTCTGTCTGTGTCTCTGTCTCTTTCTCTGTCCCCCTTCTCTCTCTTTCTCTCTCTCTCCTCTCCCCCCTCCCTCTTTTCTCTCTCCTCTCTCTTTCTTTCTCTCTCTCTCTCTCTCTCTCTCTCTCTCTCTCTCTCCCCCTCTCTCTCTCTCTTCCCCCTCTCTCTGTGTCTACCTCTCTCTTTCTCTCTCTCTCTGTCCCCCTCCCCTCTCCCCCTCTCTCCCTCTCTCTCTCTCTCATCTCTCTCTCTCTTCTCCCTCTCTCTCTCTCCCTCTCTCTCCCCTTTTCTCTCCCCCTCTCTCCTCTCTGTCTCTCACTTATTTTCAAAACCCAGGAACCCAGGACATGATAAAACTAAGTGTGAATAAATCTCTGACAACATTAAACCGGACAGAACAGAACTTTCTGCATGCTGAGTTACCACATTTTACCTCCTCTGTACCTTTCCCTTGTGGCCCAATAATATAGATTCTTTTCTTTTGGGTTTGTTTGTTTTTAAAGTCCTTCATTTCCCTCTTCTCCTCCTTCCGTTTCACCACTTCCAGTTTGCTGTCACACACCTCAGTTTGGTGTTGATGTTCTCTTCATCTCTGTCAAGCTCGTAGCAAAATAACCTGTACACAGCTGTCAGTTTCCCCCTCTTTCAGCCACTCTCTCTGGGGGGACAGGATAGCCTAGTGGTTAGAACATTGCGCTCGCAATCTGACGACCCGGGTTCGATTCCCGTTCAAGGGGATATTTTTCCCCTGGAGTTAATATCAGTGCAGACTCCACTCTCCCCAAAAGTCTTTCGGATGAGACTATAAACCAAGGCCCCGTGTGCGAACGCACGCAGAACATCTTGCGCACACGTTAAATCCTGTTCCGCTTTTCGTAAGAGTAGGCCATTGTGTGCCGGTGGGAACGGATGACAAAATTTACAAAACCGCATACACACAGGGACTGGATGTAAAAAAGCACATAAGTGCTTATTCCATTATCCTCGATATAAAAGAATAAATAAATAAATAAATAAATACATAAATAAATAAACTCTCTGCCGCTGTCCATTCCATCCCACCCCAGCTGGTGCTGATTATAGCAGGAACTGACCACACTTGGACTTGGTAAAAGGAAGGGGTCCGCTATTTAAGTATTTTTAGCACTGGGCCCTGGACCCTTGACTGAGTTATGCTGAATGTGTGTGCTGTGTGTGCTGTCCCTTAAAGAAGAAAAATAGTCTCAAGTTGAAATGTGGCTGCCGCGTGGTGAGGTATTTGAAAACAGTCACACATTAAAACTCCCCATCCAGTGAGTACTTAGAGTCTCACAGTAGTTCCAAGGCGGCATGAGAGGGACAGAGTACTTAGTTTGGAAAACCCATCAAGGGTCTTAAGCGGAACAACGCTCAACAATTACAACAAGAACATCATAAGACAATAGAAAATCTACTCAAACCTTGACTTGGAATATCATAAAACTCCACCTTCATTCCACTGGCACTACCAGTCCTTAATCCCAGAGCCTTGATTGTAGGGCTCTAAGGACTAGAAGATTGACTCTTGTCTGCTTGGCTATTAACGAGAGAGAGAGGGAGGCAGGGAGGGAGGGAGGGAGGGAGAGAGGAGAGAGAGAAGAGAGAAGAGAGAGAGAGAGAGAGAGAAAAGAGAGAGAGAGAGGAGAGGGGAGGGAGGGAGAGAGAACTCGAGCTCCAACTTGAACTCAAAATGTTTCTTGAGAGAAATTTTATTTCATAGATTTTGTCTGCAGCGCACTATGTTTGTAAATATCTGTTTGTTTAAACTATTTATCATTTATCATTGATTGCATGACTGTGTAAGATTAGGTTGAATGCATGCGCTTTGGTTTGTCTTTTCAAGATATAGCGCTATATAAGTTCCATGTATTATTATTTATTATTATTAAATGGATAAGCACAGGGCTTCTTTACACCATGCTCTTACAAAAAAAGGGGGGGGGGGGGGAAGAAAGAAAAGAAGAAACAAAGAAAATATAACAAAACACGCGCGTGCGCACGCACACACAAACACACACACACACAAACACACAACACACACACAGGGACTGGGACTAGACAAGAGGTGATGGGTGGATGGTGTTAGAGCAGGACAGGGCGGAAATGAAGGTTGGCACAATCCCAGGCGCAATCCTCCCCTGACTTGTAATGAAATTCCTTCTGCCTGCCTTTGTGTCCAGCCCTTATTGATTGAGGTGGGGACCTGCATCTTCAGTTTTCTCTGTCCTCTGCCACCGTCATTCAACAGCCAGGTGGATAACAGTTGTTTGGTTCGTAAACAAATGAAGATGCAGGAAGATCATTTGTTGAATCAAGAAGGAAGTTTCAGAGTATATTACAGGAAGAAAACATCACTGAAATAATGTTGTCATGCTGATCATATCAAAAGGTGATGCGGGTTTGGCAAAGGATGCATCATGCATTCGTGTTTACTTACCGTCAGAAAACTCATCATTTTGACATTGATAGTGGTGTGCTAGTGTCTGAAATAGAATTGTGGGTAAGATGTGTTTTCAGATGTGCCTGTATTGATGAATGGAGATTTCAATCAATGGACTGTAAATATTGTCCCAGATATCTCATATTAAGATTCTCATCATTTTAGTATTCCAGGTACGTCACATTTTTGTTATAGATGCTCTGAGGATTATGTGATATAGATGTATGGCAAATATACGATAAATATGTGTATCAATCTACATGTATTCTGATTTGGTAAATGTGCTGGTGATGATCATGGTGGTGTTATGTATATCAGAAACAGGTTACAGTGTAATGATTATATTTTTGTTCTCTGCTGATGTATATAAAATCTATAGATGACACAATTGGAATGAACATAATAATAATAATAAATGGAATTTATATAGCGCTGTATCTTGCACAGACAAATCAAAGCGCTTGCACTCAACTCATTCTTACACAGTCATGCAACCAATACCAAGTAATAGTTTTAACAAGTCGAAATGCACACACACACACACACACACACACACACACACACACACACACGTTATACACTTTGGCAGGGTGATGGATTTTTTGGCTGTTGAAAAGCAGGGGTAGCTATGAAATGAAACGGGAGAATAAATTCTTAGGTTTGAAACAAATGTCTTGAGGCCAGATTTAAAAGTGTCACAAGAAGGTCTTTGGCGAAGAGAGATAGGGAGGCCATTCCAAATAATCCACATAAATTCCCCATATTCATATTTCCCCTCTCTCTCTCTCTCTCTCTCTCTCTCTCCTCTCTCTCCTCCTCTCTCTCCTTCTCTCCCCTCTCTCTCTCTCTCTCTCTCTCTCTCTCTCTCTCTCCCAAGCTAAGTTAAGCAGCATCGAGCATGGCTACCAAGTGAATGGGTGACCGTTGTGTGCTTTGGCTTCAGTACAGTCCCCCCAGTTCACCTAGCTGTAAATGGGTATCTGCCCTCTTTAGGGTCAAGGAAGGTAAAGCAGCGAGGGAGAGGAGATGGGCGCCGCCCTCCATATGCTGGCCTCTGGAGAAGTTGAGGTCTCTGACACCTCACTCCCCAACGACTGCATAGGTTATGAGAACACCTTTACCTTTCATCTTTTAACTTGAGCTTGGTAAGAGCAAGTGCTCTGCTTACCACTCAGCTATCCCATCATAACCCTGACATGAATTATGGTATCTGTAATGTGCATAATTATTGATCTCTTGCATGCTTGTATGTAAGGAGGGGGAGTGAAACTTCAGAAGATGTCTTGATGAGGTGAAAGAGATGGTCAAAAATCTGCAAGGGCTTAATAGACTTCCTAGGTTTTTGCCTCCTGGCTTTGTTGCTGTTACTGCTGCTGCTGCTGCTGTTGCTGCTGTTGTTGTTTTGTTGCACTTTTGCTTTAGCTGTGAATGTGGCATGTTCCATTCATGTCATTGTTCTTGTTGAGTTATGTGTTTGACATAATTATTTATTGTACTGGAACTGTCACTTAAGTTTCATGCCAGCCAGGTCTCTTAGAGCGAAATATTGATTATGTTCACTCCATGAGCTTGTTCATAATGCTTTTGATTCCTCTCTCTATTTCCTCCCTCTCTCTCTCTCTCTCTTCTCTACTCCTCTCTTCCTCTCTCTCTCTCTCTCTCTCTCTCTCTCTCTCTTCTCTCCTCTCCTCTAAGTCTTGTACTTATTCTATTACCCTCATAAAATAAATTTTCGTTATCGTTATCCTCTCTCTCTCTGTCCTCTCTCAGTCTGTCTCTCTGTCTGTCTGTCTCTCTCTAACTCTCTATCTCTGTCTCTCTCTGTCTCTCTGTCTGTATATCTCTGTCTCTCTGTCTGTCTCTCCCTCTCTGAAAACCCAGCAGACCAGGGGTTGTAAAGAGTAAGTGTGAACAAATCTGCTACAAAGTTAAATTGGACAGAACAGAACTCTCTCTCTCCCCCTCTCTCTCTGTCTCTGTGCACTCTCCTGTAATTACATTTTACCTCGGCTATAAAAGCTCCCCTGGTGATCCCCACTTTTTCTTCTCTTTCTAAAACGCCCCCCCTCCTACCCCCTTTTTTAAACTCTCTCTCCCCCCCTCCCCCCCCCCTCCATTCATCTCCAGTAAAGGGTACAACCTACCCCACAATCTGTCTCCTTCACCTCAACACTTCCTAGTGGTGGCGCACCCTTTCGATTGTCAAGTTATGTTTTCACACTACAGCAGCGTCAAGAGGATGGGGATTTTTGGTCGTTGGTTTTTTGTTATTCAAATGGAAAAAAACCCATTATTTATTTATTTATTTTAGTCTTTTATATCGAGGATAATGGAATAAGCACTTATGTGCTTTTTTACACCCAGTCTCCGTGTGTATGCGGTTTTATAAATTCTGTCATCTGCTTCCCACCGGCACACAATCGCCTACTCTTACAAAAAGCGGAATAGGATTTAATATATGCGCAAGATGTTCTGCGTGCGTTCGCACACGGGGGCCTCGGTTTATAGTCTCATCCGAAGGACTTACAGTAAAGAGAGATGCACGTACAAGTGTGTGTGTATATGTTCACGCATGGTGAATATGTAGAAAAGGGTGGGGCACAGGTAGGGATAACAATAACGGGTGGCGCTGCTGTTGTGGCGACGTGCTCTCCCCGGGGAGAGCAGCCCGAATTTCACGCAGAGAAATCTGCCGTAAAATAGGAAGCTGCTTTGGGGGTGATCTTGATCCCTTTGTCCTATGCACGACCCTGTAAGTGTCTCATGAAATCTTCCAGAGGAGAAAATTAATATTTGGCTCAGTGACAGTTCCTCAGTTGAGGGTGAAGGATTCCTGAACTGTTCCTTTGAAGGCTGAATATAGACATTGGCCTTTGGTTGTTTCTTTTGTGGAGGTCCGGTGATGGCAGTTGTAATTTACCGTTTCATCAAGTATGGAGATAGTTGTAAGTTTAGATACAGAGTTAGTTCTCAGTCTCAATGATGTTATGATATTTTGATGAAAGAAGAGAATGAGTGAGGAAATAACAGTTTAGAAAAGTCTATCAATCTACATATAAGGAAAGTACTAAAACTAAGAAGAAAATGAACTGGTACTATATGTAAAAAAGGGAAATATTCTCATTTGTATCACTTACTGAAAAAAATGCTGTTATTATGAAATGTTGTAGTTGTTGTTGATGATGATAATGATGTTGTTGGTGGTGGTGGTGATGGTGGTGTCGCTGCTACACTTTTGCTTTAGCGGTGTATTTGGCGTATTCTGTACAAATCCTCATCACTTTTGGGCAACAAAATTTCAAGATTTTGTATTCTCTCTCTCTGTGTCTGTCTCTGTCTCACTCTATCTCTGTCTCTCAATCCGAGGGCTGGATGAAAAAAAAAAAAAGAAGTCTTGTACTTTATTCTATTACCTTCAGAAAATAAAGTATCGTTTTTCCTTATCGTTATTGTTCTCTCTCTCTCTCTCTCTCTCTCCCCTCTCTCTACTCTCTCTCTCTCTCTCCCTCTCTTCTCTCTCTCTCTCTCTCCTCTCCTCCCCTCTCTCTCTTGCTCTCTCAAACCAGCAGGAGCCTAGAAAGAAACCTAAAGAGTTAGTGTGAACAAATCTCTGAAAAAGTTAAAAATTAGACAGAGCAGACCTCTCTCTCTCTCTCTGTGGGCATTCTTGGTAATTCCATTTGACCTCGGCTGTACATTTCCCTGGGTGCTCCCCAATTTCCCTTCACTGTCCAAAAGTCCCCCACTCCCACCATCCCACCCTTTTTTAACGCTCTACCCACCCCCACCCCAACAGCAGTACACCCGACACACAAGAGTTCTCTCCTTCAAGAGGACTTTTCCCTCTGGAGTTAACGTCAGTGCCGACTCCACTCCACTCTCTCCAAAAGTCCTTCGGATGAGACTATAAACCGAGGCCCCGTGTGCGAACGCAAGCAGAACATCTTGCGCACACGTTAAAACCAGTTCCGCTTTTTGGAAGAGTAGGCCATTGTGTGCCGGTGGAAACGGGTGACAAAATTTACAAAACTGCGTACACACGGGGACTGGATGTAAAAAAAAAGCACGTGAATGCTTATTCGGTTATCCTCGAAATAAAAGAACAAAATAAATAAAGTTTTTAAAAATTCACTCCAACCCCCCTTTTACCTCTGAACTGTTCAGTGAGAGACCTCCATCTTTGTACGTTGTCGAAGGCACTTTCATACCACAGCAGTTTCAATAGGATTACAAGCATAAATATGTTGTTTTTCATTGAACTGGAAAGCAAGCATAATATTATTAAAGAGAGATATGTATATGAGTCTGTGTGCATGTGGAAAAGGGGTGAGGGAGGACAAGCTCGGAGTGGGGGGCGGGGGGGGGGGGGGGGGGGGGGGGGGGGGGTGGGGGGCGGTTTTGGGGGGGGGGGGGGGGGGGGGGGGGGGGGTGGGGGGGGGGGGGCCCCGGGGGGGGGGGGGGGGGGGGGGGGGGGGGGGGGGGGGGGGGGGGGGGGGGGGGGGGGGGGGGGGGGGGGGGGGGGGGGGGGGGGGGGGGTGCTCGTGTGAGTCTTTGGCACTCTCCTCTAAGGACATGATTCCTGTTTGTGACTGGTGAAGTCTTGTAGTAGAGGACTTGTGGCTTATTGGCAGCTTGTGGTTGATACACAGGGCTCCTTAGCTTTTCTGCTGAAGGATGAACGTAGAGGCTCTCTCTCTGTCTCTCTTTCTCTCTCTGTCTCTCCCTCTCTATCTCTCTTTCTCTCTCTCTGTCTGTCTCTCTATCTCTCTTTCTCTCTATCTCTCTCTCTCTCTCTCTTTTCTCTATCTCTCTCTATCCCTGTCTGTCTGTCTCTTTCTCTCTTTCTCTAAGGACCGGATGAAAAAATTGTGAATGCTTATCTGTAAGCCTTGAAAAATAAAGATAATTCATTCATTCATGCATGCATTCACTCGTTCGTTTGTTCTTTCATTCATTGATTCATTGATTGATTGATTGATTGATTGATTCATTCATTCATTCATTCATTCTCTCTCTCTCTCTCTCTCTTCGCATTCTCATCCCTCCCTCTCTCTCTCTCTCTACTCTCTCCTCTCTCTCATCTCACTCTCTCTCTCTCTCTCTCTTCGCATTCTCTCTCTTCGCATTCTCTCTCTCTCTCTCCTCTATCTCTCTCTCTCTCTCTCTCTCTCTCCTCTCTCTCTCTCTCTCTCTCTCAGGACCGATGAAAAAAAAGTAGGTGAATGCTTATCTGTAACCGTTGAAAAATAAAGATTAGTCATTCATTAATTCTCTCTCTCTCTCTCTACTCTCTCTCTCTCTCTCATCTCTCTCTCTCTCCTCTTCTCTCTCTCTCTCTCCTCTCTCTCCCTACCTCCCTCCCTCCCTCTCTCTCTCCCTCTCTCTCTCCCTCCCTCCACCCTCTCTCTCTCTCTCAGATCAACCTTTCTAGAGAAAGTTCTATAGAAAAGGGAAAGGGACAGGGCAGAGGGGTGAGCCATGAACAAGTGACCGAATCACCAACACCGTGATTACAGGGAGCAAGTCTGCAGCATCCCATGTAGCCCATCTCCAGGGGCTCTCTGTTCCACACTTCACAACCACCCCTCCTCCTCCCCTCTCTTTCTGTCATATCTTATTTCATACCCCTACCCCTCCCCTCTCCTACACCATTCCCTTCTTTTTCTAATTACCAGTTTCCCACACAAGGTAACAAAAACAACTTTTGCTTCCTAAAGTTTCCTGAAAAATGAGTCCTGGCCTTTTCTGTTAATGCCACAATATGTTTTCAAAACACAAAACTTTATAAACTATGAAATTCAAACACGACTGAAGGCACTCACTTTGTTTATACTGAATAATAAATATTATCGAAAAGACAAAGAAAACTTTCTACAAATCATGGAAAATATGAGTACCTGTGTTTTACTTTTAACATATGTTGGCAAAGCTCTCAATCTTATACCACAGCTGTCAGGTTCCCCCACTTTCAGCTACTCTCAGCTGCTACCAATTCCATCCCATCCCAGCCCAGCTGGTGCTAGGTATTATAGCAGGAACTGACCACACTTGGACTACTAGGTGAAAGGAAGGGGTGCACGAAATACAGCTCTCTTGACTGAGTGATGCTGGATATATATACTTGTGTTTACTATAGAGAGAGAAATAGTGATCTACACGGCCTGTCCTTCACTCTTGCCTCCCTCTGCAGCATGCAGTCCTGCAATGGATCCTCTCCTCCCACTGCTCTGCAACGAAACCGCTGATTCCCTAGCATAGGAAGGTACGAGGCATAAAGCAGGTGGACAGGTCCTCTAGCTAGTCTGAAGCCGAGACCCCACCCCCTGCAAACAGGCCAGACCCCTGCTGCCTGCTGACATGACGGGGACAGGCCTGTGTCTTCAGGCTCAGGACAGACTAACAACGTATGCCATTGTGTGCCGGTGGGAACGGACGACAAAATTTACAAAACTGTATACACTCGGGGACTGGATTGAAAATATTACCTGAGTGCTTCTTCCGTTATCCTCGAAATAAAAGAATAATAATAATAATAATAATACAGATCAGTGCTTCTGCAGGATGGCAGCCAGGTAACAGACCATGTCACGCATTTCTGCTCGCTACACCAGGACCTTTGAAAGAGGCCCTGGCCTGACCCTATTCCAGTGGCCAAGAAGCTCCACAGCAACTTGGATGACCCACAGTGCACTGCTGGCTGCCTTCATTGCAGAGACTTAACTGTCCGTCTGGTTTATCCGAATAGGAGAAATAATTATTTACTTTTTATCCGCTTGGCTGTTGAATGACGGTGGCAGAGGACAGAGAAACTGATGATGCAGGACCACACCTCAATCAATAGGGGATGGACACAAAGGCAGGCAGAAGGAATTTCATTACAAGTCAGTGGAGGATTGCGCCTGGGATTGTGCCAACCTTCATTTCCGCCCTGTCTTGCTCTAACACCGTCCTCCCATCACCTCTCTCTCTCCTCTCACTCACACACACACACACACACACACACACACACACACACACACACACACACACACACACACATACATACATGCACGCACGCACCGCTTCCCCCCCCCCCCCCCCACACACACACACACTGGAGAAATCTGTTGCACCTTTGTTTTTTGCATGCAAGGTGCTTTACTGACTCAAATGCACATTTTTCCGAGAAAACATCTTCCAGCTACAGTTCTTGAATACAGTTCCTTCACGTTTTTAGCTCTGCTTAAGATGTAACACTTCATACAGAACATTTCCACATCCTACACTTTATTCATCAAGAAATCTGCATAATACTACTGGATTAGATGCATAATATAATGCACTGTCAAACCTTGGGGTGTATTCTGGACAATAGTTTCATGTTTGTAGAGGTGTCCCATAAGCTGTGCGTTTGTTTGTTGGGGAGTGAAGTGTCAGAGACCTCAGCTTCTTCAAGGGTCAGCTTCTTAAGGGCAGCGCCCATTTTTTCTCCGCCGCTGGTTTACCTCTCCTGAGCCTAAAGAGGGATGATACTCATAACTGGATGAACTAGGGGACTGTACTAAAGCCAAGGTGCACAAATGGGCACCCATATGCAAGGCAACCCTTAACCACGCTCAACGCTGCCAAACCTTGGCTTGGGGAAGACAAGTGCTGTGACCACTGAGCCTTCCCACCCAAACACTGACATGAATTATTACAGGACTGTTAGGTGCATACTTGACCTCTTGTGTATGCAAAGATGGGAGTAAGACTTTGAAACATGTGTTCTTAATGAGGTCATGTCAATCGTGAAAATCTACATTGGGTCCATATTCTTCTTCCCAAAATGTTTGTTTCATCATTTTGTTGTTGTTTCTGTTGCTATTTTCGTTGTTGCTGTTGATCTTGGTCTATGTTGTTTTTTTAATTCTTGCTTATACACTTTTGCTCCAGCTGTGCATTTCGCATCTCTATCCTTGTTGAGCTGTACGTTTTGCAATTGCTTTTTACTGGAGCTTTAACTTGAATTTTATGTTAGCCAGGTCTTTTGTGTAAAATATGGATCCTTTTCATTCCTTGAGCTCATTCATTTAACACCTCTTCACCTAAGTCCCCGTCATATTGAGACAAAAATGTTTATAAACTCTGTCTCTTCTCTCTCTGTCTCTCTCTGTCTCTCTCTGTCTGTCTGTCTGTCGTCTGTCTCTCTCTCTCTCTCATCCTCTCTCTCTCTCTCTCTCTCCTCTTTCTCTCCTCTCTCTCTCTCTCTCTCTCTCTCACTCTCTCTCTTCTCTCTCTCTCTCATCTCTCTCTCTCTCTCCTCTCCTCTCCTTTTTCAAAAAACCAGTAGCCCAAGAGATGTAAACCGTAGTTGCGAACAAAATCGCTGACAAAGTTAAATCGGACAGAACAGACCTCCCTCTCTGCGTTCTTTGTAATAACATTTTGCCTACGCTGTACTTCTCCCTTGGTGATCTGCATTCTTTTCTTCTTCTTTTCTTTCCCCAGCTCTCTGTTCTATCATATCACGTTATGTCGCAACAATAGGTTTCATTACACTCGTGACAAAGCACGCTGGTTCTCCTGGGGAACTCGACGGGCTAAGTCACAAAAAGAAACAGAGCGGGATACCTCCCCGCTTGAAAGTGTTGGTGGTAAGGGTTCGGTAGAACTTCCCTCCAGAATGGCACCATCTCCCCGTGAGCATCAAATACCAGATGCTGAACGAACGTTCCTGCAGACTGTCCAGCACACTTCACCTTCTGTGACCGATGAATCTGTCCACTGCTACACACATTTTCAAGAGACTGCGTCTTGCATGCCTCCTTCTTTTTAGATAGTTGCCTACTTCTGACTTTGCTACGGTTAAGCAGCATCGAGCGTGGTTACCAAGTGGATGGGTGACTGTTTGCGCGCCTTGGCTTTAGTACAGTCCCCCCAGTTCACCCAGCTGTAAATGGGTACCTGCCCTCTTTAGGGTCAGGGAAGGTAAAGCAGCGAGGGAGAGGAGATGGGCGCCACCCTCAATATGCTGGCCCCTGGAGAAGCTGAGGTCTCTGACGCCTCGCTCCCCTACGACCACATAGGTTATGGGGGGACACCTTTACCTTGTCTTAAAGACACCCTGAGAGCTTCTTATCCAGTGCTTACTTAACAGTCTCACGTGATTCATAGGTGAGAGGAGGGATGCGGTTCATTATTGTGGGTGACCCCCCCGCCCCCCCCTCCCTCCCCCCCCGGGCGTTCAGTTAGGGGGGGGGGGGGTATGCGCAACTAGAAAAACAACACTACAACAACAACAACATTTCATCAGAAAAAAAATAACACTGTAACAACAACATTTCATCAAAATAGCTGCACCGGTTTTTATATCGAAGGGTGGGTCGAGGTTGTTTTTTTTACATTTGAAGTATTTAGTTAATTAACATTTGATCTTTAAAGGATTATCTCGGCCTAGTAACTTTGTCAAATGATGATGATGGAGTTCAGAGTAGGTCAATGGTCGGCCAGGGGTCATTGAAGGTTAAGTTCCTAATCCATGATCAGCAGACAAAGTGCTGTGCTTAGAGTGGGTGAGGAGAAAAATGGCAGGTTGTAGGTTCCAGTTCCAATGCAGATAGAGGCGTGTGTGTGTCAAAGTCAAAGTCAAACTTTTATTTTCAGATGGTACATTGAATAAGCAGTGCATTTGCTTTTTTTCATCAAGTCATCTACCTTAAGGGAAAAAAATAGAAAAAATATATGCAGACATAGAATAAAAACCTAATCAATGATAAACCATAGAAACCAAACAAGAGAAGACAATAATATATGCAAACATGGAATTTTACCCCCCCCCCCCCAAATAAAAACCCTGAACAATATTAAACCATACAATTCAAATAATTCAAAAATCTCCTGAAAATATATACACCATAATACAAACAAACAAGCAACAAAGAAAAACAAAAACAAAGAAGACAAAAACAAAATAAAAAAGACACACCAACTGCTCCCCCCCCCCAAAAAAAAAAAAATCTTCAACCATACAAACAACTGAACAAAACAAAACAAAAAAAAGATAAAACAACAACAACCACAACAAGCAAATAAACAAAACACACACATACGCACACAACAACAATAGCGACATTAACAAACATAAAACAAAAATAACAGCCAAAACAAATAAAGAACAATATAGAACTAACAAAAGACGGGAGGGGGGGGGGGGGGGGCAGTCCAAAATAACCCCTCCCCCTCCCCAAAATACACCCTAAAACAAAGGAAAACCCCAAACAAACAATCAAACAGTAAAATAAACCAGAACTCCACCCCCACCACCAATAACAACAACAACCAAATGGATATAAACAGAGGAAACTGATGTATAGTTTCCTTTTAAATCATTTAAACACTTACATACACGTACACACCCTCACCCATATCCACTTCACCACATATACTCATAAAATTATATAAAGGAAAACAAGAAATAACCAAACAGACATTGGATTCAGAGCAAGAAAGTAAAACAAAGACATCCATTCCCTCCCACTCTCCTGGTCATATACACGCATGTACATGTACTTTTTGATTTAAGGCGTGTGCGCGCGCGTGTGTGTATGTGACTTTGACTTTCACACACACAATACGCACGCACGCACGCACGCACGCACGCACGCACGCACGCACGCACGCACACGCGCGCGCGCGCGCGCGCGCATATGGGTGGTAGATTTGTAGGGCTGCTTTTAGCGATTTTCCTACGTACTATACTGTCTGTCCGACTGTCTCACATTTCTGAGAGCATGTGTGTGTGTGTGTGTGTGTGTGTGTGTGTGTGTGTGTGTGTGTGTGTGTGGTGTGTGTGTTGTGTGTGGCGCGCGGTGTGTGTTTGTGTGTGTGTGTGTGTGTGTGTTGTGTGTTTCAAGAATTCGATGGAACAGCATGATGATTTACTTTTTATCTGAACATTTATGTAATAGGAAGTAGTTCTTTATGAAGATTGGGAGTTTTTTTGCACTTACTAATTAACGTATATTTAAACTCTCCTCTCTCTCTCTCTCTCTCTCTCCTCTCTCTCTCTCTCTCTCTCTCATCTCCTCTCTCTCTCTCTCTCTCTCTCTCTCTCCCTCTCTCTCTCTCTCTCACTCTCTCTCTCCCTCTCTCTCTCTCAGACAGACTTAGTATTAGTAAGGAGACAACTCCCCTTCAGAGGCAATACTCTGCTGTGAAAATAAAATAAAATAAAATAAAAATAAGAAATTGTTATTAAAACATGTATTATTTATGGATTCTTAACTTATATTGCACAAAAACAGGGGAGGGGGGGGGACAATAAAAGCCTGAATAAATATCTGGCGTGTTCGATTTGTTTATCTTTTGTGCAAAAAAAAAATCGGATTTTTCGGTCCTCAATTACGAGCATATACATTAACGAACCATAGTCATGCGGTTTATTGATGAAAAGGTTGTTATCTCCCTTACACCGTTAGCCCAGTTGCAGCTGACCTAGTTTGAACTAGTTTAGGTAAAGGTCGCAGATTTCTCCAGACCGAGACAGGCGAGACCTCCTTATATGGTGTGTGTGAACTCTGAACTCAGATTAGCTGTAGAGCCTAACCCAATGGCCAGGTCCCGTCACGTGACAGAGTCAGTATGTCGTCTGTGTACCAATTTTGATTTTCGCAGACGTGGATACGATTGTTAAGTGTCGCCTGTACAGCCTTTGTGAAATAATCGTAGGCAAATTTCCACCGGGAAATGTGCACAACCACTTACTGAAGCACGCAAGAAAGGTAAAATTGAAGGTAGGCCTCGTAAATCGCAAAACGACTGTGGTTTTTTGCTGACCCAAGTCAGTGCTCCAGTTCCTTTCCTCGATTCTTGTGTCAATGCATTTGAAATTCAAGCTAGTACTAAAAAATAATTGGAGAAGAACAAAGAGATTTTAAGTCGTTCTGTAATTAGCAGCTTAAAAAACCCAAAGCGATTGCCATTTTGGCTGATTCCTCCCATGCTTTGATTTTAGAATTTCAATTGTTGCCTTCGGGACGCCGTTTTCAGTGCCCCATCAGCAAAACACAGAAAAAGAAATTCATTTGTGCCAGTAATCATTCGAATTCTAAATTCACATTAACATTGACTACCTAGTTTTAACATTTCTCTGAATTACTTACCTGATTGTTATTGTTATGAGTGTAGTCAATATGTGTGTGTGTGTGTGCACCGTGCGTGTGTGCACCGTGTGTGTTGTGATTGTATTCCAAACTTTTCAACTACGAGTGTGAACATACCATACTAAATACTGAGTGCTTTCTTGAAAACTGATGATACATATGCATACACACGCACACACACATGTACACACATTGTATTAATGGATTATGAAGAGTTTATTTTGTTGTGTCAAATAAATCCATTTGACTTTTATGGCAATAAATAATTTCTGATTCATACACACACACACACACACACACAACACACACACACACACACAATAAATATATTTATATATATATATATTATATATCATACTTACTATATATTATATATATATATATTAACGCACATGTCTTTCTTTCAAGTGTATTCCTTCTTCAATACTCAGTGTGTTTCTCTTGTCATCAACAGGATCCTGGGGTATGGTGCAGGTTGGAGCAGCCCTAATCCTCTAACTACAATCAGTGAACCGCCACACACTCCGCTACTGCACGACCGTGATGTCTTCACATGGAGACTGCAAGGCTGTGACTGAACTGGACAACATCAAACAGTACCGTTCATATACATGTAGACATGGAAGCAGGAGAGTGCATTAACCATGCAAGCAAGCGTCTCCAGACAATTCTTAGCACATGTGTTGCAGATCATAATTATGTAGACGTGGAAAAGGAGAGTGCATCAACCATGTGAGCAAGCGTCTCAGGGCAGTTCGTCGTACACTTGTTTCAGACTGCAGGAAGAAGGGGACCAGTCTAAGAGGGGGGAGGGGGAGGAGGGGGCATGGTCAGCTGACACAGAATGAGTCAACTCTGCACACTGTGGATCCTATGCTGCAGGAGATGCCCTCTAGATGCTGTTGTTGTTTTTTGTTGTTGTTTTTTTAAACCTGTTGGAAATATATCCTGACTTAGTGCCTCAAGATTCGACAAACATGTGCGGAACAGTCTGAAATATCGGAAAGACCCACAGACAAAAATAAGTGACAGAGTAAGGTGGCCTGGAGGACGTGCCCAGAGGACAGTTCTCTGTGCTGGAGGGAGTAGGTGCTGTGTGTTTGTACTGCGGCAGGACAGTGTAAAGGTGTTTCTGGTGCCGGGCAGCAGGCAGTGGATTCATCGACAGTCCAGGTAAGATCAGTGTCGTCGTGTTTGTGGCCGTTTTCTCTTGTTTTGTACTTTTTTGACCGTTTTATACCCGAAGTCAGCAATTTTATGTTGTTGTTTTTTCTTCTTTCTGTTTCTTGCAAAAATACACCAAAGGCTGACTTGCATTGCAGGGTCTTTAACGGGCATAGTTCATTTCGTTTTTCTTTGTTTGTTGTTTGTGTGTGTGTTGTGTGTGTGTGTGTGTGTGTGTGTGTGTGTTGTGTGTGTGTG
>CM054155.1:43793755-43803755 GCA_028751875.1 Rapana venosa | reverse complement strand
ATTCCAAAATGCTGTTTGTTTTTCAATGGTTATTCTCATTTATGAATAAAAACTGTTTTAAACCAGAATATGGAAAGAATGTAGAATGGTTGTGTCATACGAAGGAATATATAGGACTTAACCGTATGCATTCATACGACACAGAACCTGTCTCTCATAAAGACCACCCCCCCCCCCCCCCCCCCCTTCTCAAAAGAAAAAAAAAATCCAACTCTGATTTTCGATCTTCCACTTAAAATAAAGCTCGATCATTTTCGAATTGGACTAGATTCGTGTGAACGATGAATTTGTCCGATCCCAGAACATAAAAGTGCTATCAAAACCAGCTTTCCTCAAACTAATTTGCAACAGGAAAAATGTCAATCGATTGTTCACAAATGCAAAATTAATTCAGGTCTGCGTGCAGTGGTGGGAAGCAAACGGTTAATGCCTGATTTAATGTTGGTCTCTAAATTAAAAGAATCAGTTGGTTTGTGAAGTAATGGGGATGGGATTTAACTGATTTGAAATACAGACACGGATACAGATTAAGATACATACACAGACAGACAGACACACAGTTCACAGACACACACACATTCGCACACAGACACACAGACACACACACACACACACACACACACACACACACACACACACACACACACACACACACACACACACACACACACACACACACACACAGGACATCAGTTTTGCAGGCTCATCTGAAAGACCTACAGAGGTATATAAGCCAGATCCATGAAAAACAATCTCTATAAATAGCTGGCTCAGCTCGACTCAAACCCACTCCCCTTATGCTAACCGAATCAGACGTTTCAACCACTGAACCCACCCCTGTCCTTTAAGAATTGTACACAACCAGCTAAGTCGTTGCAGTCATGTGCGATGGAACAACCCAGATCTTGGGGTCTGAAGAGCTGTGGAATCCTGACCTAGAACCTAGATGTGGGGGGAAAATTCGCTGCAGATGGAAACGAGCTGAGGGATTGTTTCATTCCAAGTGTTGCCAGATTTGCACCAGGGACAGCTTGTGAGTGACCTGTTTAGTAGTAGTGAAGAATAAGCAGTGCTTCAGATGGTAACTTTTCCCGCAAAAAGTCCTTTAAATTTTTTTTTTTAACCAAGAGAACGCTAGTTTTGACGATAATATTTCAGTCACTTGTCACATAGCGTTACTGTAAGAATGGTGTGGGGAACAGGATTGGATTGGTGTGGGGAACAGGATTGGATTGGATTGGTGTGGGGAACAGTTCCTGGTCTTACCTCATCCTTAGTTACCAATATGTTTTCGTAGTAGCTGTTAATTTGATTTTGACATTGTTTATTCAGCGCTCATTATATCATAAGCTGACAAACAATAAAGACAGGGAAAATGCATCAAGCTGCAGCACATGAGTGCTTATTCCATTATCCTCGATTAAAAAAAAAAAAGAGCGCTTTGATTTGTTGCTTTACAAGATTCAGTGCTATATAAATTCCATACATTCTTCTTCTTCTTCTTCTTCCTTGTTATTATTATTATTATTATTATTAATTATTATTATTATTATTATTAAATTTTTATTATTATTATTATTAATTATTGTTGTTGTTGTTGTTGTTATTATTATTTTAAGCCCCACCCCATGGTAGATTTACATTGTTACTTATGCAAAGTGACTTTTTAAAATTACACATACATGAATTCACGGTTTTACAACTACATGAAACAGGAACAAAAACATAACAGTATGAAATTGAAGCAGACAAGAAATGTAATGAAAAATACACAAACATACCAGTCAGTTTGATTTTGGCATTTAAAAATTTAAAAAAACAAGGATTTGAATTTTGAAAACTTTTTAAGTCTGGAGAAGAGAGGTCCATGGTTGTGGTGGTACCCAAGCATTCTTTCCATGGCGAAAAGGAGTGCTGATTTTTCACCTCGGGGGTCACAGTTTTTCACAGAGCTGGGTCGATGCCAGTTCTAGAATTCGCCTTTCGCAGTCGGTTTGGTTTTGAAGGGGTTAACTCTTATGAATGGAACAAGGGCGGCCTCCTACCTTAGCTCGTTCCTGTCTTTGTCCATTTAAACTGACGTTGGTTTCGTTGATGGGGGATGCTGACTTAAGACAGGTGCATGTGCTTCAGACACGTGCTCGTGCTTGAATGTAACAGAGGGAAAGTGTGACAGCATGCCAACGTAATTGTGACAAACTTTTATTTTTTGTTTTTCCTCTGCTGTTTTGGTGGTTGTTTCTGCTGGTTTTTTGTGTGTGTTTTATAAATCTGTCAGTGTTTGTCTGTCTGTCTGTTGGTCTGTCTGCCTTGTGTCTTGTCTATTTGTGGCTATTGCATGTTATTGTCTATTTGTGGCTGTGACGTGTTATTATCTTTTAAAGTTTCTTTCGTTCTGCTTTCTCTCGTTCAACTATTACGTCTTAATAATATGATTAACCTCAAGGTTGTTTTTGTCTGTCTTCCTCTCTGCGTCTTTTCGTCTCTGTCTCCCCTCCCCATTCTCTCTGTCTGTCTCTGTCTCTGCCTGTCTGCCTGTCTCTCTCTCCCCAACCCCATCTCTCCCCCCTCCCTTCCTCCCATCTGTCTGTCTCTGCTTACCTGTCTCTCTCTCTCCCTCACCCCTATCTATCTCCCCTCCTTCCCTCCCCTATGTCTCTGTCTACCTATCTGTCCCTCTCTCCCCCACCCCCATCTCTCTCCCCTCCTTTCCTCCCCTCTGTCTCTGCATACCTATCTGCCTGTCTTTCTCTCCCCCATGAGTGCTTATTCCATTATTCTCGAAATAAAAGAATACATAAATAAATCAATCTCTCTCCCCTCCCTCTCTCACCATCTCCCCAGCCCATTTGGTTAGGGACAAAGGAGAAGAAGAATGAACGGACTGGGCCCACAAGTTTATTCAGAGTACTTTATGATGCGTATATTTGAATGTATTAACACATTGTATACGAGTGGTGTTCCTACTACACTGTATACTTCATTGAGACAGGTTCGACAGTCCGCATGCCAACTGATGCATAGAGAGGCAGGCCCCATGACAGCCAGGCCTCATTGAGTCCGGCTTCAGCCATACAGCAATAGCAACCTTAGTGCATTGTCCCTGTCCTAAAAGAACATGAATACATTACACATACAACAATGCTGGGGAAAGAAGGTTGGGGTGGGAGTGGGAGGGGGGAGATGTCAGAGACCTCAGCTTCTCCAGGGGCCAGCATACTGAGGGCGGCGCCCATCTCCTCTCCCTCGCTGCTTTACCTTCCCTGACCCTAAAGAGGGCAGGTACCCATTTTACAGCTGGGTGAACTTGGGGACTGTACTAAAACTAAGGCGCGCAAAACGGTCACCCATCCAAATGGTAACCATGTTTGATGCTGCTGAACCTTGGCGTGGGGGGAAAAACCGAGTGCTCTGACCACTGAGCTATCCCCTTCCCTCAACAAGAGAAGTGAGATAAAATTGATTTAAACAGAACATTTTTGTTGTTGGGTTTGTTTTGTTTGTTTTTGTGTGTGTGCTTTTTTTGGCTTTTTTGTTTTTGTGTTTTTTGATTTTGCTGTGAAGGTGATGGAGCAGGATAATCTGACTGGCCTTGAAGGAGTTAAGTTGAATCAGTTGGTCCTTGGAAGTTAATGGGAGATTAATTTGTCTGGCTCCATTTTGAGTAGTAGTGTGTGTGTGTGTGTGTGTGTGTGTGTGTGGTGTGTGTGTGTGTTTGTGTGGGTGTTGGTGTGTGTGTTTTGTGTGTGTGTGTGTGTGTGTGTGAGTGGGGTAGTGAGGTGAGATGAGAGAGAGGAGGAGAGAGACGACGAGACGCAGATAACAGTGATAGATTAAAGGATGAGGAATAGAGAGAGGAGAGCGAGAGAGAGCGAGAGAGCGTGCGTGTGTTTATTTAATCTATTTTATTCTTTTATATCAAGGATGATGGAATAAGCACTTATGTGCTTTTTACATCCAGTCCCCGTGTGTATGCAGTTTTGTAAATTCTGTCATCTGTTCCCACCGGCACACAGTGGCTTACTCTTACGAAAAGCGGAACAGGATTTAACGTGTGCGTAAGATGTTCTGTGTGCGTTCGCACACGGAACCTCGGTTTATGTTGTCATCCGAAGGACTTTCGGGGAGAGTGGAGTCTGCACTGACGTTAACTTCAGGGGAAAATATCTCCTTGAACGGGAATCGAACCCGGGTCGTCAGATTGCAAGCGCAATGTTTTATGTTCTAATGTTTCTGATGTGTGTGTGTGTGTGTGTGTTGTGTGAGAGTGTGTGTGTGTGTGTGTGTGTGTGTGTGTGGGTGAAGCGTGTGGTTGGTGTGTGTGTGTGTGTGTGTGTGTGTGATGTGTTTGTATGTGTGTTTGAACATGTGTATGGTGTGTATGCGCGCGTGCTTGTGTGTGTTCCTTCTTTAATTCAATGCCGGTTCACTTACACAGTAATATTTGGCAAAATATTTGTGTGTTTGTGTGTGTCCGTGTGTTTGTGTCTGTATGTCTGTGTGCGCGCGCGCGTGTGAAGGTAGAGACGCATATGCTACAGGCAGTATGTAAACGTATCCTATATATCCTGAATACATGTTGTGTATACTTGTATGAAGGAGTGTATGCCTCGCTTGAGAAAAGCCAGACAAGGTACGAGTAGAACTAGAGCTATGTAGATCAAAGAATGCAGCGAAGTGAGATTCGGTCAACTGTTAAATCGGTTTTTTTCCTCTCTCTCTCTCTCTCTGTATGAAAGAGAGAGAGAGGGGGGGGGGAAGTAGAGAGAGTGAGAGGGAGAACGGGAGAGAGAGAGAGAGAGAGCGAGTGAGAGAAGGAGGGGGGAGGAGGAGAGAGAGAGTGATTGTGTGTGTGTGTGAGAGAGAGAGTGGGGGAGGAGAGAGAAGAGACAGACACAGACAGAGAGAGGGAGGAGAGAGAGGGGGAGGGAGGAGAGAGTGATTGAGAGAGAGATTGAGAGAGATTGAGAGAGAGAGAGAGAGAGAGAGAGAGAGAGAGAGAGAGAGAGAGAGAGAGACAGACAGACAGACAGACACACACACACACACCACACACACACACACACAGAAGGGGGGGGGGGGGGGGGGGTTGATCCGGTCTGAAATGAGTGAATGAATGAAGGAAGGGATTGTTCATTCATTAATGGATTTTTTGACCTG
Source organism: Rapana venosa (assembly GCA_028751875.1). Lineage (NCBI taxonomy): Eukaryota > Metazoa > Mollusca > Gastropoda > Neogastropoda > Muricidae > Rapana > Rapana venosa. The sequence continues at coordinate 43,798,595 of CM054155.1, read as the reverse complement.
GTCGTCTGACTGAACTGGCAGTGTGTGTGTGTGTGTGTATGCGTGTGTGTGTGTTTGTGTGTACGTTGCGTGAAGGTGGTGTTCAGGTGTGTAGTGTATTGGTTGACAGGAGAAGTACATAAGTTTTTCCAAGCGTTCCGTTTCTTTGTCGGAGTTATTTATTATTTTTTTTTATAGTTAGGGGTTGGGTGGGCTGGAGAGGGGGGGGGGGGGGGGGGGGGGGGGGGGGGGGGGGGGGGGGGGGGGGGGGGGGGGGGGGGGGGGGGGGGGTGGAAGACAGAGGTATAGTGTGTGTTGTGTGTGTTGTGTTGTGTTGTGGGGTGGGGGTGGGGTGTTATGTGGTGTGGGGGTGGGTGTATTGTGTGTGTGTGTTGTTATTGTGTTGTGGTGGTGTCTGTGTGTTGTGTGTGTTAGTGTTTGTGTGGTGTGTGTGAGTGCGTGTATGTGCGTGTGTGTGGGTGTCTGTGCGCGCGCGCGCGTCCACGCCTCACGCATGTGCATGCTACGCGCGTGCGTGATCGCGGCTAAATGGTAAGTGACCAAACCCATGCATTAGATGGTTAAACACTGAAAGGAGAAGGAAGGAAGGTAGGTATAGGAATCCATTCTGCTATACTGATACAGCAGCAGGTCAACAGAGATCCATAGGAGATAGATCGATCTAGTCTACTGCTGTAGATAGGTCTAGTCTGCTGCTGTAGATAGGTCTAGTCTGCTGCTGTAGATAGGTCTAGTCTGCTGCTGTAGATAGGTCTAGTCTGCTGCTGTAGATAGGTCTAGTCTGCTGCTCTAGATAGGTCTAGTCTGCTGCTCTAGATAGGTCTAGTCTACTAGATAGGTCTAGTCTGCTGCTCTAGATAGGTCTAGTCTACTAGATAGGTCTAGTCTACTGCACTAGATAGGTCTAGTCTACTAGATAGATCTAGTCTGCTGCTCTAGATAGGTCTAGTCTACTGCACTAGATAGGTCTAGTCTACTAGATAGGTCTAGTCTGCTGCTGTAGATAGGTCTAGTCTGCTGCTGTAGATAGGTCTAGTCTGCTGCTGTAGATAGGTCTAGTCTGCTGCTGTAGATAGGTCTAGTCTGCTGCTCTAGATAGGTCTAGTCTGCTGCTCTAGATAGGTCTAGTCTACTAGATAGATCTAGTCTGCTGCTCTAGATAGGTCTAGTCTACTAGATAGGTCTAGTCTACTGCACTAGATAGGTCTAGTCTACTAGATAGATCTAGTCTGCTGCTCTAGATAGTCTAGTCTACTAGATAGGTCTAGTCTCAGCCTAGCTAGGCTAGTCACTAGAGATCTAGTCTGCTGCTGCTAGATAGGTCTAGTCTACTAGATAGGTCTAGTCTACTGCACTAGATAGGTCTAGTCTACTAGATAGATCTAGTCTGCTGCTCTAGATAGGTCTAGTCTACTAGATAGGTCTAGTCTACTGCACTAGATAGGTCTAGTCTACTAGATAGATCTAGTCTGCTGCTCTACTTTCAGTGATCGGGCCATTATCAGAACACCAGGGTGCTGTTTGCTCTGTCGGTCTGCCTGTCTTGTCTGTTGGTCTGTGCGTCTGTCTGTTGGTCTGTCTGTCTGTCTATCTGTTAGCGCGAACAGAGAGAGACGTACATGCCTTGTCCATCAACCTGATGACGTTTGTGTATTGGGCTTCACACTTTGGCTGTGGTGTTGTCTCCTCCCCCCCTCCCCTCCCTTCCTCCTATGCCCCTCCCTCCCTCCCTCTCCCTCCTCCTATGCCCCCCCCCCCCCCCCCCCCCAAGGCTATAAGCTTTTTTTGGTTTTTGGTTTTGTTAGGTTAAAAATGTGTTGTGTGTGTGTCTTGGGGGTGGGGGTGGAGTGTGTGAGTGTTTGTGTGAAAGAGAGAGAGAGAGAGAGAGAGGAGAGAGAGAGAGAGAGAGAGAGAGAGAGAGAGAGAGAGAGAGAGAGAGACACACAGACAGGCAGGCAGACAGAAAGAGAGATAGAGGGAGAGACAGACAGACAGACAGATAGACATTGGCTTTGAATAATTTATTGACAATGCCTTAGGTGACCCTGTGGCAAGGGGAGTGAATAGAAATAAATAAAAGATAAAGCACGTGATGCCTTGAATATTATTGGAAAGAAAATCGTCACTTGAATATGGATATCACTCTAAATCTTCCTTGATTAAAATTTAATTTTTAAAAAATGCAAGAGTGGACAAAACTAAGCAATAACCGAAGCATAAAAATAAAACAAAACAAAAAAGAAGAATATTATATTAAAATGCTATAGATCTGCCTGGCTGATTCAAACGAGATAATCGAAATTAAATTCTGTATGAAAGTTTCGTCATAATTATTTCCTGATGAAGGCGATTGCAACATGAATATGTCCTTGAGCTGTGTCCCCCCAGCATATTGATTTAAAAACGAATTGGTGTTTTCAGCAGTGATTGTCTTACTCTCTGTATTTCTGCTTTGAAAACTTAAAGACAGACATTCTCTCTCTCTCTTCTCCTCCCCCCCCTCTCTCCCCCCTCTCCCTTCTTTCCCTCTCTCTCTCCACTCTTCTTTCTGGGCCTCTCTCTCTTCCCCCCCCCCCCCCCTTCTCCCTTCTCTCTGTCTGTCTGCTGTCTTCATCGTCGGCAACTCCCCTCCCCCTCTCCTCTCTCTCTCCTCTCCTCTCTCTCTCTCTCCCCTCTCCTCTCTCGTGTAAAAAACCCATTGGTGCTTATCATTATCCCGAAAAAAAATTTTTCAATTTCATTCCCTCTCTCTCTCTCTCCCCCCCCCTCTCTCTCTCCCCTCCCTCTCTCCTCTTCCCCTCCTCCCCTCCCCTCCTCTCCTCCTTTGGGCCTTTCTCTCTCTCTCTCTCTCTCTCTCTCTCTCTCTCCCCTTTTCTCCTCTCCCCTTTTTCCCTCTCTCTCCCCTCCCTTCCCCCTTTTTTCCCCCCCCCCCCCCCCCCCTCTCTCCCCCCTTCTCCCCCCTCCCCCTCCTCCCCCCCTCCCCCTCCTCCCCCATCCCTCCCCCCCACCCCCCACCCCCCCTTCGCCCTTCCCGTCTTTTATTTCGCCCCCCTACTTCCCATACAAAAGAAAGCAGAACAGGGAAAACCAGGAAAGCAAGCATCAGGGAGGCAGGGGGAGGCAGGCAGGCAGGGGAGTTCTTTAGCCCCATCATCAGCCAAGGCCTACAGACATACCGGCAGCCTGTGGTACCCCTGGCATGCAGGCAACCCGGGTTCCAGAGGGTTCCGGAACATGAAAGCTACCTTTCTCCCTGTCTTTTTCTCGTCGCTGTGTTTGTTTTCTTTTTGTTCTTCTTTTCTTCCGTTCTTTTTTGTTTCGTTTTCTTCCTTTTGTTTTTTTGTTGTTGTTTTTTTGTTTTGGGTTTTTGTTTCTTTTTTCTTTTTTCTTCTTCTTCTTTTTTTTCTTCTTCTTTTTCTTTTCTTTGTCTTTCCCCCTTTCTTTCTCTTCCTTCCCAACTAATCTTCCTTCTTCTTTTCTTCTTCTTCTTTTCTTTTCTTCTTCTTCTTTTTCTTTTTTCTTCTTCTTCCTCTCCCCCTCTCCCCCCTGCTCCTCCTCTCCCCCTCCTCCCCTCCCCTTCCCCTCCCCCCTCCCCCTCCCCCCTCTCCTCCCCTCCTCCTCATCTATCATCATCACTTTCTTCTCTTCTTCTTCTTCTTCTCTTCTTCCTCCTTTCCCCAATCTTCCTTCCTTTTTCCCTTTCCCTCCTTCCTTCTAATTCCCTCTCTGACTTTTTCCGCTGTCTTCTCTCTTCTCTTTTTCTTCTCTTCTTCCTCTCTCTCTATCTCTCTCCTTCTCTCTCCTCTCCCTCCTCCCTTTCCCCCTCTCTCTGATCCATTCTTTTCTTTCTTCAATCCCTTCATTCCACCCCCCCCTCTCTCTCTCTCTCTCTCTCTCTCCCCTCTCCCTTCCCTTCCCCCTCTCTCTTCTCCCTCTCCCCCTACCCTCCCTTTCTTCCCTCCCCCCTTTCTTACGCTTCTGGGTTGTGTTCTACGCTCTCCCGTCGTTGACTGACTCCTCCATCCTTCCTTTCTTCCATCCTTCCTTCCATCCTTCCTTCCCTACGATACCTGGCATTCCAGTTTACCTGTCCCCGCATCTCAAACCTCAGCGTTTGTTTTGGCTGCAGTAGGCTAGATGCCGGGGGTTACGGTAGAGAGAGGAAGGGAGGAGGGGGGAGGAGAGGGGGGTGGTGGAGAGGGGGGGGAGGGGGGTGGGGTTGGGGGGTGGGGGGGTGAGAGGAGGAGGTAGGGTTAATGAGAGTGTTGGAGTAGAGCGATGGAGGGTAAGTTTGTTTTTTTTTGTTTTTTGTTTGGTGTTTTTGTGTGTGTGTGTGTGTGTTGTTTGTTGTTTTGGGGGCGTGGGGTGTATTTTGTTATTTTTTCAAGGGGAAGGAAAGAACCAGATTAAAAGAGAAAAAAAGTGAGTATGTGTTGTGTTTTGTAGTGTGTGTGTGTGTGTCAGTGTGTGTGTGTGTGTGTGTGTGTTGTGTTTGTGTTTTGTTTGTTTGTAATCCTCCATACCCAAAAGGGGTGAAAGGAATTAAATCTTGAATCTGTGTGTGTGTGTGAGTGAGTGATATCTAGGAATTGTGTGTGTGTGTGTGTGTGTGTGTGTTTTGGGGTGTGGTGTGTGTGTGTGAGAGAGAGAGAGAGAGGAGAAAAGAGAGAGAGAGAGAGGAGAGAGAGAGAGAGAGGAAAGAGAGAGAGAGAGAATGGCTTAGATTCTTATGATGCACATATCATTTATATACATAAAACTTCGGATAAAACTATAAATTGCACTTACACACAAAATAATTCCGTACGCTAATTCACTGCATATCGTCGTTTAGCGTACC
>CM054155.1:43776255-43786255 GCA_028751875.1 Rapana venosa | reverse complement strand
CAAATTAGAATAATCCATGAAAAACAGCACAACCCTCCCTCCAAAACCCAAAAAAAACCCCAAACAACAACAACAACAAAAATCAACACCTCGATCCCCCCCAATAAAACAAAAAAAAGACAAAAAAAACAAAACAAAAAACCCAACCACACACAAACCCCAAACAACCTCTTTTGCCACTGACGTTGCACTATACAAAATTGCGGCCGCCCAACCCCTTCCCTGCCCCCCTCACTCCTCCAAAAAAGAAAGAAAAAAAGGTGCACTCTAGCACGGCAAACTACGTACAGGTAATACAGGTAAGCGCAGCACAGCACAGCACAGCACAGCACTGCGCAGCACAGCACAGCACAGCATAGCTAGTTCTTCTTGTGTGAGGTTTGGATGCTATCTATCCATACATAAACTGGTCATCAGGCAGGCAGGCAAGCTGCCAACAGGGACAGCCAGACAAGCAACAGACAGGCAGACAGACTACAGACAGGCCAGGCAGACCAAGACTGACAGACAAACAGGCAGCATCAGGCAACAGACAGCAGACAGCAGCAGGCAGGCAGGCACCTAAAAGCAAAAAACTCAACTCGCTACTACATGAATAGAGACTCGCCGTGTGTATCATACACAACTAACATAACGAGAGAAGTAAATAAGTGTTGTTTTGTTAGTAGGAGTAGTAGTAGTTAGTAGAAGCAGTAGTAATAGTAGCGAGTAGTATAGTAGCAGTAGCAGTAGTAGTATAGTAGTAGTAGTAGTAGTAGTAGTAGTAGTAGTAGTAAGTAAGTAAGTAAAGTTAGGAATTTAATTAAAGTAAGTAGTGATCGGAGAAAGGTCAAAGTCGAGATCAAACTTTTATTGGTCAGATGGAACATTGGAATAAGCAGTGCATTAAGCTTTTTTTTTCATCAGCCATCTATCTAAAGAAAGGTGGGCCTGTGTGCTGCTTGCGTGCATGCTGTATCAGCTGATTTATGTATAGCATTCACCCCCCCCACACTCACACACTCACACCCGGTTAGCTTACTTCCGACACTAACCCCCACCCCCCCCCCCCTCCCCTTCTTCACCCCAACCACCACCCCTTCGTATGCAAGAAAATAATCTACCCCACTCACGCAATTCCAAGACGGGAGGAGTAATGTATTTTTCTGTATCAGCAAGAAATCAAGTGCTGGAGAAGGTGTGTGTGTGTGTGTGTGGGGGTGGGGGGGGGGGGGTAGTAGTAGTGTAGTAGTAGTGAGGATGTGCCAGTTTAGCTTGTTCGGAGATATTATGGTAGTGGGGTGGGGGGTGGTGGGTGGGGGTAGCTGGGTGGTCTTGTGGTTACAGTGCTGAGCTTTGTGATCTGACAGACAGCCCAGGATTATTTGATTATTTATATTCTTTTAGTCCGAGGTGATGAATAAGCGCTATTTGTGCTTAATTTTTTTTTTTACATATCCAGTCCCCTGGTAATCAGTTTGTCAATTTTGTCACCCGATATTCCTCCACCGGCACACAGTGGCCTACTCTTCCGAAAAAGCGGAACGGGTTTTAACGTGTGCGCAAGATGTTCTGCTGGCACACGGGGCCTCGGTTTCTAGTCTCCTCCAAAGGACTTTGAGGGAGGAGTAGAGTCGGCACTGATGTTAACTCCAGAGGAAGAATCCTCTTGAACGAGATTCGAATCCGGGTCAGCAGATCACGAGCGCAACGCGCATTGCTCTAACCTCCAGGCTATCCCGTCCCCTGGAGATATTATGGTACTGAGAAGTGGGGGTGGGTTTGGGGTGGCCCCGTCCTTAGAGCGCTAAGAGTTGATGGACGGTCCAGGTTCGAGCCACTAGCGAAGGGCCCGCCCGTTCATTGCCCCCAAGGGGTCCTTAGGGGATTAAATTCACACAGAGAGAGAGAGAGGAGAGAGAGAGAGAAGAGAGAATAGAGAGAGAGATAGAGTCAGAGATAGAGGAGAGAAGGAGAGAGAGGAGAGTGAGAGAAGAGAGAGGAGAGAGAGAAAGTGAGTGAGAGGAGAGAAGAGTCAGAAGAGAGAGAGAAAGTGAGTCAGAAAGAGAGAGAGAGTCAGAGAAGAGAGAGTCAAGAGAGAGAGAGAGAGAGAGAGAGAAGGAGAGAGAAAGTGAGTCAGATAGAGAGAGAGAGGAGAGAGAGAGAGAGAGAGAGAGAGAGAGAGAGAAAGAGAGAAAGAAAGAAGAGGGGAGAGAGGAAGAGAGAAAGTGAGTCAGAGAGAGAGAGAGAGAGGGGAGAGAGGAGAGAGAGAAGTGGAGTCAGAGAGAGAGAGAGAGAGAGAGAGAGAGAGAGAGGAGAGAGAGAGAAAAGAGTCAGAAAGAGAGAGAGAGTAGTCAAGAGAGAGAGAGAGAGAGAGAGAGGGAGAAGGGAGGGGGGGGGGGGTCTTTTAGATAGAATATTTTTTAAAGGTCTCTATTTGAAGAAAACACTTGATGGGCATCTTCAGAAACTGAAATGTGATCATATCTCAAATGAAAACGGGAAGAGAGAGAGAAAAGAGCCCAGTGGTGAAAGGAAAAAGAAGAGGAAGGGAGAAGAAGAAGCAGAAGAGAAGAAGATAAGAAGAAGAAGAAGGGAAGATTATTAGCAGATAAGAAAAGAGAAGAAAAGAGATGGGTGACCCTTTTTGTGTGTGTGTTTTGTTTTCGTTTTTATCTCCTCGCTGAATAAGTGGAAATAAAAAAAAAGAATTAGTAATTTGTTGTAGTGTTTAAGTTGGGGGAAGAGCTTAACTTAGAAACTAGGTTAACACACTAACACCCTTTGGGAAGGGAGGGATAGAGGGAAGGAGAGAGAGAGAGTGAGAGAGGGAGGGAGAGATGAGAGATTGAGGGAGGGAGAGAGAGAGAGAGATGGAGGGAGAAGAGAGAGAGAGAGAGAGAGAGAGATAGAGTAGAAGGGAGGGAGAGAGAGAGATAGAAGGGAGGGGAGAGAGAGAGAGAGTAGAGAGAGAGAGAGAGAGAGAGAGTAGAAGGGAGGGAGAGAAAGAGAGAGTAGAAGTTGGAGGGAGAGAGAGAGTAGAAGAGAGGTAGAGAGAGAGAGAGAGAGAGAGAGAGAGATTGAGGGATGGAGAGAGAAGGAGAGAGAGAGAGAGAGAGAAGAGAGAGAAAGAGCGAGAGAGTAGAGAGATTTGATTGGCTGGAGAGAGAGATAGAGAGAGAAAGAGAGAGAGAGAGAGAGAGAGAGAGAGAAGAGAGAGATTGAGTGATGGAGAGAGAGAGAGAAGATTGAGGATGGAGAGAGAGAAGATTGAGGGATGGAAGGAGATTTGGATGTAGGAGAGAGAGGAGAGATTGAGGAGGGAGAGAGACAGATTGAGAATGGGGATAGAGATTGATGGAGGGAGAGAGAGAGGAGGGAGAGAGAGGTTGAGGGAGGAGAAGGAAGAGAGAGATGAGGGAGGGAGAGAGAGGGGAGAGAGAGAGAGGATTGAGGGTGGGAAAGGAGAAGAGAGATTGAGGGGGAAGAGAGGTTGAGGAGGGAAGGTGAGAGAGAGGGAGAGAGGAAAGAGAGCGAGAGAGAGAGAGAGAGAGAGAGAGAGAGAGAGAGAGAGAGAGAGAGGGAGGGAGAGGAGGCAATGCAGACTCATACACAGACACATTCCCGAGTTTGGAATTGCTACCTCATCAACATGTGGCAAAAAAAAAAACCCACAACAGCAAACCAACAAAAAAACAACCAACCGCACCCAACCCCCCCCCCAAAAAAAGAGTTGCATAATTATACCAAACTCTCACCATTGGTAAACCTCAGAGCTCTAGCCGAGGAACGAAAAAAAATATATATATACAGACAGACTTACATACAGATAGACAGACAGATAGACAGACTTACATACAGATAGACGTACAGATAGACAGACGTACATACAGATAGACGTACAGATAGACAGACAGACGTACATACAGGTAGACGTATAGATAGACAGACAGACGTACAACAGACAGACGTACATACAGACAAACGTACAGATAGATAGACGTACATACAGATAGACGTACAGATAGATAGACGTACAGATAGACAGACGTACATACAGATAGACGTACAGATAGACAGACGTACATACAGATAGACGTACAGATAGATAGATGTACAGACAGACAGACGTACAGACATACATACATCCAGACAGACGTACAGACAGACATACAGACAGACAGACTGATGTATACATAGACAGACAGACTCGTACACAGAAATCCGCAGACAACCAAATATTCATTCCTACACGTGCTGTGCATGTCAAGCACATGTCATATAGTGCTGGCGCCACAGATTGAGGGGGGTGGGGGAGGAGGGGGGAGAGGGAGAGAGAGAGAGGATGGCGGGGAGGAGAGAGAGAGAGAGAGGGATGGAGGGGGAGGGATAGAGAGGAAAAGGGAGAGAGAAGAGGGGGAGAGGGAAGAGTTGGAGAAGAGAAGAGAGAGGAAGAAGAAGAGAGGGCGGGAAAGAGAGAGGGGAAAGAGAGAGAGAGAGAGCATCAGAGAGAGAGAGAGAGAGGGAGAGAGAAGAGAGAGAGAGAGAAGAGAGAAGGGGATGAAGGAGATGGAGGGGCGTGGCTGTCTGTGAACGCGTGTGTGTGTGTTTCTGTGTGTGTGTGTGTGTGGTCTGTGTGTCTGTGGTGTGGTGTGTTGTGGTTGTGTGTTGGATGTGCAGTCAACGCCCATACTCTGTTGCACTCGTGGTGTACGCGCGGCGCCCATCACACACTACACACTACACACATCACACTACACACACACACACACACATTACACACACTACACACACATTACACAATCACAGACACACACTCACACACAAAGAGACAAACATTACACACACATTACACACACACAACAAAACACACACACACTCACACACACACACACACACACTACACACACACACACACACACACGCACACACACAAACACACACCTCCCCCACACCCCCCCCCCCCCCCACACACACACACACTCACGACACGACATTACACACACACACTTACACACTACACACACACACCACACACACTTACACACTACACACTACACACACACACACATCACACACACACACACACACACACACACACACACACACACAAAGAGCAACACAATCACCTTTCTGATCCTACACGTCGTGAAAAACCCACGTCTGAAACCTGACAGCATCTCAGCCGAACCGCAGTCAAATTTGACGCGCCAAAAAGCCCAGCGTGTTCGGTTTCGTTTGACGTGTACTTGACTTACCTTTTTCTTTCATTCTTTCCTCTCTTTCTTCCTTTCCTATTCTTATCTTCCTTTCTTTCATTCGGGGGTTCTTACAATCCTTGTCTTCTTCTTTCTTTCTTCTTCCTCTCTTTCTCCTTTTTCTCCTCCGTCTTCTTCCCTCCTCCTCACCTCTCCTCTCTCATCTTCTCTTCCTCCTCCTCTTCTTCCTCCACCTACGTCCCTCTTCCTCCTCCTCCTCTTCCTCCTCCACTTCCTCCTCTTCTTACCTCCTCTTCTTCTCTTCTTCCTCTCTTGCTTCTTCTTTATCTTCTTCTTCTTCTTCTTCTTCTTCTTCTTATTTCTTCTTCTTTCTTCTTTCTTATCTTTCTTGATTCTTGTTCTTATCTTGTTTCTTGTTCTTCTGTCTTTCTTCTTCTACCTCCTCCTCCCCCCTTCTTCCCTCCTCCCCTCTTCCTCTCCTCTTCCTCCTCTCCTCATACCTCCTCCACCTCCTCCTTCTTCTTCTTCTTCTTCTTCTTCTTCTTTCCTCTTCTTCTTCTTCTTCTTCTTCTTCTAAGAAAAAATACAGATGGGTTTATGGCCTAGGTATTTTACTGACGCTTATTGAGAAGAAAATGATTTTGCCAGGAGTTGAAAAGAGCCCACTCCCTTCTTCCCACCCTCCCTCTCGCCCTCCTCGAGAAATACAGAACATCTATAGTGTTCTGAAACAATATGGCAAGACGTGTGTGTGTGTGTGTGTTCTTGCGCGCTTGCGTAGGACTGGATGGTTTGAGTGCCGCCGTGCACCCACCCGTTTCATTCAAAGTACATCAGAGAGTGAGTGGGAAGAGAGAGGAGAGAGAGAGAGAGAGTGAGAATGAGAGAGAGAAGACAGAGAGAGACAGAGAGAAGACAATGCCATGAGAGAGCAGGGAGAGACAGACACCCACACACACTCACACACCACACACACACACCACACGACACACACACACACACACACACACACAACATACAAAGAAAACACACAACACACACACACTCACACACACAATAAACACACACACACACACACACACACACACACACACACACACACACCCCGTGGTACACTATTACAGGCAGGCAGGCAGGCACAAAGATGTCATAGTTTATACCTAATAGTCCTTGATGCCTCAGCTATCGCCCTCCCCGCCTTCCCCTCCCCGGGCCTCGTCTCCGTGACATTCAGAATCCACACACACACACACACACACACACACACACACACAACACACTCACACAACACACACACACACACAAACGGTATCAGCTACCACACACTACAACTCACACGACACACACACTCTCTCTCAAAAACACACACCTACACACACACACACACATACACACACACACTCACACACAACTCACACACCACACACTACACACAAACACTCACACACACACTAACACACACACACTTACAGACACCCACACAACACACACACAAACACACACTACACACACTCTCTCACTCTCTCTCACACACTCACACGACCCACTCACACACACACACACACACACATCCACACACACACACACACACACACACACACACACACACACACACACACACACACACACACACCACTTACACACACACAACACTACTCACACAACACACACACACACTCACTACACCACCACACACACACACACACACACACCCACACACCACAGCCACACAGCACACACACAACACACACACACACATAAACAAAGATCGAGAAACACTACACACACTATACAACCACACACTCACACACACACACACACACACACACACGACACCCACACACACACACACCACACACACACACACACACAAGTACCCACTCAACACACACGGAAGATAAAACGCACACCGCTAGATTACTGACAGTCATCAGCCTCAGTGCTTAAGTGACAAGCATCTTGATCGACTGCTTTTTCTTGGTTTGGTGGTTGTGTCGTTGCAAGTAGTTATTTATTTATTTTTTATTATTATATAGACAGTGTGTGTGATGGTGGAAAGAAGGGGATGGTGGGGGTGGGTCGTGGGGGGTGGGAAGGGGTTGAAGGGAGAGAATTTGTCTCCATTTGCATAAGACTCTCATCTCTCTCTCGCAGGTCTCAGAATTGTCCACGCAGCTCGCACGCACACCCTCAACCCCCCCCCAGTCTCTGTCTCGTCGGTCGTCTCTCACTCTCAGTCTCTCTGTCCACTGTCTGTCGTCGAGTGTGTTTGTGTTGTGTGTGTAGTGTGTTGTGTGTGTGTGTGAGTGTGTGTGTGTGGTCTCCCACACACGCAACCATCCACCTTCACCCAATCTGCAACTCCCCCCCCCCCTCCACCTTACCCCCCCCCCTCTCTCCTCCATCCTCTTCTTCATTCTCCCTTACTCTCCAACTTCTCTTCTTCACTCTTCTCTTCATCTCTCTCTCTTCTCTGCCATTCTCTCTCTCTCTCTCTCTCTTCTCTCCCCCTTTCCTCTCTCACTCACCTTTCCCCTCTCTTCTCTCCCCCCCCCCTCTCTCTCTCCCTTCACTCTTCATCCTCTCTCTTCCTCTGCCTTCTCTCTCCTCTCTCCCCTTCCTCTCTCTCTCTCTCTCCCCTCCCTCTTCTCTCGCCTTTCTCTCGCCTTTCTTTCTCTTCTCTCTCTCCCCTCATCTCCTCTCTCTCTCTCTCTCTCATCTCATCTCTCTCTCATCTCACTCGTCTTCTCCCAAACTATACTCTCTCTCTCTCTCTCTCATCATCTCTCTCTCTACTCTCTTCTCTTCCTTCTTGTCACTCTATCCTCTCTCTATAGCCCCTCTTACTACCCCCTCATTCTCCCCCCCCCCTCTTAGATCTTTCTTTTCTCCCTTTCTCTCTCTCTCTCTCTCTCTCTTCCCCTTCCCCCACGTCCGTCTTCTTCTTCCCTTACTGTTGGGCTGGCAGGGGCGGCATTGTTCAGTTCAGTATGGAGGAGGAGGAGGAGGTGTCGAGTCATATAGTACACTACACTCCACTGCACTGCACTGCACTGCACTGCACTGCACTGCACTGCACTACACTACACTACACTGCATTACACTGCACCACACCACACCACCACCACACTACACCACACCACACCACACCACACCACACCACACCACACCACACCACACTACACTACACTACACTACACTACACTACACTACACTACACCGCACTGCACTGCACTACACTGCACTACACTGCACTACACTACACTGCACTGCACTACACTACACTACACTACACTACACTACACTGCACTAATAATATATGGAATTTATATAGCGCTGAATCTTGTAAAAACAAACAAATCGAAGCGCTTGCACTCAAATCATTTACGCACATGCAATTCTCCTTAAACATAATGAACAACAGATTTCAAATCCATGCCCTACATTACACTGCACTGAGTGGAGACAGCAGTTTTCTGCCAAGTGGCATACACACACACACACACACACACGCACGCACGCACGCACGCACGCACGCACGCACGCACGCACGCACACAGACACACACAAACACAGTGGCATTTGGCGGTGGAAGAATAGCAGACATTTTCTGAACTAAAGGAATAGAAGACTCCCCCCCCCCCCCCCCCCACACCACACCCCCTATTCCCCCCCTCCCTCCCCTCTCCCCCTTACTGGCAAGGAAAGGTATGGGTAGTATGGTGAGTATGTACAGATATAAGGAGGACAAGAGAGGAAATGTGTGGAGGGTAGTGAAAGAGAGAGTGGAAAGTTTGTTTAAGAAGAAGAAAAAGGAAGAAAGGAAAATACACCACTCACACACACACAGACACACACACAGACCACACACCACACACAGACCACACAGAACACACACCACCACGCACGCACGAAAAAAGACGACACACACACACACGCACGCTCGCACGCACACACACGCACGCACGCACACACACCACACACACACACACACACACACACACACACACACACACACACACACACACACACACACACCTCACACACACCCACCCCCACCCCCCCCCCTGTATATAACTACACCTGTATCTCAAATTGTATGTATGTATGTATGTGTGTGTGTGTTATATTATGGGAGTAGAGGATGAGAGGAGAGATGAGAAGAGAGAGAGAGGAGAGAGAGAGAGAGAGAGAGAAAGGAGACGAGAGAGAGAGAGAGAGACAGAGACAGAGAGGAAGGAGGAGAAGAAGAAAGAAGGAGGAGAAGGAGAAGAAGAGATAGTAGTGTTAAGCAAGGGGAAGAAGAGGAGGAGGAGAAGAAGAACATCAACAAGAACAAGAAGTAGAAACGAAGAAGAAGAAAGTAAGGAAAACGCAGATCTTATAACAAAAGGAAAACACAATCTGTAAGTTTAAAACAAAAAGGAAGAAGACAGGAGAGAGAAGAAAAAAAAAGTATAGTAAATTAAGTACAGATAAAAAACAACCAGTCTGCAAGATAGGTTAAACCAAAAAAAGTCAGACAGAAAAAAAAAGAAAACTTAATTGCTAGGTAAGTCTTGAAAAGAACGAAAGTCGACCCCCCCCCCCCCCCCCCTCCCCCCACCAAAATATGGGTCATTGTGGCGTCGGATAATATCATGTTGTACCTGTCAGTCTTTTGATCGCAACACTCGTGTGCGGAGATGGTGGTTGTCGATAAGAAGAAGAAAGAAGATACGGCTTACAGAGCTGCACAGTAGTAGTAGTTCGGAGAGAGAGAGAGGAGGGGGGGGGGGGGGGGGGGGGTGGGGGGGGGGGGG
>CM054155.1:43771631-43775755 GCA_028751875.1 Rapana venosa | reverse complement strand
CAGTGATCTGCTGACCCGGGTTCGATTCTCGTTCGAGAGGATTTTTCCTCTGGAGTTAACATCAGTGCCGACTCCACTCTCCCCAAAAGTCCTTCGGATGAGACTGTAAACCCAGGTCCCGTGTGCGAACGCACGCAGAACATCTTGCGCACACGTTAAAACCCGTTCCACTATTCGGAAGAGTAGGCCATTGTGTGCCGGTGGGAACGGATGACAAACTTTACAAATCTGCAAACACACAGGGACTGGATGGGGACAAAAAGCACATGAGTGCTTATTCCATTATCCTCGATATAAAAGAATAAACTTTTAAGTCTTTCTGGAAAAAAGGCAGGAGAATGGACCAAGAAGGCAGAAATAGACAGGAAGGAGGTGACAGGAAGAAAAGGAACAAAGGAGAAACAAAGAGAGGGTGTTTATTCTGTTATGCTCGAAACGTAGGAATAAAATAGAATGAAACACTCTCTGCCTCTCTATCCGCGCGCGCGCGCTCGCGCCTCGGTGTTGTGTGTGTGTGTGTGTGTGTGTGTGTGTGTGTGTGTGTGTGTGTGTGTGTGTGTGTGTTAGTGTTAGTGTTACACCTGTCGACCTCAGCACTTGGAAAGGTGTCAAGTAATCAAAGCCGAATGTGAGGCGCTGTTACATAGAACATAGCGTGAAAAGAAAGAGCCGCCCAGCAATAATAACAATAAAAATAATAATAACAATAATGATGATGATGATGATGATGATGATAATAATAATAGTAACAATGATTAGTATCATAATAATAAAAATAATATGATAATGATAGCGAAAAATAGTCACCGAGTGACCTGTAACAATAGTGGGAATACTAATATCACTACTTACTATCACCATCACCATCATCATCGTCGTCGTCGTCGTCATCACCATCATCATCTTCATCACCATCCCCATCAACGTGGTTGTCGTCGTTGATGATGATGATGAGGAGGAGGAGGAGGAGGAGGAGGAGGAGGATGATGATGATGATGATGATGATGATATTATTAGACAACAAAAACAACAACACTTAGAAAAAAAAGTGCCTTACTACAGAGACAGGCGAACAGTCATGACAAATAAAGCGATTTATAACCAATGTCAAGCCCCCTACCCACTGACCCATGAATGATATTAGAGACCTTCCACTGATGGGGGGCATTGTTAACTGCCTGTGGCTGTACATGATGTACAATACATTACATTACATAGCATTACATTTTATTCCTGTCCAGTGCGGTGCATTAGAGTACAGTAAAGTGCAGTGCACTACAGTTCAGAAGAGTGCATTACAATACTGTATTGTATCAGTGGCACTGTGTTTTACTGTAATGTAATGTATTGTATGCCAATAAAAAATAAATTTAAAATATAGAAAGGAAGGTGGCAGGATGGTTAAGACGTTTGCCTGCCAACAAGTAAACCGTGAGGTTCTGGGTTCGATTCCCAGCCTCGCCCTTTCTTCCCAGTTTGACAAAAAAAATCGAACTGAATGTCAAAGTCCTTCGAATGAGACTGTAAACCGAGGCCCCGTGTGCGAACGCACGCAGAACATCTTGCGCACACTTTAAATTCTGTTCCGCTTTTCGAAAGAGTAGGCCATCGTGTGCCAGTGGGAACAGATGACAAAATTTACAAAACCGCATACACAGGGACTGGATGTAAAAAAAGCACATGAGAGCTTATTCCATTATCCTCGATATAAAAAAAGAGCGCTTTGATTTGTTGCTTTACAAGATTCAGCGCTATATAAATTCCATAAATTATTATTATTAAAAATGTACTCATGGCAAATTTCTATGCCAGAAAAATTCAGACCATTCTCCTCCAGGGAAAGTGCGTCGCCACAAGACCTGCGCCACTCCTTTCTTTTTCTTTTTTTCTTTAAATTCCTGCCCGCATATGTGATAAATAGTTTCCCTATGAACGTGCCTTTTCTTCCACATAGCTTTGCCACGGACAACGCTCTTGTTTCCAGTTTGGTTCTTTAACGTGCGCTGAATCAATAAACGCAAACTGGACCTCAGTTTCTCGCTTCGTCCGAAAGACCCCACTGTGGATTAAAACCTAGCTCACGCGACCAGCGCCACTTCAAGTCACGCACAAACTAAACGACATCAAAGCCTTCAGTGCAGCCATGTGGGAACAGAGAATGTGCCTGTAGCTGTTCATCTTTCCGGGGTCGCGGGGTCGGATCTCGACTGCAAGTGATCGATGATGATGATGATGATGATGAGGAGGAGGAGGAGGAGGAGGAGGAGCAGGAGGAGGAGGAGGAAGAGCAGGAGCAGAAGAAGGATGATGATGATGATGAGGAGGAGGAGGAGGAGGAAGAGGAGGAAGAGGACGACGAGGAGGAGGATGATCATCACAATTTTTTTAAAATACTATTATTATCATCATCAACATCATCATTAATTTACGATATCTCAGGTCCTTCGAATGAGACTATAAACCGAGGCCCCGTGTGCGAACGCACGCAGATCATCTTGCGCACACGTACAAATCCTGTTCCGCTTTTCGAAAGAGTAGGCCATTGTGTGCCGGTGGGAACAGATGACAAAATTTACAAAACCGCATACACACGGGGACTAGATGTAAAAAAGCACATGAGTGCTTATTCCATTATCCTCGATATTAGAAATTTTAAAAAGTCATCTGAGCGCTTTGATTTGTTGCTTTACAAGATTCAGCGCTATATAAATTCCATACATTATTATTACTATTATTGTTACCAAAATGTGGACAGCTGCCCGTGCATGTTAAAACTTGGGGGGGGGGGGGGGGGGGGGGGGGGGGGGGGGGGGGGGGGGGGGGGGGGGGGGGGACGGGCCGGTAGTCTGGTGGTTAGAGCATTGTGCTCGCGATCTGACGGCCCGGGGTTCGAGCCCAGGTTCCAGCCACCGCCGAGACACCCGTTCAAGGGGATTTTTTCGTCCTGGAGTTAACTAACGTCAGTACCGACTCCACTTCCCTGGAAATCCTTCAGATGAGACTGTAAAGCAACAAATCAAAATCGCTCAGATTTCATTTCATACCACTTTAAGTCACGGCAGATTTCTCTCCGTGAAATTCGGGCTGCTCTCCCCGGGGAGAGCGGGAGAGCGCGTCGCCACAAGCGCTGCGCCCCCTTTTTTTTTTTTTTTTCATGTCTGCAACTGTATTTTGTTTCCCTATCAGAGTGGCTTTTTTCTAAGAATTTTAGCCAGGGACAACCTCTTGTTGCCGTGGGTTCTTTTACGTGCGCTAAATAAATACGTGTAAACAACAGGGACCACGTTTATCGTCTCATCCGAAGACTAGCGCCCAGACCACCACTCATGGTCTAATGGATGGGGGAAAAGTTTCCGGTCCAAACGGGGTACGAACCGCCGCACACTTCAGACCCGGACTTTTCGCTTTCTAGACAGGCACGTTACCTCTAGACCACCGATCCACCTTTCCCCAGAAAGACTTAACAGATAACAATCCTCTCATGCCGAAGTCGGATGCGCTGGGCCTGACTTGTCAGGCGCTTAACGGCAGCGTGACGCATTTTTCGCTCATATAAGGGACTCAATAGTTGCTGTCTGAGCGTTCGATGACGAAGAATTATCCTCGAAATATATTTTTATTTTTTATTTAAAAAAAAAAAATTTTTTTTTTGGGGGGGGGGTCAAAATACTAAGAGAGAAACCATGGTACCAGCCTCAATATTTCATATTTCATTGAAATAGTCCATCCACGGGTGACTGAACCAGAACAACATTTGAGCTTGACAATGAGCCAGAACAACATTTGAGCTTGACAATGAACCTGAACAGTTGAGCCTGACAATGAACCAGAACAACAGTTGAGCCTGACAATGAACCAGAACAACAGTTGAGCCTGACAATGAACCAGAACAACAGTTGAGCCTGACAATGAACCAGAACAACATTTGACCCTGACAATAAACCTGAACAACATTTGACCCTGACAATAAACCAGAACAACATTTGACCCTGACAATAAACCTGAACAACATTTGAGCCTGACAATGAACCTGAACAACAGTTGAGCCTGACAATGGACCTGAACAACATTTGAGCCTGACAATGAACAGTTCAGCCTGCCAATAAACCTGAACAACATTTGAG
>CM054155.1:43754131-43764131 GCA_028751875.1 Rapana venosa | reverse complement strand
CTCTACAGATAGGTCTATGGCAAGTACACTCTCACATACACAATGCGCCCATCTCTGACACACAAGACATCAGCGTTGTTAATAGCATTGACAAAAAAACCGGTAACAGCATGACATGCATTTGCGTAATCGAATTGCAGCTGTAGTAAATATCCTATAGGGGAAAACCTAACCGAGAATATGCCTTGCCTGTCGCTTCGATTTTAAGGAAAGAAGGCCGATGTCACTTGCGTCATTTTGACCACAGCATGACGTCAATGTGGACGTGACGTGACATGAGCGTCAAAGGTCACTTCAAAAACATTGGAATTTCTACAGAGAAAGAAAAAAGCAGAACCAAACGATGAGCCAGCGACACGGGACAAATCAAAGACCCTGAAACCAAATCAGCCAAAATTTAAATAAATAGAAAAACTATCCAGATGTGTATCCTCTGTTCTCGTTTGCACGCTAGGCCAACTTGATCTATATTAAATCCTTTAGACTGTAGAAGGTCCTGCTTTGTGCTCTGTGGCTAATTAAAAGACAACAACAGCAATAACAAAATCGATGATTTTGATGAAAAATAACAAAATGGTGGATCGATTCTTAAAAACGAGGCATGAGACAATTGTTACCAATATAAGACAAAATTGATGTCAATCATTGCAATGGGTTCAATACCTATGTCATTATTAGATCTTGTAGGGAAAAGCAGCAGCCAAAACCATATAAATGTCTGTTATCAAAAGCAAAGTAACGTTTGTTTATAGACTAGTACCAGATCATCAGCTAAGATAAAGACACTTGTGTGGGCCTTGTTTCTCCCCATGGTCAACACAATAAAGCGTTTGCTGGACATAACAATGTAAATGCTAGTGATAGCAATTGATGGAAATGAAATATACATGTGAAATATATAAATGTGAATTATATATGAAATACATAAATGTGAATTGAATGAAAAACATTTGCATAGCCAAAATGAGAACAACAACAACAAAACTGACAGGCAAGCGTCATCGACATCCCAACAAAGCAGACCGAAGGCTGGTCAGAAGTATGGTTATACACTTTGTACATGCATCATTACAACCAACTGGTGTTTCCAAGATCACAGTCAGTGGAAAAGAAATTTGGGTTGTAGATCTATCACTTCAAGTACCTTGGAGCTATTATTGCTGAAGAACGTTCAAAGACCGAAACCCTCGAAAGGGCTGCAAAACAGTAGCAGCAATGGCGAAGCTCAAGCCCATCGGGAAACTGAAACATCTCTCCAGGACCAATCAAGCTACTGCATGCCGGTCATCTCACATCCCTGCGTGCTGGAACCTGGACACTGAATGCAATCTACAAAGGGGTTCCCTTTGGAGATAAAAGATCTCGAAACTCCTTGGCTTTTAACAGCCCCACATTACCAACGAAGAAGTCTGACAAGCCCCCCCAACAAGTAAAGCACTACGAGACCGCTGCCCACGCAAGAAAATAAAGCTCAGGGTACGGCCCTGTGACAAGATCGATGGGCCCCCCCAAGACCTACTGCAAGGAACGTGCAGGAGAAGAAAAGGCGAGACGGGCCGAAGAAAAAAATGGGCAGACAACGTCACGAATGGACTGGGAAAGCTTCCCAAAACCCCAGGCACTTGCCCACAACCGCCGCAAGGGGAGCCATCTGGTCAACATTCACATTTCAGTCCCCTCTACCCTAAAAGGGTTAGGGGAGCAATGAATAAGGGATGAGGTTTTTAAAAAATTTAAAAAGTTTAAACCATGGAGTCAGGACGCTAACACTGAAATCCACCCCTCTTTCCCTGGTTCAATCAAAACATATAGAAGAGGGCCCAAAAATTTTTTTCTGTTTCAAATACTTTATCAAAAAAAACTGCAAGCATAGACAGGAAGGAATAAAAATTGCTCGGGGAGTACCAGCCTCTCAAGTACAGTTACATCTTATCAAAGTGGATTGCCATTCCGAACTAAGAAAGGGTGCAACATTTCTTTTTTCCTTTCGTTTAGCAGAGCAAACCCGCGAGAGTATTCACAAAATTTTTATTCTGCTAAAAGAAAGTAAAATGAGGACTGGAAAAAATAGTACGGAAATAATTGTTTTTTTTGGGGTTTACAGCACAATTAACCGGTGCATTTGCTCTTATTTTGACAAATCAGTTTTTCCCCCAAAAAGGTTTTTAAATATTTTTTAAAACCCAATAGCGACGGAAAAATAGAAAACGCGATCTAAACATACATACACGTATAATAACCCCCAAAGGGCTGAAACTGATAAAGGCTACAGCCTTTTTTGCGTACAATCAGAAGGTTCCATTGTAAGGGAGAAACCCTCCTAAAAAAAACCGCCGCAGGTAGGGGGGAGTAGTGGGTAGACAGACAGATAAAGAAACGGCAGGCAGCACAGAAGTAGAAAGATAGATGGTAGTGGTGGGAAAGTAGATAGGGTAGGCGGGCAGGGGGAAAGGATAGATAGATAGATAGATAGAAATAGATAGAAGATAGATAACAGAAGAAGCAAGAAACAGAAAAAGACAGAAAATATGCCAACCTAAAAGTCAGCCCACGAAAAAAGACTACTGACGTTCTCACGAAACCCTTTAACCTACAATCAAACATGCCCAATCCCCCAAATGCTTTCAATGTCAATTTTTCTTTTTATGGTTTCAAAGTATCAAATAATTGGTGTTACCCCCCCCCCCCCCCCCCCCCCCCCCCCCCCCCCCCCATGCCTGTGACCGGGAAACCTGGGCCTGAGCCACGTCAGAGATGGACTTAGCGCAAGCGGGGCAGACAAAAACCCTAAGCGCATCTGATGAATGAGTGACGTGCACGCCAGCACCCTCCCACGGGGCCGCGCACACATACCCCGGGCACATCCACCGCTCGCGCACGGGGTGCGCACGCGCTCGTCCGACGCGCGCCCCCCACACACACACACCACACACCCCCCGCGGCGCACCACCACCACCGGTGTCTCTCCCTCTCCAACACACACACACCTGTCGTCTGTCTGGTCGTCTTTCTTCTTTTTCCCCCCTTTCTCTCCCCCCCTTCCTTCCCCTCTCTACACACACGCACACTCTCTCCCCCTCTCTCCCCCCCCCCCTCTTCTCTTCTTTTATTCTCTCTCTCTCTCTCTCTCTCTTTTCCTCTCTCTCTTCTCTCTTTTCTCCCCTTCTCCTCCCCCCCTCTCCCCCCTCCCCCCCTCTCTCTCTCTCGGGCCCGGTGAAAAAAGTTCCCCCTCTTATTCTTTTTACCCTTGAAAAATAAAAAATTCAAAGAAAAAAAGATTCTATTCTCCCTCTTTTCCCCCCCCCCTCTCTCCCCCTCTTCCCCTCCCCTCTCTCCCTCTTCCTCTTCTCTCTCCTCCAAATTTAAAGTCTCAACTAAATTTTAACCCCCACACAATCGACATAAAAAAAAAAAAACCCAGAGATTTAAAAACCCACACACAACACAACCAAAACCCAACCCCAACCCCCCCACACACCCATAACCACCCCCCCCCACCCACCCAACAACCACCACAGACCCACCCCACCAAAACCCCCCCAAACCACACACCCCACACACCACCACCCCCCCAAACCCATACACCCCCACACACCCATACCCCCCCAAACCCCCAACCCACCACACACCCCCCCAACCCCCCAACCCCCAACCACCCCCCCAAACCCCACACAACCCCACAACCACCACAACCCCACACCCACCACAAACCACCCACCCAATCCCCAAACACCCCCCCCAAACCACCCAACCCCCCCCCCCCCCCCACACACCACACACCCTCACATCCCAAACCCCAAAACCCCACACACCCATACACCACCACACACCCACCCCCCACACCCCATACACCACCACCACCCTACACCCCCCACACACCCCATCCCCCAACAACCACCACCACCAAATGGGGGTCTTTACAGATCGTGATTCCACTTTTTCAATCTGAGATATAAAAGGACATCAACCAAAGAAAAATGCAAGCAAATTGGTCCAACACAACACCCCCACACACACCCCCCCCCCCCCCCCCCACACATACACCACACACACACCACCCCCCCCCCCCCCCCCCCACACACAACACACCCCTAAAGAGTTAACAGCCAAAAGCGACACATCCTTTCACAAAAAATACTGCCCCCTTTGGGGCCTACCAAGAGAAAACCCCCCTCACCCCCCCCCCCCCACCCCCCTTCCCCCCCACCCCTCCTCACCCCCTTTGCTCAATCGGACCAGATCGCTCAGATTCAAAGGACAGGCAGGCAAAGCAAAAAGGGAAGGCAAGGCTCAACCAGTACGAGAATTTTACAGACATAGCGTAGAGTAGATAGGGAGAGAAGAGAAGAAAAAAGACAGGGAAAATGTGTGACGCAAAGGGTTTTAGTTCGTCATAAGACGCTTGGGGTGTCTGTTGAGTGGGGGTTTAGTGAGGTGTGTAGGTGTGTTGTGGTGGTAGAGTAGTGGGGTAGTAGCGTTGTTGCGACCATTTTCGGGTGTTTCGCTGGATTTTGTCAAATAAGTTTTATATATTTTAATTTTTTGTTATTTGAAAGAGGTGGGGAGGTGTGATTTGATTGGGGGGGGGGGGGGGGGTGGGTTGAGAGGGAAAGGAGGAGATTATGGAGGGGGGGGGGGGGGGGGGGGGGGGGATTTGGAATGGGTGTTTTAGCACGTGTTTGTGTGTTGGTGCGCCGGCAAAATTTTTTGCTTGGTGTGTGTGTGTTTTTAAGTGGTGTGTGTGTGTGTGTGTGTGTGTGTGTGTGTGGTGTGGGCGGCGTGCGTGCGTGCGTGCGTGCGTGCGTGCGTGTCTGCTGTCTGTTTTCGTATGTTCTGTCTGTCTGTCTGTCATAGTCATCGCCTGACAGCTTTCTGCATCATCCTTTACTCTATTTTATCTGCCGGGGTCTCTGTCTCGTTTGTTGTCTGTTTTCCTGTCTTTGTCTGTCTGCGAGCGGCATATTCATGTTTTTGTCTTATGCGCCCGTCTGCCTGCTTGCTTGTCTTTATTGTGTCTGGGATTTATGGGGTGCATCTTCTGAAAAGAACAAGATTGCTACATACGTGATCTTGTTTCGCTCCGGGGGTGGTGTGGGGTGTGTGTGTGCGGTGCGTGCGTGCGGGCGGCGTGGTGCGTGCGTGTGTGTGTATGTGTGTGGCGTGCGGGGTGCGTGTGTGTAGTGTGTGTGAGTGATGTCAAAACAAATCAATTTTAAAAAATTTCCAGAGGGAAATGAATAACAACGCATTTTTGTTTGCTTTTTTTTTTATCAAACCATCATCGGAACAAAAAAAAACTAAAAAATAATATCTAAATACAACATTATTGCAACCCCTATGCCACCGGTACAAGAAAAAAAAAAAATCAAAACTGCAAACACACACCACACACGCGCGCGCGCGGCGCCATCGTGTGTGTGTGTGTGTGTGTGGTGTTGTGTGTGTGTTCTGTGCCTGGGGTTTCGTGCGTGCGCGCGCGCAAAAGCGTTTTGTGTGGGGGGGGTTGGGTGGGTGTTGTGGTTGTGGTGGTGTGTGCGTGTGTGTTGTGTGTTTTTATGTTAATGTTATAGGATATTACAAATTTATATAAAAGCACGCATACGTGAACAAGCATGCGTGGGCGCGCCGTGCATGTAGCAGCAAGACCCCTGCTCAAACACTAAATTTTTCGGGGCCATACATTCATGCACCCCGACTAATTATAAAATTCGCAGAAAAACAACGACTACAACAAAAAACACCGCAAATCTATCATTCCCTTTTCCGTTTTGTTCATTCACACGATTTTTTTCGCAACGACATCATATTACCAACGGTGTATTTCACTAGGCCTAGGCCGCGGGAAGAAGACTAGGGCCCCTACCGGTATTATTTTGCGAGAGGAACTGTCTGGGTATTATAAGGGAGATCCCGGGTAAAAGGGCCCGCAGTTTTTCGCCATCTCATTTCACAGGGGAGTACAACTTATACAAGATCACTTGTGTATAGAACATGTGTCACATTTGATTCAAAATCGCTTGAGTATACTTGTACACTTTGATTACAAGATCGCTTGATGTATACTATCAGGTGGCAAGAGATTTTAGGGACGTTATTTTTGTTGTGGGGGCGAGGGGGGGCTTAAAAGGGATTTTAAGTAGGGGATCTTTACCATATATAGTATATATATATATATATATATATAATAATATATATTTATATATATATTTATAATATATTATATTTTCCAAACTTATTATCATCTTACCATAACCCTACCAAAATTTTTATTATCATTTCAGCACCCACCCCTTATTTTTATTTATTATTATTATTGTTGTTATTATTATTATTATTATTAATTTATTATTGTTCTCATGCTCGCGCTCTGATCAGCTTTTTGCTGGGCGCTGCTCTTGTGCTGAGCAAGTTCTGGGTTTGAGTCTTGGTTGCTTGATGTATACCATAAGATGTGCCAAGAGATTGTATGGTCTGTTACTTTTGTTGTGGCGGCGTGGGGATGTTTAAAGAGGATGGGGGGGGGGGGGGGGGGGGGTGTTGTTTACGTGTATAGAGAGAGTCTTCTACCTTCTAGAATATTTTCTTTACCATCATCGTCAACATCATCATCATCATCAGTAGTAGAAGTAGTAGTAGTAGTTGTAGTAGTAGCAGTAGTAGCAGCAGCAGCAGCAGCAGCAACAGCAGCAGCAGCAGTAGTAGTAGTAGAAGTAGTAGTTTCATAAATATTATTATCTGGTCTAGGCCAAAAGCTGTGTCAGTTATCGATGTCAGCTCATTGCCAAGGCCTACACTAACAAGCTGTTATGGTGTAGAATGTGTTCAGATTGCCTTCAGCCGTGACAAGCTCTTAACATAACAACCTGCACTCTGAAGTCGGAGTATGGCTGCCTGTGTAGCGAAGTACTTGAAAAGAGTCACACAGGCAAACTCCTCATCTGGTGTGCTTCCTATCTCACAGAGATTCCCAGGTGGGATGAGTGAGTCAGAGTGCATGTTCTGGGTGACCCCCAGGGTGTAAAGCTGGGGAACGCACAACAGCTACAACATATTATTGTTATTATTGTTGTTGTTATTATTATAAATATTGTTATTATCATTATTACTTTTATTATCATTATCATTATTCCCTTCAGTCATGAAATCAGTCAGTTGCTCAGGTAATAGTGTACATAGCGTTTATCTAGAAATGTATTTTTTGTCAGCAAAAGGGAGGGGGGGGAAATCACATTACCCCCCCCCCCCCCCCCCCTTTAATAATGGACAGTGATGACATCGCTCCACTGTGGGGAGATCGGGGTTCTGTCAGTATAAATAGCATCCCCCACCATCTGGAAATTCTGTGCTAGGAATTCCCTCTTTTCTATCCCTCTCTTTGTTTCTGCCTTGTTCCTTTTCTTCCTGTCACCACCTCCTTCTGGTCTATTCTCTGCCTCCTTGGTCCATTCTCCTACCATTTATTTCTTTTTCCCTGAAAGATTTAAAGATAACAATTCTCTCCCACGCCGAAGTCGAATACGCTGGGCCTGGCTTGTCAAGAAGCTTACCGGCAGCGCAACGCATTTTCGCACAATTTATGACATGCACCAATAGTTGCTGTCTGAGCGTTCGAAGAAGGAGAAGAAGAAGAAGAAAAGAAGGAAGAAGAAGAGAAGAAGAGAAGAAGAAAGAAGAAGAAGGAAGAAGAAGAAGGAGGAAGAGGAGGAGAAGAAGAGAAGAAGAGGAGGAGGAGGAGGAAGAAGCGAAGAAAGAAGAAGAAAGGAGGAGGAAGAGGGGAGAGAAGAGAAGAAGAAGAAGAAGGAGGAGGAGGAGGAAAGAAAGCGAAGAAGAAGGGGGAGGAGGAGGAAGAGGAGGAGGAAGAACGAAAGAAGAAGAAGGAGGAGGAGGAGGAGAGGAAGGAAGAAAGAAGAAGAAGAAGAAGAAGGAGGAGGAAGGAGGAGGAGGAAGAAGGGAAGAAGAAGAAGAAGAAGAAAAAGGAGGAGGAGGAGGAAGAGGAGGAAGTGAAAAGCGAAGAAGAAGAAGAAGAGAGAAAAGGAGGAGGAGGAGAAAGGAGGAGAAGGGAAGAAGCGAAGAAGAAGAAGGAGAGGAGGAGGAAGAGGAGGAGGAAGAGGAAGTGAAGCAAGAAGAAGAAGAAGGAGAGGAAGAGGAGGAGGAGAAACTGAGAGAATGAACAAGAGCATGAAGAAGGAACACAACAGAAGAACAAGAACAAGAGGAAGAACAAGAAGAAGAACAAGAGGAAGGAGGAGGAGGTCATCACTTGAGGAGAATTGAACACACGCCTCGCGACATGTCCCGCTCACCAGCCATGCCATACTCTTCCGGGGCCATGTCTGCCCTTGGCTTGACCAAAATCAAGATCGTAACGTGGGTGTCCTCTTGAGAGGACGCGAGACTGAGTCATTGCCGCAGTGTCAGCTGGGTCGAGATGGCCGCCTATTGGCATGCTGCATATCGTAATAAGGCCGATTAGAGCTGCCAGGGGGCGGGATTGATGATGCTGTTGCATCTTTATTCCATCGGCACTAGATACTGGCTTTATGGCTTTGTTTTGCATTTATTTGCAAAGGGGTGGAGTTGAGGGTGGCTATGTTTTAAGCTGTTGGGTCCGCTTTAGGTCAATCATAGTGTGTCTGGTGGGTGGGTGCGCGCGCGCACGCGCGTTTGTGTGCGCGTGCGTGCGTGCGTGTGTGTTTGTGTGCGCGTGCGCGCGTGTGTGTGTGTGTGTGACTTTTTTCCCAGGTGAGCACAAATTCGTGCACACGGAATTATCACTATTGTCATTTTGGAACTACCATCCTTCTTCTTCTTCATCTTCTTTGAATTCTTCATCTTTCTTTGCAATTGTTCTTCTTCATCTTCTTTGAATTCTTCATCTTCTTGCAATTCTTCTTCTTCATCTTCTTTGAATTTTTCACTCTTCTTTGCAATTCTTCTTCTTCATCTTCTTTGCAATTCTTCTTCTTCTTTGCAATTCTTCTTCTTGTTCTTGTCTTCTTGTTCTTGTTCTTCACAATTCTTCTGGCAATTCTTCTTCTTCTTCGCGTTCTTCTTCACAATTCTTCTTCTCTCCTCTTTCTTCCTCTGCTTGTGAGCGCTATCGTATCGTCATCATCATCATCATCATCATCATCAATGTAAACACATTCCGATTATGATCTTGAAAATAGCGACGATAGAAATAAATTTGAAGGCCATCAGGACTGATTATTATTCGGTTTTGTTCTTCGTTTATTTATAATATAGCTGCTAGCAGTAATTGGTGAGGGGTGGTTCATCAGTAGATGAATTTCTTGTTGACTTGTGTAGCGTTTTAATCATAAAACATACACGCTTTACAGCAGTAAGGTGGTGGTGGTGTCACATAGAAGAATGTACTGGATGTATGAGCATATACAGCAGCAGCAGCACAGCAGCAGCACACTAGCATAGTATCAAATTGTTAAGAATATCCCACTCTAATCGTCATCACAACATACCACAACAACAGCTGAGCACATTGACAAACACCATGTGCAATGATACAAACACTCTAACACCGAATATATTGCATAATGTGCTAATTCTCATGTACCTACCCTGAGTTGGCGTTTTGTTTGTAGGATCAATACAGGTTTTAATTGTCTGGGGACTTTGTCATCGTGCTATGCTCTTTGTGTGAGTGTGGTATGACTCTGTGTGTGTGTGTGTGTGTGTGTGTGTGTGTGTGTGTGTGTGTGTGTGTGTGTGGTGTGTGTGGTGTGTGTGTGTGAGGTGTGTGTGTGTGTGTGTACTCTGTGTGTGTGTGTGTGTGTGTGTGTGTGTGTGTGTGTGTGTGTGTGTGTGTGTGTGTGTGTGTGTGTGTGTGTGACTGTGTGTGATGTCCACATCTGTCACATGTCAAAAGAATAAATCACCACATAAAATGCTACAACACAGCTTGGGCAGGTGAGACAGAGTCATTCAGATTTCAGTACACAAAGGCTTTAGGTGCAGGAGGAGAGCCATGCGCATACACACC